>JAOPSE010000280.1:0-600000 GCA_029449295.1 Zea luxurians
CTCTGTCATGTATAGATGCTGGATCCTCGATATGAACGGAAAGTGGCGTAGGATTGTCACGGGGATGTCGAGCTGCCTCTTCTGTCCATCACCAGAGTCTACCTCCATGAACCTAGACGATTTACACTTCGAACAGTACTTTGCCTCAGTGTGTTCTTTCCTAAATAGGACGCAGCCCTTCGGACAAGCATGTATCTGCTCATATGTCATCTTGAGTGCACGAAGGAGTTTCTGTGCCTCGTACATGCTCTTTGGCAGAACGTGATCCTCCAGAAGCAGGCTACCAATAACTGTCAACAAACCATCGAAGGCGTCTCGACTCATGCTATACTGCGACTTGAACGCCATTATACGCCCAATGGCATCCAGTTGAGAAACCTTTGTCTTGCCGTGAAGGGGTTTCTGTGCCGCGTCAAACATGTTGTAGAATGCCTTTGTGGTCGCCTCTGGCTCGTCCTCCATACGTCCTTCGGCGAACTGTGCCTCGTGATAGTTGTTCAACATGTCCGCTACCCCGGCATCAGCATCGTAATCCTCGACGCGTTGTCTCACCACCTCCTCTCCCGTGCGATGCGCTTCACCATGGAAGATCCACCGAGTATAGTCCGGCGTAAATCCATTCTTCCAAATATGTTCTACCATGGCCTCTTTGGTTTTCTTTTTCGGTTGTCACATTTGTTGCACGGCCAAGGGACTAGACTAGCTCCTTTAGCAGTTTCGCCATATGCCCGTTCCACGAAAGCATCGGTCTTCCTAATCCATTCTAGGGTGACATCATTACGTCTTACGCGGCCCGTGTACATCCACTCACGGTCCTCCATCCTCTAACATATATAACCGAGTATAGTTTAATATAGACATGTAATGCATGTACACTACGTTCCTACCTTCTAATAGGTGAGGATAGGTCCTAATCCCACCCGCGGTTGCGTAGATGGAGTTAGTTTCCATGCTCTACTCCTATCCGAGATAGAATTTCGGCAGCACCTCCCCGCTGTTCTCTGGATACACGTCCTGGCAAGGAGAGTGTACTGTCCGGAGAACAACAGGGAGGTGACGCCGAAACTCTGTCTCGGACCGGAGTAGAGCATGAAACTAACACCATCTACGCAACCGTGGGCTGTCCAAAAAACGTGGACAATTCGAAACTGATACATTTGTAGATATGCAAGGATCTGCATATCTACACAGTATCTCTTTTGAACGGGAGACGCCTAACTGGGTTATGTGATCTATGACCATGATACAGAAATAGAGGTTATACCTAGGGTGGCTGTGGAGTCAGGCTAGGGGCTGTGGTGGGTCGGTGCAGTGGCAACGCGACGCGGTGCAGGCAGACCCGCAGTGGCTAGGAAGACCTCTGCAAAAAAATAAACAAGTCTGTCAACAAAAAAATTCGGCAGCACCTCCCCTGCACGGGGAGGTTTCCAAAACCTGCAAATAAAAGTAACAGCACGATGACTGACATTCACACGTATACCAGGAGCACATAAAAGCTTTGATAATACCATTGAAGGCGACAAAGCATTTAGGGGGGACTATAGTGGAACAAACCAATTTAGATCTACCTCAAGCACATCTACCCCTTTTCCCACAACATGCTTGAACCAAGCTAAACTTGGTAGTTCGCCAGTGCCCAAATGGCAACTGATCTCACCATCCACCAAGGACCGACATCATGCACACTTTTCCCTCGATGGAGCTACATCATTCTCACATCTCATACATGGTTATGTACATAAAGTAGTGTTATTACAAACCAAGTTCAAATTATTATATGTAAACCCTTAAATATAAAAGGTATAGTGCTAAGGTATTCATTAATTCTTGGGAAATGAAAGGAGAAATTATACCAGCGTGGAGGCGCAGCGGCGTCGGGGTCGAGGGCGGCCGTGGGGCATGGCGGCGTCGGGGCCGAGGGGTGGGGGACAGATATCCCCTGGGTCCACTAAAAGAGTAAAAGACCTCACGAAAGGCCCAAGGGCCCAATAAATCGTAAGGCCATTCTTTCGTGGGCCTGGGGAGGAACAATCAGCAAAGCAGGTTGACACGAGGCCGGATTGGTGCAAACCCGGACGGCCCACAACGTCGAGCGAGCGACCACAACAGAGATCCGACTTTCCCACGCTGGAGCCCCATGCAACGGAGCCACGCGAGGATAGGTCGGCGGAACTACAGGGAGATAAACTCAAGCGAGTACCGATCCTTTAGCTACGCATTGTTATCATATCCAAGTGTATTGCCCCACGGTCGAGTATATAAGGCCTAGGGGGCACCCCTTCAGATTGATCGACCCTATTACTTAGCCACCCATTTCAACTCTCTGCATTCTCAATTCAAAGAGCTCTCTTGTAACCTCATTCACCAAGCATACTCACCAGGACATAGGGTGTTACGCATCTCTAAGCAGCCCGAACCTGTAAACATTGTCCACTGTCCTCGTGCAACTGGCACGAACCATTTTGCTACAGTCGTTGACACCGTCCTACTCCTAAAAACACCTTGAGGGCAACCCCGGGTGTGCGGTCGGACCCAAAAACACCGACAGCTGGCGCGCCAGGTAGGGGGGTGTCAACGATCTAAGCTAGCTCAATGGCCATCACCATCAACAGCAGGATCACCTTCCGTCCTGGATCCATGTTCTGCTTTGGAACGATCTCATCCATAGCCGACGAAAAGGGAATTCTACACCGCATTGCAGATCCGCCGGAAAAGAAGCCTCCTCCAACAAACTCCGAAAATACCGGGGAAGCATTACCCTCAGCTCTCCGAAAGAAGATCGCCACAACAGCCACGCCGTTCTACCCCAACGTTCTCTTCATCGGAAGAGCGGAGTCGCCTCCCGTCTCTGACGACGAGCCGACTGCGCCTGGGGAGGAACCACCTCAGCGGGAATCCCATCGACGAAGAAATCGGCGCCGAAACATCCAGAGACATCACCAAGCCGGAGAACGGGATCCGAAGCAGCCTGTCTCGCGAGACGAGGTCTCGGAGATGGGAGAAACTCCGGAAGAACGCGTCTTCAGGGAACGAAGGAACTCCCGACGACGTGATCGTCGACGAGCTCAGGAACAAGCCGAGCAAGACGTGAGGCAGCGCCGAGAAAATCCACTACTCGGCCGTAACCTGAACCTCGACTTCGCCCGAGCCATGAACACGCCGAGTGAAGTCGGAGGAGTGCTAGCTCGGATAGCTGACGGACTCCCTCGGACTCCAGACGCCGAGGGCTATCGACACCTGCTCACCCAGGCAGCCAACCATCTTCTACCTCTCGCTCACCGCCGGACGACTTGCGACATGCCATCAACAGTCGCCGAGACGCGCGGAGTTCTATCAACGCTTCGCGCGAACGACGGCATGAGAACGAGATACGCCGCCGGGAGGAATACGACAGGGATCATGGCATCCCCACTCGGAGTCAAGCTACCAGAGCCGAATCAACGACGACCTCGACTGGCGGAACCGCCCAGGGACGGTCGAGGAACCACAACAACTACTCCCCTCCCCGGGACAGACATCATCCCCGACGACAGGAGGACACATGTGGAGTGTCTGCCCTTACTCCACGCCTTAGGGCCATTCAATGGCCCCCTAACTTCAAGGTATCCAATGTCGATAAATATGAACCTAAGCAGGACCTAGGAGGCTGGCTGGCCTTCTACACTACCGCCGCTCGAGCCGCCGGAGCATCTGAAGACGTGATGACTGCGTACTTACCCATTGTCCTCGGGCAATACGCACTGCAATGGCTACGACACCTACCTCAACACTGCATCGACGACTAGAGCGACTTCAGTCGGCGCTTCACTGCCAATTTTCAGTCCCTCCCCGACAAACCGGTGCAACCATGGGACCTCAAATCCATCAAGCGCCGGGGGGATGAAACTCTCCGATCGTACCTCAAAAGGTTCTAGACCATGAGAAATCGTATCCCTGAGGTCACGGAGGCGGCCGTGATCGAGGACTTCTACAGAGGATCCAATGACTCGGCTTTCGTCCGAGCCATACTACAGAAGGCGCCAACTACCTCCGAGGAGCTGTTCCGGGAAGCCGACCTCTACATCACCGCCGACGAGCGAGCCCAGGACCTCATCGGAGGAGCGAAGCCCGCACCGGTAGCGCCACGACGCGACACGAACCAACAACCTGACAAACGCTGGGAGAAGAGACCGCGCGAAGAGGTGCACGCCGCCGGACCCTGCCTCTCGCGCCCGGGGAGGACCTCGCGGAGGCAAGCGCACACTGGACGACATCCTCGACGCCCAGTGCCTGTACCATAAGGACATGCGCCACACTCTTCGGAATTGCCGGGACTTCAAGCATTCCGTTGGGCACGGCCGACCCTTCCAACCTCTACCCCCTCCTCCGCCGCGGGGAGGACCAGAAGAACCACGACAACCCCAGCAGCAGGAGGAGGGAGGAGGAGGAGCCTTTCCGCGCGTTGACAGGGAGGTCAACGTCATCTTCGGTGGACACGGATCACAGGAGAACAAAAGACAGCAAAAGCTCAACGATCGCCAGATACTGGTGGCAACCACCGGTCCACCCGCTCCATACCGATGGTCGGAGCACCCGATCACCTTCACTCGGGCGGATCAATGGCTCAACTTCGACCATCCGGGCAAATACCCGCTCCTCGTCGATCCGGTGATCCGAGAGAGGAGGGTGAAGAAGGTGTTAGTGGACGGGGGGAGCAGCATCAACGTCACCTTCCCCGAACACTCCGAGGCTTGGGAGTTCACCTCAAAGAACTCCACGAGTCAGATACTCCATTCTTTGGCATCGTGCCAACTGAGGGAGAATACCCGTTGGGCCACATCTACATGCCTGTCACCTTCGGGACTCCGGAAAAACTACAGAACCAAGTTCCTGAGGTTCGAAGTGGCGAACTTCGACTGCGGGTACAACGCCATCATCTGGAGGCCAGGACTGGCAAAATTCATGGCCATTCCGCATTACACGTACATGATATTGAAGATGCCGGGACCACAAGGAATCATAACTGTGCGTGCTGACCTCCAAGGCGCCGCAGAATGTTTCCGAGTGGCCATCCAAGCGGCCCTCACTGCCAAACTGTCGGCGACTTCTTTGACCCAGGCAAACTCTAAGCCTGAGGAAGACCACATAGCACCGGCGAAGGAAGCTCAAGCCGCGACCTCTATGCGGCCGACTGAAGAAACTAAAAGGATCAATTTGGGGTTTGCTGATGAACGCAAAACTGCTATCATCAGCTCTAGCCTGGATGATAAATAGGAAAGCGCGCTCGTCCAGTTTCTGCAAGACAACCGAGACGTATTCGCATGGCAACCTGCGGATATGCCGGGAGTCCCGAGAGAGCTGGCCGAGCACAAACTGAAGGTCTATCCACAAGCAAGGCCGATCCGGCAAAAACTACGTCGTTTCACGCCCGACAAGAGAGGGGCCATTCGCGCTGAGCTGGCTCGCTTGGTCGCGGCTGGGTTCATTAGAGAAGTACATCCCGAGTGGTTAGCCAACCTTGTTCTTGTACTCAAAAAGAATAAAGTGGATTGGCACATGCGCATTGATTATACTGATCTCAACAAACATTGTCCGAAGGATCCCTTCGGGCTCCCAAGGATAGATCAGGTGGTAGACTCCACCGCTGGATGTTCTGTGCTGTCTTTCTTGGATTGCTATTCGGGATACCATCAGATCAGCCTGGCAAAAGAAGACGAGGAAAAAACGGCGTTCATCACTCCGTTTGGTGCTTTCTGTTATACCTCCATGCCGTTCGGCCTCAAGAACGCTGGAGCGACTTATCAGAGAGCCATCCAAACATGCTTAGCCGATCACTGGGGCAAGCGTGTGGAAGCCTACATAGACGATGTGGTAATCAAAACGGAGAACTCGGAAAACTTCATCGAAGACTTGCAGCTGGTTTTCAACAGTCTACAGCGGTATCGGTGGAAGCTTAATCCCGAAAAATGTGTTTTTGGGGTACCAGCAGGGAAGCTACTCGGATTTATTGTAAGCCACCGGGGAATTGAAGCTAATCCGGAAAAGATTGAAGCTATCATGAAAATGGAAGCTCCACGATCACAAAAGAAGGTTCAACGACTTACTGGATGTATGGCAGCTCTGAGCAGATTTATATCCAGGCTAGGAGAAAAAGGTTTACCATTTTACAAGCTACTCAAGAAGGTGGACAAGTTTCAGTGGACCTCAGAAGCGCAGGAAGCCTTGGACGCACTGAAAAAATTCTTGACAACCCCACTAGTACTGAAACCACCACGGCGAGCCACGTCAACTCAACCAGCTGAAGATCTGCTGCTATATCTCTTGCACGACTCACGTGGTAAGCACCGCGCTGGTAGTCGAGCGAGCAGAAGAAGGACATGCCTACCCTATGCAACACCCCGTTTATTTCATCAGTGAAGTTCTGGGTCCCTCGAAGAAAAAGTATCCTCAAGTGCAGAAGTTGTTATACGCAGTACTTCTAACTGCCCGCAAGCTGCGTCACTACTTTGATGACCACAAAGTCATAGTAGTCACCGGTTTTCCGATAGGGGATATTCTCCACAACAAGGAAGCCATTGGCCGAATAGCCAAGTGGGCCTGCGAACTGGGGTCTCATGACATCGAATTTCGACCTCGTACTGCCATTAAGTCTCAAGCATTGGTTGACTTCGTATCAGAATGGACTGAACAACAAATACCAGAGAACCCGGAAACTGCAGAAGTATGGAAGATGTATTTTGATGGCTCGCTGAAGCTGCAGGGAGCAGGTGCAGGAATTCTCTTCATCGCGCCCGGAGGCGAACACCTCAAATATGCCCTCCAACTGTTATTTCCAGCCTCTAACAATGCAGCCGAGTATGAAGCTCTGATCCATGGACTAAACATCGCCATATCATTGGGCATCAAGAGATTAATGGTATACGGAGATTCTCTGGTGGTCATAAGTCAGATAACAAGGAATGGGACTGTTCGAAGGATTCGATGGGAAAATACTGCACTGCCGTCTGGAAGCTAGAAGATAAGTTTGAAGGTCTAGAATTTCATCATGTGGAGAGAGATCGAAACACGGCAGCTGATGTATTGTCCAAGTTAGGATCCAGCCGAACTCAGGTTCCACCCGGAGTCTTCGTGCAAGAAATACCACGACCGAGCATCTCAACAGATCAAGCAGAAGAATGTAATATCATGGATCAACCCGAGTCAGACCCTGACGACTGGAGAAGGCCGATCATCAGATATATAAAGAATGAAGAGGAACCAGATGACAAAAATGCAGCCGAACGCATCACCAGACAGTCAGCCCACTACACACTCATTGGAGAAACATTATACAGAAGGGGTGCGTCAGGCGTCTTCATGAAGTGCATTCTCCCATCTACTGGGAAGCGACTTCTGGAGAAGGTCCATGCTGGGCAATGTGGAATACATGCAGCATCCAGAACACTAGTCGGGAAGGTCTTCAGGTAAGGATTCTATTGGCCAACAGCGAAGAGTGATGCAGCCGAGTTAGTTCAGAGGTGCGAAGCTTGCCAATACTTGTCAAAACAACAACATCTACCAGCACAGCAACTGCAAACCATACCAGTAACTTGGCCTTTCGCATGCTGGGGACTGGATATGATTGGACCTTTCAAGAAAGCTCAAGGAGGATACATCATGTATTGGTAGCGATCGACAAATTCACTAAATGGATAGAGTTCAAGCCCATTGCCTCTTTGACCTCAGCTAAAGCCGTGGAATTCATACAAGACATAATATTCAGATTCGGGATACCAAACAGCATCATAACTGACCTGGGATCCAACTTCACAAGTTTAGAGTTCTTCGACTTCTGCGAGCAAAAAGGCATTCAGATCAAGTATGCTTCTGTAGCACACCCGAGAGCCAACGGGCAAGTTGAGCGAGCCAACGGGATGATACTGGAGGCACTCAGGAAAAAGGTCTTCGATAAGAATGAAAAGTTCGCAGGAAAATGGATAAGGGAATTGCCCTATGTCGTCTGGAGCCTAAGAACCCAACCTAGCCGAGCTCTGCATGGAAACACTCCTTTCTTCATGGTCTATGGGTCGGAGGCAGTGTTACCCGCTGATCTCAAATTCGGGGCGCCAAGGTTGATCTTCGAAAACATAGCAGAAGTCGAAGCCACTAGGCTAGAAGACATTGATATACTCGAGGAAGAACGACTGAATGCGGTAATCCAATCAGCACGGTACCAGCAGACTCTAAGGCGCTATCATGACAAGGCCGTGCGACAGCAATCCTTCTCGGTAGGAGATCTTGTCCTCCACCGAATTCTAACGGGGGAGGGACGGCACAAGTTATCGCCCTTATGGGAAGGACCCTTCGTGGTAGCAGAAGTCACTCGGCCAGGATCATATCGTCTCACTCAGATGGATGGCACAGAAGTCGGGAACTCCTGGAACATAGAACACCTCAGGAAGTTTTATCCCTAGCTGTATTTCAAAAGCTATCGGGACGACGATGTACTCTGTAAAATGGAAATATGTCATCAATAAAGAAAGGCTTCAAAGATACTCAGTTTGTTCACGGTTGACTTGCATTCTTACTTAACTCGGGGTGACCACTATACCCCGCCAACGGAGCAATCGGCTTAAGTCGGCAACGACTTAAGGCGGTGCAACATGCTCATGCTTACTTGACTCGGGTGACCACTATGCCCTGCTAACGGAGCAATCGGCTTAAGTCGGCAACGACTTAAGGCGGTGCAACATGCTCACGCTTACTTGACTCGGGGTGACCACTATACCCCGCCAACGGAGCAATCGGCTTAAGTCGGCAACGACTTAAGGCGGTGCAACATGCTCATGCTTACTTGACTCGGGGTGACCACTATGCCCTGCTAACAGAGCAATCGGCTTAAGTCGGCAACGACTTAAGGCGGTGCAACATGCTCACGCTTACTTGACTCGGGGTGACCACTATGCCCTGCTAACGGAGCAATCGGCTTAAGTCGGCAACGTCTTAAGGTGGTGCAACATGCTCACGCTTACTTAACTCGGGGTGACCACTATGCCCTGCTAACGGAGCAATCGGCTTAAGTCAGTAACTACTTAAGGCGGTGCAACATGCTCACGCTTACTTAACTCGGGGTGACCACTATGCCCTGCCAAAGGAGCAATCGGCTTAAGTCGACAGCAACTTAAGCCGGTGCAACATGCTCGCGCCTACGCAATTCAGGGTGACCACTACGCCCTATTAGCAGAAGCAATCGACTTAAGTCAGCAGCGACTTAAGGCGATTTGACGAGATCACAGTTACTCATATAAGGATGGCTTCTATATCCCGCAAACAAATTTCAAAAACCATCACATCATTTTACTACTACAAATTTATGAACTGATGAATTCTGAAACAATATGAAAATAACAATATCGTCCAAGTACTGAGATGATCCTCTAACAAATGTCTGACCATGCTAACCGCGTGTTCAAAGCACGCAAAGTGTTTCTCTATTTCGTGATATTTTTCTCAGGAGCAATCGACGAGGAAGGACGACTCGAGGAATCAGGGGCAGCATTCACATCAGCCCTTATGTCCTCGGGAACAACCACGCCGGGTCTCCTCATCAAGATTCGCCCCGCCCGAATAGCCTTGTCCATGGCTCTCACGCTGGGCTCTAAGAGTAACAGAAGTTTCTTCGGCAACCTTGGCAGCCAGCCGAGCAGTTTCTAACTCTTGGGTGATGGATTTCTTGGAAGCTCGGAGTTCTTTGATAGTAGCGTCCTTCGCTGATATCAACTGCTTGAGCCGGGTCACTTCATCCATGGATTCCTGCAGCTTACAGCGTTGGTTGTCTAACTCTTCATGGTGAAGCGATGACTCCTCTCCAAGATAGTCAGTGAGTTGCTAGAATCACGATACAATCTCTCAAGACTGTCGCGAGAAGCAGCAAGGATACGTTTTTCTTCCTGCAAACAAAAGTCAACTCCCTCAAACACCAAGCAAGTAATAGCAGCACAACAAGGCAAAGCACAGTTTCATAAATCACCTTTTCAGAATTGAGCTGAGCATGAAGAGAAGAACTCAGTGCATTGGCATCATCTAAGGCAGCGGAGACCTGACCCAGTTCAATCTGGCTTTGAGAGTACTTTTCCTCAAAGTCAGTGCATCGCTGGGCCAATTCAGCCTGATCTCGGGAATGTTTTCTTCAAGAGTGGAAATCTACTGAGTCATACCTAGCAGGAGACAATCAAACAAAATAAGGGTCAGAATGTAAAGCAGTCTACAGTGAAGACAAAGAGAAGCAAAAAGGCACTAACCAGCGTTGGTCGCCTCCAATTCAGAGACACGATGTTGAAGTGACACGGGATTCCAACATGCAAGTGACGAAGCTACTTCTGGGACAGAAGCACCCTGTAACCTCAGCTGGCCAGCCATCTCATCCAAAGCCTGATGAGGAGAGCAGATGAATGTAATGACAGCAGTTCATGCAATGTAAAAAGCCAAGCTAAAATACGTCACAGTACCTAGAGGATGGAAAAGAACGAAGGGATCCCCAAATCAGGATCAATTGATAATCGGGCGCAAGGCCACCACCCGAAGCAGCTTGCAACGAACCAGCAGGAATCAACTTGGTGCCATCAACAGAGCCCAACACTCGGTCAGTGGGGACGCTGCCCTCTAAAGCGACCTCCTGGTCCAAGGCTTGGGCTATCACCATACAACCGGAGTGTGGAGGCGACCCCGCATGAACGTCCATGGAAGTACAAGAGGGAGACCCCGCTCGGACATCCTCGGGGGCTGGGTCATAGTTTGCACTGCCCGCTTGAGCCGGATCATTCCCGGCAGCACCCTCGGGGGCTAGGCAGTGGCTTGCACTTCCCACCCGAACCAAGTCATCCCCGACAACATTCTCGGGGGCTGGCACGTGTCAACACCATCCTTGGGATCCAAGCTCTCTGCGGTAGCCACCTCTAAGGCTGATGGGCCCTCAGTTACTTCCATGGGACCAGGACGATCCAAGTCAGTCTCCCGACCCTTGAGATCGCGCTCTAAGGTCGACGAGGCACGGGATGACCTCAACCCTGCATCAAGCACATCAGCACAAACCTCCATCACACCATCGTCTGCTGGCTCCGATAACAAATCCTCTGGAACCATATCCTCAAGAGTCTAATCAAAATTAGCCAAGGACATTTCTTGCAGACCCATGAGAGCAGAAAAGCAGGAGAAGGAACTCCACTACTTTCACCGCTGGCGATAAACTGCCGACTGTTTTTCCGATTAAAGGAACTTCATTTTCTTCCTCCTCGTCGTCCACATTAGCAACGCAGGCAGCACCCCCATTGGGATCAGCAACAGACGGAGCACACCCATGTAAAGCCCAAAATTGGTAGGAGAAAAAAAAAATAATTATGTAGTGTTTTGGGATGATGGAACCCTTGGGTATTAATTGGTGTTCTCTTCTTTGTGCATATTCGATTAATGGAATTATATTTTAATTAGGTTATACATTTAAAGAGTGATTTTAGTTGCTTACAAGATTTTTTTTGTATGCATCACTAATTTGAAGCATCTACTTAAATAAAGAAAATAATAAAACATCTCTAATAAGAATAGCAATAGTAAAAATTTGCATCCATGCTGATATTTTTTTATGTGATGCATTTGATTTGAATGCAGGAAGCATGACTTAAATTTGAATTCAAATTATAAATGAGAAAATATAACAGAAAATGAGTAAAGAAAAGGAAAATACAAAAGAATAAAGAAAAAGAAATAAGAAAAAAAATCACTCTTGGGCCTTTTCCTTTCCTCTCGGCCATTCCCATGCAGCCCACTTCACCCCCATGCCCTAAACCAGTCGACCACTTCCATGTGGGTACCGCAGGTCAGGGTCTTCTTCTTCCCAATAGACTTCTACTGCGCGCGCTGTACGGAATCCCCATGTCTCGCATCCATGGACGCCGCTTTGTCCTTGCGCGTCTCACTGGCGAGGCGGGCCCAGCATCAACTTCACCTCCGTTGGGAAACGAACTCTCGCACCCCTTGTCGATCCGCTCGGGGCCGCAACGAAAATCCGCATCCGCCGCCGTGAACCGCGGATTTGACCCACGCGTGCCCGAGTTTCTCGGCAACGAATTCTATCAACCATGGGGGGGCATATAAACCCGCCCCTGCGGTCTTCCCTGAACCCCCGTTCTTCATTCTCTCGCGCCGAGAGCCACTTCATCGCCGTGAACAGAGGAAAACGTGTCATCGCCGCTGCCGAATCGCGTGGGCACTTGCGTCGGGTCCCTTGGCCTGGGGCGAGGGGCTTCGCCGCGTCTTCATGGGTGCTTGCGGTGGCATTGCTAGGTAGTGGAAGGACCTTGCGGCCACCAGAATCGCTCACCGGCACCATATCCTCGGCGCGGGCTAACCTGTGCATGTGGTCGGACCTGTCGTCAACTCCATTGCCGGTAAGACGCCGCTAAGCTTACTCACCATGAACTCTGCCCTGTATTGCGCCTCTTAGATAGGAAAACGGCGCTCTGGTGTGCCCTCGGGGTGTGGCTCCGGCGAGCCGCCGCCGCATTCGTTGGGGCGCTCGTTTGTGCCTGAGTGTCGCCGAGGAGGATAACGCGGCTTGGTCCGTTGATCTGTAGCGAACGGCCAGGGGCGGATAGAGCTAAGAAAGGTGGTGAACCGTTGGATCTTGATCCAATGATCCATGGGTCATCCTGGTTCCGTGGGCGCTGATCTAATCTGGCGCTTAGATTACTGATCCGACGGCCCTGAGATCGTCATACCCTTTCGCCATAGTAAATTTGTAAAAGAGCCCTCGGGGTTATTTAGAATGAACCCGCTGTCCTTGGGTGTTGTTCTCTGTGTCTTAAGACCTTTGCGCAGAGCCCCCTATCTTGTATAGAAATTGAGGCGTAGTCCAGGGAATTATGAAATCAGAGAAATTAATTTAGGAATGGATTTTAATATGAAAATAATAGCTAGAATTTATTTAATTCATAGAAAATCCATTCTAGCTCCAAATTAATCCATTCCAATTCTTATAATTTTGTAATATTATTGTTTATCAGTTAGTACCACTGTTTTGACATGAAAATCATATTAAAATTTATTTCCTAATTAATCCTATATCAAATACATAAAACCTTATAAAATTCATAACTTCTCCGTTTTAACTCCGATTTGATCCGTTCAAGTTGCGTTAGTCTCATAGCAACGCGTAGATCATTATTATTCAGTTTGTACTTAAGTTTGGTGTGATGTTGATTTTGTTTATACCATGTTTGTTTGTATTGCTACGACTAGCAGCGAGGGCACGTGTCATCGAAAGGCAAGTTGGTATCTGGAATCTCAAGTGTCAGGCAAGTTGTGCCCTTGATCACTTACTTTTCCCAGCCATGTTCTTATTAATTTTAATGATCTGCATAGGTTAATTTTGATGGGAGCCTTTATGTTACCCCAGTTTTGATTACCTCTATACCTTGTTCACCCCTGAAATATTTTTGGGTAGTACTTGCTATTGCTTTATGTGGATTGGGTATGGAGATACACTATTCATGATTACTCTGTTATTATCTTGTTATTATTACTGTTCATGTTAAGATCATTAAATTAATGGGAACATGGAGCGACCACCCGGGAAAACAGTGCTACCACAAGGGTTTAATGGGACGCCCTTGGCTGATTAACTAGGAAAGCTAGTGGAGGTCTTCCTTACCGAAAGGGGCAAGGGCAGTAGGGGAGTGGTCAGTGTAGGGAGGTCCTTGGGTTGATTTTGCTGCGATGGCGGTCAGACAAGAACCCTGCACTGGAGCTTCCTATAAACTGTAGCGGGATTTCTGAAGCTAGTGGAACTTTGTAAAGGCTCGTAGTGTTACCCTGCCTCGCCTCCTCGGTAGAGGTGTATGGGATTGGCCGTCTCTTGGCAGATGGGTAACGTGACTTGTGGGTAAAGATGCGCAACCTCTGCAGAGTGTAAAACTAGTATACTAGTCGTGCTCACGGTCATGAGCGGCTCGGACCCTCACATGATTAATTATGGAACTTAAATTTAATTTGACATTTGCACCGCATTTGGGATTATTTTTTACTATTACTGTTCTTTATTATTATTAAGGTTTGGTATTTACTTACACTTGGTAATTGCTAATAAAATTTTGACCAATTTATAAAAGCAAGGCTCAGCCTCAGCCTTTATTTCATTGATCAGCCTTACACTTTATGAACTCCCACCTTTGGTGAGTTCATGCCACATTATTCCCCACGACTTGTTGAGCTATGAACGTATGTGAGCTCACTCTTGTTGTCTCACACCCCCCCCCCCCACAGGAGAAGAACAGGTGGTCGAAGAGGAGCCGCCTAACATGAGGAGTTCGATCTGATCTAGGTGGCGTTCCTCAGTCGACATTGGCGCCGACGATCCTTAGTTTATTTTATATTTATTATTTTATTTTGTAATAAGTCTTCCGCTCTGTAATAAATACTCTGATGTTTTATGACATTTATCTCTATACACTCTGTTATTATATATGTTGTCTTCTTGGCGCATGTATGAGATGCACCGGCTTTGTTCCTTAAAACCGGGTGTTACAGAAGTGGTATCAGAGGAAATGTTGACTGTAGGACGAAACCTAGATAGAAATGGACAAAACCCTTACCTACTTATCTTATCTGATTCTTTCTACACTTATCTTGATCCTGATTCACCTTCTATTGTTCTACTCTGATCATTCTTACCTTTTTTATTCTAAGACAAGATGGATTTCACACCTTGGAATCCCTACCCCTATGGAATTTTTAATAGATAGGAGACCTAAGACAAAAAAATATTTTCTCTATTAAAAATGTTGTTTGATTGTTCTGATGAAAAAAATGTCTGATTTGCTTCTTTGATTGATTGAAATATTATATATGGACATCTTAGCATGTGCCAGCATAAGGTAATAAAGTAGCTATGGTGGGTAAATATTAATCTGCTTAGCTAATAAATCCCCCGCAATAACATTTCTCGTAATTACTCGCCTTGTCTACAATTCTCCCTTCTTACCCTGTGTTTCTAACCCAGATGGGCTACCCCTATAGTGTTAGAAGAGAAGCACTATAGACGTGATCCTTGGTATGTTATGGTTAAGAAAGGCAAAGGCAGTATATACGCTGTGCTAAGGGAATCGTAGAACTCACCAGTTCCAAAGGAGAAAGATTTGAAGTTGGAATTGCAGTAACTACCGCCACCAGACTAGCGATATTCTTAGTAGATGGGAAGTTTGTTGGTGTCCAAACATCCGTGTGGTTAGAGATTTTTTCCGGATGTCTTTCCAGAGGAGTTATTAGGGATGCCACCAGATAGGGAAGTTGAGTGGTCATTGATCCCTTACCTAGGTCTGCCCTATTTCTAAACGGCCATACATGATGTCCGTAGGAGAGCTAAAGGAACTTAAGAAGCAATTAATGGAATTACAAGAGGCTGGGTAACATTCGTTCAAATTCTTCACCTTGGGGAGCACCGGTGGTTATTGTGCAGAAGAAGGATGGATCGCAACGGATGTGTATGGATTATAGATCTCTTAATGATGTTACGGTGAAGAACAAGTATCCGTTGCCCCGTATTGAGGATTTATTTGATCAGATGCGAGGTGCTAGAGTATTCTCGAAGATTGATCTCCGATCCGGTTACCATCAGATGAGGATTAGACCATCAAATATTCCCAAGACAGCATTCTCGACTCGATATGGAGTTATATGAGTTTACTGTTATGTCATTTGGATTAACCAATGCACCGGCTTATTTCATGAATTTGATGAAACAAAGTGTTTATGGATTATTTGGACAGATTCGTCGTGGTGTTTATCGACGATATTCTTATCTATTCTAAGAATGAAAAGTGATCATGAACAACATCTAAGGTTGGTGCTACAGAAAGTTACGAGATAATCAACTCTACGCTAAGTTCAGCAAGTGCGAGTTTTGGATTGACAAGGTGCCATTCCTTGGTCATATTATTTCTAATGGAGGAATAGCAGTGGATCCTTGCTAAAGTAAGGAGATAATGGAGTGCAGAGTACCCACTACAGTTACTGAGATTCGGAGTTTCTTGGGAACTAGCAGGATATTATCGAAGATTTATTGAAGGGATTTTCTAAGATTGCTAAGCCTATGATTTCACTTTTGGAAAAAAAGAAGGGAATTCAAGTGGGAGAGAAGTGCCAAGATAGCTTTGATCAATTAAAGAAGAGATTGATGTCGCCACCAGTGTTGGTTATGCCAAATCTGCAGAAAGGATTCGATATTTATTGTGATGCATGTGGCCAAGGCTTAGGATGTGTGGCTCATGCAAGAAGGACACGTGATTGCCTACGCGTTTTGACAGTTACGGAAACAAGAATTGAACTACCCCACTCAATGACTTAGAACTGGTAGCCGGTTGTGCATGTGCTTAAGATTTGGAGACATTATATTAGGGAACCAAGTGTCAAGTATGCACGGATCATAAGAATTTGAAGTATATATTCACTTAGAAAGATCTCAACCTTAGGCAACGCCATTGGTTAGAGCTTATTAAGGATTATGATTTGGAGATTCACTATCACCCAGGCAAGGCAAATTTGGTTGCAGACAGCCTTGAGTCCGAAAGGAGCATGTTCGTTCAGCTGTTGTTGCCCAGCTACCCGATGAGATTGTTGAGGATTTCAGGAGACTTAACCTGGGGATAGTTGTTCACGCTGAAGGAGTAACTATTGATGCGGAACCTACTTTGGAGCAAGAAATCCACAAAGGACAAATTGGTGATGCTAAGATACAAGAGATTGAGGATCTGATTACTAAAGGTCGAGGTCCGGAATTCACGGAAGATGAGCAAGGCACCGTATGGTTCAAGGACAGGATATGTGTTTCCTGATATTGATAGCCTTCATGAGACCATACTGAAGGAAGCCCATGACTCAGATTATTCTATTCATACTGGGAGTACGAAGATGTATCAGGATTTGAAGCAGAAAATATTGGTGGTATGGATTGAAGAGAGATGTGGCTACACATGTGGCTATGTGTGATGTGTGTTAAAGAGTTAGGGCTGAACACCAGAGGCCAGCCGGACTACTGCATCCACTGAAGATACCTGAGTGGAAATGGGAAGAGATTGACATGGACTTCATTGTTGGATTACCCTGCACGTCTGCTGGATATGATTCTATATGGGTGATTGTGGACAGGCTAACCTAAAGTAGCCCACTTTATTCCAGTGAAGACCACGTATTCAGGAGCCAAGTTGGCAGAGTTGTACATGGCCCGGATTGTATGCCTGCATGGTGTGCCAAAGAAGATTGTGTCAGACCGGGGATCACAGTTTACCTCTCGGTATTGGAAGAAGTTACACGAGTCATTGGATACGAGATTGAATTTTAGTTCGGCTTACCATCCCCAAACCGAATGGGCAGACTGAGAGGACTAACCAAGTGCTGGAAGATATGTTAAGAGCTTGTGCTCTTAAACATGGTGGAAGTTGGGATAAGAGTTTACCCTTATGCTGAGTTCTCCTATAATAATAGCTATCAGGCCAGTTTTGAAGATGTCACCGTTTGAGGCCTTGTATGGCAGAAAGTGCAGGACTCCACTGTATTGGGATCAAACTGGTGAAAGGCAGTTATTTGGACCTGAGATTATACAGGAAGCAGAAGAACAAGTCCAGCAAATAAGGGAGAATTGAGAACTCTGCGCAGTCAAGACAGAAAAGTTATGCTGATACCCGGAGAAGACTGCTTGAGTTTAAGGAGGGAGATTATGTCTATTTGGAAGGTGTCACCGCTCCGGGGTATGAGAAGATTCAAAGTCAAAGGAAGTTGTCCCCTCGCTTTATTTGGACCCTTCTTAATCTTAAAGCGAGTGGGAGAGGTTGCATACCAATTGGAGTTACCCGGATCATCTTGCGAATGTGCATGATGTCTTTCATGTGTCTCAGCTGAAGAAATGTCTCAGGGTGCCTGAAGAGCAGTTACCAATGGAGGACCTTAGTGTTCAAGAGGATTTGACTTATGCTGAGTACCCCATCAGGATTCTTGATACATTGACTCCGGTTACGAGGAATAAGGTTATAAAGATGTGCAAAGTTCAATGGAATCACTACGGTGAAGATGAAGCAACTTGGAAAGAGAAGAAGAGCTTCGCATAGATTTTCCCCATCTTTTCCCTAGGCTTTCCTAAATCTCGAGGACGAGATTATTTTTAAGGGGGTAGGATGGTAGGAGAAAAAAAATATAATTATGTAGTGTTTTGGGATGATGGAACCCTTGGGTATTAATTGGTGTTCTCTTCTTTGTGCATATTCGATTAATGGAATTATATTTTAATTAGGTTATACATTTAAAGAGTGATTTTAGTTGCTTACAAGATTTTTTTTGTATGCATCACTAATTTGAAGCATCTACTTAAATAAAGAAAATAATAAAACATCTCTAATAAGAATAGCAATAGTAAAAATTTGCATCCCATGCTGATATTTTTTTTATGTGATGCATTTGATTTGAATGCAGGAAGCATGTCTTAATTTGAATTCAAATTATAAATGAGAAAATATAACAGAAAATGAGTAAAGAAAAGGAAATACAAAAGAATAAAGAAAAAGAAATAAGAAAAAAATCGCTCTTGGGCCTTTTCCTTTCCTCTCGGCCATTCCCACGCAGCCCACTTCGGCCCTGTTTGGCACAGCTTATTTCCAGCTTCTTCACAAATTTAAGCAAAAGTTCTGCCAAACAGCTAGGCTTCTGCAGCAGCTTATCAGTTCAGCTGCTCTCAGAATACACTAAAAGCAGCCAACAAGCAGAAGCTGCTTTTCACCAGCTTATCAGATAAGCTGCTTTTTTCAACAAGCAGCAGTTGTGCCAAACAGGGCCTTCACCCCATGCCCTAAACCAGTCGACCACTTCCATGTGGGTACCGCAGGTCAGGGTCTTCTTCTTCCCAATAGACTTCCGCTGCGCGCGCTGTACGGAATCCCCATGTCTCGCATCCCATGGACGCTGCTTTGTCCTTGCGCGTCTCACTGGCGAGGCGGGGCCCAGCATCAACTTCACCTCCATTGGGAACGAACTCTCGCACCCCTCGTCGATCCGCTCGGGGCCGCAACGAAAATCCGCATCCGCCGCCGTGAACCGCGGATTTGACCCACGCGTGCCCGAGTTTCTCGGCAACGAATTCTATCAACCGTGGGGGGGCATATAAACCCGCCCCTGCGGTCTTCCCTGAACCCCCGTTCTTCATTCTCTCGCGCCGAGAGCCACTTCATCGCCGTGGAACAGAGGAAAATGTGTCATCGCCGCTACCGAATCGCGTGGGCACTTGCGTCGGGTCCCTTGGCCTGGGGCGAGGGGCTTCGCCGCGTCTTCATGGGTGCTTGCGGTGGCATTGCTAGGTAGTGGAAGGACCTTGCGGCCACCAGAATCGCTCACCGGCGCCATCTCCTCGGCGCGGGCTAACCTGTGCATTGTGGCCGGACCTGTCGTCAACTCCATTGCCGGTAAGACGCCGCTAAGCTTACTCACCATGAACTCTGCCCTGTATTGCGCCTCTTAGATAGGAAAACGGCGCTCTGGTGTGCCCTCGGGGTGTGGCTCCGGCGAGCCGCCGCCGCATTCGTTGGGGCGCTCGTTTGTGCCTGAGTGTCGCCGAGGAGGATAACGCGGCTTGGTCCGTTGATCTGTAGCGAACGGCCAGGGGCGGATAGAGCTAAGAAAGGTGGTGAACCGTTGGATCTTGATCCAATGATCCATGGGTCATCTGGTTCCGTGGGCGCTGATCTAATCTGGCGCTTAGATTACTGATCCGACGGCCCTGAGATCGTCATACCCTTTCGCCATAGTAAATTTGTAAAAGAGCCCTCGGGGTTATTTAGAATGAACCCACTGTCCTGGGTGCTGTTCTCTGGGTCTTAAGACCTTTGCGCAGAGCCCCCTATCTTGTATAGAAATTGAGGCGTAGTCCAGGGAATTATGAAATCAGAGAAATTAATTTAGGAATGGATTTTAATATGAAAATAATAGCTAGAATTTATTTAATTCATAGAAAATCCATTCTAGCTCCAAATTAATCCATTCCAATTCCTATAATTTTGTAATATTATTGTTTATCAGTTAGTACCACTGTTTTGACATGAAAATCATATTAAAATTTATTTCCTAATTAATCCTATATCAAATACATAAAACCTTATAAAATTCATAACTTCTCCGTTTTAACTCCGATTTGATCCGTTCAAGTTGCGTTAGTCTCATAGCAACGCGTAGATCATATTATTCAGTTGTACTTATGTTTGGTGTGATGTTGATTTTGTTTATACCATGTTTGTTTGTATTGCTACGACTAGCAGCGAGGGCACGTGTCATCGAAAGGCAAGTTGGTATCTGGAATCTCAAGTGTCAGGCAAGTTGTGCCCTTGATCACTTACTTTTCCCAGCCATGTTCTTATTAATTTTAATGATCTGCATAGGTTAATTTTGATGGGAGCCTTTATGTTACCCCAGTTTTGATTACCTCTATACCTTGTTCACCCCTGAAATATTTTTGGGTAGTTCTTGCTATTGCTTTATGTGGATTGGGTATGGAGATACACTATTCATGATTACTCTGTTATTATCTTGTTATTATTACTGTTCATGTTAAGATCATTAAATTAATGGGGAACATGGAGCGACCACCCGGGAAAACAGTGCTACCACAAGGGTTTAATGGGACGCCCTGGCTGATTAACTAGGAAAGCTAGTGGAGGTCTTCCTTACCCAAAAGGGGCAAGGGCAGTAGGGGAGTGGTCAGTGTAGGGAGGTCCTTGGGTTGATTTTGCTGCGATGGCGGTCAGACAAGAACCCTGCACTGGAGCTTCCTATAAACTGTAGCGGGATTTCTGAAGCTAGTGGAACTTTGTAAAGGCCTCGTAGTGTTACCCTGCCTCGCCTCCTCGGTAGAGGTGTATGGGATTGGCCGTCTCTTGGCAGATGGGTAACATGACTTGTGGGTAAAGATGCGCAACCTCTGCAGAGTGTAAAACTAGTATACTAGCCGTGCTCACGGTCATGAGCGGCTCGGACCCTCACATGATTAATTATGGAACTTAAATTTAATTTGACATTTGCACCGCATTTGGGATTATTTTTTACTATTACTGTTCTTTATTATTATTAAGGTTTGGTATTTACTTACACTTGGTAATTGCTAATAAAATTTTGACCAATTTATAAAAGCAACGCTCAGCCTCAGCCTTTATTTCATTGATCAGCCTTACACTTTATGAACTCCCACCTTTGGTGAGTTCATGCCACATTATTCCCCACGACTTGTTGAGCTATGAACGTATGTGAGCTCACTCTTGCTGTCTCACACCCCCCCCCCCCACAGGAGAAGAACAGGTGGTCGAAGAGGAGCCGCCTAACACTGAGGAGTTCGATCTGATCTAGGTGGCGTTTCTCAGTCGACATTGGCGCCGATGATCCTTAGTTTATTTTATATTTATTATTTTATTTTGTAATAAGTCTTCCGCTCTGTAATAAATACTCTGATGTTTTATGACATTTATCTCTATACACTCTGTTATTATATATGTTGTCTTCTTGGCGCATGTATGAGATGCACCCGGCTTTGTTCCTTAAAACCGGGTGTTACAAACCCATTGGGATCAACAACAGATTGGGTACACCCATTGGGGTCAGCGTCAGTAAATTCAGTCACAGGCACTTCTTCAGCATCAGGAACCGAGGTACCAACGTCCCGATCCAAACTGGGTACTCGCCGGAGGCGTCTCCTTTTCTTTTTCTGCTCATCAGCAGAAGGATCAGGTTTGATTGGCTCGGCAAGGGCGCCTCGGGCGAGTACTGGCAGGCTTCTGAGCATCTAAAGTTATATCAGCCTCTGGGAGGGGTGCCACTACCAATGCCCCAGCAGGAGCAGCGTCAGAAGAGTCCTCAGCCAGCAAATCAAGCATGGCACTTATCTCCGCATCATTAGGGTTCAGGGGCACCTCAAAATGGACTTGCCGTTCATCATCAGGAATCCCCCCGAGCGAGGCAACCAAGGCACTAATTTCTTCAGCAGAGGGCCGCACTCTAAGGCCCCAAACTACCATCAGTGACAGGAGGATTCGACACAAAAAGAGTGAAGGCTTTGGGAGGAGGCAGGTTCCAGGCTGAGAATGCCACTGGGGCACCAACATTGACACTTTGCCTCTAAGGATCATCTCAAGTCGGCTCACCAAGTCTGTAGAGGGAATTCTTCTGTTAGTGACCCGAGTTGAGTCGGCTAAGCCTCGATACAGATAAGCCGGGTATGCCCTGTCTTTCAACGGCTGAATATTCTTGAAAACAAAATCAGCAAACCACAGCTTCAGCAGTCAGACCCCTCTCTTTCAGCAATCCAACTTCAGCCAGCAAAGCGTCTGCCTCAGCTACCTCCTGATCTGTGGGAGACTCGGTCCAGCTTGGGGTGCGAACATCCGGCTGTCTTCCCAACCGGGGGGGAGAGAGTTTCCATAATTCTCAACTATGAACCACTCCAAGCGCCACCCCTTGATACTGTCTTTGAGAGGGATTTCGAGATACTCAGTCTTCCTCCCCCGGCGCATCTCCAAGCTAGCACCCCCAACCAATTGATGTGTCCCCCGGCCATCCCAGGGCGACAGTGATACAAGTACTTCCACAACCCGAAATGTGGTAGGCACGCCAAGAAAGGCTTCGCATAAATGAACAAAAATGGAGATTTGCAGGATAGAATTGGGATTCAGATGGTCAAGTTAAGATGGTAGAAATCAAGGAGGCTGCGGAAAAAGGGAGAAATGGGAAGGCCAAGACCGCGGAGAAGGAAAGGAGCATAAATCACGGACTCATGGGTATCCTCAGTTGGGACAGTAACCCATGGCAAATTCGCCCAAGAGCAGAGTTCCCTCGGAGGAAGAACCCCGATGGACATGAGGTGGAGAAGTTCGGGCTCAGAGATGACGGACATGTGGTTACCTGCGAAGGCAACTGGCTGTTGGGGTCGATTGGAGGAATCGCCACGGCAGACGAACTCGAGGCTTTCCTCTTGGGCACCATCTCGATTCTACCGGCGAGCAGAGTAGGAGGCGAATTGCGGAGAGGATTCGGAAGCAAGAAAGCAAGAACTAGGGCACGGAAAGCAGAGGCGGCTAAAAGCGCAGCACTTATGGGATATTCCCGAGCCAGATACCGTTTCAAAAAGCGCCCAGTCAGCACCCGGCGGTTATTTCCAAAACACCAGCGTGCCACGTCATCACCCGGCAGTTATTTCCAAAACACCGGTGCGCCACATCATCACTCGGCTATTAACCTCAAAGTGGCCCACGTAGCCCGCTATTGCTCGGCAGTTAACTCTAAAACTCCGACATAGTATTAAGTCGCTCGACATTACCTCTAAAATGCTGACATCACCCTCAAGTCACTCAGCATTACCTCTAAAATGCTGACATCACCCTCAAGTCACTCGGCATTACCTCTAAAATGCTGACATCGCCCTCAAGTCACTCGGCATTACCTCTAAAACGCCGACGTCATCTTCAAATTACTCGGCAGTTGACTCTAAAACCCCGACATCGTGTTCAATCGCTCGGCGTAACCTCTAAAACGCCGACGTCGCCTTCAAGTTACTCGGCAGTTATCTCTAAAACTCCGACATCGTGTTCAGTCGCTCGGCGTTACCTCTAAAACGCGAGGTCGCTTCAAGTCGCTCGGCAGTTAACTCTAAAACTCCGACATCGTGTTCAATTGCTCGGCGTAACCTCTAAAACGCCGACGTCGCCTTCAAGTTACTCGGCAGTTATCTCTAAAACTCCGACGTCGTGTTCAGTTCGCTCGGCGTTACCTCTAAAACGCCGACGTTGTCTTCAAGTCGCTCGGCGGTTAACTCTAAAACTCCGACATTGCGTTCAGTCGCTCGACAGTTATCTCTAAAACTCTGACATCATCTACAAGTTGCTCGGCAGCTACTTCTAAAAGCATCGATATGATGTCCGAGTTATTCACTTACTATTCCAAAGGAATCAACTTCACGAAAAAGGCGGGAAGAGGAATGATTCAAGAACTTTGAGTTATGAATATCAACGAGCAATAATCACAGAGAAGCCAACATCATTTCTTCATTAAAGGGAAGATATCATACTTACAAATCAACTCATTATGAGTTGATACTTCCCTACTACTACTATTACTACATTACATTATACTACTACTACTACTACTACTACTACTACACTACACTATACTACTCTACACTACTAAATACTACTACATTATTCTAACTATACTATACTAACATCTAAAGGACCAGTGGCATCTAGCCACTGGCCCTGTTGCTGCCGCCGCCGCTGCCGCCCCTGCTGCTTGCCCCTGCTGCCGTCGCCGCTGCCGTCCCTGCCGCTACCGTCACCGTCACCGCCGCCACGCCTTCGTCGTCGTCGTCGTCGTCGTCGCCGTCCTCGTCCTTGCCGCCACCGTCCGAGTCCTCCTCATCCGAGGAGTACTCCGACTCATCCGAGCCCTCGAGCCCGGAGCGCTCGACGGCCCGGATGTACGTCCAGGACCTCCGCCGCGAGCCCCTGGAAGTCGTCTGAGTCGTCAGACGACTCACGCAGGGGATGGGAGCCGGAGACCCCTCGGATTCAGAGGAGAACTCCTCCTCTGAATACTCTGAGTCACCAAAATCCTCAGACGGAGGAGGTTGGCTCGCGCTTGCGTTTCTTGCCCATGGTGGAAATGCAGGTAGAAGAAAGAAAGCAGGTAGTGGAGAACAGCGAGAGATGTGAAAAAACCAGGCAGGCAAAGGCACTATTTATAGGAAAGAAAGGCAACTGCTCACCTCCAATCGTGGTCACTGAACAGTCGCAAAGCATTCAATAAGCACTTCAACCGTCTGAAGACACGTCAGGCGGCTGACGCCGTTCACGCAACACAACACCCATTGGGACTCCAGTCAACAGCGCGGAGGATATGATTACACCCGCCGTCGCATCACATTACTACTCAGAAGCAGTCGGCTAAAACACTCAGCGTACCAAGCCGTCCCTTGCCCACACCCATTGGGGGGGACGCCCAGGAATTATCAGTATATTTTTCAAAACGGTCACATCTGTGCAGGGCATGCAGTGAATGCCTTAAGACAAAAATGAGATATCAGTAAGGATCAGAGGAAAGCCAAATATAGCCAGTGAAGTACAAAATATGGCCGACAGAAGCGACTTGAAGACTAGACAGAGAACGTCCATCAAATGTCCAATCAGTCACAGAGCAAATAAATTACACTACCTAGCAAGATATGGATGGATTGCGAACTCGGCTGCAAAAGACAAAATACATGCTGACCTCTGAAGCATAATATTGATTGCATAATGCGGATGACATCATGCCGATTTTTACAAGCAGAAAGGATAATCTTCAGCAAAAAGACACAAAAGGAAGACCTTCGAGTGGATTATCCTCAAAAATCCACTTGAAGGTCGGGGGCTACACCCATTGGGTGCACCTTCGGTGCACCCCATGGATCATCATTCCGAGCCAAGATAGTGCCAACTTTTAAGGCATGGGACAAGATTAAAGACAAGGCTGGCCCTTAACCGAAACGCAGGAGTAAAAGTGGAAATAGTTTCTGGTAAAGACCTTCGAGTAGATTATTTTCTAAAATCTACTCGAAGCTCGGGGGCTACACCCATTGGGTGCACCTCCGGTGCACCCAATGAAGTTCAGGGTCCTACAAAACGAAATGCCGACCTCTAAGGCACGAGCACGAAACAAAGCTTCGGTTTACGAGAGATCAAAGCAGGAGGAGACAGTAAGAAGTCGTTCTTTTCAAATCGCCTGCAAGCTGGACCTGGGATCTTTGGGCTGATTACCTCTAAATTAACCCAAAGATCGGGGGCTTGTGGGGGACAGATATCCCCCGGGTCCACTAAAAGAGTAAAAGAACCTCACGAAAGGCCCAAGGGCCCAATAAATCGTAAGGCCATTCTTTCGTGGGCCTGGGGAGGAACAATCAGCAAAGCAGGTTGACACGAGGCCGGATTGGTGCAAACCCGGACGACCCACAACGTCGAGCGAGCGACCACAACAGAGATCCGACTTTTCCCGCGCTGGAGCCCCCATGCAACGGAGCCACGCGAGGATAGGTCGGCGGAACTACAGGGAGATAAACTCAAGCGAGTACCGATCCTTTAGCTACGCATTGTTATCATATCCACGTGTATTGCCCACGGTCGAGTATATAAGGCCTAGGGGCACCCCTTCAGATCGATCGACCCTATTACTTAGCCACCCACTTCAACTCTCTGCATTCTCAATTCAAAGAGCTCTCTTGTAACCTCATTCACCAAGCATACTCACCAGGACGTAGGGTGTTATGCATCTCTAAGCGGCCCGAACCTGTAAACATTGTCCACTGTCCCTCGTGCAACTGGCACGAACCATTTTGCTACAGTCGTCGACACCGTCCTACTCCTAAAAACACCTTGAGGGGCAACCCCGGGTGTGCGGTCGAACCCAAAACACTGACAGAGGGCAAGGGCGGTCGTGGGGCGTGCGCGTGGCGAGGCGTGCGCGTGGCAAGGCGGAGGCGCGCGGCGTGCGCGGGCGGGTGCGGGGGCGCGCGGCGAGCGGGCGGGCGCGGCGTGCACGGGGAGGCGGCGGGGCAGGGAGGCGGCGCTGCGGGGAGGCGTGGTGGCGAGTGGACGGCGGCGAGCGGACAGAGAGGGAGAGTGGAGAGAAAGAAGAAGAAGGAAGAACGGGAGAGCCGTTTATTCCTTTCTTTGCCGAGTGCCCGTGATCTGACACTCGGCAAAAAATTTAAAAAAAAATTTAAAATATTCTTTGCCGAGTGCCAGATCGCTGGCACTCGGCAAAGTGTCCTTTGCCGAGTGTCATCCAGCTGGCACTCGGCAAAGAATCTTTTACAATCCTTTGCCGAGTGTCTCCCAGCTGGCACTCGACAAAGCATGCTTTGCCGAGTGTCATTTGTGGACACTCGACAAATTACTTTTTTATTTTTTTTATTTTCCCAACCAAAATTTTTGTGTTGTGTTCCTACACTATATAGACCTACATGTACCATTTTGAGACAATTAGAAAAGTGTTTTCTATAGTTAGTAGATTTAGTTCGTTTATTTGAATTTCTTCGGAAAATTCAGATTTGAACTGCAGGTCACTCGAAACTTGAAAAACCGTGCATGTAAAAATGATATTCATGTTACTTAGCATAAGTTACGACCGATTCCAGGAGCGGATCGGAAACTTCGAGCAACATGCTCACTAAACATGGCCGTGAACTTGCCATCCACAAGTTTAAAAATTGTATAAAACATAAACAAAGTCAGAAAATCATGAAACTTTTCAACATGTCATGATATCATATATAGAGGGTGTGATAAAAATTTGAAAAAGTTTCGACAAAGGTGTGAGACAGTATGTGTAGAAACCTAAGAGAACTACACATGAAATCATAGAGTTTCAATGTGGATCTCTTAGGTTTGTACACATAGTGCGTCACAGTTTTGTCGAAACTTTTTCAAATTTTTATCACAGCCTCTACATATGATATCATGACACGTGGACATGTTTCATGATTTTCTGACTTTGTTTGTGTTCTATTCAATTTTTAAACACCTGGATGGCAAGTTCACGGTCATGTTTAGTGAGCATGTTGCTCTGGTCCGCTTCTGGAATCGGTCATAACTTATGCTAAGTAACAAGAATATCATTTTTGCATGCACGATTTTCAAAGTTTCGAGTGACCTGCAGTTCAAATCTGAATTTTCCGAAAAAATTCAATAAACGAACTAAATCTACTAACGATAGAAAACTCTGTTATAATTGTCCACAAATGATACATGTAGGTCTACATAGTGTAGGAACATACCACAAAAAGTTTAGTAGACAAAATCAAAAAAATAAAAATACACTTTGCCGAGTGTCAACCCTCGGCTCTCGGCAAAGACTGACGACCGTTAGCTTTGGGACGGCCGCTGACGGCCCTTTGCCGAGCGCCCACTTTGCCGAGTGTTTTCACACTCGACAAAAGTGTCTTTGCCGAGTGTCCAACACTCGGTAAAGAAGCTCGTTGCCGAGAGCCTAACTTTACCGAGTGCGGCTCTCGGCAAAGCCTTCTTGCCGAGTGCCCGACAAAAGGCACTCGGCAAAGAGGCCGACACTCGGCAAAGCCTCGGATTCCGGTAATGAGTTACAACCGGCAGCAATATACCTAACAACACTTGCTGATACATATGCTCTCTTCTTAAGTCATGTTTGTTTCTCTCTTAGATTATATAAGTTGGATTATGGTAGAAGAGTAGGTGGATAAAATATCACTTTGAGATCACAAATAAGCTAGCCAACGCTAGCTTATTATTATTATTATTATTATTATTATTATTATTATTATTATTATTATTATTATTATTATTATTATTATTATTATATATATTACATCATGTGTATGTCGGCATACAAGATTATATTACTACTAACAGTAATGGCTACCTTTATCCATACAATGTAGGGTTCAACTGCTAGGTTCCCATCGATCGATCTCAAGTAAATTAAGATTACGATGTACTATGACATCATATTCGATTAGTCAAAACACTAACACACATATACCAAACATTTCATTCGCATTTATGGTTTAATTTGTCAACGAAACTAATTAGATTTTCATGGTTGCAAACCTTTTTCATGATTTCATCTAAAGAATCTATAACAATACAGTAAAACCTAAGCCACACATGCATATATTTTGTCCCATGTTTGTTTTGTGGCATAGTGTAACCGAGTGGCAAGTGTTCTTGCCGTATGGAGCCCGTTTGACGAATTCAGTTGAAAGGTGCATCATGTGGAAGAAAGAACACGGATTTATCATCAATTAATGCTTCGATCTAGCCAGTGATCCAGTGATCGGTATGCAACTTGTTCGATCAACAATTTTATTTTATTGGAAAGAATCAACAATCCTTTTGGATCCTACAACATTATTTAGCTCTAGACTGATAACTAACCAACTTCTTGTGCTTAAGAAAGTATAGTGTAAATATTTGTTACTTGAAAATGAACTCATACATGTACCCTTCATGATTTGTAACAAATTAAAGGACAGTTCCATGTTGAATACATAAAAAGTATGAAAGGTACAACTACCCTATCACCATCAGGGCATTGTTGTTGAGATCAAACAAGTTACACACTACATTCATTGACTTCAACTTTGATGCAATAATAGTATCTAGCCTTAAAATTTAGGCAATTATAATTGGATAATAGTCTGCAACAGAAAAAACCTATTTGCCTTATGTTTTTATTTAATCTTACATGAAATAACATATGTGCTACCACATGTGCTTGTATTATTTATTGTGACTATTACTCGTTTTAGTGGTTGCCAACATGCCCATTGACAGTGTATAACTCACAAGACACATGTTGTGATCTCTATCAACCTCAAGATCTTCTAGCCTAGTTTCTCAAATGTGTTTGTATATATGCATGTGCATTTGTGTGTGTTTGTGACAGTGTCTCTGTTTACAGTAGGGCCAGGGGAAGCTTCTTATTGGAAAGATGTTTACAATACGTTCTTTCAAGAAGCTTCAAATTATGTTGGGACTTGGGAATGCTCGAAATGCTTAAAGAAGTGTCTCGTCATCTTTGATTTAGATACACGTTTTGCTTAAAATAACAAGATTATAATATATAAATATATATGCGTCCTATATATCACTAAACCAGGACAAATCATAGAATTGTCAATTCAAACCCTAAACTAATAATTCATATATCAATACGAACATTTATTTGATATCCATAACATATCCAAATATGAAACATCCAAAGTTAGATTTCTGATTTGTATATGAAATAATATACCAATATTCAACGAATTGTACACCATTTGTATTCGACAATGAATCCCGTGTATTCATATCCGTTTGTATCATATATAGGAAATGACGGAAAACGCGCGCGTACAACACATATATATATATATATATATATATATATATATATATATATATATATATATATAATATATATATATATATATATATATTGGCTGCCATGCTCCTATTTCATTAAGAAATGGAAAGAAGCATATATATGTACACACATATGGATCATAAATAACCTGACAAGACAGAGAAGGGAAGGGGGGGGGGGGGGGTTCGTACAAGTCACGGGTATCCCCTTGACTGATATGCATATTCGTACACCAAATATTATGGAGGTGTTCTAACCTGCTCCAAAGGAAAACCCCACAAATTGAAGGACACTACTACTACGCACATGCAAGAGTGCTTACTTGCATTATTGTATGCTAGGATTAGTGGTGGTAACAGCCTCTAAATATTACATTATAAAATTTAAATATCGGATCATATTAGAATCAGACTTTACTTATATTCATTTTAAACTAAAATTAATTAAGACTCAAACGAATGAACATTTACCAGGCACCTCTAGGGCACACAAGCGCAGCAAAACAGTGGCACATGCCTTAACTTACCGGCATATGCATGCATGCATGGAAAGAATTCCCCCACAAGGACATCGTCCTAGCTAGATGTGGATTAATGTCAGCGTGTCCACAGTTCCGCTACCGTACACATACAGATACTGATACGGTGCAAACCCTAGTACTACCGGAATCGCAGACTTTGCCGAGTGCAGTACGCTTTGCCGAGTGCGTTTTGTCGGGATCGGTAACCTTAGGAACTCGGCAAAGAGCCCCTTTACCGAGTGCTGAACACTCGGCACAGGGGGCTCTCGGCAAAGACACGTTTTGCCGAGTGTTAAACACTCGGCAAAGGGAGCTCTCGGCAAAGGGCCGTCAACGGTCGTCCCAAAGCTGACGGTCGTTAGTCGTTGCCGAGAGCCTACGGCTGGCACTCGACAAAGAGAACTCTTTGCCGAGTGCCCCCAGGTTGACACTCGGCAAAGAAGTCTTTGCCGAGTGTCACCTCCAAACACTCGGCAAAGTATATTTTTATTTTTTTTATTTTGTCTCCCAAATTTTTTGTGGTATGTTCCTACACTGTGTAGACCTACATGTATCATTTAATTTGTGCACAATTTTAAACAAAGTTTTCAATCGTTAGTAGATTTAGTTCGTTTATTTGAATTTCTTCGGAAAATTTAGATTTGAACTGCAGGTCACTCGAAACTTGGAAAACCGTGCATGCAAAAATGATATTCATGTTACTTAGCATAAGTTACGACCGATTCCAGGAGCGGACCGGAAACTTCGAGCAACATGCTCACTAAACATGGCCGTGAACTTGCCATCCACATGTTTAAAAATTGTATAAAACATAAACAAAGTCAGAAATTCCTGAAACTTGTCCACGTGTCATGATATCATATGTACAGGCTGCGATAAAAATTTTAGAATGTTTGGAGAAAGTTGTGGGACACTATGTGTACAAACCTAAGAGATCCACATTGAAACTCTATGATTTCATGTGTAGTTCTCTTATGTTTCTACACATAGTGTCACACACTTTCTCCAAACATTCTAAAATTTTTATCGCAGCATGTACATATGATATCATGACACGTGGACAAGTTTCAGGATTTTCTGACTTTGTTTTGTGTTTTATACAATTTTTAAACATGTGGATGGCAAGTTCACGGCCATGTTTAGTGAGCATGTTGCTCGAAGTTTCCGGTCCGCTACTGGAATCGGTCGTAACTTATGCTAAGTAACATGAATATCATTTTTGCATGCACGGTTTTCCAAGTTTGAGTGACCTGCAGTTCAAATCTAAATTTTCCGAAGAAATTCAAATAAACGAACTAAATCTACTAACGATTGAAAACTTTGTTAAAATTGTGCACAAATGATACATGTAGGTCTACACAGTGTAGGAACATACCACAAAAAATTTGGAAGACAAAATAAAAAAAATAAAAATATACTTTGCCGAGTGTCTGGAGGTGACACTCGACAAAGACTTCTTTGCCGAGTGCCCCTAGGGTGGCACTCGGCAAAGATGTGTAAGTTAATCTTTGTCGAGTGTCAGATGGTAGACACTCGGCAAAGGATCCTTTGCCGAGTGCCACCGATCTGGCACTCGGTAAAGTTTATTTTAAAAATTAAAAAAAAACTTTGCCGAATGCCAGATCACGGGCACTCGGCAAAGAAGGCGAATATACTCGCCCGCGGCTTTCTTCCTCCTCCTTTCTCTGCTCTCGCTGTCTCCTCTCTATCGCGCCCGCCGCCGCCTCCCTGCGCGCCCGCCGCCGCTCCACGCCATCGCCGGCCGCGTCCGGCCACGCCCGCGCCCTCCGCGGCCGCCCTCGCCGGCGCCCGCGCCCGCCCGTCCGCCCGCCGCGCCCTCGCCGGCGCTGCCCGCCCGCCGCCGCGCCCTCGCCCTCTCACTTTGACGCGCCGTCGCCGCCGCCGCGCCCGCTACGTCCTCGGCCGACCATGCGCGCCCTCTACGCCCTCGCCCGACCGCGTCCGTGCCCCTCGCCCGACCGCCCGCGCCCTCCACGCCCTCGGCCGCCGCGCGCCCTCTACGTCGCCGCGCTCGCGCCGCCGTACCCGCGCCCCTCGCCGTGCCCCCGCCACCAACGCCACGCGCCACCACCGCCGCCGGAAGCCACCTCCTCGCGCGCCGCCACCGCCTCTCGGCCACGCGAGGTATAAACTTTTTATGCGTCAATTTATATTTATTATTGATTAGATGATAGAATGTATAAATCATGTAAGCCGATGTCACCCAACCATTTATAAACTTGTTACTGTGTGCATGTCAGCCATCGTGCTGTTAGTTTTATTTGCAGGTTTTAAAAACCTCAACGTACAGGGGAGGTGCTGTCGATTTTTTTGTATTAACAGACTTGTGTTTCTTTTTTACAGAGAAGATACTTGTCTTCATAGCCACTGCGGGTCTGCCTGCACCGCGTCCCGTCGCCACTTGCACCGACCCGCCACAGCCCCACTAGCCTGACTCCACCGCCACCCTAGGTATAACCTCTACATCCGCATCATGGTCGTAGATCACCTAACCCAGTTAGGCGTCTCCCGTTCGAAAGTGATACGGTGTAGATATGCAGATCTTTGCATATCTACAAATGTATCAGTTTCGAATTGTCCACGTTTTTTGGACAGCCCGCGGTTGCGTAGATGGTGTTAGTTTCATGCTCTACTCCGGTCCAAGATAGAGTTTCGGCGCCACCTCCCTGTTGTTCTCCGGATAGTACACTCTCCCTGCCAGGACGTGTATCCGGAGAACAGCGGGGAGGTGCTACCGAAATTCTATCTCGGATCAGAGTAGAGCATGGAAACTAACTCCATCTACGCAACCGCGGGTGGGATTAGGACCTATCGTCACCTATTAGAAGGTAGGAACGTAGTGTACATGCATTACATGTCTATATTAAACTATACTCGGTTATATATGTTAGAGGATGGAGGACCGTGAGTGGATGTACACGGGTCGTAGAGGAAGGAACGATGTCACCACTGAATGGATTAGAAAGACCGATGATTTCGTGGAACGGGCATATGGCGAAGCTGCTAAAGGAGCGAGTCTAGTCCCATGCCCGTGCAGCAAATGTGACAACCGGAAAAGAAAACCAAAGAAGACCATGGTAGAACATATTTGGAAGAATGGATTTACGCCGGGCTATACTCGGTGGATATTTCATGGTGAAGCGCATCGTACGAGAGAAGAGGTGCTGAGACAACGTGTCGAGGATTATGACGCGGATGCGGGGGTAGCGGATATGTTGAACGACTATCAGGAGGCACAGTACACGGGAGGATGTATGGATGACGAGCCAGAGCCGACTGCAAAGGCGTTCTATGACATGTTCGACGCGGCACAGAAGCCCCTTCACGGCCAGACAAAGGTTTCTCAACTGGATGCCATTGGGCGTGTAATGGCGTTCAAGTCGCAGTACAGCATGAGTAGAGATGCATTCGATGGCTTGTTGACGGTTATTGGGAGTCTGCTTCCGGATGATCACGTTCTGCCAAAGAGCATGTACGAGGCACAGAAACTACTTCGTGCACTTAAGATGACGTATGAGCAGATTCATGCTTGTCCGAAGGGCTGCGTGCTATTTAGGAAAGAATACGCGGAGGCAAAGTACTGTCCCAAGTGTAATTCGTCTAGGGTTTATGGAGGTAGACTCTGGTGATGGACAGAAGAGGCAGCTCGACATCCCCTTGACAATCCTACGACACCTTCCGTTCATACTGAGGATCCAGCGTCTTTACATGACAGAGGAATCCGCGAAACAGATGACATGGCACAAAAATGGAAAACGATACAATCCTGACAAGATGGTGCACGCATCAGATGGTGAAGCATGGAAACACTTTGATAACATTCACCGTGAGAAAGCCGAAGAGGCTCGTAATGTACGTGTTGCATTGGCCACAGATGGGTTCAATCCCTATGGAATGAGCGCTGCCCCGTACACATGTTGGCCCGTGTTTGTTATCCCAATCAATCTCCCCTCTGGTGTGTGCTTTCAAAGGCAGAATATATTCGTGTCGTTGATAATTCCCGGACACCCGGGGAACAAAATGGGCGTGTACATGGAGCCTTTGATCGATGAATTGGTACGTGCCTGGGAGGAAGGGGTATGGACATATGACCGAGCTACGAAGACAAACTTCAGAATGCATGTTTGGTACCAATACTCCATGCATGACTTACCAGCGTATGGGCTATTCTGTGCCTGGTGTGTTCACGGTAAATTCCCATGCCCAGTTTGCAAGGAAGCTCTCAGGTTCATTTGGTTGAAAAAGGGTGGCAAATATTCGTCCTTCGATAAACATCGACAATTTCTTCCTGCTGACCATCCATTCCGCCTAGACATCAAGAACTTTACGAAAGGTGTCGTAGTGACAGACCGCCCACCTGCAACGATGACTGGTGCCGAACTTCGTCAACAGATAGATGGGCTCGTGGCCAATACAGAAGGTGGTTTTGTGGGATATGGTGAGCAGCATATGTGGACACATAAGTCTGGCTTGACTCGGCTCCCCTATTATGATGACCTGCTCCTTCCACACAACATTGACGTGATGCACACTGAAAAGAATGTTGCCGAGGCACTGTGGGCAACAATTATGGACATTCCTGATAAGTCAAAGGATAATGTGAAGGCAAGAGTGGATCTGGCAGCGTTATGTGATAGACCAAAACTAGAGACGAAGCCGCCAAGTGGCAGAAAGACGTGGAGAAGGCCTAAGGCCGATTTCGTCCTAAGCAGGGCCCAGAGGAAGGAAGTACTTCAGTGGATAAAGATGTTGATGTTCCCTGATGGATATGCAGCTAACCTGAGTAGGGGGGTGAACTTATCTACTATGCGAGTCTTAGGGATGAAGAGTCATGACTTCCACATATGGATTGAACGGATTCTTCCTGCGATGGTTCGAGGCTATGTCCCTGAGCATGTCTGGCTAGCGCTTTCAGAGTTGAGCTATTTCTTCCGTCAGCTTTGTGCAAAAGAGTTATCTCGGACCGTGGTTGCAGACTTGGAAAGATTGGCCCCCGTGTTACTGTGTAAGCTTGAGAAGATATTACCACCTGGCTTCTTCAATCCAATGCAGCATTTGATTCTTCATCTCCCCTATGAGGCACGAATGGGGGGCCCCGTGCAGGGACGTTGGTGCTATCCAATCGAGAGATGTCTAAAGACTATTCGAAAGAAATGTAGAAATAAATGCAAAATCGAGGCTTCCATTGCAGAGGCATACATTCTAGAGGAGGTCTCAAACTTCACAACAACTTATTATGGTGACAAACTGCCGAGCGTGCATAATCCACCCCCTCGTTACAATGATGGCGACAATGAATCGAACCTTAGCATATTTCGAGGCCAACTCGGAAGCGCAAGTAGCTCGACCACCAAGACCCTGACACATGAAGAGTGGTGGCATATCATGCTATACGTATTGACCAACCTTGAAGAGGTGACGCCATATATGGAACAATTTCTTCATGAATTCTGGCGTCGATCAAGGGACCCCACTCCACAGGAATATGACGCTCTTCTTAGAAAGGGTGCGAGAAATGGGTTGCCCGATTTCATTTCCTGGTTCAAACATAAGGTACGTGCTTAGTTTGTAAAAGAGATACGTCTTTAAACTCAATTTAGCGTCTTTTAACTTGCGAATACTTGCAGGGCCAAAGAGATCCGTCTATGAGTGCCGAATTGAGACAAGTAGCCAACGGCTTTGCTTATAGGGTCAAGAAATATTCTGGGTATGACGTCAATGGATACCGTTTTCGCACAACACACTACGACAAAAGTCGGCCCAATCAGAAAACAACGTGTTCTGGGGTCTTTACGCCGGGCCTTGACAATGTCGATTATTTTGGACGAATCGAAGAAATATATGAGCTCGATTTTATGGTTCCAAACCTCTTACTCCAGTGATATTCAAATGTCATTGGTTTGACCCTCAAGTGACGAGACGGACACATTCTAATCTTGGGATAGTCAAAATTCGACAAGATTCCACCTTAGCAGGAGACGATGTCTATATCGTTGCCCAATAGGCCACACAAGTGTATTATCTCCCATATGCGTGTCAAACGAAAGAACATCTTAAGGGTTGGGATGTTGTGTATAAGGTATCGCCGCACGGGAGGTTACCTGTTCCTAACGATGAAGATTACAACTTAGACCCGGACACATATGATGGAGAGTTCTTCCAAGAAGATAGGCTAGAAGGGCGATTTGAGATAGACTTAACCGAAGCTATCGGAATGGACGTAGATATTGAAATGGTTGTTGATGAGGAGGATGATGAGGTGCGAAATGATAATGACTTAGTAATCCTTGAAGGCAATGACATTACTGACGAACTTGCGTCTTCCGATGGTGTGGAGATTGAAATGCTTGATAGTGATGATGAGAGTTATGATCCGGCTAACCCCGACACATATGAAGATTATTTTTAATCGATGTAATGCTATATGACTTTTTATTTCGCACCTGTTTGTAAATACATCTTTTTATATGTGCTTATTTGTTTACTCTTAATTGCAGGTTGTTGGACAAATATGGTGGGCGGTTTCCTGAGGAGGAGGAGGGGGAGGAGGAGTAGGACGGCGGACGATGCAGAGCAGGCAGCGCAGCAGGACGAGGCAGAGCAGGCAGCGCAGCAGCAGGCGGCGCCTCAGGACGACGACCAGCAGCAGGACGACGACGACCAGCAGCAGGACGCCTCAGGTTCAGGCGGCTCTAGTTCGAGGAGCATCTACCTGCGAGGCCCCGCGAGTCTCCCTCAGCGTCCCATACTTCGGGACAGACGGCCGCTGATTCGGCCGGAAGGGGAGAGGTATGTAACTTTATGTTCTTCATTCTTGTTCATATTATGTGTTCAAAATCATAATATAAACTAATACTTTTTATTTATCACTTGGGCAGGTCTTGGACGGTTTTGGATTATGCTGGGGGTCATCGTCGCCCCCCCAATGGCATCCTCGGTCTGCTGTGCAGGGAACACTTCCCTGAACTTGTGGAGTACGCCGGAGTGACGGGCCCAGCCTTCACCTTCGACCACTACGCCGTCGCCCCCGATGCAGTAGACCGGGACGGCAGAGAATTCAATAACAAGGCGGAGCGGGTGAAGCAAGAGTTGTGGGTAAGTCTTAGTATAATGTAAAATATGTCGCATTCGTTGCAAATTCTTCAAATAATGTATGGATACATCGTTTTTGTATGCAGGATTTCTTCAGATGCGATGCTGGATACGAGGCTAGGGCGGATGTGGTGGCCACCACGAGCTGTAAGAAACTCGTCGTGGACATGCACTATGAGGCCCGCATCCAGGCCATCATCACCTACCACGGCTCCGTCCTTGGGGAGAAGGTGACCAAAACTCAAGCCCGAACCATGTCGTTGACCAGGGAGCAGTACCTGCAGGTAAAGTCATGCATGTTTGGTACCAGTACTCCATACATGAATTTTATTTTATCTTCTAATATGCACTTTACGTGTTTACTTTGCAGATGATTCCACATTGGTGCGCCGCACATCCTCTGTGCTGGGAGCAGATGGTGGATAGGTGGTGTTCGGCTGAGTGGGACGAGGCGCACACAGCTAGCCGGGAACGGCGTTTGATGATGCAAGGCCCCTCCCACCACCAAGGCAGCCGAAGCCTGGGCCAATATGCCGAAGCATGGGTACGCCACCTTTTTTATTTAGATATATAGCACTAAGTTAGATATTATTTCTAACTATCTCGTTGGTTTTCGTTGCAGTCGGCGTCACATGGTGGCAGGCCATGCTCCACCTTCTCGGCCTATGCTATGGCCCATAAGGGTAAGGCGACGTCGGACGTCACCTACAACCCGGATGACGGGCCCGAGGCCTACACCAACCCCGCCGTCTACAGCCGCCTCCATGACTACACCGCCATGGCGCAGGAGGTCCATGGCCCAGACTATGATCCGAGCACCGAGCCGATCGACACCGATGTGCTCATGAGGGTCGGAGGAGGCAAGAGACATGGGCGGTACTGGATTGCCGACGGGGCAATCGACTCGTCCTCCACTCCCACTCTGTCTCAGGTGCGAGCAAGGAGCACGGGCTCGAGTCCAGCCATACGACCTCGGCACGACAGCTCACAGCATCGCATACAGCAACTCGAGGTTAGTGCTTCTGTAACTCGTCCTTTCTTGAGTTATATACCTTCTCTTTGAGTTACTATAACGTTGGCTTGTAATATTACAGACCCAACTAGAAGAAGAGAGGAGGGAACGTCAAGAGATGGAGGCAAGGATAATGGCGGAGCGGGCGGCGGTTATCAGAGGATGGCGGAGATGTTCCAGTACATGCAGAGCCTTGGCGCCGCACAGGGCATCCCTCCGCCACCTCCATTGTTCCCTCCAGTTGACCCTACTCTCTTCCACACTCCTGTGAGTATCAAAATTGTAGTTAGATGTTTGTAATGCATCTGGTATAACACATGCAATCTCTTCTCTGTGCAGGGCCAATCTGGGGCGGCATCCAACAACCCTCCGGAAGGGTTCAGCCCAACGCAGCCCCGGTCAAACCGCCCACCTCCATTAGTGTTGTGTTTTCATTGTTTTAGACTTAGAACTTATGTATAATACTTATGTCTGTGTTTGATACTTATGTGAGAGCTTGCGACGTTTGAGACTTATGTTTGTGTTTAATACTTGTGTTGAACACTTATGTTTGTGATGGATATTTATGTTTGTGGTGACGGTTTTATGTTTGTGTTGGCTATTTATGTCTGTGATGATATCTGTGATGTATATATGTGATATATATGTGATATCTTCTGTTTGTGTGGATGGAATACAAAAAACAAATTAAAAAGGTATATACTGGTCACTTTGCCGAGTGTTACACTCGGCAAAGAGGCTCTTTGCCGAGTGTCCGGGTCATAACACTCGGCAAAGAGCACAGACCTGGGCACCGGCTTAGGTTCTTTGCCGAGTGTTATGTCCCTGGCACTCGGCAAAGAGGTAGTCTTTGCCGAGTGCCGCACAGAACACTCGACAAAGAGCCTGACATGGGGACCCTCTCTGGCGGGCTCTTTGCCGAGTGTCCCAAGTGGCACTCGGCAAAGATGGATTCTTTGCCGAGTGCTGCCTGGACGACACTCGGCAAAGATAACTTCTTTGCCGAGTGTCACCAGGAACACTCGGCAAAGCCGCCGTCTCCGTCACCCGGCGCTGTAACGGCCGCTTTTCTTTGCCGAGTGCTCTCTGGCACTCGGCAAAGATCTTTGCCGAGTGCCCGAAAAAAAAGCTCTCGGCAAAGAAGGCTTTGCAAATGCACTGTTCACCGAGCCTTCTTTGCCGAGTGTCACACTCGGCAAAGCTTTTGCCGAGTGTTTTGAAGGCTTCGCCGAGTGCTTCGGACACTCGGCAAAGCGCTCATTTCCGGTAGTGTAGCTAGCTACTTCCTCCGTTTCGTTTTAGTTGTCGCTGGATGATAGTACAAAATTGAACTATCTAACGACAACTAAAAAGAAACAGAGGGAGTATATGTGTGTGTATATATACACTACCGGAATTTGGCTCTTTGCCGAGTGCCATATTCTTTGCCGAGTGTTTTATTTCGGGCACTCGGCAAAGAGCTCTTTGCCGAGTGCCACGCAAAAAACCCTCGGTAAAAGAAAACACTCGGCGAAAAAGCTCTTTGCCGAGTGTTTTATTTTTGACACTCGGCAAAGGGCTCTTTGCCGAGTGTCACAAATACAACACTCGGCAAAGAGCTCTTTGCCGAGTGTTTTTTCTCCAACACTAGGCAAAGACAATTTAAAATTCACATTTTAAAGTAGTAAATTAATTCAAATGAAAAAGTTTTTAACTACAAATTTGTATAACTCATCATGATGTACAATTTATATATTGAACATTTCTTCATATAACAAAATAAAAATAAATTTGTTCATAAAACCTATATCTCTCTCGTAGTTTATGAAACTACGAGAGAGACGTATAGAATTTGTGCATATTGTTAGAACCATCATCTGAGATAAACAAATTATCAAACAACCAAAATAAACTTTGTAGATCTTGATAAGTTATAAAAGTTTATAGTTGACAACTTTTTCATTTGAAGTCATATTGTCAACGAAAACTACGTCTGAATTTAAAAAATTTAAAATTTGAATTTTGAAAACGACTTCGAAAGGAAAAACCACCAACATGAAAGTTGTAGGTATTGAAGAGTTATGAAACTTTGTAGTTGACAATGTTTTAGTTTCAAATCATCTTGTTATGCAAAACTATATTTGAATTGTGAAATTTGAATTTTTCAAACTGTCTCGGATGGAAAAACCACCAAAATAAAAGTTGTAGGTCTTGAAATGTAATGAAACTTTGTAGTTGACAATTTTTTGATTTGAAATCATCTTATCATTGAAAATTTCATGTGAAGTTTTTAAATTTAAAATTCAAATTTTAAAAACGGTCTCGGATGTAGAAACTATTAAAATAAAACTTTTAGATCTCAAAAAGTTATGCAACTTTATAGTTGGTCACATTTTCAAATGAACTCATTTAGTGTTTTAAATAATCAAATTACTCTCGATTTGTTATAGTACATGGGGAATGGAAACGTAATATAAACATAATTGGTGTAGTAGTGTAGTGGTATAGGAGGGTATGCGCGAGAGAGAGGTTGTGAGTTCGAATCTCACCATTTACAAAACATATAAGTTTGATTCAAAATAATAGTGAAAAATGATAGGGCAATAGGTAAGGTAATAGGGTAGGGTTGGAGAGTTGTTCCTAGAATTTAAAAAATGTTTTGCTGTTTTTTTTTAATTTTTTCGATTCTTAATTTGCCGAGTGTTTTTCTTTGCCGAGTGCTTTTTGACACTCGGCAAAGTCTTTGCCGAGTGTCCGAAAAAAAGCACTCGGCAAAGAACCCTTTGCCGATGAAATCTTTGCCGAGTGTTCTTTGCCGAGTGTTACACTCGGCAAAGCCTTTGCCGAGTGTAAAATAGCCTTTGCCGAGTGTCTTAGACACTCGGCAAAGAACGCGATTCCGGTAGTGATAGGGTATATCTGCAGACCAGTCTCGAGTGAAAAAATAAATAAGAGTTAGTTTGGAGACTATTTTTTTCAAGGGTATACTATTTTCTTAAGGGAAAATGAACTAATTTTCTTTAAAAAAATAAAAATCTCTTGGAAAAAAATGAGATTTCCAAACTAACCCTAAATGTTGGTCAAAACATGTTGCAAAATTTCCCTTTGCAACGTAAGTTTCATTCACACCTGCACATTGCACTGCTTGGTGTTGTCCTGATACAGGCTCTATCTCCTACGGTTGTCCCTAGCACGAATTTTTTTTACAGACAGCTCCTTATTTCTAATATAGACATAGAAAACCGTATATGTAATCTTGACAGGGAGTACTATAGCTAAACAACCGTTGCTGATAATTAATTTTTAGTGTCGTCGGTTCCGTTTTAAAAAACCATTGTTAGAAATATATATATCCATGTCTAGGGGCGGTTTTATTAAGAAAAACATCCCTAAAAGGATTTTGGTGATAGACCACCTTATCAAACCGTCTCTATATATAATTAAGAACCAGATTATATATCAAACATGTTCTTTTAAAAGAACCGTGACTGGAATTCATCTCTTAATTAGTTGACCAGTTCTAAAAATAAAACCCTACAAGTAGACTTCTTTAATTCTCCTCGGGACTAAAAGACTTAGGCGAGAAATTACAAAAAAAAAGGTGGACAATGTTTTGCAATTTCAACCTTTTGGGTTTGAGAGATGAGTTTGTGCTATCTCTAAATTTTGTTTTCAAATTTTACCTATATATTTCTTTCACTAGCTTTTTTTTGTCACGTAGATCCAGATCTAGGAAGACATGATGTTTTTGCATTATTTATTTTTGCTAGTAATTTAGACTAGTTTTCTTTTGGGACGCTGAAAATGCTTGATGTACTTCCACACGAGGGGTTCAGAAATGGTGGATGTGACGATGCTTCTCAGGAGGCAGGAAAATTACCGAGAATAATCTATTTCACACGCCGTGTGTTTGGAGTTTGGGACCATTATATTGCATGCATGCATGCATAGAAGAAGCACCGCCACATTGTCCCCCTCCACCGATGTGCAGTATAGGTATAGCTTTGAACTGGCTGGCTTCGATCGAATTATAAATGTTTGTTTCTTATTTTAACCCAGAAACCAATATTTTAATACACGTTGAATGTTCAGAAGCTATTTACCAATGGCAGAGACGTGGAAACGTACGTGTTCACTTGATTATTTAGTCATAGAAACGTACGTCGTCGTGTTGTCGTGTGTTCATTTGTCACGTACGCCTGGTCGATCTCTTGCTTTACGTACTGTTGACACTTTTTTGGAGGCGCCAATTACTCAAGAGAACCAGCGGCGGTGCTCTCTTGTCAGGCGCGGACGGTCCGTGGCCCAGGGCCGAACGGTCTGCGACCTGACGCGAGGCGGCGGTGCTCTCTGGTCAGGCGCGGACGGTCCGCGGCACAGGGCCGGACGGTCCGCGACCTGGTGCAGGAGCCCGGGTTCCCTGCCTCTGACGGCCGGACGGTCCGCGTCCTAGGGCCGGACGGTCCGCGCGTGCGCAGGGACGGCGGAAGATCGCCGGCAGCGCCTGGATCTCGCTCCCGAGAGGGACCCCGTCGGGGAGGAGAGATCCTAGGAGTTGTCTAGGCTCGGGCTGGCCGACCTAGACTCCTCTAATCGACGTAGAGCCGAAGAGAGATGAAGAATTTGGGGATTGGATAGCTAAACCTAAACTAGACTAGAACTACTCCTAGGATAAAATGTGAAATAGAAGTTGTATTGATTCGATTGATGATTACAAATCGGCCGTAGACCTCTCTATTTATAGAGGAGGGGGGCTGAACCCTTTACACAACTGATTCCGAGCTAATTCCGCGAATATAGCTAACAACCGTAGCACAAAACTCGGAACCCTAATCTGTTCTGCGCACGCGCGGACCGTCCGGCCCACAGGCGCAGACCGTCCGGACCGCGGACCGTCCGGCCTCAGGGCCGGACCGTCCGCTTGCTCATTTCTGGTTCGAACATATGCCCCCCTGCCTTTTGGTGGAGCTGGGCGAACCAAAAGCAACTAACTCGATGTGATCACATCAGTTCTCTTAGGCATGTTGCCACATACTAGGATGGTACTGTTTGAGGAAACGCCCATTCAAAGCCTTAGGTAAATCCTTGCCTTGTAATGTTTGTAGTAAATAAGCGTTACCAGACATCACCTGTTTCACTTTATAAGGACCCTCCCAGCTTGGCGACCATTTCCCGAACTTTCGGTCTTTATTCCTTAGAGGCAGAATGGTCTTCCACACCAAGTCTCCTACTTGAAATGATTTTGCTTTGACCTTCTTGTTGTAGGCCCTGGCTACCATGATCTTGTCCTTTTCTATTGCTCCCAAAGCTATCATCCTCTTGTCGGTCACCTCATCAATATTATCCATCATTGAATTATAATAATCAGTAGCAGTTAGATCATTTTGTCTGGCAAACCTGATAGCATTCAAACTTATTTCCACAGGTAACACTGCTTCCTGCCCATAGACAAGCTCAAAAGGAGATACTTTAGTAGCACTATGTTTAGATATTCTATGAGCCCATAAAGCTTCAGACAAAATCTTATGCCAATGTTTAGGATTATCAGATACCTTTTTCTTTATCAAATTAATCAACGTCCTATTACTAGACTCGGCCTGTCCATTGGCCTGAGCATAATATGGAGACGAATTAAGCAGCTTAATTCTGTATAATTCAGCAAATTCACGTACCTCCTTTGACATAAAAGAAGTACCTTGATCTGTAGTCAAGGTCTGGGGAATGCCGAATCTATGAATAATATGCTCAGTTACGAACTCAATTACCTCCTTGTGCGTCATGTTCTTTAGAGCAACGGCTTCAGTCCATTTGGTGAAATAGTCAGTGGCAACTAACACAAACCGATGCCCCTTTGATGATGAAGGATGAATTTCTCCAATAAAGTCTAATCCCCATCCTCTGAATGGCCAAGGCTTGATGATAGGATGTAATTCGGCTGCAGGGACCAACTGTAGGTCGCCGAATTTTTGACACACTTGGCAACCCTTGTAGTACTTGAAACAATCAGCTATCATACTAGGCCAATAAAAACCAGACCTTCGCAACAACCACTTCATCTTTGGAGCTGATTGATGGGTACCACAAATTCCTTCATGTACTTCGGCCATGGCTAATATAGCATCATCTGGGCCCAAGCACTTAAGCAGGACATCATTAACCGTTCGGCGGTAAAGTTCATCACTCATCAAAACATACTTGAAAGCTGTTCGCCGAATGTTCTTATCTGTCCTGATATTGGGATTTTGCAAATAATTAAGTATAGGTGTCCTCCAATCACTTGCATCGGCTTCATTGTCAGCCGAATCGATTAAGAGAACATTTCTGGTAACCTCGGACGGTCCGACGTCATCACGCGGACGGTCCGTGACCTGGGAATTTGGCTCTGCACTGGTTATCAGATTTTCAGTTTTGTGAAATTTCCCTCTCTTTATCCGATAACCTGATGCATCTTGTGCCAAATCGTTAGCTCTATGATTCTCAACTCTAGAGATATGCCGAATATTGAATTCGTCAAAAGAATGGATTATGCTCCAACATTTCTCAAGATAACTATTTAGAGTACCATCAAGACATTGATATTCTTCTAACACTTGTTGGACAACCAGCTGAGAATCACCAAATACCTTCACATGTTTTACTCCCATACCATTTAAAAGTTCTAAACCGAATAGGAGGGCCTCATATTCAGCTTGATTATTAGTGCAATAAGTTTTCAATCGGCTAGAGAAGTCAAAGGAGACATTACTTGGTGAAACAAGCACAATGCCAATTCCTTGCCCTTCATTGCAAACTGATCCATCAAAATATAAAGTCCAGGGAGTAATAGTGAGGTATGACATGTCTAGTTCATAAATATCATTAACCCGATGTTCTACAATAAAATCCGCTACGACTTGGCCTTTCATAGATTTCAATGGTTCATAAGCCAAGTCATATTCTATGAGTGCATAAGCCCACTTACCAATTCTACCACTCATAATTGGGTTATGCGACATGTATTTGATTACATCGGCTTGACCAGAAACAGTGCAATGACTAGACAGTAAATAACATCTACATTTGGTGCATGCATAAAACAAGCATAAGCATAACTTTTCAATAAAAGTGTACCTTGTTTCAGCATCCACCAACCTTCGGCTTAGATATGTCACCACATGCTCCTTCCCCTCAGTTTCTTGTGTCAGAACAGCCCCAATAACCTTGTCTTCAGCTGCAATGTATAATCTGAATAGTGCCCCTACTTGTGGTGCTTTTAACACGGGAGCCGAAGACAAGTATTTTTTAATGAGATCAAATGCTTCCTGCTGCTCTGCCCCCAAGTGAATCCAGCATCATTCTTAAGCCGAAGGATAGGGGTGAAGGCATCAATCTTTCCGGCTAGGTTAGAAATAAACCTTCGTAAATAATTCACCTTGCCAAGAAACCTCTGCACTTCGACCTTACAAGTCGGAGGCCCCACATTCCGAATAGACTTGATTCGGTCAGGATCTATTTCTATACCATGTTCATGGATGACAAATCCTAAAAACTTACCAGCCGACACTCCAAAAGCACATTTACGTGGGTTCATTTTTAAACCATACCGACGCATTTTATCAAAGGCTTTGCGCAAATCAGCTATATGAGAACTAAACTCAGCCGATTTGACTACAATATCATCAATGTAGACTTCCACAGTGTTTCCCAACAACTCATGGAAGATCAGATTCATAGCCCTCTGATAAGTAGCACCAGCATTTTTAAGACCGAATGTCATGACAACCCATTCAAATAAACCAATGAAGCCTGGACATATAAAGGCCGTTTTAGACGCATCTTCTTCGGCCATGAAAATCTGATTATATCCGGCATTACCATCAAGGAAGCTAATAATTCTATTTCCTGATGCATTATTGATTAATGTGTCGGCTATGGGCATGGGATATTCATCTTTAGGAGTTGCTTTATTTAAATTACGAAAATCAATGCATACTCTAAGTTTACCTGACTCCTCCTCCACCGGCACAATATTGGAGACCCACTCTGCGTATCTGCAAGGTCTAATAAAATTAGCTTCTAGCAGCCGGTGGATTTCGTCCTTGATTCGTGGGAGAAGATCTGGACGAAATGTTCTAGCTTTCTGCTTGAAAGGTCTGAAACCAGACTTAATGGGCAGCCGATGTTCGACAATCTCTCGGCTTAGTCCAGGCATTTCAGTGTAATTCCAAGCAAAACAATCTGAATATTCCTTCAATAGACCGATCATCTCATTTCTAGAATCGGTCTCCAGGGTCTTGTTTACAAAAGTCGGCTTTAGAGTTTTACCATTTCCTATGTCAATCTCCTCCAAAGGATCAGCCGATGTAAACCCCTGTCCTAGTTTATCAAGATCTCTGAATTCCTCTATCATGTCTCCCACAGAGGAATCAGATGATCTTTGTGTGATGGCGGACTTTTCGGTCTCGGGGACCGGATCATCCGTAATACTATCTTTTCGCTGTGGTAAATGTTCGGTCTTAAAGTCCGAACTGTCTTGTGAAAGACCAGACCATCCGGCTTTGAGGGCCGAATTGTCCGTGATCAAAGACTCATGAACTTTGTGTGTATTCATCATTTAAACTCTATTTAGGATTTAGCCGATTCTCCATCGGCTCTAGCATTACAGGAATGAAACCTTTCTTATCTATACTTATGAACTGATAATCAGAAAAATCTACCCCTGTGAGACATGTAGCAGTCTCATAAGTCCAGAGTACAGGGGCATCGGCCACAGCGATGCAGGCCGATACATCAGCATGTACTTGTTCTACTTCATCGCCTACCCATTGTATTAGCATTTGATGTAATGTAGAAGGTATACATTGGTTGGCATGAATCCAATCTCTGCCTAGAATTAAACTATAATTCCCTTCTACATCAGCGACGAAGAATGCAGCAGCAAGGGTCTTAGCCCCGATGGTTAATTCAACGGACGTGACTCCCCTGGCTTTTATCGAACTATCCCCAACACCGCTGAGGGTCATGTTGGTTTTGACAAGTTCGTCATCTTGTTTACCTAATTTTCTGTATAGTGAATAAGGCATTAGATTTACAGCCGCCTCTCCATCTACCAACATCTTAGCAATCGGTATTCCATCAATGTGACCGCGCACGAAGAGCGGCTTTAGATGATTTAACGATTCCTTTGGTTTAGTAAAGGCGGCTTCTTTAGGACCAAAATCAAACTGAGCAACAACAGGTTCATCGTCGCCGATAATAGTACAATCGGCAGAAAATGTAATAATATTTACATCCATACCTAGGCGTTCTGGAGAAGCCTCGTAGTCGACCAGGTCTTCTCCCAGCAGGTCATCCTCTTCCATTGATGTTGTCATGTCGTTGGAGGCTTCCTGGTGAACGGCGGACGGTCCGCGTGCGGGGGTCGGACAGTCCATGCCTGGTGCAGGTTGTCCAGAGACTTCCTGGTGGACGGCGGACGGTCCGCGCACAGGGGCCGGACGGTCCGCGCCTGGTGCAGATTGACTTTCCATTTCTGTGGTCGTTTGTTTTTTCTCAACGGACTTCGTTCTCCATTTCTTTTGCGGTGGCGGGTATAGTGGATGTGTGTCATTAAATATCTTTTCCGCCTCCTTTTCCTGGCTCTCTTTTGCTCTTAGGCGCTGTAATTTTCTCTTTTGGGACCGTGTCAATCCCGCTGGGCACCATCGAGGCATGGAGTATTTTGGATCGGCTGTTTTGTTGGTAGCCGTATCCTTTTTGGTTGTGTTGGCCGATTTGCCAAAAATCATCGGTCCTTTATCATCTTCCTGTATGACAACATCTGCAGTGCCTATTTTGATGATGTCCTTTGTTGTTTTTTGAGTTGCTGCAGGCATATGCCCCCCTGCCGGATTGGTCGGCCTTGAAGGCCGAGTAGTCCGGCAATCCTGTTGGGTTTGTGCCTGGTGACCGGATTGAGCAGTGCCCAATCGGTCTTGTACTGGTGGCGTCAACCTGTCAAAAACAGATGTTTGGGGTGCCCCCCAGGCGGGGTACTGTGGCATCCCAAATGGATATGATGGCATGCCCCACATTTGATTTGGGACATATGGCGGAGGTAAATATGTGTATGGATATGGCATAGGTGGATATGGAGGTGGAGGTGTCCATGCAGGTATGTTAGGTCTCACTTGTATAGTATGACCTTTCATTTCTTCCGATTGGTGGGGTGGTCCAATCGGCCTGACCTGGCGCTGCTCATGAATGGGTGAGCGGGGTCGCTTTGCTGGCCGGTCACTGGGGCCGGCTTTCTTTTTTACGTATTTAGACAATAATTGATCAAAAGTTGGGCCGGCTTTAACCAACCGACCAGCTGCCTTGAATGTATTTGTTTTCCACGTACCTATCTCTGGTCGTCGTGGTTTGAAAGTACGTGGCCGTTGTAAGTCCTGAGTACGGCCGGACCGTCCGCCGGAGCTCTCCGGACCGTCCGGTGGGGTCCCGGACCGTCCGCGCCTACGTGCCGGACCGTCCGAGATACGCAGCACGGGTTCCTGCATCTGTCTCCCTGTCTGCGCTTGCCCCCTAGTACTGGAGGCTATGATGGTCACCTTTAGGGTCTCCCCTCCATCGGGAGTCTTCTCAGCTACCACTTTCCTGCAAGAAACTTTATGATCCTCATCGGCCTTTTTAGAATTGCCGATGATTGCCTCTTTGGCTTTGCCTTTATCGGCCGTGTTTGGCCGAACCAGGACTTTCTTGCCTTCGAAGTCAATCATGTTCATCGGAAAGGGCTCCGTATCCACCTGCATTTCCTGAAATTTCAATCGTCCTTCGTTAATGGCCGATTGAATCTGTCGCCGAAATACATTACAATCATTAGTGGCATGAGAAAATGAGTTATGCCACTTGCAGTACGCACGACGTTTTAGCTCGTCGGTGGATGAAACAGTGTGATTTATTTTAATATTGCCATTTTAAGTAACTCATCAAATATTTTATCACATTTACCAACATTAAACGTAAACTTAACCTCCTCCTGCCATTTCTTTTGAACCGGCTGCAAGGAGGAACAAGCCGAAGATTTGGCCTGTTTTGGCCAAACCATTTCAGCAGCATATACTTCTACTGATTTGTCATCTGAGCTACTTTGGTCGCATTCTACTATATGTACATTGTGACGCATTGTTTTAGCAGTTTCTTTGCTCCGGCTTTCGCAAGCCAAAGCCCTCTGGTGTAACTGTGCTAGTGTAAAAAATTGGATGTCTTCTAATCTCTCTTTTAAATAATATCGTAGACCATTAAAGGCTAATCCTACTAGCTGTTTTTCTGCTAAATGAATTTGAAAGCATCGGTTTCTTGTATCGCGGAATCTCCGGATGTAATCATTAACCGATTCGTCTTTTGTCTGTCACAATGACACTAAATCTACCAAATCCAATTCATAGTCACCGGAGAAAAAATGATCATGAAATTTTTGTTCTAGATCCCCCCATGATGAAATGGAATTAGGAGGTAAAGTGGCATACCATGCAAACACGGTTCCTGTTAGCGATAATGAAAATAAACGCACGCGAAATGCCTCTGTGTCTGCCAATTCTCCCAATTGTGCTAAGAACTGGCCTATATGTTCACGCGTGTTTTTCCCTTGATCACCCGAAAATTTTGCGAATTCGGGTATTGTAGTTCCCTGTGGGTACGGGTGGTGATCAAATCGGCTGTCATAAGGTTTCCGATATGATTGCCCCCCAGGGAACATGCTTACTCCAAGCTTATCTCGGAACGCCCCGGCTATTTCTTCCCTCACTATATCAATGGCAGCCGGTGCAAGACCACCGGCTCTCTGGTCAAACATAGACGGGGTTGGTTGCATATTAGTATGTTGTCATTCCCCCCATTGGTTTGAGCTACGTGGTGCATTTCCATTTGCCCTATATGGCTCATAGGTTTAATCGTTTCTTTCCGGCCTTTTGGGTGGGGCTGGAAAGCTTTCCTGAACTCTGGATCCTGAATTAATGGGCTGGTGCATTGCATAATGTGATGGGAAGTGTTGCTGGGACGGGCGAGGATTCAGGTAATAATCCTCCTCAAAAGACTCATGCGCGGACTATCCGGATACGTACCCGGACCGTCCGTGGTTATATGCGGACCGTCCGTCATTGTATGCGGACCGTCCGACTGGGTATTTTGGGTTCTGTGTCATATGTGGTGGCTCGGGCGCATATCTAGGTAACTCATTAAAAATAGACCCGGCTGTTGTTGGCCCGGACGGTCCGCGCTCACGTGCGGACGGTCCGGGCATGTGCAGATCGGCTGATTTACTGCCGATTTGCGGTTGCTCAGGGTATGTGTCCATCGGCATCCCATAAAGGGGTTGTGACTGGTCGTGACAACCTGTAGCCGATGTGTTACGTGTGTTATCTCCTAACTCAACCTCGTGCGAAGGAAAATTGGCGATACTAGATTTATCAAATGCACGTACTAGTCTCTTAAGATCGCTTTGCATACCCCCTATGATGTTTTGCATTTGTTCACGCTGATCTTCTACATAATTTCTAAGAGATTGCAGATCGTTGGTATTACTTACATTGGGGATATCTGGCGTGGGTTGGAGCGAAGCCGGATCCGTCCCCGATGTCGGACGACCTTATTGTTCCTGTCCACTTTGAAGTTGGCCAAGAACTTTGCTTTCGCCTCTTGGATCATCCGCTCCTTGTGCTCCTCGAACTGGAGCTGCTCGTCAGCCGGCAAGGTTTCCCAAGTCGGCTCTATGATGTTGCTTGGAGAAATATCAGAGTTATCCCTTGAACCGGCCATTGAGGGCCGATTTGATGAGCTTAGATGTGTTGTCCCCAGCGGAGTCGCCAAAAAGTATGTTGACACCTTTTTTGGAGGCGCCAATTACTCAAGAGAACCAGCGGCGGTGCTCTCTGGTCAGGCGCGGACGGTCCGCGGCCCAGGGCCAGACGGTCCGCGACCTGGCGCGAGGCGGCGGTGCTCTCTGGTCAGGCGCGGACGGTCCGCGGCACAGGGCCAGACGGTTCGCGACCTGGTGCAGGAGCCCGGGTTCCCTGCCTGACGGCCGGACGGTCCGTGCCCTAGGGCCGGACGGTCCGCGCGTGCGCAGGGGCGGCGGAAGATCGCCGGCAGCGCCTGGATCTCGCTCCCGGGAGGGACCCCGTCGGGGAGGAGAGATCCTAGGAGTTGTCTAGGCTCGGGCTGGCCGACCTAGACTCCTCTAATCGACGTAGAGCCGAAGAGAGACGAAGAATTTGGGGATTGGATAGCTAAACCTAAACTAGACTAGAACTACTTCTAGGATAAAATGCGAAATAGAAGTTGTATTGATTCGATTGATGATTACAAATCGGCTGTAGACCTCTCTATTTATAGAGGAGGGGGCTGGACCCTTTACACAACTGATTCCGAGCTAATTCCGCGAATATAGCTAACAACCGTAGCACAAAACTCGGAACCCTAATCTGTTCTGCGCACGCGCGGACCGTCCGGCCCACAGGCGCGGACCGTCCGGACCGCGGACCGTCCGGCCTCAGGGCCAGACCGTCCGCTTGCTCATTTCTGGTTCGAACACGCACTACACGACGGTTCACTTACAGCGACCTACGGTTGGTTGCTAAAATGGCCTTCAGCGACCTACGGTTGGTCGCTAAAAACTTTTAGCGACCCATAAGGATGGTCGCTGTAAGTGCCGTCGCTAAAGGCTTTAGCGACCGACATCTTTTTAGCGACCGACCGTCCATTGCTAATATTGTATATTTAGCGACCAACCGTGGGTTGCTGTACTATAGATTTAGCAACCAACCGTAAGTCGTCATACTATACATTTAGCAACCAACAGAAAGTCGCCCTTTTTACAGTTGTTATTAATAAAAATATGCATTTAATTAAGCACCACAAATCACAGATTTTTATACACAAATCATAAAGACATACACAGTTAATCAGTATACCACAGTCATAGATCCATCACATAAACACAAAAGCACCACAATTATATATTCACAAAAGCATCACAATTATAATATCATTCACAACTAGATCATTTACAGATAGCTAGCTAGATCATTCACAAAAGCTCCATAGATGATCAGTCACAAAAACACCACAGCGACATCACTCCAGCTTGAAGCAGTTCAAAAGCCCACAACTACATCACTAATGTTTCATATCACTCCAGCTATTGTTCAAAAGCCCACAACTACATCACTCTAGCTGCTCCAGAGCTGATCAGTCACAAAAGCAAGACATGTGAAATTTATGTAGAAGACTTCGCAAACTGTCCATCTTCAACTGGTACTGCTATTGTTGCTTCCATATCATCCTAGCATCAATATCATCCTAGCATCAAGATTAAAACTTAGTCTAGCGTAACACAAGTCGAAAATGAAGGGAAAAAGGTAAATAGGTACTTACAATAGCTTTCTAAACAGTTTCACTAAATCTTTTTCTTGATGTAATGCATCTCCTTCAAAAAAACAATTGCACTTGGTTATATTTTTCTTGTCGCTGAAAAGATATCAAATATATTTAGTGAGCATGTAGATCAAAACATAAGTTATAGGTTGGTTTAGAAATAATTGGGAAAACTTATAAGACATATAAAAAACTCAATAAATATCATATAATATTTTAGAGATGCTAACTAAAGATCACCGTGTGGGCCAGGGTTGTGCAAACAGCAAACTGGACCTACCTTGGGGACCAAATCAAGCATGCTTATGAAGTAAATGCTGATGCCATATACACTAACTTATGCAGACACTTGAAAAAGTGCAAGTACACATTATTACCTGAGTTTTTTATTTCAAAACATCTTGCCCCACCACAAGCGACCTAACTCGTTAGTCCATTATTAGCCCATCCATGTCAACCTGATTAAGATTCTCAAAATCAGAATCATATATACATTTTAGTTCCATGTGGCATGTATACAACTTGATTGTTCCTTACAAACTGGGGAATAACACATTTTGGATGCCATTGTCCATAGAAAAATAAATGTGAAATTCTGAAAACCAATTGGAAGGAAACAAGCACATATACAAATTGAAAGGCATGGACAGAGATAGCTCCAGAAAACTGTATTCACCAAAAGTTAAATCAACAGATACAATTCAAATACCCCAGCTGGCCAGCTTAATATGCGATGAAAACCATACTACAAAATTACAGAAACAAATGTAAGAGACAACTTAAAAGACGCTAACCAACAATAATTACATGTAAACAGATAGCATTAGAGCATCTTTTGTCCATGAAACTAACGCTGACATTAATAACTACATTCAGCAGTCTGATTGCAAAGACACATTTGGAATAAAAGGAATAAGAATAGCACCCTGTGTTGCAAAAAGGCACAAATGCACTTCTCAGGGGGAAAATATCTTCCCGAGGATTATATGTTTTTTTTTCACATACAACCAATTTTACAGATGCATGGACTGGAGTAAACAAGCACCTAAAATAGGATAGACGACTTGACGAACTCAATGGTTGCTGCCTTGCCGTAGGGGCTTAGGAGAAGATTGTAAAGCTAAAAAGACTACATATAGATAGACATTGTAAACAGGTGTGTAAGCAAACCCCTTTGGCTGCCACAAACAAATAATCGAATTCTCTGCGAACGGTTGTTGGTTACACATTGAGGCACAGCGCTGGCTTGTCGCCTGCCTGCTAGGTGGGCTTGGCGTGGATGAGGTCGGTGATCTGCAGCGCCTGGTCCTCGGATCCGGCCTTGGTGACGAGACTGGAGATTACGAAGAGAACACACTCCAAATCTACAAAAGCAAAGCATTCACTTCATTTGAATTAAACCACCAGCAGTCCCACACTGCTTAAACCATTTGAAACACTGGTTTTGCTAAAAAACTACACACCTAATATATGAACACAACTTTTCACCCTTAACCATTTGATGAAGAATTAAACCACCAGCAGTCCCACACTGCTTAATAATCCATGGATTTTAATTCTCTTTCTCCTCCTGAAAGTCGGACTCGGACCCATGTTGAGTTCTAGTGTCATAATAATGCTTCTGACGAACACAGTGTCAACTCGCAACATATTTCCAAATTGCAGGTAAAAGCTACAACACCACCAGTAAACAAACCAGCGGGCCATCCATCTCAGAAAAACAACGCCGAAACCCTAGCCGCGCACCGCACCACAGATGCGCAGACCCAGGTGCTATTACGGTATTACAAAAAAAACTAAGCTTGCCCCGTCGCGCGCCGTACCTGGTTGAGGATGAGGCTCTTGCCCTGGCGCGCGCGGTCGCAGACAGAGACGACCCCGACGGGGCCCTTGACGAGCTGCAGCGCCGCCACCGCCTCGGGGACCATCACGAACTTGCCCTTGTCGTCGCAGTACACAAGGCGGAGCGGCCGCGCCGCCGTCCCCCGCTCATGGCGCGGTCGGTGCAGGCGAGGGAAGGGAAGAGAGAGGTGAGGGGAGAGATAAGATGGAAGGGAGACATACAGGCCGGCGGCGGCTGGGAGAAAAGCCAGGAGCGCGCGGCTGCTAGGTAGATGGGCCCCATGTGGGCCTTAGGGTTAGGGAGAGTTTTTTTTTTTTTTATTTCAAAATGCATTTTTAAATTACTAAAAAATTCATAAAAAATTACCAAATAAATAATAAACATTTGAATAAATTATTACGAATGCAAATAAATAATAAACATTTGAATAAAAATTTATTACCCTATTTAATATAAGCACAAAGAACATAGTAGCACACTATAGTCATGTCCATACATAAATAAACCATGAAATAAACATACAAGCAATATTAAAAAGAAATAAATCACCACGCAATTTAGCGATCAATGTTTACTTGTTTTAATTAATTTTTAGTCACTAACATCTACATGTACGTTTAGGCTATAAGATTTGATAGTGATCATTGCTCTATAGCGACCCACCGCTAGTCCCCGACGATATCTATAGCGACCAACCATAAGTTGTTAAAATTCTAGACTTTTAGCGACCAACCGACCGTTGCTACAAAAGGATTTAGCGACTGACCGTCGGTCCCTAACCTTTAGCAACCAACAGTTGGTACCTAATAAGGGTCGCTAAAGATCAACCGTCGTGTAGTGACGTACGCGTACGTGTGACAAAATTGTCTAGTTTCATTTCGTCTAAAAATTTAATTCGGCGCGTGCTTTTTCTAATTAGGCGTATACATGAATACATCTTGTATTATCTCTAAAAGGTTAAAATACAAAAAAAAATCCCTTTGGCTTCTAGCTACACCTAAACAATACAAACATTTTTATATCTGAAGTGAACATTCATGCATGCCATTCCAGCTATACCGAAGGCACTGCTCAAATTTATGGCAATGTATCATATGCAACCCGAGGTGTTGGTGTAACCGTGCGAGTGTAAAACTAAGGGGGTGTTTGGTTTCTAGGGACTAATGTTTAGTCCCATCATTTTATTTCATTTTAGTCTATAAATTGCTAAATATAGAAACTAAAATATAGTTTTAGTTTCTATATTTGACAATTTTGGAACTAAAATGAAATAAAATGTAGGGATTAAAAATTAGTCCCTAGAAACCAAACACCCCCTAAAACACAATCATAGACGTGAGAGGATCTTTTTAAAAATATGATATTTTTTTTTTAAAAAAGAACAAACTTTCCACCTCTCTCTGCATTTTTTTTTAAAAAAAAGGTCTTTCCACCTTTGTACCTATGTCTTAGTTGCACGGTTGCATCAACACAAAATTTATAGGCCAGCTTTGAAGTTGTCTTAGTAGAACGGTAGAAGTTCCCTTCCCGGCCCTCTCATTTTTTTGTAGCCAGGTGGTTCCTACCTGTAGTAGGCAGTTCTCTCCTGCTTTTTGCCCGGGCCAGTCAGCCACTATACTTACAAGATGACACATACAAATACATACACATATCTGCTCTCATAGTCTTTCTCTCTTTGTGTATATATTTACATAACTACAGAACCTGTGATGTGATCTCTTGCTAGCTAGCTTCTCTCTAGAGATGTACAGAAAGCCCCCAGCGCCCCAGCCCGGTAGTCCGCTTTCTTTTTCTACGGGCTTGTGCTGGCCAACACAAAGGGGTGGGGGTAGGCCCGTGCATAGTAGTGAGCCTGTTCGGCCGATCCGGCATGACCCGCTTTTAATGGTCGACCCGCTTCTCGTTCGTTATATATATAATTCCAATTAACAACTCAATGCACAAAAGGCTCATTTGAGTCGCCCGACCAATTTAGCGGCATAACCTCGTGGCGTGTACCTGGGCTAGGGCTGGACAAAATACTCGTGGCTCGTGAGCTCGCTTGACTCGTGGTCAGTTCGGCTCGGCTCGACTTGGCTCGTTTCAATTTTGTCACGAGCTGAGCTAACATCTCAGCTCGGTTCGTTAATGAGCCAGCTCGACACGAGCTCGAGCCAGCTCATTAACTCGAATGAGCTAGCATTTATCTGCAAAACAAAGCATATATATGTATTGGATAAATTAATAAGTGATAAACTATGTTAATTTAGGGTTTAAATGATGTGATGTATAAAATTATGAGTATTATTAGTCTTTTCTAGTGTTAAATTAGTATAAAATTAACTAGCAATTGATTATATCGTTGTGTATACACATGTATACTATTTTTTGTTGTGGCTCGCGAGCTAAACGAGCCAGCTCGAGCTCGCAAACGAGCCGAACCGAGCTGGTTCTCTGGCTCGGTTGCTTAACGAGCCGAGCCAGCTCGTTCCCTTAATGAGCCAGCTCGAGCTCGGTCGAGCCGAGCCGAGCTGGCTCGATATCCACCCCTATACCTGGCTCAAGACCCGATCGCGTTTTCTAACCATTCCCTGTACTAACCGAGCCAGGCTTTACCAGGACCGTGTCGAGCCGGACCGGGAGGCCCGTCTGTACATCTCTACTTCTCTCTGCCTGTGTATATACATGTAAAGGTTGCTTAGCTAAAAGTAACAGCCATTAATGCCTGCACATATCAATAGGACGACGACACGGCCGATACTCATCGTCAATTGGCGTGCTGTCTAATTTGAGTTTTAATTAGGCATATAGTCTTCTCCCTTGCCCGGCCCTCCTTCACCACCACCAGTAGCATCGCACCACCACTTGCAAGCAGCAGTCAGCCTCATTCGCCCGTCCAAGAGCTAGAGAGGAGAATGCCGCACCGCACAACCGTATAGGCCGGCCGGCCGTCCGGCCATCCGTCCACTTGTGTACATGTCTAGCTAGGTGGGTCTCCATCCATCGATCTGTGTCGTCTCTGTGTGTGGCGTGTGGGTGTAGTTAGGGCTGGTGGTCTTGTACTACCTAGTCGACCTCTTCTTCTTTCTCCTCCCCTCCTCCTGCGTGCTATAAAGAAGCTAGGCTGCGTGGACGGGAGGGTAATGACACGAGCAGCAGCATCAGGCCGCCGTCGACCGAGCTCGAGCATGGGGGGAGCATCCGGAGGCGACCAGCAGCACGGCGGCGCCGACGACGCAGACGATGGGCACCTGCAGCAAGCAAGCGGAGGCGACATGGTGATGCCCGGGTTCCGGTTCCACCCCACGGAGGAAGAGCTCATCGACTTCTACCTCCGCCGTAGGGTGGAGGGCAAGCGCTTCAACATCGAGCTCATCAACCTCGTCGACCTCTACCGCTACGACCCATGGGATCTCCCTGGTAATTAACCAGCCACAAGCATAGCAAGCAAGCAGCATGTGAACGACTGCTACCAGTAGACCACCACCAGCTAGCTCCTCTCCTTCTGCCAATAAGCTAGGGGATAGATCTGGCATATATGCATGATTTCATGCATGTGATCCGCCGACCCCCTTTATGATTTTCTGCTCTCTTCTTTTCATCTCATGTGAGCCTTAGCTTTATATTTTATAGCCTGCCTGCTTTATTTTCCATGAACGCATGCGATGATGGGTTTTTTTTTGGTTCGCTTTTTAGTTGTGTGCATGTGTCTACTAACTACTCCATGGATATAGATGGACGCTAGCTCATCGTCATCTCATGCTCACCGCCGCACACGTACGTACTGCAGCTCTGGCCTCCATTGGGGACAAGGAGTGGTACTTCTACGTGCCGAGAGACCGCAAGTATCGCAACGGCGACCGCCCCAACCGCGTCACGCCGTCGGGCTACTGGAAGGCCACGGGGGCCGACCGGACGGTGTACGTCGAGGTCAAGCGGCCGATCGGGCTCAAGAAGACGCTGGTGTTCTACGTGGGGAAGGCGCCCAAGGGACTTAGGAGCAGCTGGATCATGAACGAGTATCGCCTTCCTTCCGGCGAGGCTGACCGCTACCAAAAGGTAGGAATTAAAACCCTGTTCGTCGTTTATTAGCTTTTAATTTTCCGTGCATCTGCTAACAAGCAGTATATATATAGTTTGTATATATAAATAAAAATGATTTCTTTTTTGAGAAATTTTAATTCTATTTGTTTCCCTTAATTCTATCTTTCCTTTCGCGGCGGTCGATCCTCCCACTCTGCATAGCTGCTTCAGTTCTCTTATCTGCCGTTTCCCTCAATTATTGATTTTGAGTCGTTTTTTTTAGTTCTTTGAGAGAGATGTTGGCGCAAAGCTAGCACACAAAGTTTTTCAGAGACGACGAAGTTTTATTTCTGAGACGAAGAATTCCCCACTTTTGGCGGACTAGCTTGGGATTCTAGCTTTTTTTTTAAGATTGCTAGCTTCTGTTCGTGATCGCCGCCTGTCATACGTGTGTATATATATATGCAAACACTACCCTTGTTGACTAAAAAGCAAGTGCACACAGTGTGAATTGCAAGATCTAGCTAAGTTAATTAGTTAGGTTATCCCCATCACTAAAACAACAAAAAAGGTATCACGGTTTTTCTTCAGTCATCTCCGAGCGTTTTTAGAACTAACAGGGGGGGGGGGGAGAACTTGAAATTTTCTTCGAGTTAGTTCCTGTGTACGGATCGGATGTGCTACTCTTCTCTTTCTGCATGATTTTTCCTTTGCAAAGACCGTCCATAGGATGAATCGTCGCACCGTTCATATGTAAAAAGTTTTTGCAACTCTTTGTTTCAAGATCTGCACATACTTGGGATAATAGCTACTCAAAAGAGAAAGCTACTTTCATGGTTCTCAAACAGTCAACTGTAGATACGACACAACATCCATCAGATCCAAATTTATTGATGATTTGGAGTACTGCTGTGTGTCTATATGTTTAGTGTAGCATGAACCACAACCTTCTTCAAAATTACAAAACCTTTTAAAGTGGCATTTTTATTCTAGGTATAAACTTTCCTCTATTTCAATATATAACCATAGTGCATGTATATACTTAATTAAATCACTTGTGCATAAGAATTTTTTCAGTCCCTCTTCTAACTACATTTTTTTAGAAAAGGGAATATTATTAGTATTCCAGCTTTTGTATCGGTTGATACATGCGACTGTCAAACTCACAAATATAAGGTTCCACCTTGGACCGAAAATATCACATTTTACAAATGTTTCATAAATTTAAGCTCCCAATCTATGCTCTCAATGTATGATAAAAAGACCATCCATTATTTGAAAAGATCTTCATCATTGTCGTTTCAACTACATGAGTTAATTATCTTTTATGATTTATTAGGAACAGCAGTTTATTTATTTTTATTAATCTTAATTAATTCGTCTTCGTATCATATATATAGGAAATTTCTCTTTGCAAAGTGTACAAACGACCAGGGATCGAGGACAACTTTCACCTCAGCACCACCACGACAAGATCATCTGGCTCAAAGGCTGCAGTAAACATGGAGAAGAAGCACCACCGGACGTTGGCGTCGCCTCGCCTGGCGCCGATGTTCGACGGTGGCCACTCATCAGCTCACATGAACAAGCCATACGGTGGAGCAAACACCACCATGGCCATGACATCATCAGCTGCAGCTCGAGGAGTAACAATGGTGCCTCAGGCGTCAATGTTTCTGTCAACACCCTCACTTAGCTCCACCACTTCAACGGAGGAGGACGGTACATCACTCTACCTCATGAAGGGTGCTAATAACTCACCGATGTTGCCTTCTTCCACACAAGCCCTGCTTAATGCAAACTCGGCTACAATGGCAACAATTCCAATAGATGAGTTGAGTAGGGCAATTGGATCATATAGTAGCCAAGGAAACCCTAACCATCCCTTGCCATCACAAGGTCCATTGCTTCCTTTTCCTAGTATGGAAAAGATTTGGGATTGGAATCCACTCCTAGAATCTCCCAAGGTTTGCACAAGCTTCAAGTGACTTCCAAGTGACTCGAAGCATATATATGAATACATGTGTGTATATGTGCAAGCGCCATATAATTATTATTTGGGCTAGAATATGGTTAAGATTTAATGGAATGTATAGGGTGAGTTAGTTCTAGTCCTATGGAATGCATGCTCCGCTATATTAATCAGTTCACCATCTCACATCAATAGTTGGTGTAACGATATGTTACTTTCTATTATTTGATATGCAGACATTGTAGCTGAACTCGATTAAATTAAAGATGGAATAAATATTATTTGGTCACCTGGTCTTAGGCTTATATATGTATGTTTCAGTGATCATTTCAACTTAATTTTATCGTCCCGCCAGCATTAGTTTACATATTTCATAATTCCATGAAATGACAAAAGGACGTATGCAGATATGTCCATATATTATATATATTGGGATTTGTACATGTGCACCGTTGAAAAATAAACCTTATTTTGTGACTGGCATATGTGGTTTCTCTAAGTGATTTTGTATTATCATATGCATATTAGGTTCTTAGTTCTGAAAACCAGGAAGTCCAGTAATATAGTTGGAACTAGCTAGCTAGGAGGTCGTCATCCCCCTTTTGATACATGGATTAGAAATGAAATAATGATCATGCAATGCACTTCACTTCCCTATATAATATTAATTGTACAATAATTAATGTGCATAAATGTGATGTTTGGAACAAAAATCATTAACAACAGTAAGAATCATTAATTGTAGTGTAGGACATATCCATTCTTCATGATATGCCAATAATCGTAAGGTAGACTTTGAAGCGTTCTATTAATTAAGAGACAATAGCCACAATAAGAATGCTTTTTTTCTCCAATAAAACTTGATTGAGGCACAAACATAAAACATAGTGCCTCAAGATCTTGGCCACCTAGCTAGCATAAATAAACAGAAGAGAGATCTTTGTAGAAGCTGGCACTAGTTTACCCCATTATTATCCAATCTAAAAAGGAAAAAAGACCGGAGAGATTGATCTTCCATATATAATTATTTACTCTCTTAGATATAAATGGTGCTCCTTTATCCTGAAATATAAGAGTTATGAGTTTGTCCTAAGTCAAACTAAACTAATTTTGACTCGGTTATTAATTAATATCTACCATATCAAAGATGTAAATTACAAAAAAAATTATGTATACTCGATTAATGTGATGCTAATTTGTTGTCATAAATATCATTCTCTCTATAAATTTGACTTAGAATAAACTAGGAACCCTTGCATTTCAAGATGAAAGGAGTATATACCTATTGATTTAAAATGTGTTAGTTTTATCTTGTTGTTTGCTCTTTGATTCATGTTTTAAAATTTATTGAATCGACGGGCATGCACGAGACTGCGCACCATTTTTTTCTTAGATTCGTATAAAGCTCATTTCATTTAAATATATAGCTGTAGATGATAGATATAAAATTTAGACCCTGTTTTAGAGAGTTTCAATTCAAAGATTTCAAGTCTATTTCAGCTTCTTCTATTCAAACATGTTCAATTCCACGAGCTCTAGCTTCAAAAAAACTAAAAATAGAGAGCAGTTTCATAAAATTTCTGAAGTTCCTTAAAGAGTGCTTCAAAAAATTGTTTTATACCTCCTCATGAAGCTACACCAAAATTACCCACCATGTCATTGGTTACATAAACTACCGGTTCATGTCTCTTTCTCCGCCTGCTAATCATCAAGGACAATTAAGGAAACTCATACAAATTAATTGTATCACAGAAGCTAGAGTCTATGTACAAGCAAAATATTTTTGAACCCCGTCTTACCAACTTGTTGAAGTTGTTTTATATAGTGAATCTGGAAAACCGAAACTAGAATTTTTGAAGTGAAGCCTTGCCAAACAGGGCGTTAATCTCATTATATTTTTTTTCAATGGAAGCCGCGAAAATGGTGAAACCAACCTTTAGCTAGCTAGACATTCAAAAATCAACTAATTAATCGTAGTTTTAACAACAACAAAAACTGGTGGTTTTGAGACACGAGTAGCTATTTTGTTCAGGGCCAGTCTTGCCTCTGATAATAAAGGCGAGCGCGTGTACTTGCCTCTGATTACACTCTAATAATCAGGTGCGGCGGTCCGGTTGGTGCACATACACGCGCCGCCGCCGCCGCCATGCATGCATGATGCTGATGCAGGCCTCTTGCCGTGGCCGATCGACGGCGCGTGTCAATTTACTCCACGGTGGTCCAATCGCCGCACGCTTTTATTTACTCTCACGCGTCCATGAATGCACTGGGCCTACTCGTGCATCAATGCATGCTGGGCCACATTCGCTCGTGTGCACGCCGGCCTGCTGCTTCATTGCACACTCGGCATGCTGGTACGTTGGGCCGCAATACAAATAACTGCCTTATCATGTTGATCCATACGTGACGATGTTTACTAATTTTGTATAGAGATCTGTTTTACTAGAGAGAGAATTGGCTCTCCCGGGTTATCGTGGTGAGTCGTCGTGTGTAGCCGTACTCTCGGTATAGTGTCGTTCGTTACTCCGGCTCCTGTAGCGATTCCATCGCTGATGTTTTTGTAGTTGTTGACACCTTTTTCGGGTGCCAAACACTCAACAAGAACTGGCGACGGTGCTCTCTGCACAGGCGCGGACGGTCCGCGACCAGAGAACGGACGGTCCGCGACCTGGAGCAGGGGCAAAGGTTCCCTGCCTGACGGCCGGACGGTCCGCGGCTACAGGCCGGACGGTCCGCGCGTGCGCAGGGGGTGGCGAAGGTCACCGGCGGCACCTGGATCTCGCTCCCGGGAGGGACCCCGCCGGGGAGGAGAGATCCTAGGTGTTGTCTAGGCTTGGCACGCCGACCTAGACTCCTCTAATCGACGTAGAGTCGAAGAGAGGCGGAGAATTTGGAGATTGAGAGGCTAAACTAGAACTAGACTAGAACTATTCCTAATGCGTAAGGTAAAAACGAGAAATAGACTTGATTTGTTCGATTGATGAGGGGTTCAATCGACCGTAGCCCTTCATCTATATAAAGGGGGAGGTCTGGATCCGCTTCCAACTGATTTCCGAGTTAATCCCGTGGTTTTAGGTAACCAATCCCGCGAGAAACTAGGAACCCTAACTGATTCTGCGCACGCGCGGACCGTCCGCGCCACCACCGCGGACAGACGGTCCGCGTCCGGCCTCAGAGCCGGACCGTCCGCGAGACACATTTGGTGTCCAACATATGCCCCCCTGCCTTTTGGTGAAGGTTGACGAACCAAAAGCATATGAACTAAACCTGATGTAAGTCACCGGCTTTTCAATATTGAGATCATTTAATAAAGCATTAATGTATAACGGCCGTTTCAGATTTTATCTTTCTCGGCCATGACCGTTTGATCACTGAATCAAAAGGAATAGAATGGAGGTGCCCCCCAGTATGGATAGACAAAGGGACTATACATGTACCATGGATTCATCATCGTACCATTCCATGTTTGAACAGGATAATATACTGACGATGAGTAAACGGGTGGAAAGTACCCTGGTCTCATAGGTGAGAGCACCTAGAGGGGGGGGGGGGGTGAATAGGTGATCCTGTAAAAACTTCAAACTTAAGCCACAAAAACTTGTTAAGCGTTAGCACGATTAATGCCAAGTGGCTAAGGTGAAGTCTCAACAAAACACAATACCACAAGAATCAAGCACAGAGGGACACAGTGGTTTATCCCGTGGTTCGGCCAAGCCAATGCTTGCCTACTTCCACGTTGTGGCGTCCCAACGGACGAGGGTTGCAATCAACCCCTCTCAAGCGGTCCAAAGACCCACTTGAATACCACGTTGTTTTGTTGTTCCTTTCACTATCCCGTTTGCAAGGAATCTCCACAAATTGGAGTCTCTTGCCCTTACAAGTATATGATCACAAAGAAAGCACAGAGTAAGGGAGGGAAGCAACACACACAAATCCACAACAAAAGCGCACACACACGGCCAAGACTCGAGCTCGAATGACTATCTCAGAGTTCACACTAGAACAGAGCTCGAATCACTTAGAATCACAAACGAATGCGCAAAGAACTTGTGTGGATGATCAAGAATGCTCAAGAGTTGCTTGTCTATCTCCTCCATGCGCCTAGGGGCTCCTTTTATAGCCTCAAGGCAGTTAGGAGCCGTTGAGAGCAATTCTGGAAGGCTATCCTGGCCTTCTGTCGACGGGGGCACCGGACAGTCCGGTGCACACCGGACACTGTCCGGTGCCCGATTTGTTTCCTTTTCTGGCGCTTCCGACCGTTGGAAGACTGCCGAAGATCTGCGAGCCGTTGGCGCACCGGACAGTCCGGTGCACACCGGACAGTCCGGTGCCGTCTTCCGACCGTTGGCTCGGCCACGTGTCTCGCGCGGATTGCGCGGCCGACCGTTGGCCCTGGCCGACCGTTGGCTCACCGGACAGTCCGGTGCACACCGGACAGTCCGGTGAATTTTAGCCGTACGCCGTCGGCGAATTCCCGAGAGCGGCCAGTTCGCGCCGAGTTGGCCTGGCGCACCGGACACTGTCCGGTGCACACCGGACAGTCCGGTGCTCCAGACCGAGCTGGGACTTGGCTGCACACAGCCAAGTCATTCTCTCCCCTTTTCTCTTTTTCTTCTTTCTGTTTCTAACACTTAGACAAATATGTTAGTCCACAAAACCAATGTACTAAGGCTTAGAAACATACCTTTACTTCATGATTTGCACCTTGTTCATCCATGTACACAAATTCACAATTAAACACATGTGTTGGCACTCAATCACCAAAATACTTAGAAATGGCCCAAGGGCACATTTCCCTTTCAATCTCCCCCTTTTTGGTGATTTATGCCAACACAACATAAAGCCACTAGAACAAGTGCAAACTCAATTCAAAATAACACTTAAATTTATTTTGAATCAATTTTGGCATATATGGATCATCCTTTGCCACCACTTGGTTTGTTTTTGCAAATCAAACACAAATCTCTATCTCTAAGTTAAACACACATGTTTAAGCATAAAGAGAGTCATTCAAAAAAGAGATTGATCAAGGATTTCAAAAACTCCCCCTTTTTCCCATAATCAATACTTCTCCCCACAAGAAGCCAACTTTTGACAAGAGAGACAACTTAAGAATTTTGACAAATCAAAAACTCTATTCTACTATTTTCAAAATCTCTCAAGTGGTAGCTGATCCATTTATTGCTTTGGCCTTTATTTTCTCCCCCTTTGGCATCAAGCACCAAAACGGGATCAATTGTGGCCCTTTAACCCCATTGCCTCACCAAAATCTTTAATTAAGAGCAAATGGCAATAAGAGTTCAGAGATGGACTTGGAATAAGTTACCCTCTCATCGGAGTGCAGTGGAAGTCTTGCATGATCCAAGTCCACCTTGTCCCTTTCAATTCTCCTTTGAGACTAAATCAAACAAACTCAAGCATATGGTTAGTCTCAAAGGGTCAAGTTGTAACACATCTCCCCCTAAACATGTGCATCACATTGCAACGGACTTGTGAGGTCCAGGGAGTGTTTGTACAACTTGAGCACCATACTAAGCAACAAAATGCATAAGGGAACATGATAAAAAGCATAAATACATGTATGCTACAATTCAATCCAAGTTCCGCGAATCTAAGACATTTAGCTCACTACGCAGCCTGCAAAAGGTCTTCTCATCTAAAGGCTTGGTAAAGATATCGGCTAGCTGGTTCTCGGTGCTAACATAAAATACTTCGATATCTCCCTTTTGCTGGTGGTCTCTCAGAAAGTGATGCCGGATGTCAATGTGCTTTGTACGGCTGTGCTCAACAGGATTTTCCGCTATTCGGATAGCACTCTCATTATCACATAGGAGTGGGACTTTGCTCAGATTGTAGCCAAAGTCCCTGAGGGTTTGCCTCATCCAAAGTAGTTGCGCGCAACACTGACCTGCGGCAACATACTCGGCCTCAGCGGTGGATAGGGCAACGGATGTTTGTTTCTTAGAGTTCCATGACACCAGGGACCTTCCTAAGAATTGGCACGTCCCCGATGTACTTTTCCTATCGACCTTACATCCAGCATAGTCGGAATCTGAGTACCCAATCAAGTCAAAGTTAGACCCCTTTGGATACCAGATCCCGAAGCAAGGCGTAGCGACTAAATATCTAAGAATTCGCTTCACCGCCACCAAGTGACACTCCTTAGGATCGGATTGAAATCTAGCACACATGCATACGCTAAGCATAATATCCGGTCTACTAGCACATAAATAAAGTAAAGACCCTATCATTGACCGGTATGCTTTTTGATCAACGGACTTACCTCCTTTGTTGAGGTCGGTGTGTCCGTCGGTTCCCATCGGAGTCTTTGCGGGCTTGGCGTCCTTCATCCCAAACCGCTTCAGCAGATCTTGCGTGTACTTTGTTTGGGAGATGAAGGTGCCGTCCTTGAGTTGCTTCACTTGGAACCCAAGGAAGTAGTTCAACTCGCCCATCATCGACATCTCGAATTTCTGCGTCATCACCCTGCTAAACTCTTCACAAGACTTTTGATTAGTAGAACCAAATATTATGTCATCGACATAAATTTGGCATACAAACAAATCACCATCACATGTCTTTGTAAAGAGAGTTGGATCGGCTTTCCCAACCTTGAAAGCATTAGCAAGTAAGAAATCTCTAAGACATTCATACCATGCTCTTGGGGCTTGCTTAAGTCCATAGAGCGCCTTAGAGAGCTTACACACGTGGTCGGGGTACCACTCATCCTCGAAGCCAGGGGGTTGCTCCACGTACACCTCCTCCTTTATTGGCCCGTTGAGGAACGCGCTCTTCACATCCATTTGGTACAACCTGAAAGAATGGTGAGCGGCATATGCTAGCAAGATACGAATGGACTCTAGCCTAGCCACAGGAGCAAAAGTCTCCTCAAAGTCCAAACCTGCGACTTGGGCATAACCTTTTGCCACAAGTCGAGCCTTGTTCCTCGTCACCACCCCGTGCTCGTCCTGTTTGTTGCGGAACACCCACTTGGTTCCCACAACATTTTGCTTGGGACGAGGCACCAGCGTCCAAACTTCGTTGCGCTTGAAGTTATTAAGTTCCTCCTGCATGGCCAACACCCAATCCAGATCTAGCAAGGCCTCCTCTACCCTGAAAGGCTCAATAGAGGAGACAAAAGAGTAATGCTCACAAAAATTAACTAATCGAGATCGAGTAGTTACTCCCTTGCTAATGTCACCCAAAATTTGGTCGACGGGATGATCCCTTTGAATCATCGCTCGAACTTGGGTTGGAGGTGCCGGTTGCGCTTCTTCCTCCATCACTTGATCGTCTTGTGCTCCCCCTTGATCACACGCCTCCTTTTGATGAACCTGTTCATCGTCTTGAGTTGGGGGATGCACCGTCGGTTGATCTCGTTCATCCTGTTCCTGTGGCCGAATGTCTCCAATCGCCATGGTTCGTATAGCGGCCGTCGGAACATCTTCTTCATCTACATCATCACAATCAACAACTTGCTCTCTTGGAGAGCCATGAGTCTCATCAAATACAACGTCGCTAGAGACTTCAACCAAACCCGATGATTTGTTGAAGACCCTATACGCCTTTGTATTTGAATCATAACCTAACAAAAACCCTTCTACAGCTTTGGGAGCAAACTTAGAATTTCTACCCTTCTTCACTAGAATGTAGCACTTGCTCCCAAAAACACGAAAGTAAGATACATTGGGTTTGTTACCGGTTAGTAGCTCATATGACGTCTTCTTGAGGAGGCGGTGAAGATAGACCCTGTTGATGGCGTGGCAAGCCGTGTTCACGGCTTCCGACCAAAAACACTCGGGGGTCTTGAACTCTCCAAGCATCGTCCTCGCCATATCGATTAGCGTCCTGTTCTTCCTCTCTACCACACCATTTTGCTGTGGTGTGTAGGGAGCGGAGAACTCGTGCTTGATCCCTTACTCCTCAAGAAACTCCTCCACTTGAAGGTTCTTGAACTCGGACCCGTTGTCGCTCCTAATCTTCTTCACCTTGAGCTCAAACTCATTTTGAGCTCTCCTGAGGAAGCGCTTGAGGGTCCCTTGGGTTTCAGACTTATCCTGCAAAAAGAACACCCAAGTGAAGCGGGAAAAGTCATCAACAATAACTAAACCATACTTACTTCCTCCTATGCTTAGATAGGCGACTGGTCCGAAGAGGTCCATATGCAGCAGCTCCAGAGGTCTTGACGTGGTCATCACATTCTTGCTGTGATGTGCTCCTCCCACTTGTTTTCCTGCCTGACAAGCTGCACAAGGTCTATCTTTTTCGAAATAAACATTTGTTAGACCTATCACGTGTTCTCCCTTTAGAAGCTTGTGGAGATTCTTCATCCCCACATGTGCTAAGCGGCGATGCCACAGCCAGCCCATGCAAGTCTTAGCCATTAAGCATGCATCTAGACCGGCCTCTTCTTTTGCAAAATCAACTAAGTAAAGCTTGCCGTCTAGTACACCCTTAAAAGCTAGTGAACCATCACATCTTCTAAAGACAGACACATCTACATTTGTAAATAAACAATTATATCCCATTTGACATAATTGACTAACAGATAGCAAATTATATCCAAGACTCTCCACTAGGAATACATTTGATATAGAATGCTCATTAGAGATTGCAATTTTACCTAACCCTTTCACCTTGCCTTGATTCCCATCACCGAATATAATTGAATCTTGGGAATCCTTATTTTTGACGTAGGAGGTGAACATCTTCTTCTCCCCCGTCATATGGTTTGTGCATCCGCTGTCGATAATCCAGCTTGAACCCCCGGATGCATAAACCTGCAAGGCAAATTTAGGCTTGGGTCTTAGGTACCCAACTCACGTTGGGTCCTGCAAGGTTAGCACAAATGTCTTTAGGGACCCAAATGCAAGATTTATCTCCCTTGCATCTAGCCCCTAATTTCCTAGCAACTACCTTCTTACCCTTTCTACAAATAGCAAAGGGAGCATTACAAGCATAATAAATGGTAGAAGGTTCATTCACTACTTTCCTAGGAGCATGAATAACATTCTTTTTAGGTACATGAGCACTATCTCTCCTAGGCATATGTACAACATTTCTCCTACTCATATTTCTATCATGCTTATGAGAGGAACTAGAGGCAAACATGGCATGAGAATCATAAACATGTGAATCAAAATGACTATAAGCATTTCTAGCATGTCTCCTATCATAATACATAAAAGCATGGTTCTTTTTAGCACTATTAGCCATAGGGGCCTTCCCTTTCTCCTTGACGAAGACGGGAGCCTTATGGCTTGTTAAGTTCTTGGCTTCCCTCTTGAAGCCAAGCCCATCCTTAATTGAGGGGTGTCTACCAATTGTGTAGGCATCCCTTGCAAATTTGATTTTATCAACTTCATTCTTGCTAGTCTTAAGTTGGGCATTAAGACTAGCCACTTCATCATTTAATTTGGAAATTAGAACTAGGTGTTCACTACAAGCATTAACATCAAAATCCTTACACCTAGTACAAATTTCAACATGTTCAACACAAGAATTTGATTTACTAGCTACTTCTAGTTTAGCACTTAAATCAATATTAACACTTCTTAAGGTAGAAATGGTTTCATGACAGGAAGATATTTCACTAGAAAGCATTTCATTTCTTTTCACTTCTAAAGCATATGATTTTTGTGCCTCTACAAATTTATCATGTTCATCATACAATAAATCTTCTTGCTTTTCTAAAAGCCTATCCTTTTCATTCAATGCATCAATCAATTCATTGATTTTATCTATCTTAGATCTATCTAAGCCCTTGAACAAGCAAGAATAATCTATATCATCATCACTAGACTCACTATCACTAGAAGACGCATAAGTGGAGTCTTTAGTACTTACCTTCTTCTCTCTTGCCATAAGACAAGTGAGACGCTCGTTGGGGAAGAGAGCCGATTTGTTGAAGGCAGTGGCGGCGAGTCCTTCGTTGTCGGAGTCGGAGGAGGAGCAATCCGAGTCCCACTCCTTTCCTAGATGCGCCTCGCCCTTTGCCTTCTTGTATTGCTTCTTCTTCTCTCTCTTGTTCCCCTTTTCCTGGTCACTTTCATTATCGGGACAGTTAGCAATAAAATGACCAAGCTTACCGCATTTGAAGTATGAGCGCTTCCCCTTGGCTTTGGTCTTGCTTGGTTGTCCCTTGTGACCTTTAAGCACCGTCTTGAATCTTTTAATGATGAGAGCCATCTCTTCATCATTAAGGCCAGCCGCCTCAATCTGTGCCACCTTGCTAGGTAGCGCCTCCTTGCTTCGTGTTGCCTTGAGAGCAAGGGGTTGCGGCTCGTTGATCGGACCGTTCAACGCCTCGTCGACGTATCTTGCCTCCTTGATCATCATCCGCCCGCTTACGAATTTTCCAAGCACTTCCTCGGGCGTCATCATCGTGTACCTGGGATTCTCACGAATATTGTTCACGAGATGAGGATCAAGTACGGTAAAGGACCTGAGCATTAGGCGGACGACATCGTGATCCGTCCAACGCGTGCTTCCGTAGCTCCTTATTTTGTTGATAAGGGTCTTGAGCCGGTTGTACGTCTGAGTTGGCTCCTCTCCCCTTATCATGGCGAACCGTCCAAGCTCGCCCTCCACCAACTCCATCTTGGTGAGCATGGTGATGTCGTTCCCCTCGTGAGAGATCTTGAGGGTGTCCCATATCTGCTTGGCATTGTCCAAGCCGCTCACCTTATTGTACTCTTCCCTGCACAAAGATGCTAAGAGAACAGTAGTAGCCTGTGCATTTTTATGAATCTGTTCATTTATAAGCATAGGGCTATCCGAGCTATCGAATTTCATTCCGTTCTCCACAATCTCCCATATGCTAGGATGGAGAGAGAATAAGTGACTACGCATTTTGTGACTCCAAAATCCGTAGTCCTCCCCATCGAAGTGTGGAGGTTTGCCAAGAGGAATGGAAAGCAAATGCGAATTCGAACTATGTTGAATACGGGAATAATCAAATGAAAAGTTCGAATTGACCGTCTTCCTGTAGTCGTTGTCGTCGTCCTTTTGGGAAGAAGTGGATTCATCACTATCGTCGTAGTAGATGATCTCCTTGATACGCCTCGTCTTCTTCTTCTTCCCTTCCTTTCGTCTATGGCCCGAGCCGGAGTCGGTAGGCTTGTCGTCCTTCGGCTCGTTGACGAAGGTCTCCTTTTCTTTGTCGTTGATCACAATACCCTTCCCATTAGGATCCATCTATTCGGGCGGTTAGTCCCTTTGTGAATAGAACGGCTCTGATACCAATTGAGAGCACCTAGAGGGGGGGGGGGTGAATAGGTGATCCTGTAAAAACTTCAAACTTAAGCCACAAAAACTTGTTAAGCGTTAGCACGATTAATGCCAAGTGGCTAAGGTGAAGTCTCAACAAAACACAATACCACAAGAATCAAGCACAGAGGGACACAGTGGTTTATCCCGTGGTTCGACCAAGCCAATGCTTGCCTACTTCCACGTTGTGGCGTCCCAACGGACGAGGGTTGCAATCAACCCCTCTCAAGCGGTCCAAAGACCCACTTGAATACCACGTTGTTTTGTTGTTCCTTTCACTATCCCGTTTGCAAGGAATCTCCACAAATTGGAGTCTCTTGCCCTTACAAGTATATGATCACAAAGAAAGCACAGAGTAAGGGAGGGAAGCAACACACACAAATCCACAACAAAAGCGCACACACACGGCCAAGACTCGAGCTCGAATGACTATCTCAGAGTTCACACTAGAACAGAGCTCGAATCACTTAGAATCACAAACGAATGCGCAAAGAACTTGTGTGGATGATCAAGAATGCTCAAGAGTTGCTTGTCTATCTCCTCCATGCGCCTAGGGGCTCCTTTTATAGCCTCAAGGCAGCTAGGAGCCGTTGAGAGCAATTCTGGAAGGCTATCCTGGCCTTCTGTCGACGGGGGCACCGGACAGTCCGGTGCACACCGGACACTGTCCGGTGCCCGATTTGTTTCCTTTTCTGGCGCTTCCGACCGTTGGAAGACTGCCGAAGATCTGCGAGCCGTTGGCGCACCGGACAGTCCGGTGCACACCGGACAGTCCGGTGCCGTCTTCCGACCGTTGGCTCGGCCACGTGTCTCGCGCGGATTGCGCGGCCGACCGTTGGCCCTGGCCGACCGTTGGCTCACCGGACAGTCCGGTGCACACCGGACAGTCCGGTGAATTTTAGCCGTACGCCGTCGGCGAATTCCCGAGAGCGGCCAGTTCGCGCCGAGTTGGCCTGGCGCACCGGACACTGTCCGGTGCACACCGGACAGTCCGGTGCTCCAGACCGAGCTGGGACTTGGCTGCACACAGCCAAGTCATTCTCTCCCCTTTTCTCTTTTTCTTCTTTCTGTTTCTAACACTTAGACAAATATGTTAGTCCACAAAACCAATGTACTAAGGCTTAGAAACATACCTTTACTTCATGATTTGCACCTTGTTCATCCATGTACACAAATTCACAATTAAACACATGTGTTGGCACTCAATCACCAAAATACTTAGAAATGGCCCAAGGGCACATTTCCCTTTCAATAGGATGAATAGGCGATGCTTGTTGTGTCGCCTTTCGGGCCATTTTGTTTACCCGTTTCGTTTGTGTAGGTGACCGAGGTTTCTTCGTTGATCGATCACGTAGAACGGTCTTCTCGCTAGTATTCTTGGAGAGCAACTGATCAATAGTAGAGTCAGCTTTGATCAGCCGACCATTTGTGCTTTGCCGTTGTGTCTCCTTCCCTTTTAAGGTTTTGTGTGGAGGCTGACACCTTTGGGCATAGGCGGACTGTTCGGTAGAGTTAGCCGAACCGTCTATCTGAACACCGGATCGTCCGCACGTAGGTGCCATATTGTCCATGATGCTCAGGACAGGCTGTCGTGCTTGACTCATTAATTGTGCCTGCCCCCCGATGCCTCCGGACTTTTTAGCCTTATCATCCGGAGCCTTTCGAACAATCTCCTTTTGTGATATATTCGACGTGCGAGGACTACCAATGATGATGTCTTTGCTTTTGCCTTTATCGGCCATTTCGGGCCGAACTAAGATCTTTTTGCATGCGATATCTATTGTATTAACAAGAAATGGTTGTGTGTCCACTTGCATTTCCTGAAAAGCCAATCGGCCCTCATTTATGGCCGATTGTACCTGTCGACGAAAAACATTACAGTAATTGGTGGCATGAGAAAAAGAATTATGCCACTTACAATAAGCACGTCTCTTTAATTCATCTATAGGAGGGATAGTATGATTTAATTTAATGTTGCCATTTTTAAGTAGCTCATCAAATATCTTATCGCATTTGGCAACATTAAAGGTAAATTTAATCTCTTCTTGCCGATTCTTTTGAACCGGCTGTAAGGAAGAACATGCTGAAGATTTGGCCTTTTTTGGCCAAATAAACTCAGCGGTATATACATCTGCGGATTCATCATCTGAACTATCACGCTCTATTAGATGTATAGTACGGGCGGCCGATTTTGATGTCTCTTTAAATCGGCTTTCACAGGCTAAAGCCCGCTGATGTAGCTGGGCTATCGAAAAGAACTGGGTCACATCTAATTTGTCTCTTAAGTAGGATAGCAACCCATTAAAAGCTAACCCTGCTAGCTCTTTGTCTACGACATGGATCCGAAAGCATCGGTTTCTAGTGTCCCGGAACCTCCGGATATAATCATTAACCGATTCTTCGTGTCCTTGTCGAACTGAAGCTAAGTCAGCTAGTCCTAATTCATATTCCCCGGCAAAGAAATGTTCATGAAATTTACTTTCTAACTCATTCCAGGAATTAATGGAATTAGGAGGCAGGGCGGCGTACCATGCAAAAGCGGTACCAGTAAGGGATAGAGAAAATAACCGAACACGAAATGCTTCTCCATCGGCCAATTCACCTAGGTGTGCTAGGAACTGGCCTATGTGTTCGTGTGTGCTCCTCCCATTCTCACCAGAAAACTTGGAAAATTCTGGTATCCTTGCCCCTTGTGGATATGGGACAGTGTCAAACCGGTGATTATACGGCTTTTGGTATGATTGCCCTACTCTGGCTACACTAACTCCGAACTTATCTCGAAATAGTTCAGTCATCTCTTCCCTAATTTTTTCCATTGCACCCGGTGGCAGACCACCGGATCCTGGGCTGTGGGGCTCATTTGGTCGGGTATTAGTATACCGACCTTCTTGCCGTGACCGATCGATAGTGTTGATCGGTCTGTGGTTGTATGGTACGTTATGGTTTAAATATGTAGAGGGCGAAACATACTGCTGCTGTGGTGTGTAATAATTTGGTGCATGGTGTGCAACAACAGGTTCTGCGTATGCATATCCAGCTTGCCCGGTGGTAAATCCGAACTGACCGGTTGCGTTCGCCATTATCGGGACGCCATGTGGTAGTCCTGGTGCGGGCCCGGACTGTCCGGCAGGGAAAGCCGGACGGTCCGCGTAAGGGCCGGACGGTCCGGACAGAAGCTCGGACGGTCCGACCGCGTCCAGGGTCACCGGTCTGCCAAGCAGGGACGACGGTGGTCCTAGGGCAGCCCCAGACTGTCCGGTAGAGCAAGCCAGACGGTCTGCATATGGGCCGGACGGTCCGGGCAGAAGCTCGGACGGTCCGATCGTGTTCATGGGTGCCGATCTACCAAGCAAGGATGGCGGTGGTGGTACTTGTCCTGTATATGAGTTCATCGGCATACCATATAATGGCTGGGGCTGCAAATCCCCATTTGTTGCCGATGTATTAGACATAGATATCCTGTTACTAGTCTCATATGATGGAAAACTAGGAGCAACAGACTTCTCCAACGTACGCGTTAATTTTCTAATTGACTCTTCTAACCCTACAATCTGTTGTTTCATTTGATCCTGCTGCTGATCTACATACTGTTTAATAAATTGGATGTTGTCGGGTTTACTTACGTTGGGGACTTGAAGCGAAGATAGAAGAGATGCGACGTCGGTCTCTCCATGTTTGACAACTTTCTGGTGGCGATCCACCGTGTATTATGATAAGAATTTCTCCATCGCTTGACGCATGTAGTCCTCGTATTGCTGTTGCTCATCGGCCGTCAGACTTTCAACAGCCGGCTTCAGGATATTGTCCGGGGAGATATCGGTGTGATCTTTAGAACCGGCCATTTGAGGGCCTGATTTTTAGTAGATCTAAACACCGTCCCTAGCGGAGTCGCCAAAAGTATGTTGACATCTTTTTCGGGTGCCAAACACTCAACAAGAACCGGCGGTGGTGCTCTCTGCACATGCGCGGACGGTTCGCGACCAGGGACCGGACGGTCCGCGACCTGGAGCAGGGGCAAAGGTTCCCTGCCTGACGGCCGGACGGTCCGCGCCTACAGGCCGGACGGTCCGCGCGTGCGCAGGGGGTGGCGAAGGTCGCCGGCGGCACCTGGATCTCGCTCCCGGGAGGGACCCCGTCGGGGAGGAGAGATCCTAGGTGTTGTCTAGGCTTGGCAGGCCGACCTAGACTCCTCTAATCGACGTAGAGTCGAAGAGAGGCGGAGAATTTGGAGATTGAGAGGCTAAACTAGAACTAGACTAGAACTATTCCTAATGCGTAAGGTAAAAACGAGAAATAGACTTGATTTGTTCGATTGATGGGGGGTTCAATCGGCTGTAGCCCTTCATCTATATAAAGGGGGAGGTCTGGATCCGCTTCCAACTGATTTCCGAGTTAATCCCGTGGTTTTAGGTAACCAATCCCGCGAGAAACTAGGAACCCTAACTGATTCTGCGCACGCGCGGACCGTCCGCGCCACCACCGCGGACAGTCCGGACCGCGGACTGTCCGGCCTCAGAGCCGGACCGTCCGCGAGACACATTTGGTGTCCAACAGTAGTGGTGCACGCCGAGTCCCACATATCAGTCTCATGATGCAGTCATATGTGCTGTGGCTTCTCCTGTCGTCATGAGCTATTCGTCACCTGTCAGCGTGCATAGGCATACACTCGGTATGACCGCCCTTCCAATGTACGAGTCACTGTAGAGACATCGGTGCCCATGCGACGTGTTGTGTGTATGTCCGGACATGACTTGACGGTGTCGCATCCCATCGTAGCTGACGTGGATCAGTTGGTCGGCCGGAGCTTATTGATAGAGAGTTGGTCATCGGAGTTGGTCGATGGAGAGTTGGTCTTGGTCAGCCGCTCTGTCTCGCAGAGTTGGTCATCGGAGTCTTCGGAGAGTTGGTCAGTCGGTCCGTCTCGCAGAGTTAGTCGGTGGAGTTGGTAGGCGGGTGAGCCGGTTTTGAAGGGTCTATTTCGGGTACCTGGTTCGCAAGTACTCGACGGTACTAACTGACACTATGTGTCGTGTTTTGTGTATATTTATAGTCCTTTTTAGCAGCTCGCACATACGGGTCTAGTGAAATTTACTATTTCATCGCTCTTAATTTTGACTCTCTGTTATTATGTGATCCCGTGTTTATGATTAGTAGGATCATCTGTGTCTATGATTTGTGGGTCTGATGGCATACTGGTGAAGCCCATAAATGATAATGGCAAAATTGCCAATGGCTCTACGAGTCTGACAATGCGTAGCTAAGGTTGTCCATAACAAAGGAGGATTCGTACAATTTTAAATAGGGGATACAATAGGATAGCCGGATAGGTGATGGAACAACCTATGAAATTTTGCACAATGGATCACAGCTCACGAGTATGCGCACCACCGAGGAAGAACGATTATTTTAGTGCGATTAAACAATATATGCCTCGAGGTATGCCCGACTCTAAAATCATTTAAAAAGGTAAATTCAATAAAAAAAAACTGTTAAGTAACTCTAGTTAGGGTTATATGGGTAAATACCGACTTTGCTTTTGAGGTGTCTCATATCTTTATATAAGGAACATGTGCACCTTTCATAATTGAGAGGAGAGAAAGAGGCCAGAGGTTCAATCCTATATTATTTGTCTCGTGTGTTTCTTCTATCGTGCTTATGGGAAGAGAGACGGGTCCTCTACAGCTTCTTGCGCCTCTACTACTGACGGGAGAGATGGGAGCGAATCTGGTGATCCGTGGTGACGTAGTTCTCAACACGTTATCAGCACGCTCTACCTCGACGTTGCTGCGAGATCAGATCTGCATCAACTCTCCGTCAAGCCGGCAAGTCCCTCGGCCTAGCCGAACTGTCCTACGCAACAGGCTTCGATTCTCCCTTTACACAATAGAGCGGTATGTTTACTGTTCTTGATACGTCGTTGTGCAAGTGATGTGAATCGTGCGCGACAAACTGCCATCACCGTCGTGGTGTTGCACCCGCGCCGGAAGCGCCAGCGACAACAGCCTCACACCAGACACTGCACCCGCACCATGGCCACGCTCGTGCCGGAAGCCGTGCCCCGCGAGACAAAGGTCCATCCAGCCTCTACTCACCACCGCCGGTGGGCATGTAGACCACGCGCCGCCGCTCCCTAGCCACGGGGCCACACGGCGTCGTTCGCTAAAGCGCCCAGGCAAGCGTCACTACCATCCAGTCCTGCAGCACCGGAGTGTAGTGTGTCGTCCGACGCCCACGATTGTCCGGTCCCGGTTGGAGCGTGCACGTGATGCGGCTACGGAGAACCAATCAAAACAGTTACCTCAGCATAGCTGCGCGGTTAAAAAAAGTGTCCAGTCAAAGAAACTGCTAAAAATATGGATCTGGCAATTGGTGGCCGTGCACGCCTTCCACACATGATGGCGCATGAGTGCATACGGCTAGAAAAAAAAGGCTTACCATTTTTCCTATTAATTTCCGTTGAATTAAGTCGGTCGAATTTTAATTTATATGCATCCTCCCTATGATTTATTCTATTTATTTTATGCTACAAATAATAAATAGAATGAAGCATGTTTTATATTACAATTTCTACTTTAATTAATTATTTCCCGCAGTAAATAATTAGTAGAAAAACACATGCTTGAATATGGAAAAATACCTTCATACACCTGATTTGTTTATGCTCATACATTAATTCTAGTATTATTTTTCTGCTTTATTTCATACAATAAATAGCGGAAAATTATTAATATATATATGAAGGCTATAATATGCATACTTAAATTGCTAGACATATTTATGTTGCTTGAGCTTTCAGGCTCACGCTCAGCGATTAAATTGTAAAGTAGGTACTCGGACACGCGTGATGTTGCGTTATTAATCGGCTGAGTTTTAGCATTGGTTAATCATTGGCTGCGCCCTGGCAACATGACGCAGTATTTGTGTCGTACGAACTTGGTTGCGTCATATGATTGCTATGTAGCACTCTCGTTTAATCGGACAGCTCCCCTTGAGTCGAACCGCCATCGCTGAGTCGCGTATTTTTCGCATGCCCTGTAGGCTCTGTCTGTCTGTCGTGATCATCAAGCCACAATTGTGCCTGTTGTGCACGTTGTGTGGACTTATCGTGTACCTTGATTACCAAGCCATAATTGTGTCTGTTGCGCTTATTATGAAAGCTTGCTGTGTTGTCGTAGCCCTGATGGTCGCACACGTCTTGACACCAGACGCTAGAGCTTGTACTCGCGTGGATTGTGGTGGGTTGTTCAAGCCCCTAAAGTCACATTATGCGCAACCTTCATAAATAATTTTGTTTGGCTCTATATTTTATTTGCTATGTTGTGTGGCATTATATATTTATATATTGCCAAGTGGCCATAACAACTATATCAAGCTTTATAGTGCTTGGAAATCTGGGAAATTAAATTGAAATACAATGAAACACAGATAAGATAATTCTCTGTTCTTTCCTCATGCATAAAGTTTTACCTGAACTAACCCGATGATATATTATGTAATGCATGAAAGCCTTTTTGGCATAAAAGACATCACAACTTGGGATTCTGTTAGTAGGCAAAGAGACCTTACTAGATGAATAAAGGCTAGAAATCTCAGTCATACATTGCTCAACCAGATGTTGGCATGTTGCTATTTATCGCTGAACGACATGAAGCGAACTTTGAGATAAATGGCTAGTACCTTAGCAACACGAAGTTACGAGTACATCAAAAGGTTACTCTGAGAAAATTTCACTATGTTGGCGTGAAAAAAACCATTGTGTGTTCCTGTCGAACCACTTTAATCATCCTATATAGGACACCTATGCTTATGTTGCATATATCTCTCAGAATTGCAAATACTCATAGTCATTGAATTGACTCGGGATATAGTCCCTTGATAAGTATAGTATGTACCGAAAGCCAAATGATAAAGGTCAGTTTTAGATGGACATATAAATGGGTTTATGTAGCATAACTACATCGGATTCCACCCTTGATATGCTTACCATAATCTACCAAAAGTAAGAAGAGTAGAACAATAGTCATGGAATCCCACATCCATAGAGCTTGAAGCTCACATAGGCATTAATTTGTCTGGTCCTTAGCGATGGAAGAGCCACAAATCTTGACCACTAAATTGTTGGTGATGGTAATTTGTGATAAAAAATATATGAAGATCTTATGGAGACCTGTTGTATTCTCCCTAGTCTTGATGACCCCTTCATATGAGAGCAGTATTATCTGTTGTTGAAGACAATTCCCAGACGGATATTGGTATTTCTTTCGCTCTTTCTATTCAGTTATCTCCATTTGCTTTGTCGAAAGCTTACGAATCAGATGATTTTTTCTAGATAAAAGGAATTCTTGGCCTTGTCTGTTCTATTCCAAAGCTTCTCTTTTTGCTGAACAATGAAGAGGTCAAAATAATGCTATATAGAACAATTTGGTATATAATATGAGGAGAAATGTTTGCCTTGCTGACAACACCACAAATAATTAATTATTGTTATAAGTTCTCTCTCAAAATTATTATACCTAAAAACGTTGCATAAATCAATACCCAATTTCAGAACGGTATGAGTAATTGGGTAAACCATGGGCAATATAAAAGAAGCTGGACTATACATTTCTGCACATAAAAATCTCTGCTTGGCATCATTGGCCTGATACCGTGCACTTTACTATCAATATAAACACACAAATTTTTCCTATGTGCCTCAAAGCACAATCCTTGTTAGCGCTAGACCCTGATGGTCATTTTACTTGTTGATCTGAAGTCAACTAATGGCTCCAAACGACGAATGATATGCATGAGCCCCTGAAGGATCCTTATGGATAAAATAGTGTTGTGCATATTAGTCTAAATCTTAATGATTGACTGTGCATTTGATAATAATAACAATAAGTTGGTAGAATTATAACCATGAAGCAACTTGTTGTTGCGTGTCTCCCTGGATATTGAGACTAACCCTTCATGTTGAAGGACAAATATGTAGTATTTATGTCACTACATTAATCTAAGTCCAAAGCTTACTGCATAAAACCCCTATCTGTAATGTGCGTAAGATTTCCCAAATAAATCACCACAATAGCATACATTGGCCACAACTGGATGATTGTGGTTGGGGATTTTATCTGTATGCTTTTAAGAACATCTCGGCATTAGGGGGAGGAAAGCCCATCTAGTGTAATGCCTTAATATTCTATAAAATGCACAAAAGTCAAACTGAACTTGTCGTTCAGTGTGTACTCCTGTGTATATGGAGTTTGCCAGAAATTGTTGAGAAGTTTGAATGCTTCTGCCTGATGTAGATGTGGATATAATCGGGATTAATATCATATCCACATTTGACTTATTGGCATTTGATCTATTCTGTGGGGACGCCTGCGAATATGATTCATCGACCTTAGTCAAAGTATATGTTTTAATTGCAGATTCACGTGGTCTGTAATAACTCTCCTCCGATTAATTCACCCTGATGGTGATTTGCCTCACGAAGAGGTTCACCTTGATGATGAAGTTCCTAGCAATGCACGCAATATCACTGTCGGGGACCATAATTAGGGGTACCCCCAAGACTCCTAAATCTCAGCTGGTAACCCCCATCAGCACAAAGCTGCAAAGGCCTGATGGGTGCGATTAAGTCCAGGATCGGTCCATTCGAGGGACGCGATCACGCCTCGCCCGAGCCCAGCCTCGGGCAAGGGCAGCCGACCCCGGAGGATTCACGTCTCGCCCAAGGACCCCCTCCAGCAATGGACACGCCTTAGGCTCGCCCGAGGCTCAGTCTTCACCAAGAAGCAACCTTGGCCAAGTCGCCATGCCAACCGACCGAATTATAGGTGCATTTAATGCAAATGTGGCCTGACAACTTTATCCTGACGCGTGCCCTCCAGTCAACAGAGCCGAAGTGACCGTAGTCACTTCACCGCTCCACTGACCGGCCTGACAAGGGGACAGCGCCGCCTGCGCCGCCCCGACTGCTGTGCCACTCGACAGAGTGAGGCTGACAGCAACCCAGTCCGGCCTCAGGCGCCATAGGAAACTCCGCTTCGCCCGACCCCAGGGCTCGGACTCGGGCTCAGCCCCGGAAGACGACGGACTCCGCTTCGCCCGACCCCAAGGCTCGGACTCGGGCTCAGCCCCGGAAGACGACGGACTCCGCTTTGCCCGACTTCAGGGCTCGGACTCGGGCTCAGCCCCGGAAGACGACGGACTCCGCTTCGCCCGACCCCAGGGCTCGGACTCGGGCTCAGCCCCGGAAGACGATGAACTCCGCTTCGCCCGACCCCAGGGCTCGGACTCGGGCTCAGCCCCGGAAGACGACGGACTCCGCTTCGCCCGACCCCAGGGCTCGGACTCGGGCTCAGCCCCGGAAGACGACGAACTCCGCTTCGCCCGACCCAGGGCTCGGACTCGGGCTTAGCCCCGGAAGACGATGAACTCCGCTTCGCCCGACCCCAGGGCTCGGACTCAGCTCTGGCTTCAGCCGACGGCCTCCGCCTCGCCCGACCCAGGGGCTCGGACTCGACCTCGGCCTCAGAAGACAGACACGACCTCGACCTCGGAGGAGCCTCCACCTCGCCCAACCTAGGGCACGGACCGACCACGTCGACTGGAGACGCCATCATTACCCTACCCCTAGCTGACTCAGGCTACGGGGAACAAGACCGGCATCCCATCTGGCTCGCTCCGCTAAACAAGTAATGATGGCGCCCCGCACGCTCTATGACGACAGCGGCTCACAGCCCCCTCACGGAAGCAAGAGGACGTCAGCAAGGACTCGATGGCCCCGACAGCTATCCTTCCGTCAGGCTCCAGCGCTCCTCCGACGGCCACGACACCACACGAACTGGGTGCCAAAACCTCTCTGGCTGCCACGATGGCATGTACTTAGGGCGCTAGCTCTCCTCCGCTAGACACGTTAGCACAATGCTACACCCCCATTGTACACCTGGATCCTCTCCTTACGCCTATAAAAGGGAGGTCCAGGGCCCTCTTACAGAAGGTTGGCCGCGCGAGGAAGGACGGGACGGCGCTCGCGCTAGGCCGCTCGCTCCTTCCCGCGTGGACGCTTGTAACACCCTACTACAAGCGCACCCGACCTGGGCGAGGGGCTAACACGAAGGCCGCGGGTTCCACCTTCCACGCCTGTCTCCCTCCGGCTTCTTCCCCCCTTCGCGTTCCGCCTCGCGCCGACCCATCTGGGCTGGGACACGCGGCGACAATTTACTCGTCGGTCCAGGGACCCCCCGGGGTCGAAACGCCGACAGTTGGCGCGCCAGGTAGGGGCCTACTGCGTGTTGACGAACAGCTTCCCGTCAAGCTCCAGATGGGCAGTCTCTAGCAACCTCTCCAGCCCGGGACGGTGCTCCGTTTCGGGAGTCTTGAGTTCATGTCCCTCGACGGCAGCTACGACATGATACTCCTTCCCCCACCGCACGATAGCGACAATGGCGGTCAACAACCCGCCCGCTGGTGGGGAAATCGACGACGCCTTCCCCACGTGGTGGAAGGACGACATTCGGGCTTGTCCCGTCCCCTCCCCCGCCGACGGAGGAGGAGGCGGGGCACCAAGGCCAAGCAGGAGGCGACACTTCGTCGGCTGTCGAGCGAGTCGACGGCGCCGGCGCCCCAACGGGGAGCACGTCGGGCATCGACCCCGCATCTAAGACGAAGACGAGTGCCGTCTCCCCGCAACACACCAACCTCAAGCAAACGGACGACGCCAGCACGTTCGCGAAGGACTTGCTGGGCGTCACCCTCGTACCTGAGACGACGGTGCAGTCAGTCCGTGACGTGACTTCGTCACCACCCGTCGACCAAGAGGTACCGACCGATTCCCATCTCGCGCCTTTTGGATTCAGCCTCGACCCACCAAGCGACTCCGCTTCGGTGGACATTTTCATAGAGGCAAGTCCAAACCCTCTGGGGTATCGTATGCGGTCACCCTGGGACCGGCTGACGGCCGTCTCGACCTATGGGCCCTCGGGGTCCGAGGAAGATGGCGAGCCCGACTTCTGTTGGGATTTCTCCGGACTTGGTAACCCCAGTGCCATGTGGGACTTCATGACCGCGTGCGACTACTGCCTTTCCGACTGTTCCGACGGTAGCCACAGCCTCAGCGACGAGGACTGTGGCCCAAGTCGCGAATGTTTCCATGTCGATCTAGGGGGTCCCGGCGAAGGCAACCATCTTGGTATACTGGAGAACGGTGATCCCCCTAGGCATGTGCCTCACGTTGACATCCTTCGGGAGCTAGCAGTGGTCCCCGTCCCGGCGGGGGGTCATGACCCACAGCTCGAGCAAATCCGCGAGATGAAGGCCAGGCTCGACGAGGGAGCAGGAGCACTTGAGCCGATCCGCCGGGACATCGGACAGGAATGGGCGGGCCAACCTCCGACCGGAGAAGTGCGTCATCTCCCCCAGGGCATCCAGCACCGCATCGCCGACGATGTCAGGGTAAGGCCGCCACCAGTTTCCAGTGGAGTAGGCCAAAACTTGGCCGCAGCGGCAATACTTCTCCGCGCGATGCCGGAGCCATCAACCACCGAGGGGCGGCGTATCCAGGGAGAGCTCAAGAACCTCCTGGAGGATGCTGCGGTCCGACGGGCCGAGAGCTCCGCCTCCCGAAGGCAGGGGCACCCCTCGGAACCTCGCGCCGCGACTTCCCGATTCATGCGGGAAGCCTCGGTCCACACCGGGCGCACGCGCAACACAGCGCCTGCGGCCCCGGGTCGCCTCGGCAACGAGCACCATCACCGCAGCCGTCAGGCCCATCTCGATGAGAGGGTGCGCCGAGGCTACCACCCCAGGCGTGGGGGACGCTACGACAGCGGGGAGGATCGGAGTCCTTCGCCCGAACCACCCGGTCCGCAGGCTTTCAGCCGCGCCATATGATGGGCACCGTTCCCGACCCGGTTCCGAACCCCGACTACTATCACAAAGTACTCGGGGGAGACGAGACCGGAACTGTGGCTCGCAGACTATCGGCTGGCCTGCCAACTGGGTGGAACGGATGATGATAATCTCATCATCCGCAACCTCCCCCTGTTCCTCTCCGACACCGCTCGAGCCTGGCTGGAGCACCTGCCTCTGGGGCAGATCTCCAACTGGAACGACCTGGTCCAAGCCTTCGCCGACAATTTCCAAGGCACGTACGTGCGCCCTGGAAACTCCTGGGATCTTCGAAGCTGCCGCCAGCAGCCGGGAGAGTCTCTCCGGGACTACATCCGGCGATTCTCGAAGCAGCGCACCGAGCTGCCCAACGTCACCGATTCGGATGTCATCGGCGCGTTCCTCACCGGCACCACCTGCCGCGACCTGGTGAGCAAGCTAGGTCGCAAGACCCCCACCAGGGCGAGCGAGCTGATGGACATCGCCACCAAGTTTGCCTCTGGCCAGGAGGCGCTTGAGGCCATCTTCCAGAAGGACAAGCAGCCCCAGGGCCGCCCACCGGAAGATGTCCCCGAGGCGTCAACTCAGCGCGGCACCAAGAAGAAAGGCAAGAAGAAGTCGCAAGTGAAACACGATGCCGCCGACGCGGACCTTGTCGCCGCCGCCGAGTACAAGAACCCTCGAAAACCTCCCGGAGGTGCCAACCTCTTCGACAAGATGCTCAAGGAGCCGTGCCTCTATCATCAGGGGTCCGTCAAGCACACCCTTGAGGAGTGCGCCATGCTTCGGCGCCACTTTCACAAGGCCGGGCCACCCGCGGAGGGTGGCAAGGCTCTCGACGACGCTAAGAAGGAAGATCACAAGGCAGGAGAGTTCCCCGAGGTCCGCGACTGCTTCATGATCTACGGTGGGCAAGTGGCAAACGCCTCGACTCGGCACCGCAAGCAAGAGCGTCGGGAGGTCTACTCGGTAAAGGTGGCGGCGCCAGTCTACCTAGAATGGTCTGACAAGCCCATCACCTTCGACCAAGGCGACCATCCCGACCATGTGCCGAGCCCGGGGAAATACCCGCTCGTTGTCGACCCCATCATCGGCAACGTCAGGCTCACCAAGGTCCTCATGGACGGAGGCAGCAGCCTCAACATCATCTACGCCGAGGCCCTCGGGCTCCTGCGGATCGATCTGTCCTCGGTCTGGACGGGGGCTGCGCCTTTCCACGGGATCATCCCCGGGAAGCGCGTCCGACCCCTCGGACAACTCGATCTACCCGTCTGCTTTGGGACACCCTCCAACTTTCGAAGGGAGACCCTCACATTTGAGGTGGTCGGGTTTTGAGGAACCTACCACGCAGTGCTGGGGAGGCCATGCTACGCCAAGTTCATGGCCATCCCCAACTATACCTACCTCAAGCTCAAGATGCCGGGCCCCAACGGGGTCATCACCGTCGGGCTCACGTACCGACACGCGTACGAATGCGACATCGAGTGCGTGGAGTACGCCGAGGCCCTTGCCGAATCCGAGGCCCTCATTGCCGACCTAGAGAACCTCTCTAGGGAGGCGCCAGACGTGAAGCGCCACACTGGCAACTTCGAGCCAGCGGAGACGGTCAAGTTCGTCCCTCTCGACCCCTGCAACGACGCCTCCAAGCAGATCCGGATCGGCTCCGAGCTCGACCCCAAATAAGAAGCAGTGCTCGTCGACTTTCTCCTCGCAAATGCCGACGTTTTCGCGTGGAGTCCCTCGGACATGCCCGGCATACCGAGGGAAGTCGCCGAGCACTCGCTGGATATCCGAGCTGGAGCCCGACCCGTGAAGCAGCCTCTGCGCCGATTCGACGAAGAAAAGCGCAGAGCCATAGGCGAGGAGATTCGCAAGCTAATGGCGGCAGGGTTCATCAAAGAGGTATTCCATCCCGAATGGCTTGCCAACCCTGTGCTTGTGAGAAAGAAAGGGGGGAAATGGCGGATGTGTGTAGACTACACTGGTCTAAACAAAGAATGTCCGAAAGTTCCCTACCCTCTGCCTCGCATCGATCAAATTGTGGATTCCACTGCTGGGTGCGAAACCCTGTCTTTCCTCGATGCCTACTCAGGGTATCACCAGATCAGGATGAAAGAGTCCGACCAGCTCGCGACTTCTTTCATCACACCCTTCGGCATGTACTGCTATGTTACCATGCCGTTTGGATTGAGGAATGCAGGTGCAACGTACCAGCGGTGCATGAACCATGTGTTCGGCAAACACATTGGCCGAACGGTCGAGGCCTACGTCGATGACATCGTAGTCAATACGAGGAAAGCCTCCGACCTCCTTTCGGACCTTGAAGCAACATTCCGATGTCTCAAGGCGAAGGGTGTAAAACTCAATCCCGAGAAGTGTGTCTTCGGAGTCCCCCGAGGCATGCTCTTGGGGTTCATCGTCTCCGAGCGGGGCATCGAGGCTAATCCGGAGAAGATCGCGGCCATCACCAGCATGGGGCCCATCAAGGACTTGAAAGGCGTACAGAGGGTCATGGGATGCCTCGCGGCTCTGAGCCGTTTCATCTCGCGCCTCGGCGAAAGAGGTCTGCCTCTGTACCGCCTCTTAAGGAAGGCCGAGTGCTTTGCTTGGACCCCTGAGGCCGAGGAAGCCCTCGGGAACCTGAAGGCGCTCCTCACGAATGCGCCCATCTTGGTGCCCCCCGCTGCCGGAGAAGCCCTCTTGATCTACGTCGCCGCTACCACTCAGGTGGTCAGCGCCGCGATTGTGGTTGAGAGACAAGAAGAGGGGCATGCATTGCCCGTCCAGAGGCCAGTCTACTTCATCAGTGAGGTACTGTCCGAGACTAAGATCCGCTACCCACAAATCCAGAAGCTACTGTACGCGGTGATCCTGACGCGGCGGAAGTTGCGACACTACTTCGAGTCTCATCCGGTAACTATGGTGTCATCCTTCCCCCTGGGGGAGATCATCCAGTCCCGAGAGGCCTCGGGTAGAATTACAAAGTGGGCGGTGGAGATCATGGGCGAGACGATCTCGTTCGCTCCTTGGAAAGCCATCAAGTCCCAGGTCTTGGCGGACTTTGTGGCCGAATGGGTCGACACCCAGCTCCCAACAGCTCCGATCCAACCGGAACTCTGGACCATGTTTTTCGATGGGTCACTGATGAAGACGGGGGCAGGCGCGGGCCTGCTCTTCATCTCGCCCCTCGGGAAGCACCTACGCTACGGGCTACGCCTCCACTTCCCGGCGTCCAACAACGTGGCTGAGTACGAGGCTCTAGTCAACGGGTTGCGAATCGCCATCGAGCTAGGGGTCCGACGCCTCGACGCTCGCGGTGACTCGCAGCTCGTCATCGACCAAGTCATGAAGAACTCCCACTGCCGCGACCCGAAGATGGAAGCCTACTGCGATGAGGTTCGGTGCCTGGAAGACAAGTTCTACGGGCTCGAGCTCAACCACATCGCCCGACGCTACAACGAGACCACGGACGAGCTGGCTAAAATAGCCTCGGGGCGAACAACGGTTCCCCCGGACGTATTCTCCCGAGACCTGCATCAACCCTCCGCCAAGACCGACGACACGCCCGAGCCCGAGAAGGCCTCGGCCCAGCCCGAGGCACCCTCGGCTCTGTCCGAGGCGTCCTCGGCTCAGCCCGAGGCACCCTCGGCTCCCGAGGATGAGGCACTGCGCGTCGAGGAGGAGCGGAATGAGGTCACGCCTAATCAAAACTGGCAGACCCCGTACTTGCAATATCTCCACCGAGGAGAGCTACCCCCCGACCGAGCCGAGGCTCGGCGGTTGGCGCGGCGCGCCAAGTCGTTCGTCTTGCTGGGAGACGAGAAGGAGCTCTACCACCGCAGCCCCTTGGGCATCCTTCAGCGATGCATTTCCATTGCCGAAGGCCAGGAGCTCTTACAAGAGATACACTCGGGGGCTTGCGGCCATCACGCAGCACCTCGAGCCCTTGTTGGAAACGCCTTCCGACAAGGTTTCTACTGGCCGACGGCGGTGGCCGACGCCACTAGAATTGTCCGCACCTGCGAAGGGTGTCAGTTCTACGCGAGGCAGACCCACCTGCCCGCTCAGGCTCTGCAGACCATACCCATCACCTGGCCATTCGCTGTGTGGGGTCTGGACCTCGTCGGCCCCTTGCAGAAGGCACCCGAGGGCTACACGCACCTGTTGGTCGCCATCGACAAATTCTCCAAGTGGATCGAGGTCCAACCCCTAAACAGCATCAGGTCCGAACAGGCGGTGGCGTTCTTCACCAACATCATCCATCGCTTTGGGGTCCCGAACTCCATCATCACCGACAACGGAACCCAGTTCACCGGCAGAAAGTTCCTGGACTTCTGCGAGGATCACCACATCTAGGTGGACTGGGCCGCCGTGGCTCACCCCATGACGAATGGGCAAGTAGAGCGTGCTAACGGCATGATCCTGCAAGGGCTCAAGCCACAGATCTACAACGACCTCAACAAGTTCGGCAAGCGATGGATGACGGAGCTCCCCTCGGTGGTCTGGAGTCTGAGGACAACGCCGAGCCGAGCCACGGGCTTCACACCGTTCTTTCTAGTCTATGGGGCCAAGGCCATCTTGCCCACAGACTTAGAATACGGTTCCCCGAGAACGAGGGCCTATGCCGACCAAAGCAATCAAGCTAATCGAGAAGACTCACTGGACCAGCTGGAGGAGGCTCGGGACATGGTCTTACTACACTCGGCGCGGTACTAGCAGTCCCTGCGATGCTAACACGCTCGAGGGGTTCGGTCCCGAGACCTCCAGGTGGGCGACCTGGTGCTTCGGCTGCGACAAGACGCCCGAGGGCGACACAAGCTCACGCCTCCCTGGGAAGGGCCGTTCGTCGTCGCCAAAGTTCTGAAGCCCGGAATACACAAGCTGGCCAACAGCCAAGGCGAGGTCTACAGCAACGCTTGGAACATCCAACAGCTACGTCGCTTCTACCCTTAAGATGCTTCCAAGTAATTCATACACCTCGTTCACACACAAAGTCTGGTCGTCAAGGAAGGGTCAGCCTTGCCTCGACAAAGCCCGACCCTCCCTCGGGGGCTAGAAGGGGGGAACCCCCTCTGCGTCGAAATTTTCCTCGAAAAAAGAGAAAAAAATCTTTTCTGCCAGAATGCCTTTCATGCTTTTCGACTACTTCGAAAGTGGATCCTGAAGACGACGGAGTACACGTAAGCAGCCAAGGCTGACCGAGCTGAGGGACTCCTACGCCTCCGGGATACGGATACCTCACTCATCACCTTCTGCGATAAGTAACTCACGCTCGGATAGGTGACTCCGCAGACCGAACAAGTCTTCACGCCCGAAAGCTCCTCTGTCGAAACGATTTTTTGGGCCTTCTCGACTACATCGGTGACAGAACCCTATGGACGAGTAAGAGTGCGCGTAAGCGGCAAGGCCGACCGAGCCGAGGGATTCCTACGCCTCCAGGATACGGATACCTCACTCATCACCTTCCGTGAAAAGTAACTCTCGTTCGGACAAACAATTTTGTTACCGACAAGTAAGTCCAGATACTCGAAACAAGAGGAAAAGGGACGCAGCTTTACGACACGACGACAGTGTGTTTGGGCCTCGGCGGCTGTAGAAAAACATACACACACTACAAGACAACCCGATCCTGCAGGCTCGGACGTCGACAGTCGAAGGGGGCAGCAGCACCCTCGGCGTCAACTACACCTTTGGTGGAGTTTGACCTAGCCTCGGACGGCGACGCGGTTGAAGGATCTCCACTCTGAAGGACGACATCAGCACCACACCCGGGCCATCGCCACTAGGGTCTTCTCCAGGAGTCCGGCTCGAGCAGACGGCTCGGCCGGCCACCCCGAGGCCTCGGCTAGCTGTCCCCCGAAGACATCAGCCCGGCTTGTGGCCTCGGCAGCTCAACTCCGGCGTTGGTCCCGCCAGCGGACGACCCGGCCAGGCTCCGGCCGACCAATTCTTCTTTTCGAGCCAACTCCGCCTCTGTCCGTGCTGACACCGCTACCTCCGGCTTCGGCTCATCGAAGAGTGGCCGAGGGGTTCCTTTAACTGAGCAAGAGAAGCCTCGGACAGCAAGGCCGACCGAGCCGAGGGATTCCTACGCCTCCGGGATACGGATACCTCACTTGTCACCTTTGCACGAGGCGACTCACGCTCAGTGAAGCGGTTCAGATTGTCGACAGGCGAGTCTTAGTGCTCGAAGTAAAGAAAAAACACGGCTCCGTGCCAAAAATACAAACATGTTCAGGCCTCGACAGCCACAATGAACAAACACTGGCATTCAAAGTGCCATTACAAACGGAACTCCGGTTCCACCTCCGCAGGTACGAACAACCCCACACGATAGGGGGGCCTGCGGAGTGACAGAAGGCTGACGGGTGGCTCGCCGCCACCCGCTCTGGCAACGACGACGACTTCTGCTCCGGGGGCCGAACAGCAGCAGCGATGACCTCAGGGCGGATGCTGCTGCCATGAGGCCCTCGCCCATGCCCTCACTCGAGAGGCAAGGACGGGCAGAAGGCCGTAGAGTTGGAGGTCAGTCCGTGGGCGGTACCGGCTAGCTCATCGGCGGAGAGACCTCTTCCGGCTGCCGTGGCGGAAGGCGGCGCCGGGAGCGGCTCCAAAGCCACTCGGCTCAGAGAGCTAGGCACGCGGCGGCTGCCGACGCCACGAACGGCGAACGCCCTTCCCCCCGATCACTGAGGGAAGGAGCGGGTTGTCGCCCGCGCAGGGACCGACCCCAACTCGGCACACTCCCCTCCCCAGCACTGATGATGTAAATCCTTGAAGCTGAGGGAGGGGCAGCGGCCGTAGCCCGGTTCGCTTCTCCCCACCCAAGGGCTGGTGGTCACCATCTTGGGTGACCACTGGTGAAGGGATGCGGTCGGGCTGCCTGATGAAAATCCTTGAAGCCGAATGATGGCTGAAAGGTACCAACTTCCTCGAAGTTGCGTCCCTCCGACGACAAGGCGGAAGGATTGCGGGCGTCCCCCATCCGGGGGCTCTGAAGGTGCAAAGACACGACGCATAAGGGAACGCGAAGACATGGTCGTCTTTCAAAGGGGTCACCCTCCTTTTAAAGGCAACTCTCCCCACTTGCATCCTCAGCCGTTGTGGGCTGAGTCTTCTCCAACACGCTCCAAGGTCCTCCGCCTACGACACGAGGGCTGGGCCCCTCACGTCATGCAAGCTGGTCCAAGGCAGAAGGAGCCAAACCGCCGCGCGCAGGGCATGCAACTGCCCAGCGGTTACAAGCATTCCTCCACTTTTGCCCAGACCAGCGGGTGAAAGGGTGGACAGCCATGCAGTCGGCATGCAACCGCGCCAAGTGGGCGCACCTCTTCGACTCCAACACGCCTAGCATGGAGGCCCAGGCCCACACGTCATGCAACCGGCGTGCCGGTTGCTATGTGCGAACAACTGCACCGCCCCTCGCGCCACTACCGCGCCTCCTCGACTACGGAACCAGTACCGCGACTCGAGGCAACCCTGCGTATGACCCAGCAGTGCCAGCCAGGCGCGACGGTCAATACAGCCAAAAATGGGCCGGCAGTAATGGCGGTGGCAGGCGGGCAGGAGCAGCGGTCGCGTCGTCAGCTAAGCTTACATCCCATCCAGGGGCAGCAAGGGAACCCTCTCTCACGGCGTGAAGACGGCGCGCCCGTGTTCCGTTCCTTGAACGGCTCACACACGCGCAACAACTGCCTCGCGAACCACTCGCCCCGTCGCATTAACTCCGCGGCGGGACAAGCGGCACCTCAGGCAGGAGAAGCAAGCGACGCTTCGCCTTCGCCATAATGACCGCGTCAGAAGAGGTACGCCACGACATTTCATTTTCGTGTCCTTTTCCTTTTCCTCTTTCTCTCTCTTACAATAGGGACCGGGAAAGGGGGATACCCCGAAAAGGATCCTTCTCCATGAAGGAAACAGGCCCCGAGCCTCCCTACTGATCAGAGGTTCAAAGGCTGGCCCCTCGGAGGGGTTCAACGGCCGCCTTAGAGCGCTTGGGTTCTGCGCCCACTACTGGTCAGAGGTTCGATGGCCGGCCCCTCGGAAGGGTTCAACGGCCGCCTCAGGCCACTCGGGCTCCGCGTCCACCACTGATCAGGGGTTCGTAGGCTAGCCCTCGAAGGGTGCACAGTCGCCTCAGACATAGAGCGAGGGATGACCCTGGGTACGTTCGATACATAACCAAGGCTCGGGCTACGCTCCCGAGGTACCCTAGGACATTTTCGAGACCAGCAGGAACGATCTTGTAACGGAATCCCATCAGAGGGAGGCATCGAGCCCTCGGACCCCGTCAAAAGGGGACCGGGTCCGGCAGATCACCCGCAGGTACTTTTGGAGCGCGCCTCCGGGCCTCTAGCCGACCCCTAACAAATGGGGCATGGGCGTCCACTCGGATTACCCGCCAGTAGCTCACCGGAGACACCATGTTCGGCGCCCTCCGAGGGCAACATGGCGCTTTCCCCCCTCCTCCTTGTGGAAAGGCGACACAAGGGCGTATGTAAAAAAGTCGAGTCTGTCCTTGACCGTCCTCTCGCCCTGTGCAGAGGCTCGGGGGCTGCTCTCGCAAACCCGGCTCCGGCCAAACCGTTGACAGCGTCAACATACCAGCCCGAGAACTTGGGACCCGACCGAGCACTCGGGCTACGGCCAGCTCGCATGAGGGAACAACCAGACCAGCCAAAGTGTTGCGAAACGCACTAAGACCTCGAAGGAGTCAACCCACTCCTCCGAGGCCTCGGGGGCTACACCCGGCGGGTGCGCTCGCGCGCACCCACCGGAACAAAACGCAACCGAGAAAGTCTGGTCCCCTTGCAAAAAAGTGCGACAAAAGCCTCCAAGCGAGTATTAACACTCCCTTCGAGGCTCGAGGGCTACTGTCGGGGACCATAATTAGGGGTACCCCCAAGACTCCTAAATCTCAGCTGGTAACCCCCATCAGCACAAAGCTGCAAAGGCCTGATGGGTGCGATTAAGTCTAGGATCGGTCCATTCAAGGGACGCGATCACGCCTCGCCCGAGCCCAGCCTCGGGCAAGGGCAGCCGACCCCGGAGGATTCACATCTCGCCCGAGGACCCCCTCCAGCAACGGACACGCCTTAGGCTCACCCGAGGCTCAGTCTTCACCAAGAAGCAACCTTGGCCAAGTCGAAACGCCAACCGACCGAATTATAGGTGCATTTAATGCAAAGGTGGCCTGACACCTTTATCCTGACGCGTGCCCTCCAGTCAACAGAGCCGAAGTGACCATAGTCACTTCGCCGCTCCACTGACCGGCCTGACAAGGGTTCAGCGCCGCCTGCACCGCCCCGACTGCTGTGCTACTCGACAGAGTGAGGCTGACAGCAACCCAGTCCGGCCTCAGGCGCCATAGGAAACTCCGCTTCGCCCGACCCTAGGGCTCGGACTCGGGCTCAGCCTAGGAAGACGACAGACTCCGCTTCGCCCGACCCTAGGGCTCGGACTCGGGCTCAGCCCCGGAAGACGATGGACTCCGCTTCGCCCGACCCCAGGGCTCGGACTCGGGCTCAGCCCCGGAAGACGACGGACTCCGCTTCGCCCGACCCTAGGGCTCGGACTCGGGCTCAGCCCCGGAAGACGACGAACTCCGCTTCGCCCGACCCCAGGGCTCGGACTCGGGCTCAGCCCCGGAAGACGACGGACTCCGCTTCGCCTGACCCTAGGGCTCGGACTCGGGCTCAGCCCCGGAAGACGACGAACTCTGCTTCGCCCGACCCCAGGGCTCAGACTCAGCTCTGGCTTCAGCCAACGGCCTCCGCCTCGCCCGACCCAGGGGCTCGGACTCGACCTCGACCTCAGAAGACAGACTCGACCTTGACCTCGGAGGAGCCTCCACCTCGCCCAACCTAGGGCATGGACCGACCACGTCGACAGGAGACGCCATCATTACCCTACCCCGAGCTGACTCAGGCTACGGGGAACAAGACTGGCGTCCCATCTGGCTCGCTCCGCTAAACAAGTAATGATGGCGCCCCGCACGCTCTATGACGACGGCGGCTCACAGCCCCCTCACGGAAGCAAGAGGACGTCAGCAAGGACTCGACGGCCCCGACAGCTGTCCTTCCGTCAGGCTCCAGCGCTCCTCCGACGGCCACGACACCACACGAACTAGGTGCCAAAACCTCTCTGGCTGCCACGATGGCATGTACTTAGGGCGCTAGCTCTCCTCCGCTAGACACGTTAGCACAATGCTACACCCCCATTGTACACCTGGATCCTCTCCTTACGCCTATAAAAGGGAGGTCCAGGGCCCTCTTATAGAAGGTTGGTCGCGCGAGGAAGAACGGGACGGCGCTCGCGCAAGGCCGCTCGCTCCCTCCCGCGTGGACGCTTGTAACCCCCTACTGCAAGCGCACCTGACCTAGGCGCGGGGCTAACACAAAGGCCGCGGGTTCCACCTCCCACGCCTGTCTCCCTCTGGCTTCTTCCCCCCTTCGCGTTCCGCCTCGCGCCGACCCATCTGGGCTGGGGCACGCGGCGACAATTTACTCGTCGGTCCAGGGACCCCCGGGGTCGAAACGCCGACAATCACTATGTTGGGAATACGGAACAATGAATTTTTTGTTTTTGGGAAATGATGGAGTTCATCTCTACTACTTATTAAGGCTGCAATAGTAGTCTCCCATTCCGTGTTCTGCCATCATTACCTGATCTGCAATTCTCATTCCTTGTTCTGCCTTTCTGATTCCCTCCTCCTCGCGCACAGTCCATTCCCATGTTCTGCCACCATTCTATATCTATCATTCTCATTCCACCTCCCCGCAAAGCCCATTCACATTCCCCCGTACAGCCGATGTCTAGATAAAATTAAAAAATACACGTGGCCCCAAGGGGATTCGAACCCACGACCTCTCAAGCAAATGCCAGCAGTAGCTACCTGTTGGGGGCCTTCGTCCTCCGAAGGTCCTCAAAAACATGATTTCACAATGTTTTCCAAGTGGATTATATGAACAGGTATTTTCGGATTCAGAATTATGGATATGGAGCACGACCAGGACGAAGCCTGAACCAGACGAAGGTCGAGGGCAGCCGAAGCTGTGCGCAGGGAAGCTTCGGCGCGATGGCATAAGGGGGAACCGACTTAAAGATGAAAAGACTTCGGGGGCCTCGACAGATTTCCATAAACCGTTAACAAATGTAATGGACATGGATGTAATTTTACGTGGGCTGCGTCCCGCGTCTATAAATAGATGAACAGTACTCCCGTACTGTTCACGCTGACTGTGCATCGGCATTTGCGTCACGCTTGTACTTTTTTACCTTCTCTCAAGACCGAAGGTACATTTATAATTTGTAATCATTTCTATTTCTTTGTGTTAATAAAATAGAAATGATTCTGTGATCTACATTTCATGTTTTATATGAGTACTTCGTTATTACTTGTTGAATTTATGAAGGTATGTCTCTTGTGACCTTCGTCCGGAACTCATTATTCCCGGTAGGGAATAATGTCCAATAGGACGAAGGGCCTTAACGTTTAACACTTTTTATGTTGCCTTGTTCTTAATCTGAAGCATTTGAGAACAAGTTCCCGACATTGGAACTACACCACATGTGTGTTTATGTCCACATCTATAATAGGAAACACATCTACTACATCTCTCCCCAAGCCCACCTGCTACCCTTGCACAATTCGTAGTAGTAGATAAGTATCACTGAGATTCTTGAATTATATTTTTGGATGGAGGGAGTAGTATTTGAAGAAGAGCCTTGCATGCAATTTCTTTTGTTTGAATAATGTTTTCAACTTAAATTCCTTTTTTTGCATGTGTGATATTTATTCTTCGTAATATTTTTTCCCATGGATCTGACTTGTGAGTCATTTTTATAAACCAACGTCAAACATGAATCCATGTTTCTTACTTGAAAACCCCGAACAAACACCATTAGCAGGAGGCACTCGTGTTGGGGTCGCTCATCGACGATGAGAAGAAACTTGGCGACTGCCAGTTCAACCTCTAGAAACAGTCCTACGTGGCCGCATGTGCTGCTATGTACGACAAGCTTCGGCGCAGCCGCCGCTTGGACGCGGTGTAGAGCGGCTGCTCCGCGCTGTCCATCGTCAGGCAGGGGGACCTCATGGTCTTCGCTAACGTCGGTGACACTCGGGTTGTTCTGGGCACCGCATTCGACGACGACGCCATCACGTCGTCCAGCTCATCGTCCACCTGAAGCCCAACCTGCCACATAAGTCGCTACTGGCCGGCCATGAATTCTTGTGCGCTGGGACGATGGCTATTGCTGACGTTGTGTGAGTGTCCTCGAACATGATGTATGTAGAGGAGTAGCGCATCTGGTGGTGCAACGACCAGGGGTACTACCTTGCTGATGAGCCCGAGGTGCACTTTGTTTTACAGCCCATCCAAGAGTCATCAGTACTCGGTATGTCACGTGCGTTCGACAACTACTATATCGAGGACTGTGGTGTCATCTTGGTGCTGGAGGTGATGCAAAGGAGGACCGACAACAATAACCAGTTCGTCATCCTTTGCAACCTCATCCGAACATGTTTCTACAACAATATTCTTAACAAAAACTTGGTTGCAGGGGTTAGAATCATCAATTAAATCAAAGCAAGAAATAGAAGCATCTTTCTTAATAATTTCAGGTATTTCAACCAAAGATACTTCTGGGGTGCTACCAATGTTTTCTAGCTTAGTAGTTAGCTCATTATTGTGTATGCTAAGAATTTCCATTTTCCCTAGCAAATTTTCAATAGCTTCTTGGGAGCTAGCTAACTTAGCCTTAAGTTTTTCATTCTTTTTAATAAAGCCATCATCGGTAGCAGTGGATGGAGCACTAGACTCTAATTGCTCGATTTTAGTTGATAGCTCACAATTCAAATTTGCAAATATTTCAAATTTTTCTAGCAAACCTTTATAATCATTTTGAGAGCTAATCAACTTATTTTTCAAGGTTTTAAGTTGATCCTTTTGCTTAGTGCAAACATCCTGAAAAAATTTAACGGCTTCCGCAAGCTCATCTTCGGAGGGCTTTCCTTCACCTTCATCATCACTACTATTATCATCACTAGAGGATGGAATACTTATTTTACCTCTTGCCATAAGGCACTTGTGTGACGACCGTGATGAGCGTGATGAGGACCGGTGGCTGCGCGTCCTTGGAGGTTCATCTTCACTTGAAGAATCATCCCAAGTTCTGACACTTGTTAGTGTCTTTGCTCCTCTCCTTTTTGGGTTCAGCCATAGTTGGACAGTTGTCCCTGAAGTGTCCCTTCTCCCCACATGCGAAGCATCCTCTCTTTCTTTGCTTTTTTCTGTCAATGTTAAAGAGAAGATCCTCTACCTGCAGGGGCACACCCATTAGATTAATCTTGCGGATCATCCCCATTACCTTTCTGACTCGTTGGATTGTTTCTTCGTCCTCGGAGGATGATGTTGTGTCACACCCGGCTTTAAGGAACAAAGCCAGGTGCATCTCATACATGCGCCAAGAAGACAACATATATAATAACAGAGTGTATAGAGATAAATGTCACAATAATCAGAGTACTTATTAAATAGCGGAAGACTTATTACAAAATAAAAGAATAAATATAAAACGAACTAAGGATCGTCGGCGCCAATGTCGACTGGGAAACGCCACCTAGATCAGATCGAACTCCTCAGTGTTAGGCGGCTCCTCTTCGACCACCTGCTCTCCTCCTGTGGGGGGGGTGTGAGACAGCAAGGGTGAGCTCACACATGATCATAGCTCAACAAGTTGTGGGGAACCAGTGGACATAAACTCACAAAGGTGTGAGCTCATGTGGTGTGTAAGGCTAATCAATGACAGGGGTTAAAGCTGAGCATTGCTTTTAAGTAGTTGGTCAAGATTTTATTAGCAGTTACTAAGTGTGAGTAAATACCAAACCTTAAGTAAAGTAATAGAACAAAAATTAATAATAAACCCATGCAATGCAAATGACAAAATTGAATTTAAGTTCCATAATTTAAACATCAGAGAGTCCTGAGCTGCTCATGACCGCGAGCACGGCTAGTATACCAGTTTTACACTCTGCAGAGGTTGTACCCTTTACCCACAAGTCATGTTACCCATCTGCCAAGGGGTCGCGAATCCCATACACCTCTACCTAGGAAGCGCGGCAGGGCAACACTACGAGGCCTTTACAAAGTTCCACTAGCTTCCGAAAACCCGCTACAGTTTATAGGAAGTTCCAATGCAGGGTTCCTGGCTGACCGCCATCGCAGCAAAATCAACCAGGGACCTCCCTACACTGACCACTCCCCTACTGCCCTTGCCCCTTTCGGGTAAGGTAGTCTTCCACTAGCTTTCCTAATTAGTCAGCCAAGGGCGTCCCATTAAACCCTTGTGGTGGCACGTGTTACTCAAGTTAAGCTCTATGTTCCAATTAACATTAATGAACTTGACATGAACATAAATAGATGTAACACCCGGATTTTAGGGGTCCAAAACCCGGGGTTAACATAAACACCAGGTATGCTGGGACCAAGTCTCATACATATGATGTATAGTGGCACAGGATCGAATGTCACATCTTTATGTATAACAGGAGTTCTATACAAAATAAATAATTACATTATAAGGAGACAACGGTCCAGCAACCCAAAGTTGACTGGGAGACGACGACCTAGACCTCTCACGAACTCATCGCAGCATCCTCCATGAGCATCATCCTGCAGTACCTGCTCTTGACCTGTGGTGTATGTGAGACAGCAAGAGTGAGCTCACATACGTTCATCGCTCAACAAGTTGTGGGGAATAATGTGCATGAACTCGCCAAAGGTGGGAGCTCACGTGAAGTGTAAGGCTTACCAAAGAAGATGGTTAGAGCTGAGCATTGCTTTTAAAGTTGGTCAAAATTTTATTAGCAGTTGCTAAGTATAAGTAAATACCAACCCAGTTAAATAGTAGAACAAAAGTAACAACTTCACCTGCGATGCAATGCATATGACAAATTGAGTTTAGGTTCCATAATTTAATCATGTGAGTGTCCGAGCTGCTCATGACCGTGAGCACGGCTAGTATACCAGTTTTACACTCTGCAGAGGTTGCGCATCTTTACCCACAAGTCGTGTTACCCATCTGCCAAGGGGTCATGAATCCCATACGCCTCTACCAAGGAAGCGAGGCAGGGTAACACTACGAGGCCTTTACAAAGTTCCACTAGCTTCCGAAAACCCGCTACAGTTTATGGGAAGATCCAGTGCAGGAATCCCTTGCAGGACCGCCATCGCAGCAAAATCCTCCCGAGGGCCTCCCTACACTGACCTCTCCCCTACTGCCCTTGCCCCTTTCGGGTAAGGTAGTCTTCCACTAGCTTTCCTAATTAATCAGCCAAGGGCGTCCCATACCACCCTTGTGGTAGCACTGTTTTCCCGGGTGGTTCTCCATGTTCCAATTAACATAATGATCTTATCATGAACAATAAATAACAATTGATAACAAAAGTATAATCATGAATAGTGTAATCTTCATACCCAAAACCACATATGGCACTAGCAAGTACTACCCAGAAAGTTCAGTGGTAAACAAGGTATAAAGATAGACAAACTGGGGTAACCTATTGGGTCCCATCAAAATTAACCTATGCAGATCATTATGATTAATTAGAACATGAGTGGGTAAAAAGAAGTGATCAAGGGCACAACTTGCCTGGGCCTTGAGATTCCAGGTACCAGGATGATCTTCAGATGATTCGTGACCTCACTGCTAATCGTAGCAATACAAATAAACAGTGTATAGGCAAGATTAACATTACACCAAACATGTATGCCAAAATACATATTAATAAACTACATGTTAAAATAAGATCACAGGAAAAAGAATTATTAATTTTGGAGTTATAGATTTTAAGTTATGAATTTTCAAAGGTTTTATGTGTTTAAAATGGATTAAGTGAGAGATTAAATTTCTAATTGTTTTCATGACAAAACAGAGGCACTAAATGATGAAGAATATTATTACAAAATTTTAGAAACTGGAATGGTTCAATTTGGAGCTAAAATGAATTTTCTATGAATTATCTAAGTTCTAGCAATTATTTTTGTATTAAAAATCTAATTTCTAATTCTTTTAATCATTTTTATTACTGCACTGGACTGGGCCTCATTTAATGGAAAACGCAGGGGCCTTCTCGAAAGAATCCCCAGACTCAGGCTACACCCGCGGTGGACGGCGGGTTTATTTCTCGGAAACCCGAGGACTCTTTAACAAAATGACCATCGCGAAGGGGTACGGGTGAAATCTGACCGTTGGATTATAAGCCGAGCGCCCAGATTAAACCACAACCCCCGCGAACCGGTATGACACCTGCACCGACCGATCCAAGATCAACGCTCCCGATTTAATGAGATCCCGAACCACCGCGGTCATTGATCTACCATCCGACGGTCACGATCCAACGCGGCGAAGGGGTACGCTACTTCTAATCAGAGCCGTTCATCAAAAGATCAACGGCCCTGGCACGTCCTCCACCTCCCGATTGAGCAGACGACGGCGCCGCCCACCAACCGCGGTGAAGAAGACTCCGGCGAGGCATCCGACCAAGAACAGGCGTCCCAGGCCCAATCCGCAAGGCGATAAACATAGCACGATCAACGGTGACCAAGGTGGAGCAGAGTATTACCACGGATGACGCTGAGAGCTCCTGGTCCACGGTGCGGGGCGGATTCGTGGCGGCGTTGAACCCACGGCGAGAAATCGCGGCACAGTTGGCCCCCAATCGAGCCTGGGATGTCCCCGTGCACCACCAGTGTATCACCCCGAAGCCCCAGGTCCACACACCGAGGGTGATTCGCCACCGTGGGCGGGGATCACCGGCGGCGGGCGGAGACGCGGGGAGAAAGCACGGTCCCGAGGAGAGAGATGTGAAGGAGGGGGTTCGCGGCTACGTACTTATACTCAGGGGGCGCTTCGCGGTTGTTGTCCGGGTACCGAGCTCACCGGCGAGCTCGCGGAGTCCGCGCGGTGGGATCCAGACCCGCGGTGCGAGCGGCGACGAAATCGCGTTCCGTTGAAAGAAGTCGGGGGGGAAGAAGATGACGACTGGGCCCCGCTGGTCAGCGAAGGACCCGGCAAGATGACTGCGCGCGCGGGCGTGGGAAGTGACTGACGAGCTGGCCCCGCGTGTAAGTGACCGGATCAGAAGCAAGCGCGGCGAAGACTGGAGCGTGGGCCCCACCTGTCGGCGCCGGGGCAAGGTTAATGGGCTCGCGCGGGTGTGATTTCGGGATTGGGCCGAATTGCAGGTAGCCGGCCCAGGTAAGGTTTTTATTCTTTTTCTTTTTATTTTCTATTTTCTTTTCTCCATTTTCAAATCCAATTTGAATTCAAGTTCAAATTCAAACTTTGTGTGGATCTTCCTTTATAAACTCATTTTTTTTGAAATTAAAAATGCTAAACCTGAAGGTATTTGGTTATACATTTTATGTATATTTTCATATCTCTTCTTTTTTTCTCCCTTTCCCATTTATTTTCTATTTTCTATTCCCAATTCAAATTTATACTTTTATTTTAGTTTTCAGATTTTTCAAATGTATCAATTTGAACCCAAAGGTGAATATAAACCATATTATTTTAATTTTACTAAGTTAAGTTTTATTCTTGTTATTTATTTCATGGGATGTATAAATAGTTTCTTTTAAAAGAAAAATTCTTTTCCCATCATTTTCTTATTTCCCAATTTCCAAAACATTATGATATTTTGTTCAAATTTCTTCTACCAATTCCCAATCCAAAATTTGGGTGTTACAAATCCTACCCCCCTTAAAAATAATCTCGTCCTCGAGATTTGTAAGAAAAGGGATGTATACTCATATTGTTCTCAGAACATATGCACAAGCAAAGAAATCTCAGCATGAGGTATACTACTTTTAACAAAACATAGGGTCAATAGACCTTATTATTCCTTCTAAAATAATATTATATCATCTATTAACTAAAGTAACATTTAAATCTTATAAATCATCATAATTTATATCTATGTAGCTTGGTGGGGTTGGTGGTGGTGGAGGTTGTTGTTGTTGTTGTCTCTCCAACCGTGCTTGCCTTATTTCTTGGCGGGCCTGACGTATTTCCTCGCGTTGTTGTCTTATCTGATTCTGCATCTCAGTCACCAGGTCTGTTAACTGTTGTATTACCAGTCTTTGGGTAGCAACCACTTGATCGATTTCAACAGGTGGAGGATTTGGAGGATTCATTTTCTTGTTTGTTGTTACGTGATAATCTTCCCTTTCCTGGTATTGACCATGAAAGTTAGAAGTATATGGTAATAGTTTTGCAAAGGAAATTATTCAATAAGCGGAATGAATAAGCTAGTAGCTGGTTATACTCTAAAGATTCTTTGGTAGGGCTTAATCTTTGTTTAATGTCCAGATTGGGGTAACCAATCATATAAGGTGAATATCCAAGGGTAAGATAGAATCAGTCAAGATGAGAGATATATATGGGTGAGATAGACTACAAGATGTAGGTTAAAAGTTTGTTTGTTGTTAGGTGGGAATAGAAAGGTTATACCATTCATCATGGTTCTAGGTTAGGTTAATACATGGCTAGTAGGGTCTAATTTCTTCTACCAGTATCACTAATCTGATTTAGTGGACCACATTAGATTAGATCATAATAGGTTAGATGGGTTCTAGATTAGATTGGTATGACTAGTTTGACTAGATATGATCTAATTAGTTTGCATTAGATCATGGTTGTTTAAACTAGGGTGGATAAGTATGCCTATTAGGATATGATGGATCCATAAGGATAAGATAAAGTCTTTTAAGGTCAGTTAGTCTTATCAAGATGGGATAAGTAAAGTGGTTAGGATAAGATGAATCCTTCAAAATAAGATAAATTTATTAAGAGAAAACCTCTTAAGATAAGATGGATCTAGATACATTAGGATAAGTTAAGACCTTTTGAGATAAGATAGATCTATGAGTGTAGGATAGAATTTCTTTTAAGATGAAATGAATCTATTAAGATAGGGGAGAATCTTTTAAGATAAGATGATTTGGTTAGAATGAGATCTTTTTAGGATAAGATAAATCTCTTAAGCTAGATATGTTCCAATGGGGATAATCTAGGCTATCTAGTTATTTTATAAACATATTTTTATACCTATGTGTATATGCAGATGCAATTGTGGACATTACTCCACAACTCATCACACTCAAACAAAGATCCAAATCAGACCAGTATCATAAGAACAAACATTCAAGTGCATAGATACTTATAAAAATAGTTTTGTTTTTGTTCCTAAGATTGGGTCTCCTATTCCTAAAGGTCACTTTAAGCACAGGATTCCAAAGTGTGAAATCCAAGTTTGTCTTTAGAAGGAAAAGGTAAGAGTAATCAGAGTAAAGCGGAAATAGATGAGAAAAGATTAAGATAAGTTTAGAAATGATCAGAGTAGCAAAGGTAAGTGGATAATGGTTGTCCAGTTCTATCTAGGTTTCGTCCTACAGTCAACATTCCTCTGATACCACTTCTGTAACACCCGGATTTTAGGGGTCCAAAACCCGGGGTTAACATAAACACCAGGTATGCTGGGACCAAGTCTCATACATATGATGTATAGTGGCATAGGATCGAATGTCACATCTTTATGTATAACAGGAGTTCTATACAAAATAAATAATTACATTATAAGGAGACAACGGTCCAGCAACCCAAAGTTGACTGGGAGACGACGACCTAGACCTCTCACGAACTCATCGCAGCATCCTCCATGAGCATCATCCTGCAGTACCTGCTCTTGACCTGTGGTGTATGTGAGACAGCAAGAGTGAGCTCACATACGTTCATCGCTCAACAAGTTGTGGGGAATAATGTGCATGAACTCGCCAAAGGTGGGAGCTCACGTGAAGTGTATGGCTTACCAAAGAAGATGGTTAGAGCTGAGCATTGCTTTTAAAGTTGGTCAAAATTTTATTAGCAGTTGCTAAGTATAAGTAAATACCAACCCAGTTAAATAGTAGAACAAAAGTAACAACTTCACCTGCGATGCAATGCATATGACAAATTGAGTTTAGGTTCCATAATTTAATCATGTGAGTGTCCGAGCTGCTCATGACCGTGAGCACGGCTAGTATACCAGTTTTACACTCTGCAGAGGTTGCGCATCTTTACCCACAAGTCGTGTTACCCATCTGCCAAGGGGTCATGAATCCCATATGCCTCTACCAAGGAAGCGAGGCAGGGTAACACTACGAGGCCTTTACAAAGTTCCACTAGCTTCCGAAAACCCGCTACAGTTTATGGGAAGATCCAGTGCAGGAATCCCTTGCAGGACCGCCATCGCAGCAAAATCCTCCCGAGGGCCTCCCTACACTGACCTCTCCCCTACTGCCCTTGCCCCTTTCGGGTAAGGTAGTCTTCCACTAGCTTTCCTAATTAATCAGCCAAGGGCGTCCCATACCACCCTTGTGGTAGCACTGTTTTCCCGGGTGGTTCTCCATGTTCCAATTAACATAATGATCTTATCATGAACAATAAATAACAATTGATAACAAAAGTATAATCATGAATAGTGTAATCTTCATACCCAAAACCACATATGGCACTAGCAAGTACTACCCAGAAAGTTCAGTGGTAAACAAGGTATAAAGATAGACAAACTGGGGTAACCTATTGGGTCCCATCAAAATTAACCTATGCAGATCATTATGATTAATTAGAACATGATTGGGTAAAAAGAAGTGATCAAGGGCACAACTTGCCTGGGCCTTGAGATTCCAGGTACCAGGATGATCTTCAGATGATTCGTGACCTCACTGCTAATCGTAGCAATACAAATAAACAGTGTATAGGCAAGATTAACATTACACCAAACATGTATGCCAAAATACATATTAATAAACTACATGTTAAAATAAGATCACAGGAAAAAGAATTATTAATTTTGGAGTTATAGATTTTAAGTTATGAATTTTCAAAGGTTTTATGTGTTTAAAATGGATTAAGTGAGAGATTAAATTTCTAATTGTTTTCATGACAAAACAGAGGCACTAAATGATGAAGAATATTATTACAAAATTTTAGAAACTGGAATGGTTCAATTTGGAGCTAAAATGAATTTTCTATGAATTATCTAAGTTCTAGCAATTATTTTTGTATTAAAAATCTAATTTCTAATTCTTTTAATCATTTTTATTACTGCACTGGACTGGGCCTCATTTAATGGAAAACGCAGGGGCCTTCTCGAAAGAATCCCCAGACTCAGGCTACACCCGCGGTGGACGGCGGGTTTATTTCCCGGAAACCCGAGGACTCTTTAACAAAATGACCATCGCGAAGGGGTACGGGTGAAATCTGACCGTTGGATTATAAGCCGAGCGCCCAGATTAAACCACAACCCCCGCGAACCGGTATGACACCTGCACCGACCGATCCAAGATCAACGCTCCCGATTTAATGAGATCCCGAACCACCGCGGTCATTGATCTACCATCCGACGGTCACGATCCAACGCGGCGAAGGGGTACGCTACTTCTAATCAGAGCCGTTCATCAAAAGATCAACGGCCCTGGCACGTCCTCCACCTCCCGATTGAGCAGACGGCGGCGCCGCCCACCAACCGCGGTGAAGAAGACTCCGGCGAGGCATCCGACCAAGAACAGGCGTCCCAGGCCCAATCCGCAAGGCGATAAACATAGCACGATCAACGGTGACCAAGGTGGAGCAGAGTATTACCACGGATGACGCTGAGAGCTCCTGGTCCACGGTGCGGGGCGGATTCGTGGCGGCGTTGAACCCACGGCGAGAAATCGCGGCACAGTTGGCCCCCAATCGAGCCTGGGATGTCCCCGTGCACCACCAGTGTATCACCCCGAAGCCCCAGGTCCACACACCGAGGGTGATTCGCCACCGTGGGCGGGGATCACCGGCGGCGGGTGGAGACGCGGGGAGAAAGCACGGTCCCGAGGAGAGAGATGTGAAGGAGGGGGTTCGCGGCTACGTACTTATACTCAGGGGGCACTTCGCGGTTGTTGTCCGGGTACCGAGCTCACCGGCGAGCTCGCGGAGTCCGCGCGGTGGGATCCAGACCCGCGGTGCGAGCGGCGACGAAATCGCGTTCCGTTGAAAGAAGTCGGGGGGGAAGAAGATGACGACTGGGCCCCGCTGGTCAGCGAAGGACCCGGCAAGATGACTGCGCGCGCGGGCGTGGGAAGTGACTGACGAGCTGGCCCCGCGTGTAAGTGACCGGATCAGAAGCAAGCGCGGCGAAGACTGGAGCGTGGGCCCCACCTGTCGGCGCCGGGGCAAGGTTAATGGGCTCGCGCGGGTGTGATTTCGGGATTGGGCCGAATTGCAGGTAGCCGGCCCAGGTAAGGTTTTTATTCTTTTTCTTTTTATTTTCTATTTTCTTTTCTCCATTTTCAAATCCAATTTGAATTCAAGTTCAAATTCAAACTTTGTGTGGATCTTCCTTTATAAACTCATTTTTTTTGAAATTAAAAATGCTAAACCTGAAGGTATTTGGTTATACATTTTATGTATATTTTCATATCTCTTCTTTTTTTCTCCCTTTCCCATTTATTTTCTATTTTCTATTCCCAATTCAAATTTATACTTTTATTTTAGTTTTCAGATTTTTCAAATGTATCAATTTGAACCCAAAGGTGAATATAAACCATATTATTTTAATTTTACTAAGTTAAGTTTTATTCTTGTTATTTATTTCATGGGATGTATAAATAGTTTCTTTTAAAAGAAAAATTCTTTTCCCATCATTTTCTTATTTCCCAATTTCCAAAACATTATGATATTTTGTTCAAATTTCTTCTACCAATTCCCAATCCAAAATTTGGGTGTTACAATAGAATAACAAGAATAATTGGAACATAGATATAATAAATGATTATCCCAAAACCATGTAAAGCAATAGCAAACTACCCAAGTGATTCAGGGGTAAACAAGGTAATGAGATAAACAATCTAGGGTGACCTATTGGGTCCCATCAAAATTAACCTATGCATGAGTATGTGATATTAAAGAACATTATTGGGTAAAAAGTGGTCAAGGGCACAACTTGCCTTTAATGAGCTCCTGCTCAGCTATCTCAACTTGTTGAACCTCAGATTCCACAGTGGCTTGCTCGTCTATTCGCATCAACACAATACATACATAGTATAGCCAAAATGAACATAACACCAAACAGATGAATAAAATATACAGTAAAAATCTATACATTAAAATGAGATCATAGGAACTGGAATCACTGAATTTGGAGTTATATATTTTAAGTTATGGATTTTCTAAGGTTTTATGTGCTTTAAATAGGATTAAGTGATAAATAAATTTCTTACTGTTTTCATGACATAACATAGGCTCTAGGTGATAAAGAATAAAATTACAAAAATTTAGAAAGTGGAATGAATTAATTTGGAGTTCATATGTATTTTCTATGAATTATCTAAGTTCTAGCCATTATTTAAGCATTAAAATCAATTTCTATATTTAATTATTGAATTTCCTGGGTCTCTGGATTTCGCATCAATTACTGCAAAGTGCAGGGGCTACGGCGCAATTAAACCTAAGACTCAGAGCACTGTTGCTCTAGACGGCGGGTTGATTCGCTAAAAGGTGAGGGTTTCATATGTAAAACTGGCGCACCGAAGGGGTATCGTGCGTCCTAGACCGCACGATCAGGAACGACTGGCTCAGATTAGATCCGCGACCAGTACGAAACGGTATACTATGAGAGCCCCTGGATTCGGATCCAACGCTCAGAATTTAATGAAGCCCAGTATAACCAGCCGCCGTCCGATCACGATCGAATGGCGCAGATCCTACAGCGCGAACGGGTATCTCACTGTCTAATCCGGGCCGTCACTAGGGAGATCAACGGCGCAGAGCTTATCCCCTACCTCCGACGCCAGAGCACGGTAGCGCCGCCCACCAACGCGGCGAAACATCACCGACGACCACCAATCCTACGCGGAAGTGGCCCAAACAACAAACCGGGAGATGCTACACGTAGCTAAGGATCACGTGAACGCGTCAAGGACATCTTACCGAGGGATTGCGCGGCGTAGAGGTCCACCGACGATGACTTGCGGCACGGCGGCAATTCTTTACCCCCGGCGAGCAATTGGCGGGCGTTCAGTCTTCGATTCCACACGCCCGCGCCTCAGGTGGCTCCCCGATGGTTTGCGCAAGTCCTTAACCCGATCCAAGATCCGAGCAGCGGCGAGGAATTGAATCCGCGACGGCGCACGGCGGCCCTCACCTCACACGCAGCGGTGGCTCAGGAAATTAGGTCGGTTGCGGACCTGGTGGGGCAGCGAGAAGTGGCGAGGCAGGCGGAGAACACCCGGACGAATCCATTTATGCGCCTGGCATGAGCTCGGTCCACGCTTCCGTGATCCCCGCACGGTAGTTGATGCCGCCACGATAGGTCCGCGCGGTCGTTCGGAGGAGGAAGATAGCGCGGCTGCTCCCTCGGCCCACGCGACAGCGAGACAACTGGAAAGCGAGGGAATCGCGCAGGAGAGGAGAGACTTGCCAGGGGGGCCCGCATGTCGGCACCGGCGGGATGGAGTGGCTGGCGCGGTATGGAGGGGAGATCGTTCTGACTGGTGGAGGCCACACGACGGAGATAGGCGGTGACGCAAGAAGCTGACCAGTGGGCCCACGACGCAGCGATTGGGATGTCCAGCGCGCGTGGCTGATCCACTGGGACCACCGGACAGCGCCATTACATCGTCATGGGCCGCGCGCGGGGGAGAAGTCACTGGGCCGAAATAGGGTCTAGCCAGCCCAGCCGAGTGTTTTTCTTTTTTTTTTCTTTTTTTTTTGTTTTCTTTCCTTTTTCTTTTATTTCCAAATTCCATTTTCAATTCAGATTTAAATTCAAATCTTGTGCTAAATTATCCTAAAATTATATTGTGAATTTATGAAATACCCCTTTTGGAAATATATCAATTTTCTTTATATTATATGCTCTCTTTTTCTTCTCTCCCCCCCTTTTTTTTAAACTCTTCATCTCATTACTAGGTAGGTGCCCGTGCGTTGCAACGGCATACAAAATGTTTAACAAAATATTAGTGCATAATGATTATATAGAAACAAACACCACGTAACTGAGAAAAAAAACCTTTAAATTTGGCATGTTCGGACTACTACTCGACGACAATGCTGATCTGACCTTTATCAAGCATGTGTGGGCCTAGGGTAAGGTAGGCATATTCCATTGCAACATACGTTTAAAGGTTTCTTAAGTTTCTTATCAGTTTTCATGAGTTCATCTCCTCGACAGTGGATCCAAATTGCAGGTCTACTATCAAGTAAGAACTCTGAGCTCTAAAGCTGCATAGTATGGATAAAGTTGTTCAAATGCAGGAATCAAACAGAAATATGGAGTCTATACACAACCCAAGCAGTGGAGGTTGAGGGAGAGATCTGATCGAATTGAATGCCATAGACAAACAGATATGGGTGGGTGCCTGTTGCCAAGCGTGGGTGCCTGTTGCCAAGCATGGTGTGGAGCTTGATGATCATCTCAAAAATTCTCACAAATAAAGGAAAAAACATAACCCTATAAATGTCAAGAGACAAGGCTTATAAGAAAAGAGAGTGTGCCTTCACAACAGTCTCACTTAACCAAGAGATGAACCCATATTTATTGAGGTAGCCAACCATTGCTATAAGTGTCGCAGACCATGTAAGCGTATCACACGCCACAAACTCTGTCAAACACTCTTTCCATGTGACACCCCTTGAGATTAATAGGACCGCTAGGCCAAGAATTGTTGCAGACATGCATCCACATTGAGCATTCCTACAAAGATCCAGAGACCAAGATAGTGTCATGCATAGCAAGGGTCATGCAGAGCAAGAATATGAACGTTAGAAAGACATCACATGGTTCATCTATTCATAATAGAGCACTATAAAGTAGTTATGCAAGAAAGGTAATAATAATTTTAACCATCAGGATTCAAGGCATAAAGAACAGTGACCGCACCAGACATGATATAGTATAGAAACACAAAATGTGACCCCCTCATAATGCCAAAACTACTTTATATCAAGATAATTATGTTTTAGGTACAACCACTGTCTATTAGAATTTAGCAAAACAATTACACAAGATATTCTCCATTGTTATCTACTGCATAATACAATATAACTTGTTATAAAAAATATTTGCAGTTAACAGCCATATTGTTTAGCTACCCTGCAAATGGTTAGTTGCGAAACTGCTTAGCTACCCTGCAAAAATAGATCAACCAGTACAAAAACACGTTGTTTTAGGCCAACTGAGGAGTTCCTAGAGTTTTGTAACAAATCACCTGCTAACAAAGTGGTTACCTTTATGTCAGTTTTTGCGCCTTGCGCCTCTCAACCATCAGCTGTGAATCCAAACACCCCCATCTGGCTATTTTTTTCTCATGTAGCATGCATACAGACAATCTATGACCCCATGTATTGTTTGTTCATCAAGGACCGGACAACCTGTGTCATTAACGCCAGTTGTGTAAATACGAGGCATACATGTAAAAAAGCAAGCAGTATTATCGAGAACGGACCACAACTACTACCTAAGTTCAAGTAGAAAACAAGCACCAGTCATATGCCTATGTATGTAAGCCAAATTAGTAGAACTTCGTTTCTCCAGAGCTGTACGAATATGTCAAAATCTCTTCCACCTTGACTCTAGAGCTGGAATAGCCCATGCTTCATCTTCTGTGGCGGGCACTGAAATAAGCTGGAGCATGAGCAAATAGTAGGCAACAATCTCTACTACTACATAAGACACTACTATAGACGTCACAGTCATTTGGTGCACGGTTCTGCCTCGGTTGGCCGCCATCAACGCTCGTGGCCGCAATCCCCGCCGCCCGGGCTCTCCTCCCTCCCGCAAACCGCGCGGCCACAGTCCCAGCCGCCCCTAATCTCCTCTCTCCTCACCCCAAATCGCCGCCCACGGATCTCCGACACCAGCGCAGTGACCCAGCCTCGTGGCCAACCTCTGCGGCGTGCAGCCGGGGCCGGGGCCGCGTCTGCTTCGGCAACCGTACGCGTCGCAGCCGTGCGGAACGGGCCACGCGCATCGACTCAACAGAGGAGCGCGTCGCGGCCAACCTGGAGCGCGACCGGGGACTCGCGGCCGCGGCCATGGTGGCGCGCCGGACCAGGAGAGCGGAGGCCGCTGCGAGGGCGGTCGAGATGTACAGTAAGTCAGTGACAACCCCGCCTACCGGTTCCTGCACGGCCGACCTCTTCGCGGGGCTCATCGCGGAGGACATGCGCAAGCTCGTGGCCTGCAAGGTCCGGGAGTTCTCGCTCTCCGCCAAGTGGTGCCCGTCGCTAGACTCCTCCTACGACCACTCCACGCTCATCTGTGAGGCCGTCGCGCGCCGCCTCTTCCCCAAGGGATCCGCGCCCGAGCTCGCCGCGCCGCCTCTTCCCCAAGGGCTCCGCGCTCGAGCTCGCCGTGCCGCCTCTTCCCCAAGGGCTCCGCGCCACCTCTTCCCCAAGGGCTCCGCGTTCAAGGCCTACACGCGGCTCTGGCGCCTGCAGCAGGAGCGCCGCCGGGACCTCGTCGCCGCCGGCCTCCGCCGCTGGGAGATCGGCGAGGTGGCCTCCCGGATCGGCCAGCTCTACTACGCGCGCTACCTCCGCGCCGCCGAGCCGCGCTCGCTCGTCGGCGCCTACATCTTCTATGAGGCCATATACATCCGCGACTACTTCGGCGCGGCCGCGGATGCGGTGGGGACGGACGGCGGCGGTGGCAGCGTCAGCTGGCACCAGGCGCTCCTGATCTGGTGCAAGGAGCTTCGGTTCATTGCACGGTTCCTCGTCGTAGCCATGCTGATGCGGTGGGCCCGCCTCTCCCCGCCGCGATCTCCCCTCCCCGCCGCTATCTCCCCTCGCCTCCCCTCCTCGCCACGGTCTCCTCTTCTAGCAACAACGACGATGGGGTGGCCAGGACAAAGAATCTGACGGAGCACGACCTCGGCTTTAGATTTCGTCCTCCCCGGCCTCGATACCCCACCGTGTGATGCCCTCCCCCAGCCTCCACCCCTGCCACCGAGCCGCCATCGGGTCCTTCACGCAGACGATGGTGGGGGCTGCTGCTGGCGCCAGCGAGGAGGCGGTGGACAGGGCGCACGGGCTCTGCTAGGGCTCCATGAGGGAGCACGCTGATCTACTCAGCTCTGTCCGAAACGATAGCCCAGGGTTCGTTTCTTTCTTCCTATGAACTCTTCCACTGTTGCTTTGTATGTGTCGCTTCTGTCGTCGTGTGCATTGTGCCCGTCTTAACACTTCTATCGAAATCTTTGCTAGGCCAACAGTGGCATGTCTCGCACTCTCGCAGGATTGGTTGCTGGACCAGTTTGGTGTTCTTCATGATGGGAAGAAGTCGTACCTGACCATTCTGGCATGTATGTTGGTATTTTCTCTTGAGGTTTGTTTCCTGTCACTTCTGGTTAGCATCAGAATGGATTTAGTGTAATCGGTTTTTCATTTTGTCATACTATAGAACTTGGTTTGCAAGTTGTGAACAATGTTGATGATGCAGAGTTTATATTAGCCCATGGTACTGAAGTCTTTGGTTCACCTTCTAGCAATCCTCTTCCCAAAAGTCTCGAGAAGCTTGAGCAGGTTCTAATGCTTGACCTAGAAAAGTGACTTCCAATAGTGCTGCCTAATCCAGAATTCCAGATTATGTCACTGTCGAAGCTCGAGATCTTCGTGTCATGTCTGGTATGTTTTTTCTGAACACGCTGGACAGGTGTGTATCCTTATAGAGTAGAGAGATAAAATGAGAAACACCCCCATACAAAGCAACATCTCCACCTTACCTAGATCAGCCCAAAGGATCCCCACCAAGACCTAAGAGGGTAGCAAGCAGAGAGAACATCAGCCCAAAGGATCCCCACCCACACAACTCTTTGTTGAACTCCAAAGGGCCAGATCTGAATATTCCAGCAGAGGATGTTTCTCTCCAGAAACAGTCAGATCACAAAGGTACAGACGCAACACATGCGTTTTTATCACAAATATGTCATTCTTAATAATACTTCAACCTTGTCAATATACTTCTTAGTTTTATTCACATCTATCATCAATCCAGGTGATGACATCTCTAACCCAGATTTACTGAGTATGGATGATGGGTTAGCTACATCTAATGCTCAGTCATCTGAGCCTCAACCTCCTCTGGTAAATGAAGGAGTTGGGGCAATTACCAATAAAGTAGAAGGTGAAGTCCACCCCAACGAGGTTAGGAACTGATTATCTAGATGCTTCTAAATATCCTCATTTATGTTAGCCATAATGCTAAACAAGGGAAGCTTGCAGGTTTCCAAGAGCAGGCCAGCAGATTGGATTTCAGGATTTCCACTTTTAGATGGACGTCTGCAGGTTAGGATCATAGTCTAGCTTATTAAGTGTGTTCATATTTAATATTCTACTGTGGTTATAACATTTTGCATCCCTGGATGCTGCAGATTATAAAGAACAATGACCTTGAAGAGCTCCAAGAGCTTGGTTCTGGAACTTTTGGAACTGTCTATCATGGTAAATGGAGAGGCACTGATGTTGCAATAAAAAGAATCAATGATAGATGTTTTGCTGGGAAACCATCTGAGCAAGAAAAGATGGTTTGTTCTCGTACTTAATACTTTGTTTTTGCTTAAGCTTGTCTGTATATTGATATGCTTTGAATATTTTCAGCGGTATGACTTCTGGAATGAAGCATCTAAACTTGCTGATCTGCACCACCCAAATGTTGTCGCGTTTTATGGTGTTGTTCTTGATGGACCTGGGGGATCCATTGCCACAGTTACAGAATATATGGTCAATGGTTCACTTAGGACAGCTTTGCTAAAGAATGCCAAGTCCGTTCCTTTTACATTGCATATAAGTCACCTTCTGTATTGATATATATTGCTCAAACAGAAATTGGTGGTGCTACATGGCACTGATGTTTTTTTTTCTAGGCAGAACCCTCGATCGACGCAAGAGATTAATTATTGTCATGCTCCCAACACACTCACGTTTTCAACTTGACACTGGATCTAGAATATGGCTTGGTTTGAGGGTGTTCATAGCTCGATAACTTTGTAGTTCAAGCAGGTATCTGGACCAACATGAACAAGCTCATGCTCTGGCACAGCCCGACAAAAGCCATCTTCTTGTTAACTGGGCAGATAGCCTGTAAGTATCCACGGATAAGAGAGGACATCAAAATAATTTTGCCATCCCTTTCAGTACATGAGGTTGATTTTACTCCAAGAGTAACTTTATGCTTTGTTTATCCTATAGTATTGCAGGATTGAGTAGCCAACGCTCATCGCAGGAGGATGGCGGAGGGAAGGAGGTGAGGAGGCTGTGCAGTAGTCACAGGCCTTAGAGACGCTGAGTTAACTTTCGTGTATATGAAACGCTGAGTTAACTCAGTGTCTCTAATATAATAAAGTTAACTTATGCGCAGTAGTCACAGGCCTTAGAAAAATATATGACAGCGCCTCTTACTGAAAGTCATCAACAGCTACTCTCAAGTGCCCAACACTCATCGCCACATTTACCTTATTGATGCTAAAAGTTAATTAGGTCATGGTCATAACAATATAAAAAAGATGGCGAGTGACTAAGCGTGTGTTTCTATCTTTATTATGCATTCCCTCGTGACATGATATTGACATTAAAGAGATGTAATGATTCAAGGAACATTTGTTTCTTAATATTTTCTATGCAGGATTGAATGCTCTTGCCAGATGCAGTGAACCTTCAAGTCTTTCGTGGCTGCCCCACATTCTTCGCAATTACACTTTACTGTTTATATTTGATCTTTCCTGATCTTGTCTTTTACAGGATGTCTGTTGAGATGGTTGCTTGCATACGTCTGTTAAGATGGTTGCTTTCTGGTATATATTAGGACATTGTCATCTTTTTCAACACATGTGGTTTTTATAGGTTGTTATTCTTCAATGCTTCAAATAGTATGACTTTCTTCTAAAGCTACACAGGCTCTATGGAAGCACACATCTATAAGTGAATGGTGTTCAATGAGGTAAACAACTAAGCATAAACCTTAGATATCATCGTGAAGGTCCTTTCTTTTTGAGAAAGGATGCATAACGAACTAAATGATCCAATGTCTGCCAAGTACTTTGGTGGTGGTATGAAGATAACTCCAACAGTTGATCCGTCTAGCAACAATCTTGAGGTAACTACGTGATCAGCATTCATTTTATAAATTTTGTCTTGTATATATTAGGACATTTACGTCTTTTTAACTCATGTGGTTCTTTATAGGTTGTTATTCTTTATGATTTCAAATGGTACTTTCTTCTGAATGATGGAAAGGGAGAATGAAAGGGCAAAGCTTGGCCTCCAGCCTGTTAACTATCATGGAAAATGGCCTTTGAAGCGTGCCTTTGTGTTTCAGGTAGTCAGTCTATTGCCTCTTTGAACTGGAGTTCTCACCTCTTGTGTTTCCCTTCACTTCCTTTGTATAAACGGTATGCCTCTGTTTTCATTCTCAGGAACCTTTATCTGCAGCTCTCTCTGCGCTTACTCTTGTTGTGCAATTTAATGGGTGGCTATCATTTTTCCTCTTGCTTTATTATAAACTTCCTCTGCGGCCAGAAACTCACAAGACATACTATGAATACACTGGCTTGTGGCACATCTATGGGCTCCTTGCCATGAATTCATGGTTCTGGAGTGCCATATATCACAGTTGGTAGGCTCTATCACAATGGATACATCCTTTCTGATGAATTGCCTGTTGCTAACTCATTGACCAAGATCTGGTATCTTTTGCAGTGACACAATTTGGACAGAAAAGCTATATTTTTCATCAGATGCTGCCTTTCTAGGGTATTCCCTCATTTTGACGATAGTTGGTGAGCATGTAGTAGCAAGTTTCATGGGCTCTGGTAGATTAACTTACCTTTGTGTGTTCCATTAGCCTGTGAAGTTCGAATCTGGTCATATTGCTAAGAATTCTAGGAGGTCACTATTAAGGCCCAGAGTAAATGACTACGTGCTGATGAAAATCTGTTCAGATTAATCATTCTGGAACTTGTACTAACAATTGAAGCAAGTGGAGGCATAGCACCAATTGTGTCTGTGCTGCAGCTCTGGATGTCAGTAGACAAGAGGTACATGGCTAGAAATGCACCACATTACTATTTTGCTTTGCTTCTAATGGCTACCAAACTATTTAATTTATTCTAGCGTTCTTTCTTGATAATTAACCTTATCTTTTTTTGACAATGTACATAGAAAAGCTGATATTTAGCCTGCTTTATTCATATGTGAGGCTTTGAACCTCCTTCCATACGTATATAAGCATTTTTACAATCTAGATAATGGAATTATTTTGAAGCAAATGAAACTGTTAGTTGATTAGTCCCTTTGCTGATTGTCTTCATGATAACATGGTTTCTTCGAGTTACTTCAAATAAAAATTGTATAATTCAGTAGGATCATGTAATCCTGCTGTGATACACCGCAATGCTGGCATTCATGTAATCCTAGGTGGTGGTTATGTCATGTGTAACTAACAATAGCTGATGCAAACTTTCTTTTCATGGAATATATAGCTGATATAAATTGCAATGCAGGTGTATCAGAGAGAAGCACTTCAAGGTTAATTTGTTGAGCAAATTGGAGATGCTGGATTTTGTATATTGGTAGGTGATGTATGCTTTTCAGCATGGCGTGTTTTATTGAATTGGTCAAGTCCTGCAGAAGCTAAAACTGATCATGGATAAGACTTTGCCTTGTGTCACAATGGGTGCATTTGCTGGTGGTCCTTGGATCAGGTTGCTCATGGGTGGTGAATGATCTGACGACTTCAGAAGAGGATAGATCTGAGATTATCTTTCATGCATGTCAAGGAAGTTAAGTAGCTGATGCCATCAAAGAAATGGAGAAACGTCAGGTGAACCGCGAGCAGAATTCTGTGGCGCATTTGTTAGCGCAGTTAGTTAGGACTCTGTTCATACAGCTGTTCGATTAAGCCAAATACCTAATTTAGTTTTATATTGGTTGTTGTCAAAGAATTTGTGAAATATTGAGGTTGATAATATATGTGGCGTTCGTTTTTATGTAATTATTGTTCACTAATATTTTGTCGAATATTTTATATTATATAGACATTACTAAGAACGTAAGGGGTCGCTCGTGCTCTGTAAAGGTACAAACAATCATGATTGTGGAGGAGCGTGACGGCGAGGGTCGATTGTCGTCCGACCACGATTTGCATGTGGCTTGTGCTCGTCGCCACCGCAATGACGCCCACCCATGTGCTCATCACCTTAATTGTTTAGATTGCTGAGTTTGGCAAGTTAGCAGCATAATCTTTCCCGAACAATCTACACTGTCTAACTGTGAAACTGACAGATGAGTGGCTTTGAAATTTATAATCCTTCACCAAGGTGCATTGCATTTTACTCCACATGATAGATTTGTTCGATGTGTAAGGCTTTTAAGGTTTATAAAAATTCTTAACTTTTAAAAGATGCTAACAAGAACACAAAATAGTAATTAGTATTTTTGAATTTTAATATATTATCATAATATGTTCACTCCGTAGCAACGCACGGGCGTTTACTTATAACACATATGTACATAATTTACCGTGGTATTATACGTTTCCGTTGCAACGCACGGGCACTCACCTAGTATAAAGATATTTGTACTACTAAATAGCCTAGCAAAATTGGTTTCACAGACTTGAATTGTACAAAATTAACATATTTAAAAGCACCAAGAGAAAATGAACATATTTAAAATCATGGTACCAAATATCAGTGTCTCATGTGTTCTTTTTTGGTCTCCCCAATTTACTTTTGAGAAGAAAATATTACATTTTCTTTGTATTACAATGCATTGACATGTGGTAAGTTTTTTTAGTCGTTCCGTCTTCCTCTCCATTGCACTCGTTTTTTTATTTCTATGGAATGTTTTTGTTCGTCTCAATATTTTGTAACAATTTTTTAGTCGATTTTGCAGTCAGATTTGAGCCGGAAGCACATAATATTAATCTTAAGTAATGGAAGATACCATAAGATGCATATATAATTGGTTATCCTAACAATAGGATGGTCATGGTTTACTTCTCACTCGTCCTTGTTCAGAGGTAGGTTACTTGGCATTCTTATGCACTTATGCGCAATGTTGTATGTTTAGTGTGTTTCTACAATGTTTTGGGTTCAGTCATAATAAGTACAGTCACACATATCATGTTCCTCGTCGTTGTCATCATCTTCACCGGTGTACTTACGGAGAGGCTGCTTTAGAGTTGCTTAAGGTTGATCCTGTTGTTGCACTTCATCGAGTACTTGGCATTCTAAAAGGTAAATTCTGGAACTAATAGTCCTTTGTATTTTCGTTAGTTTAATTTAATCACATTTGGAGACACCCAGAATTACACAAATGGAAACAAATTGCTTACCAATGTAGTAAGTAAATGCTATCTAACTGTGTTGCTTGGTGGCTGATGCATTGGAATTAGTAAGATGAATCCATACTTTGTATTAGCATGGATAACTTGATGGCTGAACATAGTATATACTTGTCTCTCACTCCATAATTAATTGAAGCAACATGTGCTGGTTAATTTATAGGTTTAAAAGATGCTACACCATATATTTGGAACTATTGAATTGTTCACACCATACATTACACTATACATGCTTCATAGTTCTTATTGTGGCACTTCAGCTGATTTAAGTTGATTTTACTTATCAGTGAATCAGTTTTTGTGTTTACTGAACCATTTATCCCTATAAATTTTGGTATATTTTAAAATTTCATAAATGACCATTAATGGATAATGGTCATAATGCTTCAAATTTTAACATTTCATAAATGATCATTAATGGATAATGGTCATAATGCTTCAGATTTTAACATTTCATAAATTCTCATTAATGGATAATGGTCATAATGCTTCAGTTGGGAAGTGATTGTACAAGGAAAATAACTGGTGAATTTTAGATGTGTTTGTACAAGTTAACAATCCTAATATTTTAATATGAACTGCTGCTTCTACAGTTCAGACATGTTTGTACAAGTAAATAAAACAACAATACATAATTTGAACATCAACATTCATCCAACAAAAAAGTTTATTGGAACTACAAGTAAAAAACTGGTTCAGTTCAGATGTTTTTGTACAAGTTAAAAAACACAAGTTGGATGCTCATGGTTTCCAAAAGCGCATGATGAAATCCAGAGCAGTTATTAAATAGACATAAAATAGTAAGCAAGATGTAATGGTAAAGTAAAATATACCATGATTAAGACGGTTGTTACCTTGCCGACTTAAGTTAGTCGTTTATAAAGGTCGTGTTGAATACAAAGCCTGAGGGTTCCTTTTGACGTCGATCTTTCTATATAGTTGGATTGAAGAGGGAAAGTAATTGCCTGCACCTATCACAGTGAAAAGGTAGTTACTTAAGAACTGAATTTACATATATAGATAGAATGAACAACTGGGATGAGCTGCCCCAAGCATCACATCGTCCATGCCCCCAGCACGTGAGCCAAAAACTCTCCTTTCTTGCCATATGTCAACCTAGGACACCTTTGTGCGTTACTAATATGTTTTTTAGATACACGACAATGTTAACAATCCTTATTACTGATCTACATACAGTCTAGATTCGGAAAATGGACATAACGAACTGAACTAATCACACACAATAAAAATTCTAGATTCGAAAAATGGACATAACATCGAACTGAACTAATCACACACACTAAAATCCATGAGGTAGAAGTGCGCAAGCATGTGGCAACTAACCGAATCGTTGAGAGCAGTAAGCGTTGAATGTCCTCTTTCATAAACCCCCAACAGTCACATATCAAGGAAGCGGGCAGGCATTACAGCAAGTAGCTGGCAGGACATCACGGACAGTGAACAGGATAAACATGGTGACTAACAGGATTATAGGACCTCACGAAGCTACATAGTCCAGAATCAATTTATGGGAATAACATAGAACCGAACCAATCACACAAACTAAAAAATCACGAGATACAAGCATGTCAACTAACTGAATCGTCAAAAGGAGCAAGGGATGAGTGTCCTCTTGTAGAATCCTCCAACATTCACCTGTCAAGGAAGGAGACGGGCATTAAAACAGGTCGCCAGCAGGCCAGCACATAGTGAGCAGGAGAAACACAATGAATAACAGCACCTCATGGATGTACATAGGCCATAATCAGATTATGGGCATAGCGTAGAACTGAACCAATCACACAAACTAAAAATTCACGAGGTACAAGCGTGCAAGCATGTCAACTAACAAAATTGTCGAAAGGAGCAAGGGATGAGTGTCCTCTTGTAGAATCCTCCAATAGTCACCTGCCAAGGAAGGAGGCAGGCATTAGAATAAGTAGCTGGCAGGCGAGCAAACACAGAGGACATGTTGAGCATGTTAAATAATATTTAGACCATGTCTACGACCATTCTTCCACCAGTACCTTAGCACAGGAATTGAACTGGTAAAGAAAACTGTAATTTCTCTACTACCTATTAAGGGGCAGGGGGCATCCACAGGCGAGGCCATGCCCCCGCCACCCCATCCTCCCCGCCCTCGACCCCCAGCTGTGCGATGCCCCCCAGCCTCCACCCCTGCCATCCGCACTGGTCCGTCCCTCCATCTCAAACTCACACGGTCGCACTGGTCAAAGAAAATCAATGGCATAATTTTGGACATGAATATAGAGCTATTCAGTCAGAATAAACGTAGGACCATTAGCACATGATGTTGAACAAATAGCGACAGTTCTGTTCCAGAAGAAACAAGGTGGTATATGTGACCACCTGAGTTCACATCACCATTACCGAGGAACATAATAACAGCACATATAGATGGAGTATCTCATGATTATAGTAATTTAGCTAATATGTTGCTGTGAAACAAATCATAATTATTGAGATACACGAATCCAAAACTTTGCAATATGTTTGCCCAAGTGCAACATGATAGTCATAAGACTTTGCTAGCATGATCCAGATCACTCTGTATGATAATCATAAGACTTTGCTAGCTATAATCTAAGCAACTATGCTAGTCATTCATGCTAGGATCAATTTGAATAAACCAAAACTTCAAATACATGCACCCTGGGAGTAAATTAAAACACCAAAAATAGACCTAGGTCTCCCTGCAAGCAAATAAATGAACAGAAAAATGAATTAACACCTTTCAACAAATATCACTTACTAAAGCATAGCCAACAGATTTCAAGGAGATAATTTGATAGTAACAACATCGATGGGATCATGTGCGTAAGACCAGGTGAGCATCTATGCATACGATGTTAAGATGAGGTCTAACTGTCCAAGTGCATAAAACATTACAGGATGGGTATATGTTATAGACGATAGTCACTGAATAAAGGAAGGCATCAAAATTAAAAGGGCACTTAAGAACACCAGATTATGTGAGTCAAAAGTATCACAATTCGAAGATGGAAAACGTAATGTCACACACGTCCCAAATTCTGCCTTAGGGCAGAAGAACTACAAGCATTGAGTAGAGTGGAGACAAGAGTACAGGATTACCCTACTAATCGCAGAATGATCATATAGAATTAACCAAAAATAAAAACACAACATTACTTCCCAAGGAAAATAGAAACACAAGCACAATGTTCTGGAGGATCTAATTCACAGCAATGCAACAGAATAACTAACAGACCAAATACACTCTCTAGCGTGACTGAATCTACACAAGAAACAATGATTGGTTTTTTACCCCAATATTGCGAAAATAGATACACACAATAGATAGGGGAATCTGCTCCATTACCCTGTCGTGGTCATCGCAGTCCTGAGTCCTCAGACGTACTTGATCTCTGAGTCGATCAATCCAGTAGCTCGTCCTCGGAGCTGGGTCTCATCTCAGGCACCAAGGAGAACAACATCGTGAGGCTTTGGCGATGCCACGGCGACAGCAAGGGGCTGGAGCAGGACGATGCTGCGAGCGTGATGAAGTCGCGAAAGCGGTGGCACATGGAATGGCGGTGCTGGTCAAGGTCGACGCGGCGGATGCTGGTGACGAGGTAGGAGACATAGGTGGTCGCGGATTTGGGGACGAACGAGGCGGGTGGCTACGGGGCCATCAGCGTGGTCAGCCGCCTCCTCATCCCGGTCCCGTTCGACCAGCCGCCGCCGGATTCGGGGACGAGGTGCTGGCCCGCCAGATCGACACCGGCAAGGGCGTAGGCCGCCCCGCGGGCGTGCTCATCAACGGCAAGGGCGGCAAGGACCTGGAGGCCGCGCCTGCCTTCACCTTCGAGGCCGGCAAGACGTACCGCCTCCGCGTCTGCAACACCGGGATCAAGGCGTCGCTCAACTTCCGCATCTAGCGCAGATCTCACCTATCTTCTAGCCGGGTCGGAGACAATGAGGAGGGCGTACTCGGAGGCCGCCACCGCGTGGATCTCGGCGATGCGGAGGAGGACGGGTAGGAGACAACACCGGATGAGGAGGAGGGCGAGGAGACGGAGCATGGGGGAGGAGACGACGCCGGCACGGGTGACATCAGGAGACGACGCCGACAGGATAGAAGATGGAGCGGTGGAGCGGTGGAGCGGCGGTGGTGGAGCGGCGGTGGCACTGGGCACTGGAGGCCGCGACCACGGCTGGAGGCGAGCAAGCGGGCGGCGGCGCAAGGCGAGCAAGCGGGCGGGGGCGCAGCTGCGCAGGGCTGGATGCCGCGGCGGGGCTAGGGTGTCATGGAGATGGGCCTCGCAGAACACAAATCGGTAGATGGGCCTCACACGGCGTATGTGGCTGTCTTCGTTTTTTTCAAGGTAAAATTAGTACCACATTGCCCATCGATTGGTGTTGAAACCTGCTTATATGTCTTCCTATGCATGTAGTAGTATGATTGTTATCACACGGTGTATGTGTCTTCCTGTGCACGTGACATGTGCAGTAGTTCTATTTTTTGTAAAAAAAATGTGTTATGGAATAAACCGGGAGCATGCACGCAGGAGCAAGCGGGCCCTACCTGTCAGAGACTACATGGCAGAACACAAAAAGGCAGGCTACTATTGCTAACTTAATAAGTAGTAGAGATTATTATATTTTTATTCATTTTATTTTTTTGTATTAAATGCACAAACAAACTCCAACATGATGTACTTTATTTTATTTTTGTATCATTTGTTTTTAATCAAGCACTATTAATTATATGTGTGCTCTTTTTATGATGCAAATAAGGCACATGAAATGAAGAAATCACTGTGTATCCCCCGTATACAATTTTGGAGTATTACAAATCCTACCCCCCTTAAAAATAATCTCGTCCTCGAGATTTAAGAAGTTCTAGGGAAAAGGTGGGGAAAATCTATGTGAAGCTCTTCTTCTCTTTCCCAAGTTGCTTCATCTTCACCGTGGTGACTCCATTGCACTTTGCACATCTTTATCACCTTATTCCTTGTAACACGAGTCAATGTATCCAAAATCTTGATCGGGTACTCCGTGTAAGTCAAATCACCCTGAACACTGAGCTCTTCCATTGGTAACTGTTCCTCAGGGACACGGAGACACTTCTTAAGTTGAGACACGTGGAACACATTATGCACATCAGATAGACTAGCAGGTAACTCAAGCTGGTATGCCATCTCTCCAACTCTTCTAAAGATCAAGAATGGTCCAATATAGCGAGGGGACAATTTGCCCTTGACTTTGAATCTCCTCATTCCACGAAGTGGTGACACTTTGAGGTACACATAATCTCCTTCTTCAAATTCCAGTGGTCTTCGTCTATTATCAGCATAACTCTTTTGCCTGGTTTGAGCCACTCTCAAATTTTCTCGAATTATACGAACTTGTTCTTCTGCTTCTTGAATCAGTTCAGGCCCAAAGAATTGTCTTTCTCCAGTCTGATCCCAATATAGAGGAGTCCTGCACTTCCTCCCATACAAAGCTTCAAAAGGTGTCATCTTCAGACTGGCCTGATAGCTATTATTGTATGAGAATTCAGCATAAGGCAGACTTTTATCCCAACTTCCTCCATGCCGAAGGGCACATGCTCTCAACATATCTTCCAATACTTGATTAGTCCTTTCAGTTTGTCCATCAGTCTGAGGGTGATAAGCTGTACTAAAATTCAACTTTGTACTCATATTCTCATGAAAGCTTCTCCAAAATCTTGAGGTAAACTGTGAACCTCGATCAGACACGATCTTCTTTGGTACTCCATGTAAACACACAATCCGAGCCATATATAACTCTGCTAGTTGAGAACCTTTATAAGTAGTCTTGACAGGAATAAAGTGAGCCACTTTAGTCAATCTATCCACAATCACCCATATAGCATCATATCCTTTCTGGGTGCGAGGCAATCCAGTAATAAAATCCATACCAATCTCTTCCCATTTCCACTCGGGTATCTTCAGTGGATGCAATAGTCCAGCTAGCCTCTGGTGTTCAGCCTTAACTCTTTGACATACATCGCACATGGCCACATGTGCAGCCACATCTCTTTTCAATCCATACCACCAATACTTCCGCTTCAAATCCTGGTACATCTTAGTACTACCAGGATGAATAGAATAATCCGAATCATGGGCCTCCTTTAAAATAGTCTCTCGAAGGCTTTTAATATCAGGAACACACATCCTGTCCTTGAACCATATAGTGCCCTGCTCATCTTCCGTGAATTCCGGAACTCGACCTTCAGTAATCAGATCCTTAATCTCTTTTATTTTAGCATCACCAATTTGTCCTTTGCGGATCTCTTGCTCCAAAGTGGGTTCCACATCAATAGTAACTCCCTCAGTATGAGCGACTATCCCCAGGTTAAGTCTCCTGAAATCCTCAACAATCTCATCAGGTAGCTGGGCAACAATAGCTGAATGAACATGCTCCTTGCGACTCAAGGCATCTGCAACCAAATTTGCCTTGCCCGGGTGATAGTGAATCTCCAAATCATAATCCTTAATAAGCTCCAACCAACGGCGTTGCCTAAGGTTGAGATCCTTCTGAGTGAATATGTACTTCAAACTCTTATGATCCGTATATACTTGGCACTTAGTCCCCATAATATAATGTCTCCAAATCTTAAGAGCATGCACAACTGCTGCTAGTTCCAAGTCGTGAGTGGGGTAGTTCAATTCATGTTTCCGCAACTGACGGGAAGCATAAGCAATCACATGTCCTTCTTGCATAAGTACACATCCCAAGCCTTGGCCACATGCATCACAATAGATATCAAATCCTTTCTGTAGGTCTGGCATAACCAATACTGGTGGCGACATCAATCTTTTCTTCAATTGATCAAAGCTATCTTGACACTTCTCGTCCCACTTAAATTCTTTTCCTTTCTCCAAAAGTGAGGTCATAGGCTTAGCAATCTTAGAAAATCCTTCAATAAATCTCCGATAATATCCCGCTAATCCCAAGAAACTCCGAATCTCAGTAACTGTAGTGGGTACTCTCCACTCCATTATCTCCTTAACTTTAGCAGGATCCACTGAAATTCCTCCATTAGAAATAATATGACCAAGAAATGGCACCTCGCCTATCCAAAACTCGCACTTGCTAAACTTGGCATATAGCTGGTTATCTCGTAGCTTCTGTAGCACCAACCTCAGATGTTCCTCATGATCGTTATCACTCTGAGAGTAAATGAGAATATCGTCGATGAACACCACGACGAATCTGTCCAAATACTCCATAAACACCTTATTCATCAAGTTCATAAAATAAGCTGGTGCATTGGTTAATCCAAACGACATAACAGTAAACTCATATAATCCATATCGAGTCGAGAAAGTCGTCTTGGGAATATCCGATGGTCTAATCCTCATCTGATGGTAACCGGATCGGAGATCAATCTTCGGAAATACTCTTGCACCTCTCATCTGATCAAATAGATCCTCAATACGGGGCAACGGATACTTGTTCTTCACCGTAACATCATTAAGAGATCTATAATCCACACACATCCGCTGCGATCCATCCTTCTTCTGTACAAACAAGACCGGCGCTCCCCATGGTGAGGAACTCGGACGAATGTACCCAGCCTCTTGTAACTCAGTTAACTGCTTCTTAAGTTCCTTCAACTCCTCTACGGACATCCTATATGGCCGTTTAGAAATAGGGGCGGTTCCAGGTAAGAGGTCAATAACAAACTCAACTTCTCTATCAGGTGGCATCCCTGGTAACTCCTCTGGAAAGACATCCGGAAAATCTCTAACCACCCGGATGTTGTCACCAACAAACTCCTCAGGTATAAAGAACATTGCAAGCATGGGTGAGGAGGTTACTGCAATATTAACTTGAAACCTTTCTCCTTTAGTGGTAGTGAGTTCTACGGTACCTCTACCACATGCTATAACGGCCTTTGCCTTTCTTAGCCATGACATACCAAGGATCAAATCTATACTGCTTGACTCCAATATTATAGCAGTAGCTCCAAATTCTCTACCCATAATGGTTAATGTCAATCTACGTGTCATTTGATTCGCCTCAACAGGCCCTTTAGGTGTAATTACTATCATGGGTTTTCTCATATTTAGCAGTGGTATTTCATTTGTGTTGGCATATCTAGCAGACATGAATGAATGTGTAGCACCAGAATCAAATAATATGGTTGCAGGAATTGCATTAACATAAAACATACCAATTACGAGGTCCCCACCATCCGGGGTAGCATCAACGCTGACTTGATTAAGTTTGGCAATAGAATATCCCTTGCCAGATCCTGGAGTTTGCTGCCTGTTCTGAACTGGAGTAGCAGCAATCCTCTGTGGGCAGACATTTGCATAATGACCAGCCTTCCCACACTTGAAACATGTGGTGCCTGGACTCTGTCCTGAAAACTTCGTCGGGGTGCCAGTAGGGGTAGCCTGTCGAGGAGGTGGAGTCCTCAGTGGTGATTGCTGAACTGGGCGCGGTCCTCCTGGTCGAGTCGGTGTACCCTGTGGTGAACTGTAGCGAGGACGAACACTGCTGCTTCCTTGTCCTTGAGATATTGCCTTTCTCTTCAAATCTCCCAGCTGAACACGCTTGTGCTCAATAGCCAGGGCCTTATCAAGCAGCCTCTGAAATGATGGAAATGTGTGTGCCACTAGAGCATACTGCAGTGGTCCATTAAGTCCTTCAATGAAATGCTCTTGCTTCCTCTCGTCTTCAGCAACTTCTTTAGGGGCATATCTGGATAACTGAATAAACTTGTCGCGGTACTCGCTGACTGACATACTTCCTTGCTTCAGCGACAGAAACTCTTTCTTCTTGATCTTTATCATACCAGCTGGAATATGGTAGTTCCTGAACTGTGTACTAAACTCCGCCCAAGTAATAGTATCTGCAGCATCATGGGCAGCAGTATAAGAATCCCACCAGTCAGCAGCAGGACCTGTCAGACGTCCAGAAGCATAAAGAACTTTCTCCCGGTCCGTGCACTGTGCAATATTCAGCATCTTCTCAAGGGACTTCAGCCAATCATCCGCGTCCAGTGGATCAGGTGAGCTAGCGAATGTAGGTGGCTTATGACTCAAGAACTCCCGGTGCTTATCACGAGGTGGAACTGGTGGTGGTGGTGGAGGCAGTGGCACTTGTTGCTGCTGTTGCTGTTGCTGTTGCTGTTGCATTTGTTGTTGCAGCTGTTGTTGTTGTGCCCTCCTTTCCTGGCGTATCTCATCTCGCTCCTGGCGCAACTCCTGTCGTATATCTTCTCTTTCCTGACGCATCTCCTGGCGTTCTTGTTGCATCTAGGCACGCATATCAGCCATGGTGTCCGCCATTTGCTGCATCACCGCCATCTTAGCAGCAACCAGTGGGTCAACTCCGCCTGGTGGAGGATTGGGAGGATTCATCTCTGCAGGCTGTGGCTGAGGTTGTCTATATATCCTTCGAGTGTGTTGGTTAGGAGGCAAGTCAATTCCACCACCCCGCCTGGTATTGACCATCTGAGTTAGATACATATGGTAAGAGAATAGCAGACAAGGCAGGTATTTACAAATCAGGTTACTTTGGGGAATTTTATTAGCTAAGCAGATTAATATTTTACCTACCAAAGCTAATTTATTACCTTATGGTGGTACATACTAAGATGTCCCTCTATAATAATGCAATCAATCAAAGAAGCAAATCAGGCATTTAGCATCATCACAATCAAACAACATTTTTTTTAAGAAAATAGTTTTAAATTTGTCTTAGGTTCCCTATCCCTTAAAAAGATCATAGTGGTCGGATTCCAAGGTGTGAAATCCATCTTGTCTTAGAGTAGAAGAGATAAGATTAGTCAGAGTAGAATAGCAAAAGGTGAGAGAGGATCAAGATAAGGTAAGTATAGAAAGAATCAGATTAAGGTAAGTAGGTAAGGGATGTCCATTTCTATCTAGGTTTCGTCCTACAGTCAACATTTCCTCTGATACCACTTCTGTCACACCCGGCTTTAAGGAACAAAGCCAGGTGCATCTCATACATGCGCCAAGAAGACAACATATATAATAACAGAGTGTATAGAGATAAATGTCACAATAATCAGAGTACTTATTACATAGCGGAAGACTTATTACAAAGTAAAAGAATAAATATAAAATGAACTAAGGATCGTCGGCGCCAATGTCGACTGGGAAACGCCACCTAGATCAGATCAAACTCCTCGCCTTGAGGCTCCTCCTGAACCAACTGCTCTTCTACTGTGGGGAGGGGGTGTGAGACAGCAAGAGTGAGCTCACATACGTTCATAGCTCAACAAGTCATGGGGAATAATGTGGCATGAACTCACCAAAGGTGAGAGTTCATGTAGTGTAAGGCTGATCAATGAAATAAAGGCTGAGGCTGAGCATTGCTTTTATAAGTTGGTCAAAATTTTATTAGCAATTACTAAGTGTAAGTAAATACCAAACCTTAATAATAATAAAGAACAGTAATAGTAAAATAATCCCAAATGCGATGCAAATGTCAAATTAAATTTAAGTTCCATAATTAATCATGTGAGGGTCCGAGCCGCTCATGACCGTGAGCACGGCTAGTATACTAGTTTTACACTCTGCAGAGGTTGCGCATCTTTACCCACAAGTCATGTTACCCATCTACCAAGAGACGGCCAATCCCATACACCTCTACCGAGGAGGCGAGGTAGGGTAACACTACGAGGCCTTTACAAAGTTCCACTAGCTTCAGAAATCCCGCTACAGTTTATAGGAAGCTCCAGTGCAGGGTTCTTGCCTGACCGCCATCGCAGCAAAATCAACCCAAGGACCTCCCTACACTGACCACTCCCCTACTGCCCTTGCCCCTTTCGGGTAAGGAAGACCTCCACTAGCTTTCCTAGTTAATCAGCCAAGGGCGTCCCATTAAACCCTTGTGGTAGCACTGTTTTCCCGGGTGGTCGCTCCATGTTCCCATTAATTTAATGATCTTAACATGAACAGTAATAATAACAAGATAATAAAAGAGTAATCATGAATAGTGTATCTCCATACCCAATCCACATAAAGCAATAGCAGGTACTACCCAAAAATATTTCAGGGGTGAACAAGGTATAAAGATAACCAAAACTGGGGTAACCTAAAGGATCCCATCAAAATTAACCTATGCAGATCATTAAAATTAATAAGAACATGGCTGGGAAAAGTAAGTGATCAAGGGCACAACTTGCCTTCAATGAGCTCCTGCTCAGCTACCTCTACTTGTTGAACCTCAGATTCCACAGTGGCTTGCTCGTCTATTCGCATCAACACAATACATACATAGTATAGCAAAAATCAACATCACACCAAACATGTAAATAGAATATACAGTAAAAATCTACACATTAAAATGAAATCATAGGAACTGGAATCACTAAATTTGGAGTTATAGAATTCAAGTTATGAATTTCCTTACGTTTAATGTGATTAAAATAGGATTAAATGTTAAATTAATGTTCTTACAGTTTTTATGCCAAAACAGAGACACTAAATGATAGAGAATATTATTACAAAATTTTAGAAGTTGGAATGGTTCAATTTGGAGCTAGAATGAATTTTCTATGCAATAAACAAGTTTTAGGAATTCTTTTTATATTAAAAATCAATTTCTGTATTTATTTACCTATTTTATTTATTCTCTGGACCGGGCCTCAATTTCTGGTAAGCACAGGGGTTATTTCAGAAGAATTCCCAAGACTCAGAATTCTGTACCGCGGACTGCGGGTTGATATCTAAATACTTCGGGGGCTCTTTTGCAATTATGGCTCGGCGAAAGGGTATCGTCTATTCTGAGCCGAGCGATCACAGTTGGAGGGTGAAGATTAAATTATACCTGACCCGAACCGGTACGCGCTGTGGTACGTTAGATCCCCATCCAACGGTTTGGATGTTATTGAAGAGCGCTCTAACTCTAACCGCCAGATACCGATCGGAGGGCTTAGATTACCCGTGAGGGCGTTGCGATGAGAACAGGCGCGCGGTTCGATCTCGACCACACATTGAACGATCAACGGCCCACGCGACTCTCTTCCTCCCCACGACAGACTACGCGGCGGACATCACTCTATCGCGGCGGCGAGTTCACCGGAGCTCCCAGCTTCCGCGTTCTAGAGCCCCAACCCCCAAATCAAACAACGCTACACGAAGCATTGGCGATTGCGAGCTCAAAGAAGGGCGTCTCACCAGCGATTGAGGTGGCAGTGGCGCTGTTCACGACACCAGGCGATTCTGCACGGTGAAGAGAGCTCCGGCGACGAATTGTCGTCGGACAGATCGATTTCCCTCCAAATTTGGTCCATGGCGAGCTTCTATAGTGTCTGGCGATGCCCCTTTTACTCCTTCCCGGAACACGAGCGACGCCGAAGGCGCTAGGTGTCGACGGCGGACCTTCCTCTCCCGCTCCGCTCACACGAGTACGGTTGGCTAGCTCGATTTGGTGTCGGGGTAGAGTCTCAGGACTACGTTAGGGCCTGCGCGAGGTCGAGGCGATGGAGAAAACAGGGAGAAGCTACCGCAATCCGATGGGGTTTTATGCCGCATAGAGGCGCGCCCAACGCAAGGAATTCGGCCCGAGCTCCAGCGGCCGTTGCGGTGGCTCCGTTGGGGAAGAGGTGGCGTGGGGAGAGTGTGGGGTGACGCCGAGTTAACCCGCGCCTGGTAATGAGGGCAGGGGGTCCGTGCGGCTGCGCGATTGTCGGAGCTTGACGCGGTCGTTGAGCTCTGCGCCTAGCCTCCACGGAGAAGATGGCCACCCCATCCATGTGGCCCACCCCCAGCGGCTCCAGCACGCAAGAACGAGGCTGGCACGCGGCGGGAGTGAGGCTGAGGCCATGGGCCCACCTGGCAGAGGTGCTGGGTAACCGGCTGGCGGCTAGGGTTTGCCGTAGTGGAAGCGTGCGCGCGGTGATCGCGCGGTTTGGGCCGCGCAGAGAGAGGTGAGAGGATGGGCCGGTTTGGGGAGTTTGGCCCAATTAGGATTTCTTCTTTTTTTATTTCTATCCCAACTTCAATTTGAATTCAAATTTTAAATTCAAACCTAGTGCAGAACTTGTCCTCGAATTTTATTGTGAACTTAGGAAGTACCAATTTGGGACATTTATGAAATTTGTTTTATATTTTTTATATATACTTTCTCCTTCTCATTTTCAAAACCCTATTTTCAAATTTAGGGTTTAATCAAGCTTCAAATAATTATTACCCTATTATTTTTATCCTCATTGTTTTATTTAATGCACAAACATACAAAACTCCAACAAAATGCACTTTCTTTTATTTTAGCATTATTGGTTTAATTTAATCATCCCTGATTTTATGTATGCTCTTTTCATGATGCAATTAAGGCACACAAAATGAGGACATCACTCCATTATTCCTTATATACAATTTTGAGTATTACATTAACCTTGGTTCTATCTAGACCCTTGAATAAGCAAGAATAATCAATTTCATCACCATCACTAGACTCATCCTCACTTGAAGAAGCATAAGTAGTACTGTCTCGAGTACATACCTTCTTCTCCTTCGCCATGGGGCATGTGTGACGCTCGTTGGGGAAGAGGGATGACTTGTTGAAGGCGGTGGCGGCGAGTCCTTCATTGTCGGAGTCGAATGACGAACAATCCGAGTCCCACTCCTTTCCAAGGTGTGCCTCGCCCTTGGCCTTCTTGTAATTCTTCTTCTTTTCTCTTTTGTTCCCTTTTTCCTGGTCACTATCATTATCGGGACAGTTAGCAATAAAATGACCAATCTTACCACATTTGAAGCATGAGCGCTTCCCCTTTGTCTTGGACTTGCTTGGCTGTCCCTTGCGACCCTTTAGCGTCGTCTTGAAGCGCTTGATGATGAGGGCCATCTCTTCATCATTAAGCCCGGCCGCCTCTACTTGCACCACCTTGCTAGGTAGCGCCTCCTTGCTCCTCGTTGCCTTGAGAGCAATAGTTTGAGGCTCTTGGATTGGTCCATTTAGTGCATCGTCGACGTATCTCGCCTCCTTGATCATCATTCGCCCGCTTACGAACTTCCCAAGAACTTCTTCGGGCGACATCTTGGTGTACCTAGGATTTTCACGAATATTGTTCACCAGATGTGGGTCAAGTACAGTAAAGGACCTTAGCATTAGATGAACGACGTCGTGGTCCGTCCATCGTGTGCTTCCGTAGCTCCTTATTTTATTGATGAGGGTCTTGAGCCGGTTGTATGTTTGGGTTGGCTCCTCGCCCCTTATCATCGCGAATCTTCCAAGCTCGCCCTCCAACAACTCCATCTTGGTGAGCAAGGTGACGTCGTTCCCCTCATGAGAGATCTTGAGGGTGTCCCAGATCTGCTTGGCATTGTCCAAGCCGCTCACCTTATGGTACTCGTCCCTGCACAAAGAGGCTAACAACACAATAGTAGCTTGTGCATTTTTATGAATTTGTTCATTAATAAATATAGGACTATCCGAGCTATCAAATTTCATTCCATTCTCAACAATCTCCCATATGCTTGGATGGAGAGAGAACAAGTGACTACGCATTTTGTGACTCCAAAATACGTAGTCCTCCCCATAAAAGTGTGGAGGTTTGCCAAGAGGGATGGAAAGCAAATGTGCATTTGAACTCTGCGGAATACGAGAGTAATCGAAAGAAAAATTCGAATTAACCGTCTTTCTTTTGTCGTAGTCGTTGTCCTTTTGGGAAGAAGTGGACTCGTCGCTGTCGTCGTAGTAGACGATCTCCTTGATGCGCCTTGTCTTCTTCTTCTTCCCATCTTTACGTTTGTGGTCCGAGCCCGAGTCAGTAGGCTTGTCATCCTTCGGCTCGTTGACGAAGGACTCCTTCTCCTTATCGTTGATCACAATTCCCTTCCCCTTAGGATCCATCTCTTTGGGCGATTAGTCCCTTCGTGAAGAGAACGGCTCTGGTACCAATTGAGAGCACCTAGAGGGGGGGGGTGAATAGGTGATCCTGTAAAACTTAAACTTAAGCCACAAAAACTTGATTAAGCGTTAGCACAATAATTGCCAAGTGGCTAGAGAGAAGTTCTTGCAAGACACGATAAACACATGAGAATCAACACAGATAGACACAGTGGTTTATCCCGTGGTTCGGCCAAGTACAAAACTTGCCTACTTCCACGTTGTGGAGTCCCAACGGAGGAGGGTTGCAATCAACCCCTCTCAAGCGGTCCAAAGACCCACTTGAATACCATGGTGTTTTGCTTTGCTTTTCTATATCCCATTCGCGAGGAATCTCCACAACTTGGAGTCTCTCACCCTTACACTTGAAGTTCACAAAGAAGCACGGGGTAAGGGAGGGATGAGCAACGCACACAAGACACAAAATCATAGAGACAACACGCACACAAGTCGCAACAAGAGCTCGCAACACAACCCGACGAGTTCACAACTCAAATAGAGCTCTAGATGCTATCATGAAGAAACAGATGCGTGGAATCGAAGTCTTGGTGCTTAGGAATGCTTTGAGTATGCTTGGATGTCTTCTCCATGCGCCAAGGGGTCCCTTTTATAGCCCCAAGGCAGCTAGGAGCCGTTGAGAGCATTCCAGGAAGGCAGATCTTGCCTTCAGTCGCCTGGCGCACCGGACAGTCCGGTGCACCACCGGACACTGTCCGGTGCGGATTTGTTTCCTTATTTGGCGAAGCCGACCGTTGCTGATTGAGAGCCGTTGGCGCACCGGACACTGTCCGGTGCACACCGGACAGTCCGGTGCCCCAATGTGACTGTTGGCTCGGCCACGCGTCACGAGCGGAATCCTCGGCCGACAGTTGCCCCGGCTGACCGTTGGCTCACCGGACAGTCCGGTGCACACCGGACAGTCCGGTGAATTATAGCTGTACGCCGTTGATGGCTTCCCAAGAGCGACGACTTCGCTTGTGAACGGCTCACCGGACAGTCCGGTGCACCACCGGACAGTCTGGTGATTTATACCGTACACCACCGTCGAAGTCCCGAGAGTAGTGAGTTCGCCAGAGCCAGCTTGGCGCACCGGACACTGTCCGGTGCACCACCGGACAGTCCGGTGCACCCAGACTGCGCAGACTTTGGCTGAACAAAGAAATCTCTTTTCCAATTTGTTTTCTCCTGTTTCCAGCACTTAGACACAATACATTAGTCCATAAAACAATGTACTAAGTCTAGAAACATACCTTTTGACTTGAATTGCACTTTGTTCACCACTTTGCATAGATTAACACAAAAGCACTTGTGTTGGCACTCAATCACCAAAATACTTAGAAATGGCCCAAAGGCACATTTCCCTTTCAACTACAAACACAAACACTAGGAAACTTATTAGTTCACATATTGTGTTAATCATCAAACACCAAAACTCAATTAGCCAAATGGCCTGGGGTCCATTTTCCTTACAGGCACTCAGCTAGTTATTAAATATGGGAGACAAATGTGTTAACACCTATCTTGCCTCTCTAGATTGCAAAGGGATCCAAAACAAAGTCATAGGCACGAGTGCTTGAAGCTCTCTTATCGGGTCATTAATAGATGCAATCGAGGCTGAACCAATAATCGCAAAATGAAAGTCACGAGCTTGAAGTTTAGACATTTATGGGCACTATTGAAATAATGTGTGGTGAATGTGATGGTTCAAGTGGTCTTGTGAGAAACCCGTCCCACATATGTGTTGAATAAACAATGTTCCGCTATGTAATATACCTGGCAAATGGCATGAATTAAAATATGCAGTTAATAGGATTCTAAAGATCCATCATGAGATCCAAGGAGGACTCATATCTTTGAATTATAAATACGCAACATATAAATCTCGTATCGAAGAATACATTCCTGACGAATGAACACTCTCCTATGTAGAGAGAATATCTCCTAGATGAGATTATAGTTCTTTGATGGAACCTTTTCAGAAGAAATAAAGTCTGTGTTAAACACCAAAGTTTGATAATCCCTATAAAGGGATAAAGACCATACAGACCCAAAAAAGAATAAGATGAGGTACCAAAAGACTTGAAGTTCACCGAATAAGCACATGTGCATTCCACGAGTTTTACTCATGGTATTTGTCGGTACCCTGAAACTAGGGTACCCCTTACTACTATATAAAGTCGCAGTGCCCACGCGGCTATCTCTTAGTCGCATGGTAAAGGCGTTGTGTGTGGGACCAAGCCATGGATTGCCCTAGTCACGGGCGACTACTCTGGGTCCACGGTAGCTCCCGACTCCACCACATGGGCGGGTTCGGAGCTGCCACGTGTCCATAAAAGGTGATATACTCCAAGGCATCAACGGTGAGTCAGGACCCCCATTGGAGACTGTCGGACCCCTGGATATGTAGTCCGGACCTCCAGGGTTGGTCCAGGACCACAACGTGTGCAACCCGGACCCTTGGAATGGGATCCAGACCCTCCCGTATGGGGTCTGGGCCGCCCATAATGGGGTCCCAAGGTCCCAGGACAGAACATACACGGGCCTTGAACAGGACCCAGGCGGGGGTCCGATACCGACACGTGTCCAGACCTAGTCTGGTGCGAACCTGTCCGCATACACTTCTGCTCCCCGCCTAGGCGAAGACCCAATGTTGCCACGTGGCCTACTGCACGTGACGTAAGCCAATGGGCAGAGCTTGACGTAAGGCCTCTAGGTTACGCGACCTCTGCATTTATTGAGGATAAGGCGCGCCGCCTGTCCATTCCACTGGCAGGCGGTGTGCCGCCTCTGCATTTATTGAGACCTATCCATTCCGCTGGTAGGCGGTGACCTATCCATTCCGCAGGCGGCATGCCTGTCCATTCCACTGGCAGGCGGCACACCCATACTGTCGCGTGCACTACGCTCATCATTACTCGCATGTTACCAAGGAAGTTGTCGCCGCATATCAATACTTCACGGACTGCGGACATCATGGCGCCCAGAGATTGCTCAGGCGTTACTTGCATTAGTTACTCCTATAATGTATTCCTTCCATTATGCTCCTGGACCCACATGTCGGGGCTCAGCAACCTTGTATGTGCCACCCTTGAGCTATAAAAGGGAAGGCACACAACGTTACAAGGTAGACCCAACTCAAGCTCTCGAGCAGACCCTCAGGCAGACTCACAAGCTCTCAGGCTCAATTCACAAACTCTCAATACAACTTACACACAGTGGAGGTAGGGTTTTACGCTCCGGCGGCCCGAACTACTATAATCCCTTGTGTGCTCTTGTGTTCATCCTGAATCCACCTAGCAGGCAAAACGCTTAGGCCCCCTCCTCATCTTAGGATTTAGGGCGGGTGCGTTCCGCCACCCGGTCGGAGATTTTCCTCTCCGACATTTGGCGCGCCAGGTAGGGGGCTTGGCTTTAGGTTTTTCGCCTACTTTTCTGCTTGACACGATGGTTTAGATCGTCGAGCACCGCGGCTTGACTTATGAGGACTTCCTGATGGAGGAAGAAGCTGCATCTTCCATGCCACGAAGCTCCAACCACCTTGCGCCTGGTGCTACTGCTGTGCGCGCTGCGCAGCAGCACACGCCTGCACAGACATCCCGAGCTCTGTCAGGGGTTGCTCCTAGGGCGTTGTCTGCAGCCAGGGAGTTGCTACGCCACCCTCCAAGTTCCACGGCCTCGCTGGAGGCCATGAAGCAGTGGCGTGACGATGTCGATCGTCTCCTTGGCATGGTGCAATCTGGCTCGGCCAGGCCCAGGCCTCGATCGTTCCGGCGTCAGCACGAGGCGTCGGCGTCAATGCGCTCACCCTCGGTGAAGGCCGCACCGACTGAGGACCTGCGGGCGGAGCTCAACCGTAGGCATGCGGGAGAGGACGCTCCAGTCTCTCTGGAGAGGCCTGATGACCTGTGGGCAGAACTCAACCGTAAGCGTGCGGGCGAGGATGCCTGAGTCTCTCTAGAGAGGGCGCGTGAGCGCCGGCAGAACATCGAGGGTTGTAACCTCGACCTAGACTTCACCACGGTTGCGCCGCAAACTCTAAGGGGTGCCCGAATTCAGCCAGGTGTCCCATTGGCCGGCATGGGCTGCACCGCACTAGCGGATCATCTCCGTGTGGCGACTTGGCCATCCAAGTTCCGGCCACACCTACCGGAAAAGTACGACGATACGTCAAACCCGTCAGAATTCTTGTAGGTATACGTCACCGCTATTACAGCAGCAGGTGGAGACACTGCTGTAATGGAAACATATTTCCATGTAGCCTTGTCTGGGCCAACCCGGACCTACCTCATGAACCTCACCCGGGGATTGATCTACTCCTAGGAAGAGCTCTGCGCGCGGTTCACAGCGAATTTCGCCAGTGCTTATCAGCAGTATGGCATGGAGGCTCACCTCCATGTAGTGAGGCAGGAACCCGGGGAAACTCTCCGGGCTTTCATCTCCCGCTTCACTAAGGTACGAGGAACTATACCTCGTATTTCCGATGCTTCCGTCATCACCGCTTTCCACTAGGGGGTACGAGATGAGAAGATGCTGGAGAAGTTGGCCACGCATGACGTGGAAACTGTCACCACACTCTTCGCTCTGGCTGACAAGTGTGCCAGAGCTGTCGAGGGCCGTGCATGGGACTCGGCACCACAGATCGGGGTTGCCCAGATGGCTGGCTCGGGTGCGTCACCTAGGACGACAGAAAGAAAAAGAAGAATTGTCACACCCATTTCTAAGGGCAGAGCCGGGTGCATCGCATATGTGTGCCAGGATCTATTTCCACACATATGTTGACGTCACAAGTGTAATATATCAAAAGGACAATGCATAAAAGCGTAAATAAAGTTTATATTAACATATTATACTTCGAGTAGACGTAATGTCATAACCTTTATTCATCAAAGTACAGCGAAACATGGACATCCATCCATAGGAAGATGACCGGGGGTATCACTAGACGAGCATCCATGGAGTTCAACATCATATCTTCTTTTGCAACTTCTAATCAAAATTAAGCAAGGGTGAGCTCACTTATGGTCGGGGCTCAGCAAGTGGGGGAAAAACTAATGCAAGTTGAACAAGGTGAGGCTAAGGTTGAGCAGTACGCATTTTAGTTGGTCAACATTTTATTAACAATACCTATCTTACTAATAAGTGTGAATCCCATGTATTCCCATTAAACAAAGGTATAAGAGTATATAAAAAACACTTAAGTGAAACCACTTAAGCAAACCATTGGCAGATCATCGGATCTTGATTTATTTCCATCTTCAAGTTCAATTATCATGTGAGGAGTCCAGGCTCCTCATAACCATGAGCACGGCTGATATATCAGTTTTACACTCTACAGAGGTGATACAACTTTACCCACAAACTGTGTATCCTCTCTAGCCTAGGTCGGCCAAAACCCATAAACACTTCCAAGGTGAGTGGCTAGGGATCCACTATGAGGCTTTCATAGAATACTCTTAATACTAAGCAACCCGCTAAGGTTTCTAAAGTCGATGGTGGAGGCCCCCTGGGTGAGGTACCTTAGCCAAGAATATGTCCCCATGTTAACGTGGGCTGCCACCACCACCGCTCCCCCTCTTGCCCATATTTTAGGTAAGGTTGCTAGGTACTAAGCATATAAAGCTAATTACCAAAGCCAGAGCCATGATAGCACTCGTGGTTGCACTGTTTTCCCGGGTGGTCACTCCATGTTCTAATTATCACAGTATGATCTTGCTTAATCATCGAATTAACAACAATAATGTAAACTTACCATTTGGAACATTGATATCATTAGTAGGAGTAACATCATAGAGTTAAAGTTGTAGCAATAGCATAGCTACTAGATTAAATCATAAACCCAGGTTAAACAAGGAATAAGGTTGGAAAGGTTAGGTGTATCTGAATAGGTAACCCATCAAATTATGCATATATATCAAAGAATAAACTTTATTAAATGTATTGTTTGGGATCAAACAGAATATGCAGAGGGAGAAGTTCACTTGCCTTGCTTATTGAAAACTTGAGGTTCTTCCACGGATATGAATACATCTTGATTCTTAACTACTAGATCAACCACTGAATTTCACACAAACAAACAAGAAGAACAAACACCACTCAATAACATACCACATTCACCATCGTAGAGCTAAAAGAAAGCCTAACGAAAAGAGCGTTCGCTTTTCAAAAACATTACTCGCACGGGTTATAATAAAAAGGTATTCTTTTCAAAAATGTGTGATCTATACTTTATAAAACAAGACATGAGCTTAAAAATATCTTAATTAAAATATACAAATATTAGGTTCACCAATTTAATCTTTTATAAAACATCATATTTGATATGTCTAAGATTAAGGGTTTATAGGATGATTAAACATGTTATAACAATATTAAACCTTTTTAACTTTTTAGAGAAGATATACGTTATATATCTAAGATTAATGTGTTATGAAATACATTATTAATTTATGAAGCATTATAGAACATATAGTAAAACATCTATTTGAAAAGACATTAAGATATAAGCCTAAACAGGTTTTATGTGAAAAGATCATTAAACAAATAGTTATATTTATTTTCATTAAGAAAATACATGGTCTAATAGATTTTTATGAGAGATAATGAAACAATTAATTATCTTTACTTTTGCTTGAGAAAACACTAGCCTCTATTTTCATTAAGAAAGTTATATACAAAACAACATATAAACTCATATTATAAATATAAAAGAACATGAACACTAATTTCATTAGTTTATTCTTTAGGAAAAACTAAGTGATATATATATGACATGGACTAAGTTTGATTAAATGGTTAATTAAGCCTATATAACCAGTTGTGAACCAATTGAAATATAAATCTAAATAACTAGATTATGAGAGAACATAATTACTCTATTACTTATCTTTTATTTTATTATGAAACATATGGTCTACATTTTCTTTTAAATTTTTATTTAAGAAGGCTATACTTAAACATCTATAATGAACATTGAAAACATGATATCTATTGAAAATGGTCATTTTAATATTTCTTGTATAACGATCGTAATATAAATTAAACTACAAAAATATGTGAACCGTGCGAAACAAAAAAAATGCTTGTCACGTAATTATGGAACTAACAAAATCATTTCTATTTTATGTGGGTTTCAAAATATACATTTTATAATAGAAACTATAACAAGGACCAAAACATAATTAAAAGTAGACTATGAGGGGTAGCCGGTAAATTTATATTTTTGTATACATATATCATTATAAACAACTATCTCTTTTTTTATTCTAAAACATAAAGGCTATAATTATTTGTAATTTCTTAATTTGATGACTACATATGAATCGAATCTAACGATCATAAATAATGAAACATGTAAATTATTGTGAATGCTGAAATAAATAATTTCGCATAAACATATGGAAATGACATTACATGAATTGATTTATTTGCGCTCCAAATAATCGTTTTATAAATTGAAAAATGACAGAGGGATAACTACGCTATTAAACATAGATCGTAGGAGTATTATTATCTCCTACCTTGGTTTAGTACGAGCAGAGCGAACTGGATGAAAAAGGCGTCGACGATAGCGGTTTTGATGGTGCCGGCGAGGGAGACTGGTGCAACGCAGGGACTCTCGGTGTCACAGGGCATGATGATGGTGCGAGCTCTGGCGAGGCATCGGTGAGCCACTAGGTCAACGACGAGCAACGCAGACGAGCGCAGCAGCACGGCGCGAGTGTGGGTGTACAGGCGGGATGACGCAGCAGGGACTCCGTTCTTCGGTGGCAGGGAGGCTGAGAGCGGATGATGGCGGGGTCGCTGCGCGAGCTCGGCATAGGGCTTTGACGAGCACTTGAGCAGTGTTAGACGACAACAAACGACGATCGACGGTGCGGTGTTTAGCGAGCAAGACGTGGTGTGGTGTGTTCTCTGGCCGAGCTGCGCGGTCGACGACGGACTGTTTTGGCGAGGCGGCGTTGCGAGAGAGAGAAGAAGGGAAGAGGCTTGGGCTGCTCGGCAGAGGAGGAAGCTCCGACTCGATCGAGATTTTATAGAGCGAGGAGAGGAAAGCAGAGGGGCGCTAGGAGTCGGATAGTCGCGGTCGACGACCATTAATGGCGAGATAATGGGAGAGGGAGAAACAGACGTGTTAAAGCTTCATAACGACGAAGACAAACAGTCGCGGACGGCTCGGCATCGGTTCCTGGGCGTGGATGTCGGGGTGTAGGGGCAGGGAGCTCGTGCCTTGGCGCGATCGGGGTCGTGGCGCGGTGTTCCTGGCGGGGTCGCGTGGTGTCGGCGCCTGGGCGGTCCTCGGCTTCCTGCTCGGGCGCGTCGGTGTCGTGGGCCAGCCGGTCGGCTGTGCGGGGGCTGGGAGGTCACGCGGGATCGCTTGGGTGTTGGAGCGTCATGGCTGCTCGTCTTCGAGGTCGGGTGCGTGGGGCAACGTCCTCGATTGGTCGTCGGGGTCTGGCTGCTCGGGCGCGGCTTGCGTGGATGCTCGGCTGCGCGTAGGGGCGTCGGGCGGGGTCGCGAGCACAGGCGGCTTCTTAGCGCGGGTGGCTTTATGGACGCGGTCGGTGTTGGCGGACGTCGGGTTGCGCGCAGCTACGCAGTCGGGTCGGTGGCTGGCGGCTCCAGGCGCGTCGGGGAGGTGAGGCAAGGCGCGGTCGGGCGAAGCAAGGGCTAGGAGGAGGAGGGAGTAGGAGGGCAGGGGAAGGAGAGAGGAAGGTGGGGCCCACGCGCAGAATAGGGGAAAATTGTCCATGGCGGCGACGGCTGTAGACCAGGGGAGCAGGAGCGCGGCTGGCTAGGGTTAGGTGATGGGCCCCTAGTGCACCGATTAGGTTAGGGTTTGTTTTTTTCTTTTTTTTTTGAATTTCCTTTTTAGTGTAACAAATATATATATATATATATATATATATATATATATATATATATATATACTCTCTAAAAATTATAATAAATCCAAAAATAATAGTTTATAAATAAAATACAAAATTTTCGAATAGATTCCATTTAAATCAAACGTGTGTCACGATAAAACAATAAAAGTGAGATTTTTGCAAATAATTATATACAAAATCATTAACCATATCAAAATACATGGTTTCCTAAATATTTTTATTTTTAGACCAATAATTATTATATTATTATTTTCTAGGATTTTCATTTAAGAAGAAATGCTATTAAATATTCAAAAACCAATCATGTGCAATCAAAAATTATTCCAAGTGCAAATAAATGACACATTCTTAAAATAAAATCCATTACCATAAATATCATTAATAAACTAACTGTATTATTTTTATTTGGTGATTTTTATAGTGTTACAAGAACTACGGCCATGAGAGGCCACAGTCTGCTGCTCCGGTCGTCGCAACTGCGACTAGGGGTCGGAACGAGCGCAACAAGCGCCCATGGCCACAGGGAGGCAATGGCGGCTCATGCCCTGTGCACCCCAACAGTCGCCACAGTGCCTCGGAGTGCTGCGAGATCATCAAGCTCACAAAGCGCATCAGCGAGCGGCGTGAGCAGACTTCCAAGGATGGCTCCCCACCTCGTCGCTAGAAATGGCAACGGGTACAAACCCGCTAGGTTTTGCTGTCCCAAACTTGTACCCGTGAAAAATATCTATGCCCATTAAAAAACCCGTACCCATGACGGGTTTGAGATTTTGCCCAAACCCGTACCCATCGGGTTAGCGGGTACCCATGGGTTACCCGCGGGTTTCATCTCCAATATACTTGTTCTTCTCATAATCAATAAGTATCGTAATGATTAATGATATCATGATCCAAAATCTATGTAATGAACAACGAGTTCATGATTTGGTATAAAAATTATTAGTAGAGAGAATGAAATACAAATAATAAGTTGTATAATTAAGTGACCTTGCACTAAGTTATCCATCCACCACATATATAACTCTAGTAAAAACTATAATAGCAAGCAAGCAACACTCTCACCGACTACTGATACATTCACCAATTGATAAAAATACGAAGTAAATAAGGAATAACAAGTTTGTTGTTCATTTATAAAATAAAATGGCAATATGCACTATGTTTGGTCAGGTTTAGAAAACCCACGGGTTTACGGGTTTGGGTAATATAGGAGCAAACCCGTACCTATAAACCCACCGGGTGTAGATTTATGCCCATTAACAAACCCATGGGTATGAAAATTGACCCAAACCCATACCCTAATGGGGTAAAAACCCATCGGGTTTTGGGTTTCGGGTACCCATTGCCATCTCTACTCGTTGCCGACCTAGCAAGGAGAGGGTTGACGACGGTGATGTGGCCGCGGGAGAACGGGACCTTCGGTATCAGTCCCCCGAGCAGGTCCTCAAGGACATCCTCACTGGAGACTCTGACTTCGGTGATGATAACGACCGCCGCAAGAAGTTGTATGTGATGTACGGCGGATGCTGAGAACTCACCTCCCGCAGGAACGTGAAGTCCCTACGCCGCGAGGTCCTGTCGGCGACCCCAGGGGTCCCGAGGGCAGCCCCACACCAGCGGTGGCAGAGCACCACTATCTCCTTCAGGGCATCTGACTGCCCCGAGAACATGGCAGGGGCCGGCATACTGCCGCTCATCACTGCCCCTGTCATCGCCAACATCAAGTTGCATCATGTTCTGATCGACGGTGGGGCTGGGCTCAACGTCATCAGCCACGCTGCGTTTAGGCGGCTGCAGATCCCAGGGTCCCGACTGGGACCCTCTCGTCCATTCTCTGGAGTGGGCGCTCAACCGGTGTATCCCCTTGGGAGCATCATGCTCCCGGTTACATTCGGGACAGAGAAAAACTTCCGCACCGAGAATGTCCAGTTCGATGTTGTGGAAGTTAACCTCCCTTTCAATGCCATCATTGGCAGGCCGGCCCTGTACCGGTTCATGGCCATTGCCCATTACGGGTATTTGGTCCTCAAGATGCCGTCTCCTGCTAGGGTTCTCACCATGCAGGGCGACCGTGTCGCCGCGCTGGTAGCCGTCGAGAAGCTGCACGCTCTAGCAGCTGAGACTGCTCGCCCAGAAGCCCTGTGGAGGGACCCCTTGACCTCCTGTACCAAGGCTCCTACCAAGGTGCCCAAGGTACAACCGTCAGGAGCAGATGGCGGACCCGTTAAGACCATCCAGGTCGGCGCGGATTCTTCCCAGATCACCCGCATAGTGGACAATCTGGGGGAGAAATAGGAACTCGCGCTCGTTGCCTTCCTCTGGGCAAATGTCGATGTTTTAGCATGGGAACCGTCGCAGATGCCTGGGATCCCCAGGGAGGTGATTGAGCACCATCTGAAGATCTACCCTGATGCCAAACCAGGGAATCGGAAGCCTCGGAGGTAGTCTGTTGAGCGACAGGACTTCATCCGTGGGGAGGTCCGGAAGCTGCTTGATGCTGGCTTCATCGAAGAGGTCCATCACCCTGTATGGCTGGCTAACCCAGTCATCATTCCAAAGGCGAATGGGAAGCTTCGAATGTGCATCGACTATACCAGCCTTAATAAGGCTTGTCCCAAGGACCCGTATCCACTTCCACGCATAGATTAGATCGTGGATTCTACCTTCGGGTGTGACCTCTTGTCCTTTCTAGATGCCTACTCTAGTTTCCATCAGATCCAGATGGCTAGGGAAGATAGGAAACATACCGCTTTTGTAACAGTGGATGGGCTTTACTGCTATGTTGTAATGCCCTACGGTTTGAGAAACGCCTTGCCAACATTTGTACGGGCGATGAGTAAGACCTTTGGGGACCTGATTAGGGATAGGATAGAGATATATGTCGATGACATCGTGGCCAAGACTAAGAGGGGGTCGACTCTGGTGGAAGACCTAACCCTGGTCTTTGACAAGCTGCGGGCGACGCGCACGAAGCTGAATGCAGACAAATGCGTCTTTGGTGTCTCCGCTGGGAAGTTGCTGGGATTCTTGGTCTCGCACCAGGGCATTGAAGCAAACCCGGAGAAGATCAAAGCAATTGAGGCGATGAGGCCTTCGGCCCGTATCAAGGACGTCCAGAAGCTTATGGGGTCATTAGCCATCCTTAGCCGCTTCATTTCAAGGCTGGCTGAGAGGGCGCTACCCTTCTTCAAGCTATTGCGGAAGTCCGGCCATTCTCTTGGACTGAAGAGGCAGAACAAGCCTTTCAAGAGTTGAAGCAACACCTGGTGTCCTTACCAATACTGGTAGCTCTAGAACCTGGGGAGCCATTGTATTTATACATCGCGGCGGCTACAGAAGCGGTGAGCATGGTGCTGGTCGTCAAAAGGATGGCACAAGAAGGCCAAGAGCCTGAGGGCTCGGGACCAGCTACAGGGGTCCGGACCGTTCAGAGGCCAGTCTACTACATCAGTGAGGTCCTCCATGAAGCAAAGGCCAGGTACCTTGAGACGCACAAACTTCTCTATGTTGTACTTGTTGCATCCAGGAGGCTGCGCCACTATTTCCAGTCACACAGGGTCGTGGTGGTGACCTCCTTTCCATTAAGGGACATCCTCCACAACTCTAACGCCATAGGGAACATTGCCAAGTGGGCCGCGGAGCTCACTGAGTTCTCGCTGGACTTCCAGCCTTGCCACACCGTCAAGAGCCAGGTCCTGGCTGACTTCATCGTGGAGTGGACACCTCCCCCGAGTGCTCCCGGGGGTCTGGATCTCGATTCGGACTCCACACCTGTGGAGCCCAGGGGTCCGGTCTTCACCGAGCCCCACTGGATGCTCTTCTTCGACGGATCCGCCCATCAGCAAGTTGGTGGGGCTGGGGTGGTCCTCATCGACCGAAGCGGAGATCAAGTGAAGTACATGGTGCACCTTGAGTTCAAGGCCACCAACAATATGGCAGAGTACGAAGCATTGATCTTCGGCTTGTCGACCGCCCTATCCCTGGGGATCTGCCAGCTCCTCATGAAGGGGGACTCCCAGCTGATCATTAAGCAAGTCCGCAGGGAATGTAGCTGCAACGAGCCCAGGCTCGCAGCTTACCTCCTCCATGTAAGGAAGCTAGAAAAGGACTTCACTGCCTTGGAACTGCAACATGTTCCTCGGGCTGACAACTCGGCGGCAGATGAACTCTCCACGAGGGCATCAACTTGGGCACCCGTGCTTGAGGGTGTCTTCGAAAGACGGCTGCTGAGACCCACCGCCCAGCCTGCCGAACTGGACGAAGGGGGCGAGACTAGCACCTTGAAGCTAGCTATCCCAGTGGTGTCCCATCTACAGAACCCACCAAAGACTGTATGTGCTATAGGGAGTTCTGCCAACCTCTTAGCGCCACAGCCAATAGCTCAGAGTGGTCCCGATGCATGAATCTCCGAGATCCGGAACTACTTGAAGAAAAATATCCTTCCTGAAGATCATGTGTCCGCAGAGCACATAGTGCGGTTGGCTAAACGATACGCGGTGGTGGAAGGGGATCTCTACCGCCGTGGCGCCAACGGCATTCTCATGCGGTGCATCACCCAGGAGGAGGGTCATGAGTTGCTCACGGAGATCCATGGAGGAGAGTGCAAAAGTCATTCTTCATCCCACACGCTGGTTGGTAAGGCCTTCCGGCATGGCTTCTACTGGCCAACTGCCCTCCAGGATGCAGCTGAGATGGTAAGGTCCTGCAAGGCGTGTCATTTCCACGCAAAGCAAATACACACATCGTCTCAAGCTCTACAAATGATTCCACCCTCTTGGCCATTCGCCATATGGGGGTGGATATCCTGGGACCATTTCCCAGGGCCGTCGGCGGGTACCGCTTCCTCTTTGTCGCCATCGACAAGTTCACAAAGTGGCCAGAGGCCACCCCTGTGGTCAACATCACCCAGGGTGTTGCTGTTGCTTTCCTCAGGTCGATTGTCTGTAGATTTGGGGTCCCAAGCCGTATCATTACGGACAACGGGACCCAGTTTACAAGTTGGCTCTTCCAAGAGTATTGCGACGGCATCGGCACCCAGCTCTGCTTTGCGTCTGTGGCTCATCCTAGGAGCAACGGCCAGGCAGAGAGGACAAACACAGAAATCCTCAGGGGACTCAGGACACGCACCTATGACTGCTTGAAAAAGCATGGTGCAAATTGGGTCTTCCTGGTCTATGGGGCCGAAGCTTGGGGGAACCGGACCACACCCAGCCGAGCTACCGGGGAGACCCGTTCTTCTTGGTCTACAGGGCTGAAGCTTGCCTTACCCAGAAATCATTATGGGCTCCCCACAATTCCAAGCTTTTGATGAGTCTATGCAGGAACAGCTACGGCGTGAGGACATGGACTTCATCGACGAGCGCAGATGGCGAGCGGCAATCCAAAATGCACGGTACAACCAGGCGCTCAAGCACTACCACCAACAGTTCGTGCATAGTAGGGAGCTCAGGGTTGGGGACCTGGTCCTAAGGCAAGTACTGAACCGAGAAGAGCTCCACAAATTCTCCCCCAGCTAGGAGGGACCCTTCAAGGTGACGGAAATATGCCGACCCAGGTGTGTCCGCCTTGCCACAACTGAAGGAGTGCCTCTTCCCAATCCCTAGAACATAGAGCATCTCCGTAAGTTCTTCCCATAAAAGCAAACCTGGGGAATTCAGTTTACTTCCTTTGTAACTAGGTTGCGCATATATGTACGTCAACCCGGTGAGGTCCGCCCTCATAAACCTGGTCTGTTAGCCTACACTCATATATATCAAGTTATAAGGAAAAGATTCACCCCCAGATTTGTTTTTGTGATGGTCTGTTCTACTTCAATTTACGATTATTTTTTATCTAACCCACCCACACAGTTTCCCACCCTTGCTGGTATGATGACATCCGAATTGAGTAGCCAGGCTTGCAGTTTAGGACCCCTCGATAGGGGGGTCCGGCAGCCTGGGGGCCAGTTCTAGAGAATGGGTACTTGTCTCCTAGGGTGGTCCGGAGCTGTGTAGCCGCTTAGCTTGGTTCCGTACCCTAAGCCTGCACGCCCCACCACTCTGTGACGGGTATCCTAGTATTTGGAACTATAGACCTGTGGGTCCGGCAACCTAGGGTCTATTTCTAGAGAATGGACACTCATCTCCTGGGGTGGTCTGGAGCTGTGTAGCCGCTTAGCCTGATCCTGTACCCTAAGCCTACACACTCCACCACTCTGCGATGGGTGTCCTAGTATTTGGAGCCATGATACAGGGGGTCCGGGCATACAGCTTGGCTTCCCAGACTAAATCCTGCAGGTCCTGTTGCATGAATCAATGGATAAAAGATACCAGTTGGTGGGTCCTATGGGTGTACTACTAAAGCTTCCTAGCCAAAGATGTGTGCAGGTCCAGGTCTCGATCCAAACACAGGTAGTCTCAAACCGCAGAGACTACCTCCTGGGGACCGGGCAGCTAGTCTTCTCTTAGGTATACTGGTATCCAGCCTCGACACGTCGAGCCTGCATCCTAGGGGGGCCGAGTACCAGAGAGAAGGTGGTAACGCTACATACAATGAACACAAATAGCATACAAATAAGTTTTGATGCTATTAAATTAATACTTCTCAAAAGTATCTTATAAAACCAAAAGTTATTACAAGCTGCACCCCAGCTGGACCCTGGATTTATCTCTGCATGTACGGACTATTCGTCGTCAGTAGGATCCCGCTGGAAGCGCTCAGCCACCAACTCCATGGCGTCTTGAACACCCTCCCAGGCGGCGTCTTCAGTGTCGGCCACCGGACAAGCGATCACTGGCTCCAAGGATATGGCCGGGTCGTGGCTTCGGAAGCACGTCAAGATATACTTAATCACCACCCGGCAGAGCCTGCCGCCCTTGGCCTCTAGGCGGGCACCAAGAATCTGGTCCAGGCGTCGGAGGTGATCGGCGATGGAGTCCAGCATCGGGAGCGCGTCGGAGATGGATGTCGGCAGCTCCGACACCAGGATGGGACTCATCCCTAGCGGCAGCAGTGCCGTGCTCGCCTCATCGGCCCATGCGGCGATGCGCTGAACCCCGGCGAGAAGCTCCGCCTGAAGGTCTTCAAGAGCCTTCCTGGTGGCCTCCACCGCCTGGGGGCCCGGTGTCGCCTGCACTGCCTGGAACTACCGGATCCGCTCCTCCAGCTTCCGCTCCTTCTCCTCTGCCTCCAGCTCGTGCTCGGCCAGCAACATGCCCTGTCTTTCAAGCATTTCCTCCTAGAAGGCGAGGTCTGTCTCTCGCCTGGCGAGATCCGCCGCCCGCCTGTCCAGGGATGTATCATTCTCCTTGAGGTTCTCCTCGGTGAGGGCAATGTCGCTGGCTTTGTCCTCTAGCTCTTGCTGCCATTTTTTCATCCTTTCTATGGCCTCTACTTGCTGGACTCGCTGGGCCTTCAGGGTCTGGTCCAGGGCCTACAGCTTGGCCCGGAGCTCTGTTGTGAGGGCCTCCCTCTGGTTCAGGGCCTCCTCCCTCTTGGCTAGCTTCTTCTCCCACCTAGACGCCTCCAGCTCCCTGGCGAACACCTTCTGAAGGTCCTTTATATACTCCTTGTGCTCCCATGCCAGTTTGGACCGTTCAGAGGCGAACTGGTGGGACGCTGCCTTGGTGCGCTCCTCCAGCTAGGTGCGCCAGTCGCTGAGGCGCTGGTGCTCGGCCTCAAGTGCCTCCCACTCTCGCAGGATCGCCGCTTTAGTCTCATGAAGAGCCTGATGGGCACGAGACAACACCCGGGGGAGGGGAACGGGCGCTGCTTCTGGCTCGGCGCTGGACCGGAGCCGCCGCCTAAAAACCACCTCCGTCTCCTCCGGAGTGGGCGGCGGGATGGAGCTAGACGCGCCCCCCGCATCACCCTTGATGACAGGGGTGGGTGCAGTTGGGACCTCCTCCGCCACTGCCCATGGTCTACTTGATGGCATCACCGTCGTTGAGGCTGCGGTAGCCGTCGGCGCAGTTGGGACCTCCTCTATCGCTGCGATGTCGCCTGATGCTGCCGCCGCTGCCGCTGGACCCCTGACTGAGGCTTGAGAAGCCGCTAGCGCTGTATGGGTAGCGGCTGGACGCGGACTGCCGGCACCACTCCTAGCAGATTCCTGCTGCTGAGAGCCGGACCCATCGGTGGGCCTAGTGCCTGATAGAGGAGGTGTGGCCTTAGGAGCGGTGGAGGAGGAAGCCCTGGCGAATAGACGTTGGGTTAAGACCTGTCGACATGATAATTAGACTCATGGAAAAAGGAGTTACACTTACTTGGGGCCCTGGACTTTCTAGCGACCCTGGAAGTGGGGCAATCGCTGCTATTGTTGTTGTTGCTGCTGCTGCGGCTGTTGTTGCTGCCGCAGCCGCTGCTGCTGTGGTTGTTGCTGCTGCTGGTGCCCCTGGGGGAGATTACCCCCAGGTGGTGGTGGCGGCGGTAGGACCGATGGTGGTGGTGGCGGAGGACTGACGCGCCTTTGCGCGCCCTAGGCCTGGGAGCCGGCCTCCTTGGCCCCACCAGCAGTTCTCTGACGCTTCTGGGAGGGTCCGATACAAGCGACCCATTGGCACGACGCAACCGGCATCGCCTCTCTTCCTCCAACCCCCTGGTGCCACCTGGGGCGGAGGAGTTGCTTGCAGGTCCCTTGCCCCTGTCCATGGAGCTGGGGGCCACGCCGGGACCAGCACTGGGGGCCACACCGACGGGCCAAGGACCCCCAGCCGGTACACCAGGGATCTGGATCCCGCGGAGGGGGTCTCGACCGCTGGTCTGATGAACTGCCATGCCGCTCTCATCATGGGTCGGCAGCGTGGCCAGGACCGCCGTTCGCATCCCTGGATCATTGCACAGCGCCGAGATGTCCTGGGGGAGTATCAAAGATTCAGGGACAAAGGACTCACCGGTAATCCCCTTCACTAGGAGTTCCAGCTCCTCCCAAGATAGATCGGTGCCCGGCCCGCGCTGGATCCTGCCAATATCATTCGGGCGAGTAAACCAGCAGCACAGGCGCGGCCTCCTCTGCAGCGGCATGACCCGGCGTTTTAGGAAGTCACCGACCACATGCATAGAGGTTAGACCACCGGTTGCCAAGGTCTTGATCCTGTCCAGCATGGGCAGGAGCTCTGGCGATAACGATGGGTTGGTCCTCCAGTGCTTGCGGTCGAGGGATGGCCCGTTGCTCGGCAGGGCGAGGCGCTCGTTGGCCTTGACGCTGGCGATCACCTAGTTGTCGCGCCAGTTTTCCCACCTTGCGCCGCTGAAGGTGGAGATGTAGGCACCAGCCGAATCCGGCCTCGTCTGAAAGTAGTAGGCACCAAGATGGTCCCTAGCCTTCCCAGACTTGACCAGCATGAAGAAATGGCGGAAGAGGGAAGTGCAGGGAGCCACCCCCACAAACATCTCGCAGAGGTGGACGAAGATGGCTGCTTGGAGGATGGAGTGGGGCGTAAGGTGCTAAAGCTGGAGCCCGAACTCCTCCAACAGTAGCAGAAAAAAGGCGAGATCGGCAGCACCAACCTGCAGGAGATGTAGAAGACGAATAGCACGAACTCCCCGACGGTAAGGTCACCAAGGGGAGCCGTGCCAGCGCGAATCCTTCTGGCGAGCCCCGGTGCGCTCCACACGAGTAGGCCACACACCAGATTGAGCACCGCCTCAGTCTAGAAGCGGTCAGGATGACCTAGCGAAGACATGGCAACTATGGCGGCGCGAGCGTAAAGCACAGGAGCGTGAAGGCAAAGGGGCGCAGAGGGCTCGAAGGCGAAAGGGCACAAGCGATTGGGAGAGAATGCGAAAGGGTAACTGCTGCACGTGGAGGTGAACCCCTTTTCAAGGAAACCAGAGTCTTCACTCAAGGAAACCCTTCTGCGCGCCCCTCAAACGCTGCAGAAGATCTTGCCCGACGAGCACCAAGGACCAAGACAACCAGTCTATGACACGGGGGCTCGGGCCCACAAGTCATACAGATTATGTGCCAGACTTCGAGTGCGAAAAGAGCGAACTACCACGCGGGGAGCGAACCACCGCACACGATCGTGCGTCGCCTCAGGGCCGCCGTGGAAGGATATTTTTAACCAAGGCAGCGGCAACGAGGTGCCCCGCGCATGGCCCGACGAAACTGCTAGACGTGGGGGCCATGGGTCAGTCAGCCACGGGGACTAATGTGGCAGTTGACATGACTGAAGGTAGATTGACAGCGCGTGCCTCGACAAATGAGCTGAATTAATGCGGCACGTCAGCAGGCGTGCTAAGATGGCACCCCAATCACCGGTCACGCCATGTTGAGGCAAAGTACGAACCTTGGCCCCACCTGCAGGCTCGCATCCTCTCCTGAGGCGGGCCCGGGGGCCACTGTCGGTACCCTGAAACTAGGGTACCCCTTACTACTATATAAAGTCGCAGTGCCCACACGGCTATCTCTTAGTCGCGTGGTAAAGGTGTTGTGTGTGGGACCAGGCCATGGCTTGCCCGAGTCACGCGCGACTACTCTAGGTCCACGGCAGCGCCTGACTCCACCACATGGGCGGGTCCGGAGCCGTCACGTGTCCAGAAAAGGTGATATACTCCAAGGCATCAACGGTGAGTCAGGACCCCCATGGGAGAGCACCAGACCCCTGGATATGCAGTCCGGACCTCCAGGGTTGGTCCAGGACCACCACGTGTGCCAAGCCGGACCCCTGGAATGGGATCCGAACCCTCCCGTATGGGGTCCGGGCCGCCCATAATGGGGTCCCAAGGTCCTAGGACAGAACATACACGGGCCTTGAATAGGACCCAAGCGGGGGTCCGATACCGACACGTGTCCAGACCTAGTCTGGTGCGAACCTGTCCACATACACTTCTGCTCCCTGCCCAGGCGGAGACCCGATGCTGCCATGTGGCTTACTACACGTGACATAAGCCAACGGGCGGAGCCTGACATAAGGCCTCTAGGTTACGCGGCCTCTGCATTTATTGAGGATGAGGCGCGCCGCCTGTCCATTCCACTGGTAGGCGGTGTGTCGCCTCTGCATTTATTGAGACCAGTCCATTCCGCTGGTAGGCGGCGACCTGTCCATTCCACAGGCGGCGTGCCTGTCCATTCCACTGGCAGGCGGCACGCCCATACTGCCGCGTGCACTACGCTCATCATTACTCGCACGTTACCAAGGAAGCTGCCACCACATATCAATACTGCGCGGACTGTGGACATCATGGCGTCCGGAGATTGCTCAGGCGTTACTTGCATTAGTTACTCCTATAATGTATTCCTTCCATTATGCTCCTGGGCCCACATGTCGGGGCTCAGCATCCTTGTATGTGCCTTCCTTGAGCTATAAAAGGGAAGGAACACAACGTTACAAGGTAGACCCAACTCAAGCTCTCGAGCAAACCCTCAGGCAGACTCACAAGCTCTCAGGCTCAATTCACAAACTCTCAATACAACATACACACAGTGGAGGTAGGGTTTTATGCTCCGGTGGCTCGAACCACTATAATCCCTTGTGTGCTCTTGTGTTCATCACGAATCCACCTAGCAGGCAAAACGCTTAGGCCCCCTCCTCATGTTAGGATTTAGGGCGGGTGCGTTCCGCCACCCGGCCGGAGATTTTCCTCTCCGACAGTATTTTCCACTTGATGTGGAATTACAGTATCCTCTAAAGCCCTGATGGCAGAAACATATAAGGTTTAGGTGTTACTGACAAAATATCCCCATTGTGCCAGAATGATAGACTATAATAATTTATCTGATCGATGAAAAATCCCTGATGGATTACGATATTTGATGGACTTTTGTTACACCATCATAGATGTTGCAATGGATGAATGCCTGGAGCGATGTGTCATATTTAGAATATGTACTATTGCAATTATATTAACCCCTAAAGTCCTATAGAAGGACATGTTACTTGCTTTGCACAACTATGTATAAATTGTGGTGTAAGATAGAAAATTATAGCACCCCAACCTCATCCATTCTCGTTATTCCAGATGAACAATGAGACATATATCTTGAAGAATATGTTTGAGTTATGAGGGATAACGACTTCGACAGATGTCATCGTCAGGGGTAGCGAATGCTTATATTGATCACAATCGTGAGACAATAAATGTCATATTCTATGCCCTGAAGGCATCAGCTTGATGATCAATATGTGAACCTTTATGGAAGTTTCTATCAAATATAAAGATCCAGTCGATCGAACACCATCAGTCAAAGTGGCTTGTTAATGTTGATATGTTTACTTACCTCGTATATCTTAGAAGTGAGTAGAGGTAAAGTTCCTGATATAATCCTTGCAACAGTATGCAATCCGTTTGCTAAATCTCTATGTGCGTATACTTCCAGAAGAAGATGTTGCGCCATATTGATACGGTTTTGCAAGGATCAAGGGAGCACATTTCTAAATTTAGCCCTTGTAGAAGATTCGATGGAATCCTGATCTAGAAGATCAAAATTTGTCCTGATGACATTTGTTGTACTCTTTTTCCTTAGTGAGTTTTTATGAAGTTTCTCACATAAGGTTTTTAATGAGGCAACAAAGTGCAAATGTAATTTGTGTCACCATGTACTCTGTCGGAGAGGAAATCTCCAGTCGGGTGGCGGAGTGCACCCGCCCTAAATCCTAAGATGAGGAGGGGGCCTAAACGTTCTGCTTGTTGTGAAACTTTTTGGATGAACACAAGAACACGCAAGAGTTTAGAGTGGTTCGGGCCACCGGAGCGTAATACCCTACTCCACTGTGAGTTGTATTGCTCATGAGCTTGAGTTGTGTATTGGATGACTTGGGTCTGAGAGTCTGAGTGAGTGTGTTTTGTAACGTAGTGTGCCCTCCCTTTTATAGTCCAAGGGGGGCACATACAAGGATACTAAGCCCCGACATGTGGGCCTAGGGACAAAACGAGTGTAGTACTTGGAGCCATTTATCCAGTGTAATCTTTTCGTGCCCTGATCTCTGTGATCTCCGTAGCATTGGCTTGCTGCAGAAGTTTCCCTGGCAACATACAAGTCATGATGACCATGGCGCGTGCGCGGTGGTATGGGCGTACGCCCGCTGTCTGATTGGACAGGCATGCCGCCTGTAGGGTGGCCTGGTCGTCGCCTGCCAGAGGAGCAGAGAGAGGGTGCATTAAATGCCGAGCCGTCACCTTGCCTGCTAGCGGAGTGGACGGGGCGCATGAAATGTTGTGATGGCACATCGCTTGTCAGGCTACGGGGATCCTCCCGTATTAAATACTGAGATAGCGTAGCGTGCGATGCGCGGCACGGCTCGCGACACGTAGTCCTTACGTCGGGCTCGGCCCTACTGGCTTACGTCATGGGCCGAAGGCCACGTGGCAGCATCAGGTCTCCACCTGGGCGGGGGGCTGAGCCGTACATGATGGGGTCCAGGCATGTGACAGCGCCGGACCCCTGCCTGGCCTTTGGCCAGGGCTTAAGCATTTTCCGTCCTGGTGCACCGGGACCCACCGTGAGCGGCCCGGACCCTTTGCGAAGGGGACTGGTTGCCACCTTAGGGGCCTAGTATGCACACATGGAGCTCTCGGACCCCCCCTAGGAGTCCTGCCCGCAAACTTAGGCGCACTCCCATGGGGGTCCGGACTTACTGCAGATGCCCAGGAGTATTCCACCACGATGGACACATGGCGGTCCTGGTCCTACCCTAGTGGTAAGGCCAGGCGCCGCTGTGGGCCCTGAGCAACCGCCCTTGGTTGGGCTAAGGCACGCCTTAGTCACAGATACAACCTTACTGAAAGGGAAATGTGCCCTTTGGCCATTTCTATAATGTTTTGGTGATTAAGTGTCCAACACATAGTGAATGAGATATTGTATGCCAATCAAGCAAAAAGGTGCAAATCATGTAATGAGGTACGTTTCTAGACTTAGTACATTGTTTTGAGTACTAACATATATTGTCTAAGTGCTAGAAACAGGAGAAAAGGAATTGGAAAAGAGTCCTGCTCGATCTAGGTGCACTGGACTGTCCGGTGGTGCACCGGACAGTGTCCGGTGCGCCAGGCGAGTCCAAGGTGAACTGGCCACTCTCAGGACTCGACGGCGGCGTACGACTATAATTCACCAGACTGTCCGGTGGTGCACCGGACTGTCCGGTGGTGCACCGGACTGTCCAGTGAGCCAACGGTCGACTGCACAACGGTCGGCCACGCAATCCGTGGGCGACGCGTGGCAGCACCAACGGTCGGCAGGGGGCACCGAACAGTGTCCGGTGCGCCAACTGCCACGAATCTGCAATGGTCGACTGCGCCAAAATAGGAAGGAGTTCTGCACCGGACTATCCGGTGCGCCACCCGACCGAAGGCAATCTTGGCCTTCTTTGTTGGTCTCTGTCAGTACCCTCAATCAGGGGTACCCTCTACTACAGTATAAAGTAGCCGCGCACCCGTGCAACACCTCAAGGCCACGCGGAGAATGGCGCCCAACCCCACCACATGGGTAGGTCCAAGGGCGCCACATGGCAAGGAAAGGTAGTACGTCCCAGTATTCATCGTTGGGTCCGGACCTCCACAGAAGGACACCGGACCCCTATGCGTACAAGTCCAGAAGAAGGCACGTCGAGTCCCTTGGGAGGGCCCTAGTCCCCCTCCAAGTAAGGTCCGAGCCTTAGCAAGGTCCCGGGATGAGAAGGACCCTGGCATGAGTAGGGGTCCGGTGTTGGCACGTGTCCAGACCTTGCCCTGCACTCCCCGCTGCTGTCGCGTGGCTTGTGGCCCGTGACATAAGCCAACAGGCCAAGCCTGACGTAAAGCCCATAAAGCCGTGCAGCCTCTGCATTTATTGCGAAGAGGACACGCCGCCTGCCACCACGCTAACGGGCGACGTGCCCTCCCAGCATTTAATGCGTCCTGTCCAATCCGCTGGCAGACGACATCAAGGTCATCCACCAGGCGGTGCACCTGACCGATCTGTTGGCAAACATTGCGCCTGTGTCGAGCGGTGCGCGGTACTCATCATCCCTTCTACAAGAAGCCTCCCCTGCACGCCGAGGATACGCAGATCTCGGGTGTCAGGGCACTAGAAGATCGCCCCAGCAGCAAACATTTATGGCTCCAAGTGCTATATTCGCTATGTCCCTAGGCCCGCATGTCGGGGCTCAGTACCTTTGTGCATGCCCCCTTCAACTATAAAAGGGGAGGCATGCGGCATTACAAGACAGATCCAATCTAAGGCTCACACAGACACTCACAAGTTCATACAAGCTCTCAAGTAATACATCACACAGTGGAGTAGGGTATTACGCTCCGGCGGCCCGAACCACTCTAAACCCTCACGTGCTCTTGTGTGTTCATCTACCAGTCCCGTAACAAGCAAAACACTTAGGCCCCTCCTCTTCTTAGGATTTAGGGTGGGTGCAATCCGCCACCCGGCCAGAGAGATTTCCTCTCCGACAGTCTCCAACGGCTCCTAGCTGCCTTGGGGCTATAAAAGGGACCCCTAGGCGCATGGAGGAGTCACCCAAGCACAATCTAAGCATTCCAAGACTTCTAGTCCTCACTTTCACGCAATCGTTCATCGTTCTTGAGATTGGAGCACTTTTCGAGTTGTAAACTCCTTGCGCGTGTTTTGTGTGCTCATCTTTTCACTTGTGTGTGTGTTTGCGGTGTGGATTTAATTCTAGTGTGTGTTGCTCTTCCCAACCTTACTCCATGCTTTCTTTGTGAACAATCGTGTAAGGGCGAGAGGCTCCAACTTGTGGAGATTCCTCGCAAACGGGAAGAAAACTATAAGGAAGAACACCGTGGTATTCAAGTTGATCATTGGATCACTTGTAAGGGGTTGAGTGCAACCCTCGTCCATTGGGACGCCACAACATGGAGGTAGGCAAGTGTTATACTTGGCCGAACCACGGGATAAACCACTGTGTCTCTTGTGTTGTCTCTCTCTGTGATTATTGTGATTCACAAGAGCTCGCTCTATAGCCACTTGGTCCTATTGCACTAACATCTTTATAACCAAGCTTGTGGCTATTGAGTGTTGAATTTTATAGGATCACCTATTCACCCCCCCTCTAGGTGCTCTCAATTGGTATTAGAGCCATTCTCTTCACGTAAGGGACTAATTGCCCAAAGAGATGGATCCTAAGGGAAAGGGGATGGTGGTCAACGATAAGGAGAAGGAGTCCATCTTCAACGAGCCAAGGGACGACAAGCCCACTGACTCTGGCTCGAGTCACAAGAAGGACGGGAAGAAGAAGAGACGCATCAAGAAGATCATCTACTACGACAGCGACGAATCTTCTTCTTCACCAAGAGACGATGACGACGAGAAAAAGAAACCGGTTAATTCAAATTATTCATTTGATTATTCTCGTATTCCTTTTAATTCCAATGCTCATTTGCTTTCAATTCCTCTTGGTAAACCTCCACACTTTGATGGAGAGGACTATGCTTTTTGGAGTCACAAAATGCGTAGTCACTTATTTTCTCTCCATCCTAGTATATGGGAGATAGTTGAAAATGGAATGCATTTCGACAGTACCGATAACCCTATGTTTATCAATGAGCAAATTCATAAGAATGCACAAGCTACCACTGTTTTGCTAGCATCCTTGTGCAGGGACGAGTACACCAAGGTGAGCGGCTTGGACAACGCCAAGCAAATCTGGGACACCCTCAAAATATCACATGAGGGAAACGATGCCACCATGATCACCAAAATGGAGTTGGTGGAAGGTGAGCTGGGAAGGTTCACGATGATCAGGGGAGAGGAGCCAACACAAACGTACAACAGGCTCAAGACCCTGGTCAACAAAATTAGGAGCTATGGAAGCACAAGATGGACGGACCACGACGTCGTCCGACTTATGCTCAGGTCTTTTACTGTTATTGACCCTCATCTTGTGAACCTCATCCATGAAAATCCCAGGTACACAAAGATGACGCCCGAGGAGATACTCGAAAAATTTGTGAGTGAGCGCATGATGGTCAAAGAGGCAAGGTATGTTGATGATGCATTAAACGGCCCAATGCCCATCTACGAGCCATAGCCTGTTGTGCTCAAGGCAACAAGCAGCAATGAGGCGCTACCAAGCAAGGTAGCACAAGTAGAGGCTGTCGGGCACAACGAGAATGAAATGGCGCTCATCATCAAGCGCTTCAAGACTGCTCTTAAAGGACGCAAGGAGCACCCCAACAAGAACAAAACAAAGGGAAAGCGCTCCTGCTTCAAATGCGGTAACACTGGTCACTTTATTGCAAACTATCCCGATAATGATAGTGACCAGGGACAAGAAAAGAGCGGGAAGAGGGAGAAGAAGAAGGCCTACAAGAAGGCGAAGGGCGAGGCGCACCTTGGCAAAGAATGGGATTCGGACTGCTCTTCTTCCAACTCCGACGACGAAGGACTTGCTGCCTCAGCCTTCAACAAATCGTCACTCTTCCCCAACGAGCACCATACTTGCCTCATGGCAAAGGAGAAAAAGGTAAGCGTTCGAGAAACCCCTAAGTATACTACTTCAAGCGATGATGATTCTAGTGATGATGAAGTAGATTATACTGAATTATTTAAGGGTTTAGACAGAGCAAAAGTAGATAAAATTAATGAGTTAGTTGATGCCTTAAATGAAAAGGATAGACTTTTAGAAAAGCAAGAGGATATTTTGTATGAAGAGCATGATAAGTTTGTTAGTGTGCAAAAATCTCTTGCTTTAGAGATCAAAAGAAATGAAATGCTATCTTCCGAATTATCTGCTTGCCATGAAACTGTGTCTAGTTTAAAGAGTGTAAATGATGATTTAAATGCTAAGCTAGAGGAAGCAAATAAATCTAGTTCATGTGTAGAACATATTGTAATTTGCAATAGATGCAAGGATTTTAATGTTGATGCTTGTGATGAACACTTAATTTCCATTTCTAAATTCAATGATGAGGTGGCAAGTCTTAATGCTCAACTTAAGACTTGCAAGATAGATTTTGATAAATTAAAGTTTGCTAGGGATGCCTACACAATTGGTAGACACCCCTCAATTAAGGATGGACTTGGCTTTTGAAAGGAAGCCAAGAACTTAACAAGCCAAAGGGCTCCCATTTCCAACAAGGAGAAAGGGAAGGCCCCTATGGCTAATAGTAATCAAAAGAACCATGCTTTCATTTATGATAGAAAATTTTCTAGGAATGCTCATTTTAATAGGAGTTATGTTGATTATAATGATTCACATGCTATGTTTGCCTCTAGCTCTACTTTTGTGCATGGTAGGCCTAGGAGAAATTTTGTGTCTCATGCTCCTAGGAAAATGTGTAATAAACCTACCACTGTCTTTCATGCTTGCAACACTATGTTTGTACTTTCATGTAAAAATAAAAAAGTGGTTGCTAGAAAATTGGGATCCAAATGCAAAGGAGACAAGGCTTGCATTTGGGTACCAAAAGCTATTGTGACTAACCTTGTAGGACACAACAAGAGTTGGGTACCCAAAACCCAAGCCTAATTTGCCTTGCAGGTTTATGCATCCGGGGGCTCAAGCTGGATTATCGACAGCGGATGCACAAACCACATGACGGGGGAGAAGAAGATGTTCACCTCCTACATCAAGAACAAGGATTCCCAGGATACAATTATTTTTGGAGATGGGAACCAAGGCAAAGTCAAAGGTTTGGGAAAAATAGTTGTCACAAGCGAGCACTCAATTTCCAATGTATTTTAGTAGAGTCGCTAGGCTATAATCTCCTGTCTGTAAGTCAATTGTGCCACATGGGCTACAATTGTTTGTTTACAAATGTTGATGTATCTGTCTTTAGAAGGAGTGATGGTTCATTAGCGTTTAAGGGTGTACTAGATGGCAAACTCTACTTAGTTGATTTTTTGAAAGAGGAGGCCGATCTAGATGCATGCTTAATCGCTAAGACTAGTATGGGCTGGCTGTGGCATCGCCATCTAGCACATGTTGGGATGAAGAACCTTCACAAACTTCTAAAGGGAGAGCATGTGTTAGGACTAACCAATGTCTACTTCGAGAAAGATAGATGTTGGAACTTGCTCTCTGGTGCAAGGGGATCCAACGGGGGTGTGTAGTCATGTAAACAGGGTTCTCGCGCGAGATGGCAATAGCTTTGTTAATCCAGCCTCTCAAGGGCACTGTGCGGGGGTATTTATAGGTATCTGAGTGCCCAGCGTCCTGTGTTAAGGACGCATGTGCCCTCAGACACCTAGGTTATCCCCGGAATATTCCCATAAAGCGGGGTTACAGACCGTAATTACAGGGATGCCTTTACAAATTAGGCCCGTAACACGCAGCGGCCACGCAGGGCCTGTTACAATGGGCCGGATCACACGTGGGCCTCCATGCTGGACGAGGTCGCAAGATGGGACGACCTTGTCACAGGTCTTCGTCTGGTGACGTATGGGACGAAGGGTGAGCCTGTCCGTTGTCTTGTCTCCGTTGGTCCAACGATTACGGCGAAGGCATCGAGCGAAGGGTGGCGTCTTCGCCTTCGCCCCAACATTTGCCCTCCGAGGGACCAGTTCGACTAAGTCATCTGGTGCCGAAGACGTCGCTAGATGGCAGAGACGCTGCCCTCGCTCGAAGTGGTTCCGCGGGGGTTTTTGACATGACCGTTGATTGACACCGTACTGTTGGACTACGGGTTTTCCGAAGCGCCGCGCCCTGTGTATAAAAGGGGGCGGGGGGCGGCGTGTTTTGAACTTTATCTTTCCGCGCTCTGTGAAAACCCTAGCCGCCTTTTCCACCCTCTTGCTGCTCGTCTGCCCTCCTTGCTCTTGTTCGCCGGAGATCTGGCCCGAGTGAAGCAGACCGCCCGCCACCGCCGACGGTACGTAGCGATGCCGACCTCTTCTTCTTCTGCTGCAGCTACGCCACCGGCCGACGCGTCGTCTGAGGAGACGCTGAGCACTGTGGCGGCGGAGGAGTTGCGCGCCGGTGATACGGTGGATTTTGATGTGTCGCGGATGTCCTCGGTCCGCGTGCAAGATATGCAGCAGCTTGGTTACTTTGGCGGCGGAGTAGCTCGTGTCCTGGGGACGGAGGAGGTCCCCAAGCCAGAAGGCGAGTTGGTTGTGTTCGAGGCGTTCTTTGCCGCTGCTCTTCGCCTGCCTGCGCACCGATTTGTGGGAGAAGTCCTGCGCAGATTTAACGTCTAGATCCATCAGCTGACTCCGAATGTCGTGGTGGCTCTGTCGAAGTATGTCTGGGCGACGACTTCGTATGGCGGACAACCATCAGTCGAAGTCTTCGCGAAGTATTATTGCTTGCACTGGCAGAAAAGGATGATCGGAAATGAGGTTGCCCAGTTTGGGTCCTGTACATTTACGCCGAAGACCGGCAAGACCTCGATGGAGGTAGTTGAGTTGGTTCCTTGCGCCCGCAATAAGTGGGGCAACTGGCATGAGTTTTGGTTCTACGTTGCGGGGGGCACAATCGAAGACCATCCGGGGCTCCCCGTGGCCGAGATGTGCTTGCATTATTACTCAGCATACCCGTCGTTTGAAGTGGCGGAGGAGGATGCGGACGAAGGGGCCCTTCGGTGCGCCGCCGGCCTGAGCAGCGGGCGGGATTTGGTTGAGGAGTTTGTGGCGTACGGGGTGTGGCCTTTGGCGCATGGCTGGGCGTTGGGCGAAGTATGCCCTCGCCAGATGCCTTCCCATGGTGGGAAGCTAGTGCGAAGTCCCACCTTCGCGCTGGATCTGCATAACCGCGATCCGGTCGCCTTTGTGCGTGAGGCGGAGGATGGGGCGGTGCGGATCGTCGGTCGGTACGTGCCGAAGACGGAGGGCCAGCGTAGCTGGGATATTCGCGGGTCTAATGACCGCTTGAACAGGGTTTTCGAGTTGAACCGTCTGCCGTATGGCGGTTATCCCGGCCAAGACGATGTGGATCGTCGCGGGAAGAAGCCGGTGGTAGAGACTAGAGATGACCCGCGCCGGCGGCCGCCCCATCCTCTAAGAAGAGGAAACTAGGTATTGCTATGGGAGGACTGGGGGTTTCTGATGGTTTTGCTAGGGAATTGATGAGGACATGCGCGGCCCCGGGGGGAAGGATGTCTTCGCCCGAGCTCCGGGAGTCTTCGGTGCGGATGCTGAGGGTTACCGGGGGTTGGTGGCCTAGGAATGTTCCTATCCCCCGCGCGGCCGGCGAAGACTTTTTTACATCTCGCATGGTTCGTGATTGGAAAGTGTTTCCTTACGGGCAGAATATTGCTGCTGTTGTGTCGGCAGTGATGGACAAGGATCGTCAGGGAGCTGCGCAGAAGTGCCAGGCGGTCGTCAGGCTTCATGAGGCCAGGCCAAAGAGGCCACGGGGGACTACGAAGGTTGCTGCCCCCGGCGGAAGCCAGCCGCCGCTGGCGGCGAAGTCGGCCGTCCCTGCATCCAGCAGGGCGCCGGAGGCTACGAAAGCGGCTGCCGCCGGTGGTTCCAAGTCTGTGAAGGTCGTCCCTGTGTCCAGCAGGGTGTCGGAGACTGCGAAGGCAGCCCGAGAGTTGCCGCCGCCGGGCAAGCGCGTCGCCGACTTCGCCACCGACATTAGTGTGGAAGATTATCTTGTTGGTAAGTCGTTGGCTTGAGTTTTTTTTCTTTATATGTTGATACGTCGCAGGGTCAGACGAAGGCCAACTTGTTGTTGTTCCGCCTGCCGTGTCGACCGCGGCGGCTGCCGTGGTGCCCAGGGCGAAGGGCAGTGCTCTTAGTGCCGGTGGCGAGATTCCGGCACTCACTGCCGTCAGGGACGAGGCGGGTGCTGTGTCCCGCCGGCTGAAGGAGCTGAAGGAGGCACTAAGTCAGGTATGTTGAGCTAGACTTCGGTTTTTTACCGGCTTCGTTGGGGCTGTGGTCTTATGTGTGTCTTGTAGGCGGCTGACTTCACAGACCGCACGGCGTCAGGGGCCCTGATGGTAGTTGTGCCTGCCGAAGTCGAGAGACTTCGGACGCAGCATGCTGACGCCGTCCGGGAAAAGTCGACCGCCGACAGCAAGTGCCGCAAGCTGGCGGATAAGGTGGCCGCGCTGGAGGGTGAGAGGACTGACCTCTGGCGCCAACTGGCGGAGGAAAGGAAGGAGGCTAATGAGGCCCTCGCCAAGGCGCAGTCTACGCAGGCGGAGGCCAATTTGGCGCGGGCGGAGGGCAGTCTTGCCAGGCAGCGTGCCGAGGAGTTGGAGGGGCGGCTCAACGCTCTGCAGACCCGTGTGGAGAGGGCCAAGGCTTCGACGCGCTCGGAGGCTGAGCGGACACGCAAACAGCTTGTGGATTCATACCATGAGCTGGGCGCGCGGACCGCTGACTTCAAAGTGCCGGACCGCGAGCCCGGACTTCGCTACCTCGAGTGGATACAGGAGGAGTTGCTGGCGCTCCCTACCATTGTGGAGGGGTTTATGTCCTATGCCTCCCTGGTCACTTGCGAGGGGGCGATGAACGCGCTCTCTCGCGAAGGGTGCCGGCACTATGAAGTCTTCGACCAAGCTGATGAGGATTTTGAGCGCGATATTTACAAGGTTGAGGACCCTGTGGTGAAGGAATCCGCGGGAGCCCTCTATGACCGGATGTGGGGACCCCACGGTCGGGAGGTGGTCAGGGAGCGGGCCGAGACGGCGAGGGGTCAGGTAATGTTTGGCTTTTGTTTGGTGTTTGTTGAATGTGGGTTATATGTGGGTTTGCTGAATCTGTGTGCTGTGTCTCAGGCGGCGCGTGGCGAGAGGGTGGATGACTTCGGGGCTTTGAACAGCGCGCAGCCTGACTCGGAGTCAAACCCGATGGTGGCTGCGCCCGAGACCGCCTTGGAGCTGCCCCCGGAAACTGTCGAAGGCATTCCCGGTGCTCCCGCAACCACTGCAGCCGGCGGAGGCCCATCGCCAACTGCCGCACCGAGGGCTGAGGATCCTGTGAAGATGGTGGCGGAGCCGGCAGCGGAGGATCCCGCGACGGCTGGGCCTTCGCAGGTGGCTTAGCGGGTGTGGGTAGTTAGGGAATTTTGGATATGTTGCTGAACCTTGGTTGCTGCGCAGGTTCAAGATTTTGGGCCTGTGCACGCAACCGCTACTGCTAATTTTTTGGCGGCTTCGACCGTGGACGATGGGAATAAATCGGATGAGTCTGCATCTAAGTTTTCTGATTTTGGTGACTCTGGGAGCTCGGTTGAGTGGACCGAAGAGTCATCGGATGAGGACTTAGACTACTTTGCGGCCTTGGATGTGGCAGCGGCGGAGGCTTCGCCGCATGCTGCGGATGATGAAGTTGTGCCTGGTTCGAGTGCTGGGCGTAGGCGGCGAAGGGCGGTCGCGAAGCGTAGAGTGAGTGAGGCAGACAGTGGTCGGCTTTGTGTGAGTAAGGCTGGCAGGCAGGAACTGCTGTCCTTGCCGGTCGCTGTGAGCTCAGGTGAGGGGGAGCTGCAAAGTCTTTTTGCGGGTGAGGAGCTGAGGATAATGCTATTTAACTATAGGGAGATGGGGATTATTCCGAAGGTTGAGCCGATGTAAAGTGTGATGCCCTTGCTTGTACATAGCTTGTATGATGAAGTTGTGTGCCTTCGGCTATGCTCACGAAGGCGTTACGTACTTGGTCTGGTGTATTTGTTATGTTGGTCTGGTGCGCATGTAGTCGGTTTTCGCGCGGACCGTTTGGTGTAGTCGTTTTCGCACTTGTTAAGCTTCGTCCGGCTGCACCCTTAGGCGACTGTTGCACGGATAGTCTTCGCGGAAGACTTCGATTTTTCGCACTTGTTGTGCTAGTCTGGCTGCACCCTTAGGCGACTTCTGCATGGATAGTTTTCACCGAAGACTTCGATTTTTTGCACTTGTTGTGCTAGTCCGGCTGCACCCTTAGGCAACTTCTACGCGGATAGTCTTCGCAGAAGACTTCGATTTTTCGCACTTGTTGTGCTAGTCCGGCTGCACCCTTAGGCGACTTCTACGCGGATAGTCTTCGCAGAAGACTTCGATTTTTCGCACTTGTTGTGCTAGTCTGGCTGCACCCTTAGGCGACTTCTGCGTGGATAGTCTTCGCAGAAGACTTCGATTTTTCACACTTGTTGTGCTAGTCCGGCTGCACCCTTAGGCGACTTCTGCGCGGATAGTCTTCGCAGAAGACTTCGATTTTTCGCACTTGTTGTGCTAGTCCGGCTGCACCCTTAGGCGACTTCTGCGCGGAATTGTCGCACGCGAGGGTGGCTGGCGCTGGGCCTTGCGGTGACTTTGTATTGGTCGAATGTCGAAGACCGTCGGCGTGGTCTTTTTTCGACGTAGATTTTGCGAGGGATTTTTCACTTGTATATTACATGACTCCACCTCGTTAAAAACCTCACCCCCTGGGAGGAAAAGAGTGCGGGCCAGAATAAAATTGTTTTTGCGAATTACAAGGGCGAGCTGGCCCTGATGAGTCAAACAAAAAATTTGCGGAGATTATCGATGTTCCAGGAATGCTCCAAGTCTTCGCCGGTTGGCGTTGTGAGCCTGTATGCGCTAGGGGAGGCCTTCGTCTTGACAATGAAAGGGCCCTCCCACCTGGGCTCCAGCTTGCCCCTGGACTCTGTTCGAGCTGTCCGGACGAGTACGAGGTCCCCCTCGCTGAATTCCCTTGGGATGACTGCCTGGTCACGCCATGCTTTTGTCTGGGCTTGATATTTGTCCAAAGCCTGTAGGGCGAAGACGCGGTCTCCGTCAATGAGGTCCTTCGAAGTCGGCTCGTCTACGTCGGGGACGGCCGACGCGGCTGTCTGAGGCGACCCATGCTTTATTTCTTGTGGAGTCATGGCCTCCGATCCGTATAATAGGCGGAAGGGGGTGAACCCAGTCGCCCTGCACTCAGTTGTATTCAGTGCCCAGACCACTTCGGGTAATAGGTCGGGCCACTTGCCTTTTTTGTCGTTGAGGAGCATTTTCTTGACGGCTATGAAAATTTTGCCGTTGGCACGCTCCACGACTCCGTTGGACTGGGGGTGGTACACGGAGGCGAAGGCAAGCTTGGTGCCGATGGAGAAGCAGAAGTCTTTGAAATCTTGGTTGTCGAACTGCTTGCCGTTGTCGACCGTGAGTTCGGACGGTACTCCGAAGCGGCAAACAATATTTTGCCAGAAGAATTTCTGGGCTGTCTTTGATGTGATGGTGGATACTGCCCTCGCTTCAATCCATTTGGTGAAGTATTCAACAGCGACGAAGGTGAACTTGAGGTTCCCCTGAGCCGTGGGCAGGGGCCCGACAATGTCTAGGCCCCAGCGCTGAAGGGGCCACGTGTGGGTGATCAGCTTCGTGAACTGCGAGGGGCGTCCCGAGCGTGGGGAAAATTTCTGGCAGGCTTCGCAGGATCTGATGACCCGATTGGCGGCGCAAATAATGGCGGGCCAGTAGAAACCTTGGCGAATCACCTTTGCCGCTAGGGCCCTAGGCCCTGCGTGGGAGCCGCAGGTCCCCTTGTGGACGTCGCGCAGGATATGGACGCCTTCGGTCTCGGTGACGCACTTAAGCATCGGTTGACTGACCCCCTTCTTGTAAAGTTGGCCCTCGATCAGTGCGAAGTCCCGGCTTCGGTGGTTGAGGTGCTTGGCCTCATTGCTGTCGATTGGGTGATAGTACCCCTGCAGGTACAGGGTTATTGGCGCCCGCTAGTCTTCGGTCATGATGAGGTTGATTATGCGGTGGCCCTCGCTGTCGTTGGTTATTTGGAGCCCTTCAGGGCTGCGAACGGCTGGCGTGCCGATGACGTGGTAGAACACGTCAGAGGGTAGGGCTTCGCCCCTGGCGGCTGCCTTGGCCAATGCGTCGGCCTCTTCATTCTTGGCTCGGTCCACATGCTGCAAGGTGAACCCCTTGAACTGTCTCTCGAGACTTCGGATGGCCACAAGGTATTGCATAAGTGTGGGGTTCTTTGCTGCATAGTCTTTCTCGACTTGGCCGGCGACCACCTTGGAGTCTGTCCTGACAATGCAGGTGGTGACACCAAGGGCTCTTAGTTTGCGGAGGCCGAGGATGACAGCTTCGTATTCTGCTATGTTGTTTGTGCATCTGTCAGATTCCAGAGCGAAGCTTAAGCATGCCGCGTATCTGTGCTTGACCCCGGCGGGTGAGGTGATGACTGCAGCAGCGCCTGCCCCCGCATGGCACCATGCGTCGTCGCAGTGGATTGTCCAAACCTTCTCTGCGGACCGGTCTGGCTATGTTATTGGCCCGGTCCAGTCGACGACGAAGTCTGCTAGAACTTGTGACTTGATCGCCGTCCTGGGCTCGAAAGTGATGTGGTAGCTGGAGAGTTCGGCCGCCCATTTGGCGATCCGTACTGATGCCTCCGGGTTTCTGAATAATTCGCCGAGTCCCCTATCTGAGGTGACGCGGACTTTGAATGCTTCAAAGTAGTGGCGCAATTTGTGCGAAGACATAATAACTGCATAGGCAATCTTTTCGAGTTCCGTCATGTTACATTTTGATGGTGTGAGCACTTCGGAGACGTAATAAATTGGGCACTGTCTGATCACGCCCTCTACTGTCTGCTCCTGAACCAGTGCCGCGCTAACCGCGTGCGGCGAGGCCGCCACATAAAGCAACAGGGGTAGCGAAGAGTCGGGGCTTGTAAGAACCACCAGCTCCAACAGGTACTGTTTCAGTGAGGCGAAGGCCGCCGCCTGCTCTGGTCCCCAAGCGAAGTCTTTTGCGCCGCGGCGTGTTTTGAGGAAGGGAAGACTTCGCTCAGCGGATTTGGAGATGAATCTGTTGAGGGCGGCCAATCTGCCCGTCAGACGCTGGACGTCTCTAGCTGACTGCGGGGGCGCCATGTTGATGATGGCTTGGATCTTGGTTGGGTTGGCCTCGATGCCGCGGTGTGATACCAGGTAGCCCAATATTTTCCCCTGGCGAACGCCGAAGACGCACTTTTCGGGGTTCAGGCGAAGTCATGCGTCCCGCATGTTCGCGAATGTCTCGGCGAGGTCAGCGAGATGGTCCTCCTTGCTCCTGCTGGCGACGACAATGTCATCCACATATGTGAATATATTTCTGCCGACCTGCCCTTCGAGCACTGTTTTGGTAAGCCGGGAGAAGGTGGACCCGGCGTTCTTGAGTCCCTCCGGTATTCTGATAAAGCAATATGTGCCGAAGGGTGTTATAAAGCTGGTGCTGGCCTTGTCTTCCTCCTTCATGTATATTTGGTGGTAACCGGAGAAGCAGTCGAGGAGTGACATGACTTCGCATCCGGCCGCGCTATCAACTATTTTGTCGATCCGCGGTAACGGGAAGTTGTCCTTTGGGCAGGCCTTGTTGAGACTGGTGAAGTCGATGCACATTCACCATTTGCCGCTCTTTTTCTGCACCATCACAACGTTGGAGAGCCACGTGGGGTAAGCCACTGGCTCGATAAATTTGGCTTCCAGGAGGCGGTGTACTTCTGCCTTGGCGGCCTCTGTCTTCTCGTCGGACATTTTGCGAAGCCGCTGTTTTTTCGGTCTCACCGAAGGGTCGATTCCCAAGCTGTGCTCAAATATGGATCGGCTGACCCCGACCAGGTCGAGGGCTGACCAGGCGAAGACATCTTTGTTCTTGGACAGGCAGCAGAGGAGTTTCTCCTCTTCCTGCGAAGTGAGGTCTTCGCTGATGGTGACTGTCTGCTTGGGCGTGGCCTGGTCGAGGGGGACAGTCTTGGTCCCGTCGTTGCTCTGCAGCTGTGCCTTGTCATGGTCTTTGTCGGTTGGGCTGACGGACGCAGGGACCTCGCGCTGGGCCGTGAGGTAGTGCACATTTCTTTGTCCGGGGACGAAGTCCCGCTCTATGTTGTGCGCAGTCTGCTGGTTGCCGTAGACCGCAATGGCGCCTAACGGACCTGGTATCTTCATGCACAGGTACAGTCCGTGAATGGCTGCCTCAAACTTGTTGATAGAGCCCCGGCCCATGATTGCATTGTACGGATACACCATATCAACGATATCGAAGGTTATTTGCTCACTTCGGGCATTGGGTGCTACACCGAAGGAGAGAGGCAGTTCTATTTTGCCGACAGGAAAAGTGCCCTTGCCACCGAAACCATACAATGGGTTGTTCGAAGGCTTGAGCAGGCTGTGGCTTATGCCCATGCGGTCGAAGGCATGGAGGAAAATGATGTCCGCTTGACTGCCATTGTCGACTAGGACTTTGTGCAGGTCCCAGCCTGCCACGCTGCAGTTGATAACCATGGCGTCGATGTGGGGGGCGCTGCTGTCACACCCGGGTTTTAGGGGCACCAAGACCCGGGCGCGAACATAAACACCAGGTATGCTGGGACCAAGTCTCACACATATGATGTATAGTGGCACAGGATCGAATGTCACATCTTTATACATAACAGGAGTTCTATACAAAATAAATAGTTACATTATAAGGAGACAACGGTCCAGCAACCCAAAGTTGACTGGGAGACGACGACCTAGACCTCTCACGAACTCATCACAGCATCCTCCATGAGCATCATCCTGCAGTACCTGATCTTGACCTGTGGTGTGTGTGAGACAGCAAGAGTGAGCTCACATACGTTCATCGCTCAACAAGTTGTGGGGAATAATGTGCATGAACTCGCCAAAGGTGGGAGCTCACGTGAAGTGTAAGGCTTACCAAAGAAGATGGTTAGAGCTGAGCATTGCTTTTAAAGTTGGTCAAAATTTTATTAGCAGTTACTAAGTGTAAGTAAATACCAACCCAGTTAAATAGTAGAACAGAAGTAATAACAACATCACCTGCAATGCAATGCATATGACAAATTGAATTTAAGTTCCATAATTTAATCATGTGAGGGTCCGAGCTGCTCATGACCGTGAGCACGGCTAGTATACCAGTTTTACACTCTGCAGAGGTTGCGCATCTTTACCCACAAGTCATGTTACCCATCTGCCAAGGGATCGCGACTTCCCATACACCTCTACCGAGGAGGCGAGGCAGGGTAACACTACGAGGCCTTTACAAAGTTCCACTAGCTTCAGAAAACCCGCTACAGTTTATAGGAAGATCCAGTGCAGGAATCCCTTGCAGGACCGCCATCGCAGCAAAATCCTCCCGAGGGCCTCCCTACACTGACCTCTCCCCTACTGCCCTTGCCCCTTTCGGGTAAGGTAGTCTTCCACTAGCTTTCCTAATTAATCAGCCAAGGGCATCCCATACTACCCTTGTGGTAGCACTGTTTTCCCGGGTGGTCGCTCCATGTTCCAATTAACATAATGATCTTATCATGAACAATAAATAACAACTGATAACAAAAGTATAATCATGAATAGTGTATCTCCATACCCAAAACCACATATAGCACTAGCAAGAACTACCCAGAAAGTTCAGTGGTAATCAAGGTATAAAGATAGACAAACTAGGGTAACCTATTGGGTCCCATCAAAATTAACCTATGCAGATCATTATTATTAATCAGAACATGGCTGGGTAAAAAGAAGTGATCAAGGGCACAACTTGCCTGGGCCTTGAGATTCCAGGTACCAGGATGATTCTTCAGATCCTCGTGACCTCACTGCTAATCGTAGCAATACAAACAAACATTGTATAGGCAAATTTAACATTACACCAAACATAGGAACAAAATACACAGTAATAATATACATATTAAAATAAGATCACAGGAAAAAGAATTATTAATTTTGGAGTTGTAGAATTCAAGCTATGATTTTCCTAAGGTTTAATGTGATTATAATATGATTAAATGATAAATAAATTTCCTAACAGAGTTCATGTCAAAACAGTGATTCTAAATGATAGAGAATATTATTACAAAATTTTAGGAATTGGAATGGTTCAATTTGGAGCTAAAATGGATTTTCTATGAATTTATAAAGTTTTAGTATTTATTTTCATATTAAAAATCTATTTTCTAATTCATTTTCCTGATTTTATAACTCTCTGGACTGGGCCTCATTTTCCAGAAAACCCAGGGGCTGGCGCGTAAAACTTCCTAAGACTCAGAAAATCCCCAAGGTGGACGGCGGGTTAATTTGTAAGACTTACGGGGTCTCTTTAGCAAATAGGCCAGGGCGAAGGGGTATCAATAGATCTGAGCCGTCCGATCACCAGAATGCGGTCCGGATTAAATTGTGAACCGGTATCCCATCTGGGCCTTTGGATCAGAGATCCACGGCACACGGAACGTCTACGCATGTGACTAAATCCTATCCACTCGATCAGTCTTGAACGCCCTGGATTTAATGCACCGAAGCGCTGACCCCGGTTCTAATCCTATCCGCCGGTGATCGATCCAACGGTGGTCGTGCATCGGCACCTTACACTCCACGCCGAGCAACGAAGCCCAGCCCGCAGATATTTGATCCAACGGTGCTCGCGTTCTCCTTCTCCCTCCTCGCCAACCCAAGGAAGCGCCGCCGCAAGCCCAGGCAGAGTTACGCCGGCGAGCGAATACAGGATGACTTCGTCCAGGAAATCGAGACCGGGATGTGGATGCACGGAGCGGGTTCCATGGCGAAGAGAGTCAAGGGCTTCATACCGTGGATTGATGCCCCGGTGATGCCGGCCGCGGCGAGGAGCGGATTTGCGGCGAAACATTTGCTCCGACGAGCAATTAGAGGCGGTCCGGTCGTCCATCGCGCCCGAAATGTCACCGAGCACCATCAGTGTGTCTTCCCGAAGCGCCCTGGCCCAGATTTGAGGCCACGACGGTGACGCATCCTCGGGTCGACGGCAGCGGTCTCCATGGCGGATCCGCAATGAAGCTTTGCACGACGGTGAGCAACTCCCCGCCAGTGATTGGTTGGGACGGATCAGCCACGGGAGCCCGGTTTTATAATCGCAAGGGAGCGGAGCCGATCACGCAACGACCGGCGAACTTTTCGCGGGCGGATTCGGAGAAACTCCCAGCCGCAACGTTGGGTTGAGATGAACCGAGCTCGATGATGAACCTGACCACTTGGGCCCACACGTAAGCGACACCAAGCGGAAGTAGGCGCACGAGGGAGAGGCTGACGGAAGGGGCCCGCAAGGCGGTGTCTAGGCGCGCGCGCAGGAGACCGTGGCCAGTGGGCCGCGCGGAGCCAATTCGGAACTGGGCCAGATAGCGGTTAAGTCGGCCCAGTTAGGTTTTATCCTTTTTCCCCTTTTTGTTTTCCTTTTCTTTTATCTTTTCTTTTTTTTTCCAAATTCAAACCAATTTGAGTTCAAGTTTAAATTCAAACTTTGTAAAATAACTTGTCCTCAGTTTGAATGGTATAATTTAATAATTTAAGTGTGAAGGATGTTTATTCTGATTTTTATTTTATTTTATGTATTATTTTTCTTAGTTTTCCCCTTCTCTTTTATTTTCTATTTTCTATTCCAAATTCAAATTTATACTTCTACTTTAGTTTTCAGATTTTTCAAATGTATCAATTGAAATCCAAAGGTGAATATAAACCATATTATTTTAATATTACCAATTTAAGTTTTATTCTCCTTGCTATCTATTTCATGGGATGTATAAATGGTTTCCTTTAAAAGAAAAATCCCTTTTTCTCCTCATTTTCTTATTTCCCAATTTCCAAAACATTATGATACTTTGTTCAGATTTCTTCTACCAATTCCAAATTCAGAATTTGGGTGTTACAAATCCTACCCCCCTTAAAAATAATCTCGTCCTCGAGATTTGTAAGAAGAGGAAATACAAAAGGATTGGTTTGCAATTTAGTTTTTAATTTCTAAATCAAGGGTCTCTCTTTTTATTATTAGTAAGTGATAGGAGAGCATGGGTAATATAGGTATGTCCACTTTATTATGTAGGATAGAAGATGTCTTTAGGGCATATATAGGTTTGGGTAAGAAAGAGTAGGATAAGAAAAGACTCCATCCAAGATTGTGGATATTGATTAACCTTGGTGATCTCACTTGATCCTTGAAGACTTGAGTTGGTGCTCATCCTTCCTTGATGAAGTTGATCATCTTCTTCGGTCTTGTCTCATTGATTAGGAGTTAGTGTATATTATTGGGCTGGGGAATATGGTTAATATAGGTATGGATGAGATAGACTACATGATGTAGGTTTACAAGTTTGTTTTAGGTGGGGGTTGATAGATTTTGCAATCCATTAAGACTCTATTGATTGGGTAAGTTATGTAACTTGTTATATAGGTCGAGTTGTTGTGTATGGCCAAGCTGATCTAAGTTACCAATTTAGGCTTAAGTGAAGTATGCCTTATCTTCTACACTTGCATTAAGTAACTCACTCTAGATTAGATCATATTAGATTAAATAGGATCTAGATTAGATTGGATATGACTAAATGAGACTAGTTAAAGTTAGATAGATCTTCTAGGGTAGGATACATGTTAGAATCTTTTGGGATAGGATGGATTATATGATGTAAGTAGGTTAGAATCTTCTTGCTAGGTTAAAATTGAGGGGTTATGCAACTATTGGATGGTTAAGGTAGTTGCATATGGCCAAGTTGGTCTTGTCGTTCTAAATTTAGTGCAGGGTGAACTAAGTTAAGGCATGTTTTATAGGAGTAGAGTCTAATCTATTTCATCAGTATTATCTAACATGTTGGATAAGTCACTTTAGATTAGATCATATTAGATTAAGTAGGAGCTAGATTAGATTGAATATGACTAGATTAGACTAGTTTAGGTTAAATAGATCTACTAGGGTAGGATAAATATTATTAGGATATGTTAGAATCTTTAGATTTATTAGGACCAGATAAAATCTTTTTAAGGTAAGATAAATCTATTAAGGTAATAGAATATCCTTTTAAGATAAGATGGATCTATTACACAAGATTGAATCTAGGTTAGATTGGTATGACTAGTTTGACTAAATAAGATCTAATTAAGTTGCACTAGATCATGGTTGTTTAATCTAGGGTGGATAAGTATGCTTATTAGGATAAGATGAATCTTTTGAGGTCAGTTAGATCTATTAGGCTGAGATAAAATCTTTTCAAGATAAGATGAGTATCTTTTAAGATGAGATGGATCTATTAAGATAAGGGAGATTTTTTTTTTTTTTAAGATAAGATGAATTGGCTAGAATGAGATCTTTTAGGATAAGATAAATCTCTTAAGCTAGATGTGTTCCAATGGGGATAATCTAGGTTGTCTAGTTATTTTATAAATATATTTTTATACCTATGTGTATATGCAGATGCAATTGTGGACATTACTCCACAACTCATCACACTCAAACAAAGATCCAAATCTGACAAGTATCATAAGAACAAACATTCAAGTTCACAGATATCTATAAAAATAGTTTTGTTTTTGTTCCTAAGAGTAGGTCTCCTTATTCCTAAAGGTCACTTTAGGCACAGGATTTCAAAGGGTGAAATCCACCATTGTCTCTAGAAAGAAAAAAAAAGGTAAGGATAATCAGAGTAGAGCGGAATTAGATGAGAAAAGATTACGAAAAGTTTAGAAAAGAATCAGAGTAAGGTAAGTAGATATTGGTTGTCCAGTTCTATCTAGGTTTCGTCCTACAGTCAACATTCCTCTGATACCACTTCTGTCACACCCGGGTTTTAGGGGCACCAAGACCCGGGCGCGAACATAAACACCAGGTATGCTGGGACCAAGTCTCACACATATGATGTATAGTGGCACAGGATCGAATGTCACATCTTTATACATAACAGGAGTTCTATACAAAATAAATAGTTACATTATAAGGAGACAACGGTCCAGCAACCCAAAGTTGACTGGGAGACGACGACCTAGACCTCTCACGAACTCATCACAGCATCCTCCATGAGCATCATCCTGCAGTACCTGATCTTGACCTGTGGTGTGTGTGAGACAGCAAGAGTGAGCTCACATACGTTCATCGCTCAACAAGTTGTGGGGAATAATGTGCATGAACTCGCCAAAGGTGGGAGCTCACGTGAAGTGTAAGGCTTACCAAAGAAGATGGTTAGAGCTGAGCATTGCTTTTAAAGTTGGTCAAAATTTTATTAGCAGTTACTAAGTGTAAGTAAATACCAACCCAGTTAAATAGTAGAACAGAAGTAATAACAACATCACCTGCAATGCAATGCATATGACAAATTGAATTTAAGTTCCATAATTTAATCATGTGAGGGTCCGAGCTGCTCATGACCGTGAGCACGGCTAGTATACCAGTTTTACACTCTGCAGAGGTTGCGCATCTTTACCCACAAGTCATGTTACCCATCTGCCAAGGGATCGCGACTTCCCATACACCTCTACCGAGGAGGCGAGGTAGGGTAACACTACGAGGCCTTTACAAAGTTCCACTAGCTTCAGAAAACCCGCTACAGTTTATAGGAAGATCCAGTGCAGGAATCCCTTGCAGGACCGCCATCGCAGCAAAATCCTCCCGAGGGCCTCCCTACACTGACCTCTCCCCTACTGCCCTTGCCCCTTTCGGGTAAGGTAGTCTTCCACTAGCTTTCCTAATTAATCAGCCAAGGGCATCCCATACTACCCTTGTGGTAGCACTGTTTTCCCGGGTGGTCGCTCCATGTTCCAATTAACATAATGATCTTATCATGAACAATAAATAACAACTGATAACAAAAGTATAATCATGAATAGTGTATCTCCATACCCAAAACCACATATAGCACTAGCAAGAACTACCCAGAAAGTTCAGTGGTAATCAAGGTATAAAGATAGACAAACTAGGGTAACCTATTGGGTCCCATCAAAATTAACCTATGCAGATCATTATTATTAATCAGAACATGGCTGGGTAAAAAGAAGTGATCAAGGGCACAACTTGCCTGGGCCTTGAGATTCCAGGTACCAGGATGATTCTTCAGATCCTCGTGACCTCACTGCTAATCGTAGCAATACAAACAAACATTGTATAGGCAAATTTAACATTACACCAAACATAGGAACAAAATACACAGTAATAATATACATATTAAAATAAGATCACAGGAAAAAGAATTATTAATTTTGGAGTTGTAGAATTCAAGCTATGATTTTCCTAAGGTTTAATGTGATTATAATATGATTAAATGATAAATAAATTTCCTAACAGAGTTCATGTCAAAACAGTGATTCTAAATGATAGAGAATATTATTACAAAATTTTAGGAATTGGAATGGTTCAATTTGGAGCTAAAATGGATTTTCTATGAATTTATAAAGTTTTAGTATTTATTTTCATATTAAAAATCTATTTTCTAATTCATTTTCCTGATTTTATAACTCTCTGGACTGGGCCTCATTTTCCAGAAAACCCAGGGGCTGGCGCGTAAAACTTCCTAAGACTCAGAAAATCCCCAAGGTGGACGGCGGGTTAATTTGTAAGACTTACGGGGTCTCTTTAGCAAATAGGCCAGGGCGAAGGGGTATCAATAGATCTGAGCCGTCCGATCACCAGAATGCGGTCCGGATTAAATTGTGAACCGGTATCCCATCTGGGCCTTTGGATCAGAGATCCACGGCACACGGAACGTCTACGCATGTGACTAAATCCTATCCACTCGATCAGTCTTGAACGCCCTGGATTTAATGCACCGAAGCGCTGACCCCGGTTCTAATCCTATCCGCCGGTGATCGATCCAACGGTGGTCGTGCATCGGCACCTTACACTCCACGCCGAGCAACGAAGCCCAGCCCGCAGATATTTGATCCAACGGTGCTCGCGTTCTCCTTCTCCCTCCTCGCCAACCCAAGGAAGCGCCGCCGCAAGCCCAGGCAGAGTTACGCCGGCGAGCGAATACAGGATGACTTCGTCCAGGAAATCGAGACCGGGATGTGGATGCACGGAGCGGGTTCCATGGCGAAGAGAGTCAAGGGCTTCATACCGTGGATTGATGCCCCGGTGATGCCGGCCGCGGCGAGGAGCGGATTTGCGGCGAAACATTTGCTCCGACGAGCAATTAGAGGCGGTCCGGTCGTCCATCGCGCCCGAAATGTCACCGAGCACCATCAGTGTGTCTTCCCGAAGCACCCTGGCCCAGATTTGAGGCCACGACGGTGACGCATCCTCGGGTCGACGGCAGCGGTCTCCATGGCGGATCCGCAATGAAGCTTTGCACGACGGTGAGCAACTCCCCGCCAGTGATTGGTTGGGACGGATCAGCCACGGGAGCCCGGTTTTATAATCGCAAGGGAGCGGAGCCGATCACGCAACGACCGGCGAACTTTTCGCGGGCGGATTCGGAGAAACTCCCAGCCGCAACGTTGGGTTGAGATGAACCGAGCTCGATGATGAACCTGACCACTTGGGCCCACACGTAAGCGACACCAAGCGGAAGTAGGCGCACGAGGGAGAGGCTGACGGAAGGGGCCCGCAAGGCGGTGTCTAGGCGCGCGCGCAGGAGACCGTGGCCAGTGGGCCGCGCGGAGCCAATTCGGAACTGGGCCAGATAGCGGTTAAGTCGGCCCAGTTAGGTTTTATCCTTTTTCCCCTTTTTGTTTTCCTTTTCTTTTATCTTTTCTTTTTTTTTTCCAAATTCAAACCAATTTGAGTTCAAGTTTAAATTCAAACTTTGTAAAATAACTTGTCCTCAGTTTGAATGGTATAATTTAATAATTTAAGTGTGAAGGATGTTTATTCTGATTTTTATTTTATTTTATGTATTATTTTTCTTAGTTTTCCCCTTCTCTTTTATTTTCTATTTTCTATTCCAAATTCAAATTTATACTTCTACTTTAGTTTTCAGATTTTTCAAATGTATCAATTGAAATCCAAAGGTGAATATAAACCATATTATTTTAATATTACCAATTTAAGTTTTATTCTCCTTGCTATCTATTTCATGGGATGTATAAATGGTTTCCTTTAAAAGAAAAATCCCTTTTTCTCCTCATTTTCTTATTTCCCAATTTCCAAAACATTATGATACTTTGTTCAGATTTCTTCTACCAATTCCAAATTCAGAATTTGGGTGTTACAGCTGCGCAGGTCGACGTCTCGTGCGTCGAAGGTTAGCGGTACGTGGGACCACTTTGTCTGCACGACTGGGCCGGTGATGGCGACGTGGTTGATGCTGTGGTAGTGGTCCCGCTTCTGCCGCTTTGTGTCGAAGTCGGAGCTAGACCCCCCCAGTGATCATATGAATGACTCCGCGATACGGCTGATCGGCGAAGTCTTCTTGTTTTGGGGCGTGGGGTGGGGGATGTTCTGATGTTGCTGGTGTGGAGGTGGGGGTGGGGGAGGTACGATTTGTACTTCCTAGTGGTGTTGGTATGCGTGGTGCGGTGGATGCGGGGCGGGGGCGTGGATGTATGGTGGAGGGGGTTGCTGATAAGTGTGTGCGACAACTCTGGGGTTGTCGGTTGGCTACGCCCGTGCCATCCTGTCTTTGGTGGCCTTCGTCTCTGGGCAGTCTCTGGTTTGGTGGGCGCAGTCTTCGCCATGGAAAAGACAGTAGAATCGGCGCGGCGGCTGCGCACGCCCCCGACCCCTACCGCGAGTTCCGTTTCCACGGCCCTGGGGGGGATACTCCTGGCGGCGAGGGGCGTCAGCAGCGGGGTGCTGGTTGGCGATGTTGTGCACTTGCTGCTAATTGCGGCCGTCTCAACCGGAGTCTGGCTGCGGAGTCCTCGTCCACGTTCGGCTGGACTGTGGAGCATCTTTGGGTTTCCTCTGAGACTCAACCTTGCACTGGTGGAGCTCTTCGGATTTGGCATATTTTTCAAAGAGCTGATATAATTCCTGGAGGTTCTTGGGCGGGTCCCTGATGCAGTGGCTGTAAAGGACGCCGGCGCGAAGGCCACTGATGGCGTAGTGGATGGCGATCTGGTCATCAACTGAGGGCAGTTGTGACTTGAGTGTTAGAAACTTGCGGTAATACTCCCGCAGAGTCTCTTTTTCCAGCTGCTTGCAGAGTGAGAGTTCGGCCAAGGCGTCGGTGTCTGGGCGGTACCCTTGGAAGTTGAGCAGGAATTTGTCCTGGAGGCTTCTCCAGGAGTCAATGGACAGCGGGGGCAACCTGGTGAACCAGGTGAGAGCTGGGCCTTCGAGGGCGATGATGAAAGACTTGGCCATCGTGGCGTCATCCCCTCCGGAAGATGCAACGGCGACCTGATAACTCATGATGTACTGTGCTGGGTCCGTGCTGCCGTTGTACTTGGGATAGGTCCCTGCCCAGAAGTTGGCAGGCCAGGGTGTCACTTGCAGGTGTGGCGCCAGGGGACTTCGCTCGTCGAGGTAGTTGACCCCTTGGAATGGCGCGGCGTGTGGGAAGGCGTGGTCGCGCTGGGGGAAGTGCAGGTCTTCCATTTGCGTGCGCTGTTGCAGGGGTGGCCCGTGCTGCAGGCCGAGGTGGCCTTCGCGTATGTCTTCTAGTTGTGCGCGCTGTTGCAGGGGTGGCCCGTGCTGCAGGCCGAGGTGGCCTTCGCGCTGCATCAGCGCGATCTCCCGCTCGAGGTCCTGGGCCTTCTGCTCTTCATCGCGTATCATTTGCCGCACCTTGGCTAGTGCGGACATGCGCTGGCGCTTGGCCTCCAGTATCTCTTTTTGCCTCTGGAGATTGCGGTTCTTGATGCGTAGGGCGCGCAGCTGTAGCTGTTCTTCCGCTAAGACGCCGAGGACTTCACCGTCCTCGGTGAGGTCCGCGCCCTCCGGTGGGGCGAAGCCTGGGGGAGGTTGCGGTTGTCCTTCAGGGCCGCAGGTGCGGAGAGCATCGTCTTCGCAGGTGCAGAGAACGTCGTCTTCAGTAGCCTCTTGGTGGGTGGAGTGGGTGAGTGCGAGGGCCTTGCCCTTTTTTGCGGCCAGCAGTGCTGCCTTCGTAGCCTCGTCAGCTTTCGAGCTAGTTTTCTTGGGTGTCATCGCGGGTGGTTTTTTCGTAGCACGAACGGTGGGCACCAAATGTTGTAACATGCTCTCTGGTGCAAGGGGATCCAACGGGGGTGTGTAGTGATGTAAACAGGGTTCTCGCGCGAGATGGCAACAGCTCTGTTAATCCAGCCTCTCAAGGGCACTGTGCGGGGGTATTTATAGGTATCTGAGTGCTCAGCGTCCTGTGTTAAGGACGCATGTGCCCTCAGACACCTAGGTTATCCCCGGAATATTCCCATAAAGCGGGGTTACAGACCGTAATTACAGGGATGCCTTTACAAATTAGGCCCGTAACACGCAGCGGCCACACAGGGCCTGTTACAATGGGCCGGATCACACGTGGGCCTCCATGCTGGACGAGGTCGCAAGATGGGACGACCTCGTCACAGGTCTTCGTCCGATGACGTATGGGACGAAGGGTGAGCCTGTCCGTTGTCTTGTCTCCGTTGGTCCAACGATTACGGCGAAGGCATCGAGCGAAGGGTGGCGTCTTCGCCTTCGCCCCAACAATAGACCTTGTGCAGCTTGTCAGGCAGGGAAACAGGTGGGAAGCACTCATCACAATAAGAATGTGATGACTACATCAAGACCACTGGAGCTTCTTCACATGGACCTCTTCGGACCCGTCGCCTAGCTTAGCATCGGGGGAAGTAAGTATGGTCTAGTAATTGTTGATGATTTTTCCCGCTTCACTTGGGTATTCTTTTTGCATGATAAAACAGAAACCCAAGGGACCCTAAAGCGCTTCCTAAGGAGGGCTCAAAACGAATTTGAGCTCAAGGTGAAAAAGATAAGAAGCGACAACGGGTCCGAGTTCAAGAACCTGCAAGTGGAGGAGTATCTTGAGGAAGAAGGAATCAAGCATGAGTTCTCTGCTCCCTACACACCATAGCAAAATGGTGTAGTAGAGAGGAAGAACAAGACGCTTATCGACATGGCGAGGACGATGCTTGGAGAATTTAAGACGCCCGAGCGGTTTTGGTCGGAAGCTGTGAACACAGCTTGCCACACCATAAACCGGCTCTACCTACATCGCCTCCTCAAGAAGACCTCGTATGAACTTCTTACCGGTAACAAACCCAACGACTCATACTTTCGTGTATTTGGGAGTAAATGTTACATTCTAGTGAAGAAAGGTAGAAATTCTAAATTTGCTCCCAAAGCTATAGAAGGGTTTTTACTAGGGTATGACTCAAATACAAGGGCGTATAGAGTCTTCAACAAATCATCAGGTTTGGTTGAAGTCTCTAGCGATGTTGTATTTGATGAGGCTAATGGCTCTCTAAGAGAGCAAGTTGATCTTGATGATGTAGATGAAGATGACGTTCCAACGGCCGCAATACGCACCATGGCGATTGGAGATGTGCGACCACAGGAACAACAAGAGCAAGATCAACCTTCTTCCTCAATGATGGTGCACCCCCCAACTCAAAATGATGGACAGGTTCCTCAAGAAAAGGTGTGTGATCAAGGGGGAGCACAAGAAGAACCAGCTATGGAGGAAGAAGCACCACGGGCCCCTCCAACTCAAGTCCGAGCGACGATTCAAAGGAATCATCCTGTCGACCAGATTCTAGGTGATATAAGCAAGGGAGTAACTACTCGCTCAAGATTAGCTAACTTTTGTGAGCATTACTCGTTTGTCTCTTCTATTGAGCCTTTCAGGGTAGAAGAGGCCTTGCAAGATCCAGACTGGGTGTTGGCCATGCAGGAAGAGCTTAACAACTTCAAGAGGAATGAAGTTTGGAGCCTGGTGCCACGTCCCAAGCAAAATGTTGTGGCAACCAAGTGGGTGTTCCGCAACAAACAGGATGAGCACAGGGTGGTGACAAGGAACAAGGCTCGACTTGTGGCAAAAGGTTATGCCCAAGTCGCAGGTTTGGATTTTCGAGGAGACTTTTGCTCCTATGGCTAGGCTAGAGTCTATTCGAATATTGTTAGCCTATGCCGCTCACCATTCTTTCAGGTTGTTTCAAATGGACGTGAAGAATGCTTTCCTCAACGGGCCGATCAAGGAGGAGGTATACGTGGAACAACCCCCTGGCTTTGAGGATGAAAGGTACCCCAACCATGTGTGTAAGCTCTCTAAGGCGCTCTATGGACTTAAGCAAGCTCCAAGAGCATGGTATGAATGCCTTAGACATTTCTTAATTGCTAACGCTTTCAAGGTTGGGAAAGCCGATCCCACTCTTTTCACTAAGACTTGTGACGGTGATCTTTTTGTGTGCCAAATTTATGTCGATGACATAATATTTGGCTCTACTAATCAAAAGTCTTGTGAGGAGTTTAGCATGGTGATGACTCAAAAATTTGAGATGTCAATGATGGGCGAGTTGAACTAATTCCTTGGGTTCCAAGTGAAGCAACTCAAGGATGGCACCTTCATCTCCCAAATGAAGTACACTCAAGATCTTCTCAAGCGGTTTGGGATGAAGGACGCCAAGCCCACGAAGACACCAATGGGAACTGACAGACATGTCGACCTCAACAAAGGAGGTAAGCCCGTTGATCAAAAGGCATACCAATCTATGATAGGGTCATTACTTTATTTATGTGCTAGTAGACCGGATATTATGCTTAGCGTATGCATGTGTGCTAGATTTCAATCCGACCCAAGGGAGTGTCACCTTGTGGCTGTTAAGTGGATTCTTAGATATTTAGTTGCTACGCCTAGCTTCGGGATCTGGTATCCAAAGGGGTCTACCTTTGACTTAATTGGATATTCAGACTCCGATTATGCTGGATGCAAGGTTGATAAGAAGAGTACATCAGGGATGTGCCAATTTCTAGGAAGGTCCCTGGTGTCTTGGAGTTCAAAGAAACAAACCTCCGTTGCCCTATCCACCGCTGAGGTCGAGTATGTTGCCATAGGACAGTGTTGCGTGCAACTACTTTGGATGAGGCAAACCCTCCGGGACTTTGGCTACAATCTGAGCAAAGTCCCACTCCTATGTGACAATGAGAGTGCAATCCGTATGACGGATAATCCTGTTGAACACAGCCGCACTAAGCACATAGACATCCAGCATCACTTTCTAAGAGACCACCAGCAAAAGGGAGATATCGAGGTGTTTCATATTAGCACCAAGAACCAGCTAGCCAATATCTTTACCAGGCCCTTAGATGAGAAAACCTTTTGCAGGTTGCGTAGTGAGCTAAATGTCTTAGATTCGTGTAACTTGGATTGATCTATAGCATACATGTGTTTTATGCCTTTAATCATGTTACTTTATGCATTTATGAAATTTGTTGCTTATTTATGGTGCTCAAGTTGTGCAAGGGATCCCCGGACCTCACAAGTCCATGTGTGAATGATGCACATATTTAGGGGGAGAAATGCTACAACTTGATCCTTTGAGACTAACCTTTGTGTTTGAGTGTATTTGATGTAGTCTCAAAGGTGCATTGAATGGGAAAGGTGAACTTGGACCATGCAAAGACTTCCACTGCACTCCGGTATTAGTGTACTCAACTCCAAGTTCATTCTTATGCTCTTATTGCCTTTTGCTCTTAATTGACATTTTTGGTGAGGCAATGGGGTTAAAGGTCCAATAATGATCCTGTTTTGGTGCTTAATGCCAAAGGAGGAGAAATTAAGGCCAAAGCAAATGGATCAGCTACCAGCAAATGGATTAGCTACCACTTGAGTATTTTGAAAACAATAGAGTTAGAACTTTTGATTTGTCAAAATACTCTAATTGTCAAAATTTGGTCTCTTGTGGGGAGAATTTATGATTATGGGAAAAAGGGGGAGTTTTCGGATCTTCACTCTTGGATTATCTCTCTTAATGCCCAAACAAGTGAGTTTGACTTAGAGATAGGAAAATGAATTTGATTTGCAAAAACAAACCAAGTGGTGGCAAAGAATGATCCAAATATGCCAAATTAGAGTCAAAAACAATTTTGTCTTCAAGTTGAATCGATGTTGCATGTTTTGCATTGCTTTTTGATGTGTTGGCATAAATCACCAAAAAGGGAGAGATTGAAAGGGAAACGTGCCCTTGGGCCATTTCTATAATGTTTTGGTGATTAAGTGTCCAACACATAGTGAATGAGATATTGTGTGCCAATCAAGCAAAAAGGTGCAAATCATGTAACGAGGTACGTTTCTAGACTTAGTACATTGTTTTGAGTACTAACATATATTGTCTAAGTGCTAGAAACAGGAGAAAAGGAATTGGAAAAGAGTTGGATGTGCCTGCTCGGTCTGGGTGCACCGGACAGTGTCCGGTGCGCCAGGCGAGTCCAAGGTGAACTGGCCGCTCTCGGGACTCGATGGCGGCGTATGGCTATAATTCACCAGACTGTCCGGTGGTGCACCAGACTGTCCGATGAGTCGTCCGCGGCGAACTCGTCACTCTTGGGAAGAAGATCAGCGGTGTACGGCTAAAATTCACCGGACTGTCCGGTGAGCCATCGGTCGGCCGCGCAATCCGCGGGTGACGCGTGGCAGCGCCAACAGTCGGCAGGGGGCACCAGACTGTCCGGTGTGCACCGGACAGTGTCCAGTGCGCCAACTACCACAAATCTGCAACGGTCGACTGCGCCAAAATAGGAAGGAGATCCGCACCGGACTATCTACAGTGACTGTCCGGTGGCGCACCGGACTATCTGGTGCGCCACCCGACTGAAGGCAATCTTGGCCTTCCTTGTTGGTCTCCAACGGCTCCTAGCTACCTTGGGGCTATAAAAGGGACCCCTAGGCACATGGAGGAGTCACCCAAGGACACTCTAAGCATTCCAAGACTTCTAGTCCTCACTTTCATGCAATCGTTCATCGTTCTTGAGATTGGAGCACTTTTCGAGTTGTAAACTCCTTGCGCGTGTTTTGTGTGCTCATCTTCTCACTTATGTGCGTGTTTGCGGTGTGGATTTAATTCTAGTGTGCGTTGCTCTTCCCAACCTTACTCTGTGCTTTCTTTGCGAACAATCGTGTAAGGGCGAGAGGCTCCAACTTGTGGAGATTCCTCGCAAACGGGAAGAAAACTATAAGGAAGAATACCGTGGTATTCAAGTTGATCATTGGATCACTTGAAAGGGGTTGAGTGCAACCCTCGTCCATTGGGACGCCACAACGTGGAGGTAGGCAAGTGTTATACTTGGCCGAACCACGGGATAAACCACTGTGTCTCTTATGTTGTCTCTCTCTGAGATTATTGTGATTCGCAAGAGCTCGCTCTATAGCCACTTGGTCCTATTGCACTAACATCTTTATAACCAAGCTTGTGGCTATTGAGTGTTGAATTTTACAGGATCATCTATTCACACCCCCCCTCTTGGTGCTCTCACTTACTACCACGTGGCTAAGAGGTAGCCGCATGGGAACTGCGCCTTGACACAGTAGTAGGGGGTACCCTTGATCCATGGTACCGACAGTGGCCCCTGGGCCCGCCTCAAGGGAGGATATGAGCCTGCAGGTGGGGCCAAAGCTTGTATCTTGCGTCAACTTGGTATGACCAGCGACCGGGGCGCCTCTTCTGCGCGCACCGCATTAACTCGGCGTGCTCGCGCTACCAGCCCACCATTAGTCATATCAACCAGCGCGCCTGTTCCCGCGACTGACTGTCCTGTGATTTTCGCGCTCGATAGCTTTTACTGGGCCATGCGCGGGGCGCCTTGATACCGCCACATATGGCTTTGAAAATCCATCTTCCCTGACTTCCACGGTGGCCCTGAGAAGGCACGGTACTGGTGCAAGTGGCGGTTCGTCTTCGCTGCACCCAGGAACTGGCGCCCATGGTGGGTGACCCACGGGCCCGGGCCCTCACGACAGAGCTTGGGCTATTGGTTTCGGCGGAGATGAAAGGGCACACTTCCACAGGTGGCATGCTCCTTTCGCGGCGGTTCGCCTTCTCCTCACACGTTGGCCGACATCCAAGGAGTATGACTCCTGGACCCAGGCCCCCGTGTCAGAAGCTGGAACGCTGCCCTTGGCGGAGGTGAAGAGGCACAGTGAATCGTTCCCCGCATGATGGTTCACCCTCTGCGCACCAGGAGGCCGTTGCGCCGGCCGTATGACCTATGGGGTCGGGCCCCCGTATCATAGGCTGGGTGCTCCGGTGTGTGTCGGGGGGGACTTTTCGCGGCCTTCCGGGGCGCAATTAGAGGAATCTTCATTTAAAAAGGGGTTCACCCCTCAGGTAACAGCCATGCCTTGTTTCTCTTCCTCTCGCTGCGCCCCTTCGCCTTCGAGGTTTTGCTCTGTGCCACCGTAGTTGCCATGGCCTTGCTGGTTCACCCCGAGCGCCTTTAGACCGAGTGGATGCTTGTCCCGGTGCGCCGCTTGTCTAGATGGGGTGCACCGATGTTCGGTGGAAGGATCCGCGCCAGTGTCTTCCCTCTCGGTGATTTTGCCGTCGAGGAGCTCGCGCTCTTCGTTTCCTGTGTGATGGTGCTGCCGGTCTCACCTTCTTCTTGCTGTTGCTGGAGGAGCACAATCTCATGGGGCCGACTGAGAGCACCTAGAGGGGGGTGAATAGGTGATCCTGTAAAACTTAAACTTAAAGCCACAAAAACTTGTTTAAGTGTTAGCACAATAATGCCAAGTGGCTAGAGAGGAGTCTTAACAAAACACAATAACCACAAGAGATCGACACAGAGATGGCACAGTGGTTTATCCCGTGGTTCGGCCAAGACCAACGCTTGCCTACTCCACATTGTGGCGTCCCAACGGACGAGGGTTGCAATCAACCCCTCTCAAGCGGTCCAAAGACCCACTTGAATACCACGGTGTTTTGCTTTGCTTTACTATATCCCGATCGCGAGGAATCTCCACAACTTGGAGCCTCTCGCCCTTACACTTTGATGTTCACAAAGAAGCACGGAGTAAGGGAGGGATGAGCAACGCACACAAGACACAAAATCAAAGCGACAACACGCACACAAGTCGCAACAAGAGCTCACAACACAACCCGACGAGTTCACAACTCAAATAGAGCTCTAGATGCTATCACAAAGAATCAAATGCGCGGAATCGAGGTCTTGGTGCTTTAGAATGCTTGGGGAATGCTTGGTGTGCTCCTCCATGCGCCTAGGGGTCCCTTTTATAGCCCCAAGGCAGCTAGGAGCCGTTGAGAGCATTCCAGGAAGGCAATTCTTGCCTTCAGTCGCCTGGCGCACCGGACAGTCCGGTGCACCACCGGACACTGTCCGGTGCGGATTTCTTTCCTTCTTTGGCGAAGCCGACCGTTGGAGATTCAGAGTCGTTGGCACACTGGACACTGTCCGGTGCACACCGGACAGTCCGGTGCCCCCTTGTGACCGTTGGCTCGGCCACGCGTCATGCGCGGAATCCTCGGCCGACCGTTAGCCCGGCTGACCGTTGGCTCACCGGACAGTCCGGTGCACCACCGGACAGTCCGGTGAATTATAGTCGTACGCCGTTAATCATTTCCCGAGAGCGACGAGTTCGCCTGTGAACGGGTCACCGGACAGTCCGGTGCACCACCGGACAGTCCGGTGATTTATAGCCGTACACCGCCGTCGAAGTCCCGAGAACAACAAGTTCGCCAGAGCCAGCCTGGCGCACCGGACACTGTCCGGTGCGCTATCGGACAGTCCGGTGCACCCAGACCGAGCTGACTTTGGCTGAACAAAGTCATCTCTTTTCCAAGTCGATTTCTCCTGTTTCCAGCACTTAGCCACAATACATTAGTTCTCAAAACAATGTACTAAGTCTAGAAACATACCTTTAGACTTGATTTGCACTTTGTCCAACATTTGGCATATATTTTCACTTAAGCACTTGTGTTGGCACTCAATCACCAAAATACTTAGAAATGGCCCAAGGGCACATTTCCCTTTCAATCTCCCCCTTTTTGGTGATTTATGCCAACACAACAAAAAGCAACTAATAGAAGTGCAACATCAATACAAATGAGAACTCAAAATTGTTTTGATTCAAATTTGGCATATATGGATCACTCTTTGCCACCACTTGGTTTGTTTTTGCAAATCAAACTCAATTTCCTATCTCTAAGTCAAATTCACTTGTAGAGACATAAAGAGAGGTATTCCAAGAGAAATTGATCAAGGATTCAAAAATTCCCCCTTTTCCCATAATCAACTACTCTCCCCACAAGAAGCCAACTTTTGACAATAGAGACAACAAGAGAGTTTTGACAAACCAAAAACTCTATTCTACTATTTTCAAAATTCTCAAGTGGTAGCTGATCCAATTATTGCTTTGGCCTTTATTTTCTCCCCCTTTGGCATCAAGCACCAAAACGGGATCAATCTTGGCCCTAGAACCCCATTGCCTCACCAAAATCTTCAAATAAGTATACAAAGGCAATAAGAGTACATGAGATGAACTAGGAATAAGTTACCCTCTCATCGGAGTGCAGTGGAAGTCTTTCATGGTCCAAGTCCACCTTTTCCCTTTCAACCTTCCTTTGAGACTAAATCAAGCAAACTCAAGCACACGGTTAGTCTCAAAGGGTCAAGTTGTAGCACATCTCCCCCTAAATATGTGCATCACTTGCAAAGGACTTGTGAGGTCCGGGGAGTGCTTGTACAACTTGAGCACCATAAATAAACAACAAAATGCATAAGGAACATGATAAAAGGCATAAACACATGTATGCTATAAATCAATCCAAGTTCCGTGAATCTAAGACATTTAGCTCACTACGCAGCCTGCAAAAGGTCTTCTCATCTAAAGGCTTGGTAAAGATATTGGCTAGCTGGTTCTTGGTGCTAATATAGAACACTTCGATATCTCCCTTTTGCTGGTGGTCTCTCAAAAAGTGATGCCGGATGTCAATGTGCTTTGTGCGGCTGTGCTCAACAGGATTTTCCGCTTTGTGGATAGCACTCTCATTATCACATAGGAGTGGGACTTTGCTCAGATTGTAGCCAAAGTCCCGGAGGGTTTGCCTCATCCAAAGTAGTTGCGCGCAACATTGTCCTACGGCAACGTACTCGGCCTCAGCGGTGGATAGGGCAACGGAAGTTTGTTTCTTAGAATTCCATGACACCAGGGACCTTCCTAAGAATTGGCACGTCCCCGATGTACTCTTCCTATCGACCTTACATCCAGCATAGTCGGAGTCTGAATATCCAATCAAGTCAAAGTTAGACCCCTTTGGATACTAGATCCCGAAGCAAGGCGTAGCGACTAAATATCTAAGAATTCGCTTCACGGCCACTAAGTGACACTCCCTTGGATCAGATTGAAATCTAGCACACATGCATACGCTAAGCATAATATCCGGTCTACTAGCACATAAATAAAGTAAAGACCCTATCATTGACCGGTATGCCTTTTGATCAATGGACTACCTCCTTTGTTGAGGTCGGTGTGTCCGTTGGTTCCCATTGGAGTCTTGGCGGGCTTGGCGTCCTTCATCCCAAACCGCTTTAGCAAGTCTTGCGTGTACTTCGTTTGGAAGATGAAGGTGCCGTCCTTGAGTTGCTTCACTTAGAACCCAAGGAAGTAGTTCAACTCGCCCATCATCGACATCTCAAACTTTTGAGTCATTACCCTGCTAAACTCTTCACAAGACTTTTGGTTAGTAGAACCAAATATTATGTCATCGACATAAATTTGGCACACAAAAAGATCACCATCGCAAGTCTTAGTGAAAAAGAGTTGGATCGGCTTTCCCAACCTTGAAAGCATTAGCAATTAAAAAGTCTCTAAGGCATTCATACCATGCTCTTGGGGCTTGCTTAAGTCCATAGAGCGCCTTAGAGAGCTTACACACGTGGTCGGGGTACCGTTCATCCTCGAAGCCAGGGGGTTGCTCTACGTACACCTCCTCCTTGATTGGCCCGTTGAGGAAAGCGCTCTTCACATCCATTTGGAACAACCTGAAAGAATGGTGAGCGGCATATGCTAGCAAAATACGAATGGACTCTAGCCTAGCCACAGGAGCAAAAGTCTCCTCAAAGTCCAAACCTACGACTTGGGCATAACCTTTTGCCACAAGTCGAGCCTTGTTCCTTGTCACTACCCCGTGCTCGTCCTGTTTGTTACGGAACACCCACTTGGTTCCCACAACATTTTGCTTGGGACGAGGCACCAGTGTCCAAACTTCATTCCTCTTGAAATTATTGAGCTCTTCCTGCATGGCCAACACCCAGTCCGGATCTAGCAAGGCCTCTTCTACCCTGAAAGGCTCAACAGAAGAGACAAAAGAGTAATGCTCACAAAAATTCACCAATCTAGAGCGAGTAGTTACTCCCTTGCTAATATCACCCAAAATTTGGTCGATGGGATGATTCCTTTGAATCGTCGCTCGAACTTGGGTTGGAGGTGCCTGAGGTGCTTCTTCCTCTTCAACTTGGACATCCTGTGCTCCCCCTTGATCATGCGCCTCCACTTGAGGTACCTGTTCGTCATCTTGGGTTGGGGGATTCACCATCGTTGAGGAAGAAGGTTGATCTTGCTCTTTTTGTTCCTGAGGCCGCACATCTCCAATCGCCATGGTGCGTATCGCGGCCGTTGGAACGTCTTCTTCATCTACATCATCAAGATCAACAACTTGCTCTCTTGGAGAGCCATTAGTCTCATCAAATACAACATCGCTAGAGACTTCAACCAAACCCGATGATTTGTTGAAGACTCTATACGCCTTTGTATTTGAGTCATAACCTAACAAAAACCCTTCTATAGCTTTAGGAGTAAATTTGGAATTCCTACCCTTCTTCACTAGAATGTAGCATTTACTCCCAAAAACTCAGAAATACGAAACATTGGGTTTGTTACCGGTTAGAAGCTCATACGAAGTCTTCTTGAGGAGGCGATGAAGATACACCCGGTTGATGGCGTGACAAGCCGTGTTCACGGCTTCCGACCAAAAGCACTCGGGAGTCTTGAACTCTCCAAGCATCGTCCTCGCCATATCGATGAGCGTCCTGTTCTTCCTCTCTACCACACCATTTTGTTGTGGTGTGTAGGGAGCGGAGAACTCGTGCTTGATCCCTTCCTCCTCAAGATACTCCTCCACTTGAAGGTTCTTGAACTCGGACCCGTTGTCGCTCCTTATCTTCTTCACCTTGAGCTCAAACTCATTTTGAGCTCTCCTTAGGAAGCGCTTGAGGGTCCCTTGGGTTTTAGATTTATCCTGCAAAAAGAATACCCAAGTGAAGCGGGAAAAATCATCAACTATAACAAGACCATACTTACTTCCTCCTATGCTTAGATAGGCGATGGGTCCGAAGAGGTCCATATGCAGCGGCTCCAGGGGTCTCGACGTAGTCATCACATTCTTGATGTGATGAGCACTTCCCACTTGTTTACCTGCTTGACAAGCTAAACAAGGTCTATCTTTTTCGAAATGCACGTTAGTTAGACCTATCACGTGTTCTCCCTTTAGAAGCTTGTGAAGGTTCTTCATCCCCACATGTGCTAAACGGCGATGCCACAGCCAGCCCATGCAAGTCTTAGCAATTAAGCATGCATCTAGACCGGCCTCCTCTTTTGCAAAATCAACTAAATAAAGTTTGTCGTCTAGTACACCCTTAAAAGCTAGTGAACCATCACTCCTTCTAAAGACAGACACATCTACATTAGTGAATAAACAATTATATCCCATATTGCATAATTGAATAACGGATAACAAATTATATCCAAGTGACTCAACTAAAAACACATTAGAAATAGAGTGCTCGGATGAAATAGCAATCTTCCCCAACCCTTTCACCTTGCCTTGGTTCCCATCACCGAATATGATTGAATCTTGGGAATCCTTGTTCTTGACGTAGGAGGTGAACATCTTCTTCTCCCCCGTCATGTGGTTTGTGCATCCGCTGTCGATAATCCAGCTTGAACCCCCGGATGCATAAACCTGCAAGGCAAATTTAGGCTTGGGTTTTAGGTACCCAACTCTTGTTGGGTCCTACAAGGTTAGTCACAATGGTCTTAGGGACCCAGATGCAAGTTTTATCTCCCTTGCATCTTGCCCCTAATTTCCTAGCAATTACCTTCTTATTCTTTCTACAAATAGCAAAGGAAGCATTGCAAGTATGAAAAATTGTAGAAGGTTCATTAATTACTTTCCTAGGAACACGAACAATATTCTTTCTAGGCACATGATGAATATTTTTCCTAGGCATATCTCTACCATGCACAACATGGGAACTAGAAGCAGTCATAGCATGTGAAACAACATTATTGCAATTTCTATCATGATGAACATTCCTAGAATATTTCCTATCATGGTATAAGAAAGCATGGTTCTTTTGAATACTATTTGCCATAGGGGCCTTCCCTTTCTCCTTGATGGAGATGGGAGCCTTATGACATGTCAAGTTCTTGGCTTCCCTCTTGAAGCCAAGTCCATCCTTAATTGAGGGGTGTCTACCAATCGTGTAGGCATCCCTTGCAAAGTTTAGCTTATCGAATTCACTTTTGCTAGTCTTAAGTTGGGCATTAAGACTAGCCACTTCATCATTCAATCTAGAAATTGAAGCTAGGTGTTTGCTACAAGCATCAATATTAAAAATATTAAAATCTTTACACCTATTGCAAATTACAACAATTTCTACACAAGATGTTGATTTACTAGCTATTTCTAACTTAGCATTCAAATCATCATTTATGCTCCTTAAGCTAGAAATTGTCTCATGGCAAGTAGATAGTTCACAAGAAAGCATTTCATTCCTTTTAACTTCTAAAGCATGAGATTTTTGTGCCTCTACAAATTTGTCATGTTCTTCATACAACAAATCCTCTTGCTTTTCTAATAATCTATCCTTATCATTCAAGGCATCAATTAATTCATTAATTTTATCAACCTTGGTTCTATCTAGGCCTTTGAATAAACATGAATAATCTATTTCATCATCATCACTAGACTCGTCCTCACTTGAAGAAGCATAAGTAGTATTTCGAGTACATACCTGTCGGCGTTTCGAGACCGGGGGGTCCCTAAGCCGACGAGTGAGTGTGCCGCGTGCCCCAGCCCAGATGGGTCGAGCGCGTGGGCGAGCGCGAAGGGGGGAAAGCGAGGTGGCCGGAGCCGAGTCGTGAGGGAGGTGGAGATCCCGCGGCCTTCGTGTTCGTCCCGCGCCCAGGTCGGGTGCGCTTGCAGTAGGGGGTTACAAGCGTCCACGCGGGTGAGGGAGGCGAGCGGCCCCAAGAGAGCGCCTGCCCCTGCCCTCGTTCCCGCGGGGCCAACCTTCTCTAAGAAGGCCCTGGTCCTTCCTTTTATAGGCGTAAGGAGAGGATCCAGGTGTACAATGGGGGTGCAGCAGAGTGCTACGTGTCTAGCGGGGGAGAGCTAGCGCCCTAGGTACATGCCAATGTGGCAGCCGGAGAGAACTTGGCACCCAGCTGGCGTGGTGTCGTGGCTGTCGGAGGAGTAACGGAGCCTGGTGGAGGGACAGCTGTCGGAACAGTTGGGCTCTTGCTGACGTCCCCCTGCTTCCGTAAGGGAGCTGAGAGCCGCCGTCGTCATGGGTCTAGCGGGGCGCCATCATTGCCTATCTGGCGGAGCTAGCCAGATGGGACGTCGGTCTTGTTCTCTGCGGCCCAAGTCGGCTCGGGGTAGGGTGATGATGGCGCTTCCTGTTGACGTGGCGGACTTGTGCCCTAGGTCGGGCGACGTGGAGGCTCCTCCGAGGCCGAGGTCGAGTCTGTCTTCCATGGCCGAGGCCGAGCTCGAGCTCCTAGGTCGGGCGAGGCGGAGGTCGTTCGGCAGAGGCCAGGGCGGAGTCCGACCCTAGGGGTCGGTCGAAGCGGAGTTCGCCGTCTTCCGGGGCCTTAGCCCGAGTCCGAGCCCTGGGTCGGGCGGAGCGGAGTTCGCCGTCTTCCGGGGCCTTAGCCCGAGTCCGAGCCCTGGGTCGGGCGGAGCGGAATTCACCGTCTTCCGGGGCCTTAGCCCGAGTCTGAGCCCTGGGTCGGGCGGAGCGGAGTTCGCCGTCTTCCGGGGCCTTAGCCCGAGTCCGAGCCCTGGGTCGGGCGGAGCGGAGTTCGCCGTCTTCCGGGGCCTTAGCCGAGTCCGAGCCCTGGGTCGGGCGGAGCGGAGTTCGCCGTCTTCCGGGGCCTTAGCCCGAGTCCGAGCCCTGGGTCGGGCGGAGCGGAGTTCGCCGTCTTCCGGGGCCTTAGCCCGAGTCCGAGCCCTGGGTCGGGCGGAGCTTCCTATGGCGCCTTTGGCAAGGCCTGGCTGCCTGTCAGTCTCACTCTGTCAAGTGGCACCGCAGTCGGGACGGCGCAGGCGGCGCTGTCCTTTTGTCAGACCGGTCAGTGGAGCGGCGAAGTGACGGCGGTCACTTCGGCTCTGCCAGGGGGCGCGCGTCAGGATAAAGGTGCCAGGCTACCTTTGCGTTAAATGCCCCTGTGACTTGGTCGGTCGGCGCGGCGATTTAGTCATGGTTGCTTCTTAACGAAGGCAAGGCCTCGGGCGAGCCAGAGATGCGTCTGCCGTAAAAAAGGGGGCCTCGGGCGAGACGGAAACACCTCAGGGTCGGCTGCCCTTGCCCGAGGCTAGGCTCGGGCGAGGCGTGATCGAGTCGCTCGTATGGACTGATCCCTGACTTAATCGCACCCATCAGGCCTCTGCAGCTTTATGCTGATGGGGGTTACCAGCTGAGAATTAGGCGTCTTGAGGGTACCCCTAATTATGGTCCCCGACAGTAGCCCCCGAGCCTCGAAGGGAGTGTTAGCACTCGCTTGGAGGCTTTCGTCGCACTTTTTTGCAAGGGGACCAGCCTTTCTCGGTTGCATTTTGTTCCGGTGGGTGCGCGCGAGCGCACCCGCCGGGTGTAGCCCCCGAGGCCTCGGAGGAGTGGTTTCACTCCTTCGAGGTCTTAATGCCTTGCGTAATGCTTCGGCTGGTCTGGTGGTTCCCTCATGCGAACTGGCCGTAGCCCGGGTGCTCTGTCGGGGCCCAAGTTCTCGGGCTGGTATGTTGACGCTGTCAACGGTTTGGCCGGAGCCGGGTTTGCGAGAGCAGCCCCCGAGCCTCCGCATAGGGCGAGAGGGCGATCAGGGACAGACTCGGCTTTTTTACATACGCCCCTACGTCGCCTTTCCGCAAGAAGGAGGGGGGGAAAGCGCCATGTTACCCTCGATGGGCACCAAACATGGTGTCTCCGGTGAGCTACAAGCGGGTAATCCGAGTGGACGTCCGTGCCCCGTTCGTTGGGGGTCGGCTAGGGGCCCGGAGGCACACCCAAAAGTACCTGCGGGTGATCTGCCGGACCCGGTCCCCTGGCAACGGGGTCCGAGGGCTCGATGCCTCCCTCCGATGGGATTCCGTTACAGGATTGTTCCCGCTGGTCTCGGAAATGTCCTAGGGTACCTCGGGAGCACAGCCCGAGCCTCGGTTATGTATCGAACGTACCCCTGGTCATCCCTCGCTCGGTGTCTGAGGCGACTGTGAACCCTTCGGGGGGCCAGCCTTCGAACCCCTGATCAGTAATGGGCGCGGAGCCCGAGTAGCCTGAGGCGGCCGTGGAACCTTTCGGGAGGCCGACCTTCGAACCTCTGACCAGTAGTGGGTGTCGGGCCCACGCGATCTGAGGCGGCTGTTGAACCCTTCGGGGGCCAGCCTTCGAACCCCTGATCAGTAAGGAGGCTCGGAGCCTAGTTCCTTCACGGGGAAGGATCCCTTTAGGGGTATCCCCTTTCCCGGTCCCTGTTGCAAGAGATAGAGAAAGAGGAAAAAGGAAAAAGGATACGAAATTGAACGACGCGGCGTACCTTTTTTGGTGTGGTCGTTTTGGCGAAGGCGAAGCGTCGCTAGCTGCTCCTGCCAGAAGCGCCGCCTGTCCAGTCGCGGAGTTAATGCGACGGGGCGAGTAGTTGGCGGGGCCACCGTTTCGTGCGCGAGCCGTTCGAGGAACGGCTGTTTCGCTTCGCGTTTTTTGAACCCCGCGTCCGGTCTGGGCGGAACGTTGGAACCGTCTTCGCCTTGGTTTTTATATACCCCGGAGAGGGTCCAGTGACGGTTCTTGACTCCGCTTCTTGTCTCCCTCTTAGGTTTTTTGCAGCCTGAGAGATCTAGCCAGGGAAAAGAAAACCGCCCTCCCTGTCCTTCGCGCCGCCACCCTTCTCGCTCGGCGATGGCTGACCGGGTGACCATCATCTCGCCGCACGACCCATGGCCCTTCTCCACGGTGACGGCGAGTGATCTGGAGGATCTCGTCGGCGAGGGTTTGCTCCGCCCTCTCACCGATGAGCAGCGGCCGGAATGGATTCCTCCCACGGGCGGAGTCACTCCATCCCCACCGCCGGGGTACGTCGTGAGCTTCGTCTCCTTCCATGAGCGGGGATTTGGTGTGCCGGCGAGCCGCTTTATGCGGGCTATCCTGTTCCATTATGGGGTGGAGTTGCATAACCTCTCCCCAACTCCATCTCGCAGGCCGCTATCTTCGTAGCGGTGTGCGAAGGGTATTTGGGGATCGCCCCCATTGGGATCTGTGGACCCATCTCTTCTTCGCCGAGCTTTTTGCCTTGTCGACGGGGGAGAGGAAGGTCCGCGTAGCGGTGCGGGCCGGCGGCTGCACCCTTTTGTTGAGGCAGTCGCGGTCGTCGCAGTACATCCCTGCCGTCCTCGCATCCTCGAACAAGGGGTGGCAGCGCCGGTGGTTCTACCTCCGGAATGACAAAGAGTTGCTCCCACCGTTCTCTCAGCGGGTCGTCACCACCGCCACTGACGCCTGGCGCCACGGGACTCCACACGAGAGGCAGAAGAACCTCGAACCTCTTCTCCAGGCCCTGAAGGCGTTGCGGGAGGGAGGACTCACCGCCGCGGAAGTGGTTGCCGCCATCCACCGTCGGAGAGTGCTCCCCTTGGCGGAGCGGCGGCTGCCGCTTTGGGAGATGACCCTGGAGGCCGACTGGGAGGGGTCGCGAATGTCCCCTGATTCTCTTCCCCTCGACGCCCTCCAATGGCGGGTGTCGGCCGCGATGGGGAAGCCAGACCCCCACGCCTTCTCCCAGCCTCGGATGCGCCCCGACCAGGGGTGCGTGACTCTGGTGAGTGTTCGCTCCTTCCTTCTTCATACACCGGGTTGCTCCTGGTTCTCACGACTGGGTTTCTTTCCCCCCCCCCCCCTCTTTAGGAGGTGGGGTGGCACAAACCCTCCCTGCCGCGGGTCCCGGAGGACGCGGTGGATCGGGCAGCGCGGCGGGTCGCCGCGGAGGAGGAGAAGAAGAAGAAGGATGCGAAGAAGGCCCGGGCCCGCAAGCGGAGGCGGGCTCGGGACGCCTTGGAGAAACGCCGTCGCCAGCAGGAGAGGGAAGGACTCCCAAGGGAGCCGTCGCCGGAGACATCCGATGACGATGATGACGATGGTGAGGAGGAGGAGGACGACATGGCCGCCCGTCTCGGCCTCAGCCCCAGCTTGGGGTGTGGCCAGGAGCCATCGAGTCAGCCCCCGAGCGGGCCGATGCCGTCGGTTCCTGGAGCCGGGACGCCGGATCCCCGACCCGAGGGGCGGGGGCAACCCGAGAGGGTACTTGACCCCTCGGCTGGAGGAGCTGACGCGACTCCAGGGAGCCGGGCCGAGGTACCCGTCCCTTGAGAGCCGCCACCCGCGCTGGCAGCGCGGGGGAGCGGTCCTCAAGACGCCATGGCGGCGCCTGGGCAGTCCGCCTCCCGGGCGTCAGGGGCGCCCAAAGCGAGGGTGGTGCCGAGGCTGTCGGCGAAGCGGACCTCGGCGGCGGTTCCAGGGAGTGGGAGCCAAGAGACCTCCCCCCAGGCACGGTTGATCATGGCCCGGAGCGGGTAAGTATCTTGGAATGTCTTCGTCCCGGCGCTTCATTCATACGTCCCGGCCGTGATTTTCCCTTTCTTCTTTTTTCCAGCAAGCGAAGCCATGGTCATACCGACCTGGCGCCCTGGAAAGCCCTTAAGACGGCGTCGGTCCGGGCGGCTGGCGCCACCCCGGGCCCTGCCGCTCAGCCGACCCTTTCGCAGGGCGTTTCGCCTCATGGGGCTCGGGCGTCGCATGTCTCGGGGGAGCAGGTTCCCGAGGCGGGCTCTTCTGCCGAGGCAGCCATCGTGATCGGGGAGGCGGCCGGCGTCGACGCGGTCCTGAGCCCGCCTGCCGTGCCGGCAATGCCGGCGCCTGCCGCCACCGCAGTCGCCGCCGTCCCAGTCGGAGAGCAGCTGGTTGCTGCCAGCGTCGAGATGGCTGCAGCGTCGGTGCCCAGGGCCTCGGAAGAGGGGGGCGTGGACGCGCAGTTCATCCAGGCGGGCGGCAGCCTCGTTGCTGTGCGGCGGAGCCCCGAGGCCCGGCACCAGTTGCTCCGATTCCGGACCCGCGAGGCCTCGGACCCTATCTTCGTTCTTGACGATGAACAGGAGGACCAGTCCTGGGACGAGCTCCGCAAGCGTGCGGAAGCAACGGTGGGGTCGCTCCGATCGTCGCTGGAGGTTCTCTGCAGGGACGTCCCCAAAATCCTCCAGGTAACGGTTTCAGGCATACCTTTTCCTTTCTGTGAGTGAGGCGTTCGTCATGACGCCTTGTTTTCTTTTCCCAGGATCTGACGGATCGGAGCGCCGCCAAGTCGTCGTTCATCCGCCGCGAGGCCGACGTCTAGGGCTCGCTGCGATCCCTGAGGACCTCGCTCGCCGGGGCTACCGCGCGCCTTTCTCAGCAGGACGCTAAGATAGCGGACCTCCAGTTGCTCTGCGCTGACCTGAGGGCCGAGGCGGCGGCGGCGCGCGCGGAGGCGCTACGGCAGCGGTCAGAGTTCGTCCAGGTTGCCGAGGAGCGGGACCAATCTCGGGGCCAGGCTGCCGAGGCCGAAAGCCGGGCTAAGGCCCTCGCGGCCGATCTAGCCGCAGCCCAAGTCGCGGCCTCGGAGCAGTGCGTCCGAGCCGGAGGTATGCCTCGACCGTCCTCGGTTCTTGTTCTTGTCCGTTTCTTCTGCTTGTGCTTGAGGTCTTTCTTCTGGTTGTTCGCAGAGCTCGAGTCTGCCCTTGACGAGTCTGCCAAAGCGCTCGCCGAGGCGCTTGCTGGAGCTGCCGAGCAGAGGGAGGCCGACCTCGCGGCCATGTCCGAGGCCGTCTCGGATGTTTATCGGATCCTTGGCCCCAGCGACGTCCCTTCAGGAAGCTCCCCTCAAAGCCGTCTTCAAGCCTTAGGTGATTACGCGCGCGGTAAAGTCCGCGGGGCGCTACACCACGGCGTCAGGCAGGCCTTCGCCGTGCTCGCTTCCCATTACGTTGTGGACCTGGATCGGGTCAGTGAGGGGTATTGTCTTCCTGACGAAGACGAAGCCGCCCTGGCAGAAGTTCAGCGGCTCGACGCGGTCGCCGCGGGTCCGAGCGCGGCGCTGGCGACCACCTTTGAGGCGGAGATCCTTCCTCCTGCGCCGCCGCTGGAAGCGGAGGTGGACCTTACCGACGGCGGGGGCGGAACTGAGGGCGCGGCGCCTTCCCAAGGCGGCGCCTGACTTTTGTTGGGGCAGTTTCTGTTGGATGTGTGCTTTACCGCGGCCGCCGAGGCCTGGACACTTTACTTTTCTTGCGTGAAGTCGTACTCTCTTCTCTTTCAATTTGCGCGCCTGGCCTGACTTGTCAACAATAGGGTGATTTCCCGAGTTGGGTCCTTTTTCGTGGCGGGCGATGAGTGAGGTGTCCCTAGCCCGGAGGCATAGGTGTTCCTCGGCTCAGTCGGTCTCGTCACTTATTTGTACCCACGTTCGCTCCTCGGGACCCTGCTTCTGACACATCCGGGAGAACGCAAAAGCCCCTTCTTGATCGAAAATTTTTTGACGCGAAAAAGTGCATCCAATCTCGACGCGGAGGGGTTTCCCCTTTTTAGCCCCCGAGGGAGGGTCGGGCTCCGCCAAGGCGAGGCCGACCCTTCCTTGATGACTGATACTCGTGTGTGAGCGGGGGAAGGGCACAGCCCCCGGGCGTCATCCGTGTAGAGGCCATTTGACGAGTCGGGCTCCTGCCCGAATATCCGGCGAGTGCTTGGCGACATCCCTCGGTATGCCGGGCATGTCCGAGGGACCCCACGCAAAAATGTCGGCGTTCGCGCGGAGAAAGTCGACGAGCACTGCTTCCTATTTGGGGTCGAGCCCGGAACTGATCCGGATCTGCTTGGAGGCGTCGTCATTGGGGTTGAGAGGGACGGCCTTGACCGTCTCCGCTGGCTCGAAGTTGCCGGCGTGTCGCTTCACGTCCGGCACCTCTCGGGAGAGGTTTTCCAGGTCGGCGATGAGGGCCTCGGATTCGGCGAGGGCCTCGGCGTACTCCACACACTCCACATCGCATTCGAACGCGTGTTTGTACGTGGGGCCGATGGTGATGACCCCGTTGGGGCCCGGCATCTTGAGCTTCAGGTAGGTGTAGTTGGGGATGGCCATGAACTTCGCGTAGCATGGCCTCCCCAATACTACGTGGTAGGTTCCTCGGAACCCGACCACCTCGAACGTCAAAGTCTCCCTTCGGAAGTTGGAGGGTGTTCCGAAGCAGAGAGGAAGGTCGAGCCGTCCGAGGGGCTGGACGCGCTTCCCAGGAATGATCCCGTGGAAGGGCGCAGCGCCTGCTCGGACGGAGGACAGATCGACGCGCAGGAGCCTAAGGGTCTCGGCGTAGATGATATTGAGGCAGCTGCCCCCATCCATCAGGACCTTGGTGAGCCTAACGTCGCCGATGATGGGGTCAACGACGAGCGGGTACTTCCCCGGGCTCGGCACGTGGTCGGGGTGGTCATCTTGGTCGAAGGTGATGGGCTTGTCGGACCAGTCTAGGTAGACTGGCGCCGCCACCTTCACCGAGCAGACCTCCCGACGCTCTCGCTTACGATGCCGAGCCGAGGCATTCGCCGCATGCCCTCCGTAGATCATGAAGCAGTCGCGGACCTCGGGGAACTCTCCTGCTTGGTGATCTTCCTTTTTGTCGTCGTCGCGGGCCCTGCCACCCTCTGCGGGTGGCCCGGCCCGGTGGAAGTGGCGCCGAAGCATGACGCACTCCTCGAGGGTGTGCTTGACGGGCCCCTGATGGTAAGGGCACGTCTCCTTGAGCATCTTGTCGAAAAGGTTTGCCCCTCCGGGGGGCTTTCGAGGGTTCTTGTACTCGGTGGCGGCGACAAGGTCCGTGTTGGCGGCGTCGCGTTTCGCTTGCGACTTCCTCCTGCCTTTCCTCTTGGCGCCGAGCGGAGTAGACGCCTCGGGAGCATCCTCCGACGGGCGGCCCTGGGGCTGCTTGTCCTTTCGGAAGATGGCCTCGACCGCCTCCTGGCTAGAGGCGAACTTGGTGGCGATGTCCATCAGCTCGCTCGCCCTGGTGGGGGTCTTGCGACCCAACTTGCTCACCAGGTCACGGCAGGTGGTGCCAGCAAGGAACGCACCGATGACATCTGAGTCGGTGATGTTGGGCAGCTCGGTGCGCTGCTTTGAGAACCGCCGGATGTAGTCCCGAAGAGACTCTCCCGGCTGTTGCCGGCAGCTTCGGAGGTCCCAGGAATTCCCGGGGCGCACGTACGTGCCCTGGAAGTTGCCGGCGAAAGCTTGGACCAAATCCTCCCAGTTGGAAATCTGCCCCGGAGGCAGGTGCTCCAACCAAGCGCGAGCAGTGTCGGAGAGGAACAAGGGGAGGTTGCGGATGATGAGGTTGTCGTCGTCCGTTCCACCCAGCTGACAGGCCAGGCGGTAGTCCGCGAGCCACAATTCCGGTCTTGTTTCCCCCGAGTACTTTGTGATAGTAGTCGGGGGTCGGAATCGGGCCGGAAACGGCGCCCGCCGAATGGCCCGGCTGAAGACCTGCGGACCGGGTGGTTCGGGCGAGGGACTCCGATCCTCCCCGCTGTCGTAGCGTCCCCCACGCCTGGGGTGATAGCCTCGGCGCACCCTTTCGTCGAGGCGGGCCCGACGGTCGCGATGAGGGTGCTCGTCGCCGAGGTGGCCCGGGGCCGCAGGCGCGGTGTTGCGCGTGCGCCCGGTGTAGACCGAGGCTTCCCGCATGAGTCGGGAAGTCGCGGCACGAGGTTCCGAGGGGTACCCCTGCCTTCGGGAGGCAGAGCTCTCGGCCCGCTAGGCCGCGGCGCCTTCCAGGAGATGCTTGAGCTCTCCCTGGATTCGCCGACCCTCGGTGGTTGATGACTCCGGCATCGCGCGGAGGAGCATCGCTGCGGCTGCCAGGTCCTGACCGGTCCCGCTGGATGCGGGTGGCGGCCTGTCCCTGGCATCGTTGGCGATGCGGTGCTGGAGACCTTGGGGCAGGTGACGTATTTCTCCGGCCGGGGGCTGGCCCGCCCATACCTGCCCGACGTCCCGGCGGATCAACCCGAGCGCTCCTGCCCCCTCGTCGAGCCCGGCCTGCGCCCCGCGGACTTGCTCGAGCTGTGGGTCGTGACCCCCCGCCGGAACGGGGACCACAGCTAGCTCCCGCGGGATGTCGGCGCGAGGCACTGGCCTAGGGAGATCACCATCCTCCGGCATGCCGAGACGGTTGCCTCCGGAGGGATCCCCTAGCTCGACGTGGAAACATTCGCGGCTCGGGCCGCAGTCCTTGTCGTCAAGGCTGCGGCTGCCGTCGGAACAGTCGGAGAGGCAGTAGTTGCATGCGGTCATGAAGTCCCGCATGGCACTGGGGTTGCCAGATCCAGAGAAATCCCAGCAGATGCTGGGGTCGTCATCTTCCTCGGACCCAGAGGGCCCGTAGGTCGAGACGCCCGTCAATCGGTCCCAAGGCGACCGCACACGAAACCCAAGAGAGGTTGCACTCGCCTCAACATGAGCGCCCGCCAGAGCGAGGCCGCTAGGCGGGTTGAGGTCGAGTCGAAATGACGAAGGATGGGAATCAGTCGGTACCTTTTGGTCGATGAGGAGCGACGAAGTCACATCGAGGGCTGATCGCGCCGTCGTCCTGGGTACGAGGGCGACGTCCTGCAGGCCCTCCGTGAGCGTGCTGGCGTCGTCCACTTGCTCGGGGTTGGCGTGTTGCGGGGGGACGGCGCTCGCCTTCGCCTCAAACGCGAGGGTGACGCCCGACGCGTCCTCCGTTGGGGCGCTGGGGATGTCGATTCGCTCGACAGCCGACGGAGCGCAGCCTCCCGCTCGGCCCTGGTTGCCCCGCCTCCTCCTCCGATGGCGAGGGAGAGGATGGGGCGAGCTCGAATGTTGTTCTTCCCCCACGCGGGGAAGACGTCGTCGATTCTGCCACCGGCGGGCGGGCTGTCGGCCACCATTGTCGCCGTCGCGCGGCGGTGGAAGGAGTATCATGTCGTAGCTACCGTCGAAAGACATGAACTCGAGGCTCCCGAAACGGAGCACCGTCCCGGGTTGGAGAGGTCGTTGGAGACTGCCCATCTGGAGCTTGACGGGAAACTGCTCGTCAACACGCAGCAGGCCCCTACCTGGCGCGCCAACTGTCGGCGTTTCGAGACCGGGGGGTCCCTAAGCCGACGAGTGAGTGTGCCGCGTGCCCCAGCCCAGATGGGTCGAGCGCGTGGGCGAGCGTGAAGGGGGGAAAGCGAGGTGGCCGGAGCTGAGTCGTGAGGGAGGTGGAGATCCCGCGGCCTTCGTGTTCATCCCGTGCCCAGGTCGGGTGCGCTTGCAGTAGGGGGTTACAAGCGTCCACGCGGGTGAGGGAGGCGAGAGGCCCCAAGAGAGCGCCTGCCCCTGCCCTCGTTCCCGCGGGGCCAACCTTCTCTAAGAAGGCCCTGGTCCTTCCTTTTATAGGCGTAAGGAGAGGATCCAGGTGTACAATGGGGGTGCAGCAGAGTGCTACGTGTCTAGCGGGGGAGAGCTAGCGCCCTAGGTACATGCCAATGTGGCAGCCGGAGAGAACTTGGCACCCAGCTGGTGTGGTGTCGTGGCTGTCGAAGGAGTAACGGAGCCTGGTGGAGGGACAGCTGTCGGAACAGTTGGGCTCTTGCTGACGTCCCCCTGCTTCCGTAAGGGAGCTGAGAGCCGCCGTCGTCATGGGTCTAGCGGGGCGCCATCATTGCCTATCTGGCGGAGCTAGCCAGATGGGACGTCGGTCTTGTTCTCTGCGGCCCAAGTCAGCTCGGGGTAGGGTGATGATGGCGCTTCCTGTTGACGTGGCGAACTTGTGCCCTAGGTCGGGCGACGTGGAGGCTCCTCCGAGGCCGAGGTCGAGTCTGTCTTCCATGGCCGAGGCCGAGCTCGAGCTCCTGGGTCGGGCGAGGCGGAGGTCGTTCGGCAGAGGCCAGGGCGGAGTCCGACCCCAGGGGTCGGTCGAAGCGGAGTTCACCGTCTTCCGGGGCCTTAGCCCGAGTCCGAGCCCTGGGTCGGGCGAAGCGGAGTTCGCCGTCTTCCGGGGCCTTAGCCCGAGTCTGAGCCCTGGGTCGGGCGGAGCGGAATTCGCCGTCTTCCGGGGCCTTAGCCCAAGTCCGAGCCCTGGGTCGGGCGGAGCGGAGTTCGCCGTCTTCCGGGGCCTTAGCCCGAGTCCGAGCCCTAGGTCGGGCAGAGCGGAGTTCGCCGTCTTCCGGGGCCTTAGCCCGAGTCCGAGCCCTGGGTCGGGCGGAGCGGAGTTCGCCGTCTTCCGGGGCCTTAGCCCGAGTCCGAGCCCTGGGTCGGGCGGAGCGGAGTTCGCCGTCTTCCGGGGCCTTAGCCCGAGTCCGAGCCCTGGGTCGGGTGGAGCTTCCTATGGCGCCTTTGGCAAGGCCTGGCTGCCTGTCAGTCTCACTCTGTCAAGTGGCACCGCAGTCGGGACGGCGCAGGCGGCGCTGTCCTTTTGTCAGACCGGTCAGTGGAGCGGCGAAGTGACGGCGGTCACTTCGGCTCTGCCAGGGGGCGCGCGTCAGGATAAAGGTGCCAGGCTACCTTTGCGTTAAATGCCCCTGTGACTTGGTCGGTCGGCGCGGCGATTTAGTCATGGTTGCTTCTTAACGAAGGCAAGGCCTCGGGCGAGCCGGAGATGCGTCTGCCGTAAAAAAGGGGGCCTCGGGCGAGACGGAAACACCTCAGGGTCGGCTGCCCTTGCCCGAGGCTAGGCTCGGGCGAGGCGTGATCGAGTCGCTCGTATGGACTGATCCCTGACTTAATCGCACCCATCAGGCCTCTGCAGCTTTATGCTGATGGGGGTTACCAGCTGAGAATTAGGCGTCTTGAGGGTACCCCTAATTATGGTCCCCGACAATACCTTTTTCTCCTTCGCCATGAGGCATGTGTGACGCTCGTTGGGGAAGAGGGCCGATTTGTTGAAGGCGGTGGCGGCAAGTCCTTCATCGTCGGATGAAGAGCAATCCGAGTCCCACTCCTTAACAAGATGTGCCTCGCCCTTAGCCTTCTTGTACTTCTTCTTCTTTTCCCCTTTCTTCTCTTGTTCCTGGTCACTATCATTATCGGGACAATTAGCGATAAAATGACCAATCTTACCACACTTGAAGCAGGAGCGCTTTCCCTTCGTCTTGTTCTTCTTGGGATGCTCCTTACGGCCCTTTAGCGCCGTCTTGAAGCGCTTGATGATGAGGGCCATCTCTTCCTCATTTAGTCCCGCCACCTCAACTTGCGCCACCTTGTTAGGTAGCGTCTCCTTGCTTCTTGTTGCTTTGAGGGCGATGGTTTGAGGCTCATGGATTGGGCCATTTAGCGCATCATCCACGTATCTCACCTCCTTGATCATCATTCGCCCGCTTACGAACTTCCCAAGAACTTCTTCGGGCGACATCTTGGTGTACCTAGGATTTTCACGAATATTGTTCACCAGATGTGGATCAAGTACAGTAAAGGACCTTAGCATTAGGCGAACGACGTCGTGGTCCGTCCATCGCGTGCTTCCGTAGCTCCTTATTTTATTAATCAGGGTCTTGAGCCGGTTGTATGTTTGGGTTGGCTCCTCTCCCCTTATCATTGCGAATCTTCCAAGCTCGCCCTCCACCAACTCCATTTTGGTGAGCATGGTGACGTCGTTCCCCTCATGTGAGATCCTGAGGGTGTCCCAGATCTGCTTGGCATTGTCCAAGCCGCTCACCTTATTGTACTCTTCCCTGCACAAAGATGCTAAAAGGACAGTAGTGGCTTGTGCATTTCTATGGATTTGTTCATTTATAAACATGGGACTATCTGAGCTATCAAATTTCATTCCACACTCTACAATCTCCCGTATGCTTGGATGGAGAGAGAATAAGTGACTACGCATTTTGTGACTCCAAAATTCGTAGTCCTCCCCATCAAAGTGTGGAGGTTTGCCAAGTGGAATGGAGAGTAAATGAGCATTGGTACTTTGCGGAATACGGGAATAATCAAAGGAAAAGTTTGAATTAACTGTCTTCCTTCTCTCGTAGTCGTTGTCGTCGTCCTTTTGGGAAGAAGTGGACTCGTCGCTGTCGTCGTAGTAGACGATCTCCTTGATGCGCCTCGTCTTCTTCTTCTTCCCATCTTTTCGTTTGTGGCCCGAGCCCGAGTCGGTAGGCTTGTCCTCCTTCGGCTCGTTGACGAAGGACTCCTCCTTTTCATTGATCGCAATTCCCTTCCCCTTAGGATCCATCTCTTCGGGCGATTAGTCCCTTTCTTGAAGAGAACGGCTCTGATACCAATTGAGAGTACCTAGAGGGGGGTGAATAGGTGATCCTGTAAAAACTTAAACTTAAAACCACAAAAACTTGTTTAAGTGTTAGCACAATAATGCTAAGTGGCTAGAGAGGAGTCTTAACAAAACACAATAACCACAAGAGATCGACACAGAGATGGCACAGTGGTTTATCCCGTGGTTCGGCCAAGACCAACGCTTGCCTACTCCACGTTGTGGCGTCCCAACGGACGAGGGTTGCAATCAACCCCTCTCAAGCGGTCCAAAGACCCACTTGAATACCATGGTGTTTTGCTTTGCTTTACTATATCCCGATCGCGAGGAATCTCCACAACTTGGAGCCTCTCGCCCTTACACTTTGATGTTCACAAAGAAGCACGGAGTAAGGGAGGGATGAGCAACGCACACAAGACACAAAATCAAAGCGACAACATGCACACAAGTCGCAACAAGAACTCACAACACAACCCGACGAGTTCACAACTCAAATAGAGCTCTAGATGCTATCACAAAGAATCAAATGCGCGGAATCGAGGTCTTGGTGCTTTAGAATGCTTGGGGAATGCTTGGTGTGCTCCTCCATGCGCCTAGGGGTCCCTTTTATAGCCCCAAGGCAGCTAGGAGCCGTTGAGAGCATTCCAGGAAGGCAATTCTTGCCTTTAGTTGCCTGGCGCACCGGACAGTCCGGTGCACCACCGGACACTGTCCGGTGCAGGTTTCTTTCCTTCTTTGGCGAAGCCGACCGTTGGAGATTCAGAGCCGTTGGCACACCGGACACTTTTCGGTGCACACCGGACAGTCCGGTGCCCCCTTGTGACCGTTGGCTCGACCACTCGTCACGTGCGGAATCCTCGGCCGACCGTTGGCCCGGCTGACTGTTGGCTCACCGGACAGTCCGGTGCACCACCGAACAGTCCGATGAATTATAGCCGTACGCCGTTAATCATCTCCCGAGAGCGACAAGTTCGCCTGTGAACGGGTCACCGGACAGTCCGGTGCACCACCGGACAGTCCGGTGATTTATAGCCGTACACCGTCGTCGAAGTCCCGAGAACAGCAAGTTCACCAGAGCCAGCCTGGCGCACCGGACAGTCCGGTGCACCCAGACCGAGCTGACTTTGGCTGAACAGAACCATCTCTTTTCCAAGTCAATTTCTCCTATTTCCAGCACTTAGACACAATACATTAGTTCTCAAAACAATGTACTAAGTCTAGAAACATACCTTTAGACTTGATTTGCACTTTGTCCAACATTTGGCATATATTTTCACTTAAGCACTTGTGTTGGCACTCAATCACCAAAATACTTAGAAATGGCCCAAGGGCACATTTCCCTTTCACCGACGCCCTTCCGCCATCGCTCAGCTTCAAGGATTTTCATCATGCAGTCGGGCTACGGTCTCCCACCAGTGGTCATCTACAAGGATGACTCCAGCCGTGTGGTGGAGAGAAGCGAGCCGAGCTGCGGTCTCCCCCTTGCCCTCAGCTTCAAGGATGTCCATCATCCTCACTAGGGTGGAAGGCGAGCCAAGTTGGGGTCCTGCCTTCCGCATGGGCTAGTGACCCGCTTCTTCCTCTAGCATTTGGAGGAGAAGGATGTTCACCAGCCTTGTGGAGGAGGCAAACTTCGTCTATGCGGTGCCAGCCGGCCTGCAAGTGCCACTAGCCGCCGGGCTTCCTGCCCCTTGGCTTGGATGGTCTTGTCCTCACTCCCGTAGGGGGACTGGAGCGAGGGCCTCTTCGCCATGGCAAGTGCGTTGAGGTGGTTGCCGCCGCTGGCGAGCCACTAGCGAGCTGCTGGTGCAGAGGTGGTCGCTGCCGCTGGCGAGCCACTGGCGAGCTGCTGGTGCAGAGGTGGTCGTCGCTGCTGGTTAGACCACCAGCACCGCCAGCCGCCATGCACCCAACTCTTTGTCTTTAATGGCCTTGTTGTCACCCCCCGTAGGAAGACGGGGGCGAGGGCCTCTCTGCTTTGGCGCACACGTTGAGGTGGCCACCGTCGTTGGCAAGTCGCTCTGGAGAATTCCGCGAGGACAGCGTCCGCGAGCTTCCAGCATGATCCTACTGGCGTTGAGTAGTTTACACCTGTAGAAATGGAGCTAGGACTCCGCTTGAAGGCAGATGTAATAATTTTTAATTTTGTAATGTACTATTTATTAAGTAGTATTAGCGCTTATCTGTGTACCACCTGTCTCTATTGTGTGTGATGTTGTCGACTCCTCCCTGGTACTTGGCCCCTTGGGATGCAGGCTCGATGTGTCGAGGTTGGGTACCAGCGTACCTAAAAGAGTTGGCAACAACCCCTAGGAGGCAGCCCCCACCGGGATCTAGGCCTGTACACAGCTTCAGCTAGGAAGCGTTAGTAGCACACTCGTAGGATTCCCCGTCTGATATTAGCCATCCTTTGATTCATGCTCAGGACCTGCAGTACTTAGTCCGGGAGGCCAAGTTGCGTGTCCGGACCCCCTGGATCGTGGCTCTAGATACTAGGACCCTCGTCGCAGAGTGATGGAGCATGCAGGCTTACGGTACGGGACCAGGCTAAGCGGCTACTTGGCTCCGGACCACCCCAGGAGACGAGTGTCCATTCTCTAGAGCCGAACCCTAGGTTGTCGGACCCACAGAACTATAGCTCCAAATACTAAGGTACCCATCACGGAGTGGTGGTCTGTGCAGGCTTACGGTACGGGACCAGGCTAAGCGGCCACACTGATCTAGACCACCCCATGGAACGAGCCCCCGTTCTCCAGAACCAGCCCCCAGGCTATCGGACCTCCCAGCTTTTGTAAGGGGGTCCTAATCTGCAAGCCTGGCTGCTCAATCCGGGTGTCATCATGTTAGGACAGACGGGAACCGTACGTGTGGGTTAGATAAAAAATAATACCCAGAAACTGCAGGATAAGGCTGTGGAGTAGGAAGATAAAGTTATCACAGAAGCAGATCTGAGGGGGTAAATCTCCTTTTTATAATTCGACATGCACGGGTGTAAACCAACAGGCCAGGTTTATGGGGGCGGACCTTACCGGGCTGGCGTATGCGAGGCCTAACTACAAAAGAAGAAAAACTTAACCCCTCGGACTTGCTTCTATGGGCAGAACTTACATAGATGCTCTAGAGGTTATGAAGAGATACTCCTTTAGTTATAGCAAGGCGGGCACCCCCGGGCTGGCATGTTTCCGTCACCTTGAAGGGTTCCTCCCAGCTGGGGGAGAGATTACAGACCCCTTCTTGGTTCGGTACTCGCTGTAGGACTAGGTCCTGACCCTGGGCTCCCTACTATGCATGAACCGTTGGCCGCAGTGTATGGGCGTCGGGCTTCAAAGTGCATTACGGGTTGCCGCTTGACATCTGAGCTCGCCGATGGAGTCCTTGTCCTTGCGCTGTATTTGCCCCTGCATAGGTTCATCAAAAGGTTGGACCCATGAGGAGCCCAGAAGGGTTTTCAGGGGAAGGCAGGCTTCGGCCCCGCAGACCAAGGGGTACGGGGCCCCCTGGTGGCCCATCTAGTTGTCGTCGCCGGAGTTGGAGCCTCCAGTGAAAACATCCTTTAGGATCCCTTCAGGTGACTGATACCTGAGGTCCAGTTCAGCCATGGCCACCTGATCGTCGTTGACCCTCTCCTTGCCAGGTCGGCGACGAGGTGGGGAGCCATCCCCGGAAGACTACTCACGCCGCGTGCTGACGTGTTTCGTGAGGTCGATGATCTCGGGACACTCCGCGGCACTGTGACGACCGTTGGGGTGCACAAGGCATGAGCCGCTGTTACCCTTCTGCGGCCGTGGGCGTTTGTTACGGTCGCCCCGGCCTCCAGCCGCAGCTGCAACGACCAAAGTGGTCGAGCGTGGCTTCTCATAGCCGCGGTTCTTTTTCTTCTTCTTTTTGCCATCCTGAGCGACAGCACCCGAGTCACCCGTCTGGGCGGCTTCGATCTGTGGCGCCGAGTGCCACACGCGGCCCTCAGCGGCCCTGGCACACTTGTCGGCCAAAGCGAAGAGAGTGGAGACAGTTTCGACGTCGTGCGTGGCCAACTTCTCCAATATTTTTCCATCACGCACTCCCTGGCGGAAGGCCGTGATGATAGAAGCGTCAGAGATGCGAGGTATAGTACCCCGCACCTTGGTGAAGCGGGAGATAAATGTCCGGAGGGTTTCCCCGGCCTCCTGCCTTACTGCGTGGAGGTGGGCCTCCACGCCGTGTTGTTGGTAGGCGCTGGCAAAGTTCGCTGTGAACCGTACGCAGAGCTCTTCCCAGGAGTAGACTGATCCTGGGGCAAGGTTCGTGAGCCAAGTCCGGGCGGGCCTAGACAAGGCGACGTGAAAATATGTCGCCATCACAGCGGTGTTTCCACCTGCTGCTGTGATAGCTGTGACGTACACTTGCAGGAATTCCGACGGGTTCGACGTACTGTCGTACTTTTCCGGCAAGTGCGACCGAAACTTGGATGGCCAGGACGCCGCTCAGAGATGATCTGCGAGAGCGGTTGTCGGCGTTCCGAGACCGGGGGGTCCCCGAGCCGACGAGTGAGAGTGCCGCGTGCCCCAGCCCAGATGGGTCGAGCGCGTGGGCGAGCGCGAAGGGGGGAACAGAGAGAGAGGTCGGTGGCCGGAGCCGGGTCGTGAGGGAGTCGGAGAATTCCCGCGGCCTTCGTGTTCGTCCCGTGCCCAGGTCGGGTGCGCTTGCAGTAGGGGGTTACAAGCATCCGCGCGAGGTGAGGGGAAGCGAGCGGCCCCCGAGAGAGCGCCTGCCCCTGCCCTTCGTCCCCGCGAGGCCCACCTTCTCTAAGAAGGCCCTGGTCCTTCCTTTTATAGTCGTAAGGAGAGGATCCAGGTGTACAAGATGGGGGTGTAGCAAGGTGCTACGTGTCTAGCGAGAGAGAGCTAGCGTCCTATGTACATGCCAAGGTGGCAGCCGGAGAGATCTTGGCACCCTGTTGGTATGGCGTCGTGGCTGTTGGAGGAGTAACGGAGCCGGACGGGGAGACAGCTGTCGGAGTGGCTGGGCCCTTGCTGACGTCCTCCTGCTTTCGTAAGGGAGCTGAGAGTCGCCGTCGTCATGGTCTAGCGGGGCGCCATCATTTGCCTATCTGGCGTGGCTGGCCAGATGGGACGCCGGTCTTGTTCTCTGCGACCCAAGTCGGCTCAGGGCAGGGTGATGATGACGCTCCCTGTTGACGTGGCGGTCTCGTGTCCTAGGTCGGGCGTCGTGGAGGCTCCTCCGAAACCGAGGTCGAGTCCGTCCTGCAAGACAGAGGCAGAGTCCGAGCCCTGGGTCGGGCGAGGCGGAGATCGTTCGGCAGAGGCCGAGGCGGAGTCCGAGCCCTGGGTCGGGCGAGGCGGAGTTCGTCGTCTTCCGGGGCCTTAGCCCGAGTCCGAGCCCTGGGGTCGGGCGGAGCGGAGTTCGCCGTCTTCCGGGGCCTTAGCCCGAGTCCGAGCCTTTGGGCGGAGCGGAGTTCGCCGTCTTCCGGGGCCTTAGCCCGAGTCCGAGCCCTTGGGCGGAGCGGAGTTCGCCGTCTTCCGGGGCCTTAGCCCAAGTCCGAGCCCTTGGGCGGAGCGGAGTTCGCCGTCTTCCGGGGCCTTAGCCCGAGTCCGAGCCCTTGGGCGGAGCGGAGTTCGCCGTCTTCCGGGGCCTTAGCTTGAGTCCGAGCCCTGGGGTTGGGCGGAGCGGAGTTCGCCGTCTTCCGGGGCCTTAGCCCGAGTCCGAGCCCTTGGGCGGAGCCTCCTACGGCACCTCTGGCGAAGTCTGGTCGCCCGTCGGTCTTACCTTTTGCGTTAAACGCCCCGGTGACTGGGTTGGTTGGCGCGGTGATTTAGTCAGGGTTTCTTCTTATCGAAGGCGGGGCCTAGGGCGAGCCGGAGATGCGTCTGCCGTGAAAGAGGAGGCCTCAGGCGAGACGGAGTCATCTTAGGGTCGGCTGCCCTCGCCCGAGGCTAGGCTCGGGCGTGGCGTGGTCAAGTCACTCGTATGGACTGATCCCTGACTTAATCAAACCCATCAGGCCTCTGCAGCTTTATGCTGATGGGGGTTACCAGCTGAGAATTAGGCGTCTCGAGGGTACCCCTAATTATGGTCCCCGACAGCGGTGCACCCCACGCTAGCCAATGGGACACCTCGCCTGGGACCGGGCACCCACTAGGGTCTACGGTGCTACCGCGGCGAAGTCTTTATCGAGGTTACGACCCTCGATGTTGTGCCAGCGCTCTCGCGTCCTCTCTAGTGAGACGCGGGCATCTTCACCCGCCCGCCTGCGGTTGAGTTCTGCCCGCAGGTCATTAGACTTCTCCAGAGAGTCTGGAGCGTCTTCCGCCACGTGCCGGCGGCTGAGGTCTGCCCTCAGGTCTTCAGTCGTTGTTGCTCTCACTGAGGGTGAGCGCACGGATGCCGACGCCTCATGTTGGCGCCGGGATGACCGCGGCCTCGACCTGGTCGAGCCAGAGTGCACCATTCCAAGCAGTCGGTCGACGTCTTCACGTCATTGCCTCATGACCCCCGGTGAGGCCATGGAGCTTTGGGGGTGGCGCAACAACTCCCTGGCTGCCGATAACGCTCCCGGAGCTGTCCTGGGGAGAGTCTGGGATGTCTGCGCAGCTGTATGCTGCTGCGCAACATGCACGACAACAGTGTCTGGCACTGGGCGGTTGGCAACCAGTGGCGTGGAAGAAGCAGCTTCTTCCTCCATCAGGAAATCCACTGAAGTCTCGGCCCAGCGCTCCACGATTTGCACCATCATGCTGAGCAAGTAAATAAGCTAAAACCTCAAGCTTATCCCCCTACCTGGCGCGCCAAATGTCGGAGAGGAAATCTCCGACTTTGTGGTGGAGTGCACCCGCCCTAAATCCTAAGATGAGGAGGGGGCCTAAGCATTCTGCTTGTTGTGAGACTTTTTGGATGAACACAAGAACACGCAAGAGTTTAGAGTGGTTTGGGCCACCGGAGCGTAATACCCTACTCCACTGTGAGTTGTATTGCTCGTGAGCTTGAGTTGTGTATTGGATGACTTGGGTCTGAGAGTCTGAGTGAGTGTGTTTTGTAACGTAGTGTGCCCTCCCTTTTATAGTCCAAGGGGGGCACATACAAGGATACTGAGCCATGACATGTGGGCCCAGGGACAAAACGAGTGTAGTACTTGGAGCCATTTATCCAGTGTAATCTCCTCGTGCCCTGATCTCTGTGATCTCCGTAGCATTGGCTTGCAGCAGAAGTTTCCCTGGCAACGTACAAGTCATGATGACCACGGCACGTGTGCGGTGGTATGGGCGTACGCCCGCTGTCTGATTGGACAGGCATGTCGCCTGTAGGGTGGCCTGGTCGTTGCCTGCCAGAGGAGCAGAGAGAGGGTGCATTAAATGCCGAGCCATCACCTCGCCTGCCAGCGGAGTGGACGGGGCGCATTAAATGCTGTGATGGCACATCGCTTGTCAGGAAACGGGGATCCTCCCGTATTAAATACTGAGATAGCGTAGCGTGCGATGCGCGGCGCGGCTCGCGGCATGTAGTCCTTACGTCGGGCTCGGCCCTACTGGCTTACGTCACGGGCAGAAGGCCACGTGGTAGCATCGGGTCTCCGCCTGGGCGGGGAGCTGAGCCGTACATGATGGGGTCCAGGCACGTGCCAGCGTTGGACCCCTGCCTGGCCTTTGGCCAGGGCTTAAGCATTTTTCGTCTTGGTGCACCGGGACCCCATCGTGAGCAGCCCAGACCCTTTGCGAAGGGGACTGGTTCCCACCTTAGGGGCCCAGTATGCACACGTGGAGCTCTCGGACCTCCCCTGGGAGTCCTGCCCGCAAACTTAGGCGCACTCCCATGGGTGTCCGGACTTACTGCAGGTGCCCAGGAGTATTCCACCACGATGGACACGTGGCGGTCCCGGTCCTACCCTGGTGGTGAGGCCGGGCGCCGCTGTGGGCCCTGAGCAACCGCCCTTGGTTGGGCTGAGGCACGCCTTAGTCACAGATACAGCCTTACTACCATGTGGATAAGAGGTAGCCGCACGGGAACTGCGCCTTGACACAGTAGTAGGGGGTACCCTTGATCCATGGTACCGACATACTCTTTCTTCATATTTTTCCCACTGGGTTTTTGGGAGTTTTAAAGAGGCATGTGTTGGTCGCGGTATTCGCCCAAGGGGGAGTGTTAAGTAACCCTAGTTAGGGTTATATGGGTAAATACCGACTTTGCCCTTGAGGTGTCTCATATCTTTATATAAGGAACCTGTACACCCTTTATAATAGAAAGAAGAAAAAGATGCCAGAGGCCCAACCCTATATTCTTTGTCTTATGTGTTTCTTCTATCGTGCTTATGAGAAGGGAAACAGGTTCTCTACAGCTTCTTATGTGTCACACCCGGCTTTAAGGAACAAAGCCAGGTGCATCTCATACATGCGCCAAGAAGACAACATATATAATAACAGAGTGTATAGAGATAAATGTCATAAAACATCAGAGTATTTATTACATAGCGGAAGACTTATTACAAAATAAAGATAAAAGTAAAATGAACTAAGGATCGTCAGCGCCAATGTCAACTAAGAAACGCCACCTAGATCAGATCATACTCCTCGCCTTGTGGCTCCTCCTGAACCACCTGTTCTTCTCCTGTGGGGGGGTGTGAGACAGCAAGGGTGAGCTCACACATGATCATAGCTCAACAAGTTGTGGGGAACCAGTGGACATAAACTCACAAAGGTGTGAGTTCATGTGATGTGTAAGGCTAATCAATGATAGGGGTTAAAGCTGAGCATTGCTTTTAAGTAGTTGGTCAAACTTTTATTAGCAGTTACTAAGTGTAAGTAAATACCAAACCATAAATAAAGTAATAGAACAAAATTAATAATAAACCCATGCAATGCATATGACAAAATTGAATTTAAGTTCCATAATTTAAACATCAGAGAGTCCTGAGCTGCTCATGACCGCGAGCTCGGCTAGTATACCAGTTTTACACTCTGCAGAGGTTGTACCCTTTACCCACAAGTCATGTTACCCATCTGCTAAGGGGTCGCGAATCCCATACACCTCTACCTAGGAAGCGCAGCAGGGCAACACTACGAGGCCTTTACAAAGTTCCAATAGCTTCCGAAAACCCGCTACAGTTTATAGGAAGTTCCAATGCAGGGTTCTTGCCTGACCGCCATCGCAGCAAAATCAAGCAAGGACCTCCCTACACTGACCACTCCCCTACTGTCCTTGCCCCTTTCGGGTAAGGTAGTCTTCCACTAGCTTTCCTAATTAATCAGCCAAGGGCGTCCCATTAAACCCTTGTGGTGGCACGTGTTACTCAAGTTAAGCTCTATGTTCCAATTAACATTAATGATCTCAACATGAACATAAATAGAATAACAAAAGAATTGGAACATAGAGGTAATAAATGATTATCCCAAAACCAGGTAAAGCAATAGCAAACTACCCAAGTGAGTCAGGGGTAAACAAGGTAATGAGATAAACAATCTAGGGTGACCTATTGGGTCCCATCAAAATTAACCTATGCATGAGTGAATGGTATTAAAGAACATTATTGGGTAAAAAGTGGTCAAGGACACAACTTGCCTTCAATGAGCTCCTGCTCAGCTACTTCAACCTGCTGCTCACCAGGATCCTCGGTCACGGGCTCTTCTACTCGCCATAATACAAACAAGCACAGTGCATATGGAGAAATTAACATTACACCAAACATATAAACAAAATACACAGTAATAATCTACACCTTAAAATAAAATCCTAGGAACAGGAATCATAATTTTTGGAGTTATAGAATTTAAGTTATGAATTTTCAAAGGTTTTATGTGTTTAAAATAGGATTAAGTGTGGGATTAATTTTCTTACTGTTGTCATGATAAAACAGAGACACTAAGTGGTAGAGAATAAAACTACAAAATTTTAGGAACTGGAATGGATTAATTTGGAGTTAGTATGAATTTTCTATGAATTTATTAAGTTCTAGTAATTATTTTCATATTAAAAATCCAATTTCTATTTCATTTATTCAAATTAAATGGGTTCTGGACTGGGCCTCATTTTCTGCAAAGTATAGGGGGCTCGGGGTAAGATTCTGGAGACACAGTGAACAGCCAGCACGGACTGCGGGTTGAATCGCTAAAAGGTGAGGGGTTCTTTAATAAATCTGACCCGCGAAGGGGTATCGGTGAATCTGAGCCATTAGATCTCAAATGAACGGCCCGGATTAGACCACCTACTACTGAACCGGTATGCAGCGAGGATCGCAGGATCAGAGATCGACGGCTACGGTTTTATGAGCACTAGATCTGTTCTGCACCACCCGATTCCGCGATCTAATCCACGCTATTGGATCCAAATCCAACGGTCCAGTGACCTTTCACACGCGGCCCAATCTCTCGCGTCCGCCCACGGATCAATGGCCTAGATCTAAATCCCCTGAACTGGTACGCTACACTCAATCCTAGCCGCACAGACACAATCTGATGGCTAGGACCCCATCGTCCCCATCACGCGGTCCGCACGCGACGACGGCGAGTTCTCAATAGGGAACTCCGGCGAGCGCACCGGCATTCGCGACAGGGCTCCACGAACCATCCTTAACGCGCCAACACGAAGAACAGAACAAAGTAAACCGCATGGGCGAGATCTTACCATGCAACGGGGAGTCGGTGACGCAGACTATGGAGAGAAGCGCCTCCGCCACGCAGACGGAACTCCGATGAGCAATTCACTGGTTTCCTCCGCACCTCCAGCTCCAATCTCCCACGGTTGTGCTCTTCGTCACTAGGGAAGTCAGCCCGACCACCACGCTTCCGCTGCGCGGCAGCGCAGACGCTTAACCACGGCGACGACAGGTTCACTCTCGTGCGGACGCGGCGGCGGCAATTGCTTCAACTGGTTGTGGCGCAATTGGGTCAACAAGGTGGGTAGGGGGTGCGGCTGCCTTAAATCCGCCCGGGATTGAAGACGCGAGGTAGATGGTGTCCGATCCCCGCGGCATTAGCTCCGCGCGGTGGTTGAAGGCAAGATCTCATGGCGTTGGGCACTGGCTGATGGGGCCCACGCGTTGGTGACTGAGTGCGGCAGGAGAGACTATACGTGGGCCCAAGGTGCAGTGAAGCACGGACACGGCTGGAGGAGTGAGCGCGAAAGCCAGACAAGCGGGCCCCCAGGGTCAGTGGCGCCAGCGTGCGTGAGATTTAACTGGGTCGCGCGGGCGACTTCCTCAAGTGGGCTGAAAGGAGTGATCCGAGCCCAGTAAGGTTTCTATTCTTTTTCTATTATCCTCCTTGTCTTCTATTCTATTTTCTTTCTCATTTTTGAATCTGAATTTGAATTTCCAATTTGTGGTGAACTTGTACTCCAATCTCTGAGTATATGTTTTGAATAAATTATTGTGGAATAAATTTATCCATTTGGAAATTTATTATATATGTATTGTAGAGTATTTTCTCTTTCCTTCTCTATTTCAAATCCCTAATTCTCAATTTAGGACCCAAACTTCATCTTAAGTAATTGTTTTATTTCTACTAGCTTTATTATTGTTATTGCTTTAATGCACAAGCAAACAGAAACTCCAAAGGATGCACAAGTTATTTGAGTGTATTTTGTTAACTATTTATTCTTGTTAAGTGAGGTGTTCACATGAAATGATGGATAAAGGTCAAACTCACATATAGATAAAGAGAATGTGTTTCTCCATTTATATTACCTCTAACAAATTACAAATTGGATATTACAAATCCTACCCCCCTTAAAAATAATCTCGTCCTCGAGATTTAGGAAGATCTAGGGAAAAGGTGGGGAAAATCTATACGAAGCTCTCCTTCTCTTTCCCAAGTTGCTTCATCTTCATCGTGGTGACTCCATTGGACTTTGCACATCTTTACCACCTTATTTCTTGTAACTCGAGTCAAATTATCCAAAATCTTGATCGGGTATTCCGTGTAAGTCAAATCACCCTGAACACTGAGCTCTTCCATCGGTAACTGTTCCTCAGGGACACGGAGACACTTCTTCAGTTGAGACACGTGGAACACATTATGCACATCCGATAGGGTAGCAGGTAATTCGAGTTGGTATGCCATCTCCCCAACTCTTCTAAAGATCAGGAATGGTCCAATGTAGCGAGGGGACAATTTGCCCTTAACTTTGAATCTCCTCATTCCACGAAGTGGTGACACCTTGAGGTACACATAATCTCCTTCTTCAAATTCCAGTGGTCTCCTTCTATTATCAGCATAGCTCTTTTGTCTGGTTTGAGCTACCCTCAAATTCTCTCGTATTATACGGACTTGTTCTTCTGCTTCTTGAATCAATTCAGGCCCAAAGAATTGTCTTTCTCCAGTCTGATCCCAATACAAAGGAGTCCTGCACTTCCTCCCATACAAAGCTTCAAAAGGTGACATCTTCAGACTGGCCTGATAGCTATTATTATATGAGAATTCAGCATAAGGTAAACTTTTATCCCAACTTCCTCCATGCTGAAGGGCACAAGCTCTCAACATATCTTCCAATACTTGATTAGTCCTTTCAGTCTGTCCATCAGTCTGAGGGTGATAAGCCGTACTGAAATTCAACTTCGTACTCATGTTCTCATGAAAGCTTCTCCAAAATCTTGAGGTAAACTGTGAACCTCGATCAGACACGATCTTCTTTGGTACTCCATGTAAACACACAATCCGAGCCATATATAACTCTGCTAGCTGAGAACCTTTATAAGTAGTCTTGACAGGAATAAAGTGAGCCACTTTGCCCTTGAGGTGTCTCATATCTTTATATAAGGAACGTGTACACCCTTCATAATAGAGAGAAGAGAAAGAGGCCAGAGGTCCAACCCTATATTCTTTGTCTCGTGTGTTTCTTCTGTCGTGCTTATGGGAAGGGAGACGGATCCTCTATAGCTTCTTGTGTATCTACTGCTGACGGGAGAGATATAAGCGGATCTGGTGATCCGTGATGACGTAATTCTCAACAAAAACAACTTCTCAAAAAAAAAAACCAACTTTCAGTTGACGGAGGGAGTATGGCCTGCTATAAACTCGTAGGGCAGCCCATAACACCTCTTGTGCTGTTGACATCGGCCTCAGACCTAGAACCGCTCTGTTCATCCTGTGGCCAGGCGTGGCCTCGTGGGCCAAAAAGGCTCAGCAACCAGCCCCGTAAACTTTTTCGTTTCGATGGAAACAGGATCTTGCGTTGCGCTGCGTTGGATGAAAGTGAAGAAGCTGAGGAAGCAGTTCCATTCCATCCATCGTCCTCTTTCCTGGGCAGGTGCAGGTGCATCAAGCCACTGCCAGGAGATCCGTGCGGCGGCGGCGGCGGCGTCTGGAGGACGCTAGCTGCTGTACAGGCAGGTGCTCACGTTGAGAGACGGATCTGACATTCTGACCAGCGCCGCCGCCGCCGTGGAGCTGGAGCGAAAGCAAAACCCGGCCCCGAGCGTGTGGAGCAAGAGCAAAATCGTCCCCAATGGACTAGTTGATCGAGAAGAATCCGCGCTGGGGTTTGGTTTTATTTACATTTGCATGCAAGCACGCGCCTGCCAAAATCCACTCTACTCACTCGATCACTCACTCAATCTAATCGATCAGCTAGCTAGGTACCAGTACCCTATACAACAACACGTATAAGAAGCTAATACTACGAGTAGGAGGTGGGCGTGGCGACGGCGGCGCGGGCGTCGGAGGGGAGGAGCACGAGGAGTAGCAGGACGGCGAAGATGGCGACGGGCACAAGGAGGAAGAGCGGCGGCGGCGGCGGCAGGGGCGGCAGGACCAGTGGCAGCAGCAGCAGCGTGGCCGTGACGCACGCCAGCAGCGCCGCCGCCTCCGGGCCCAGGTGGGTGGCGGTGGCGGCGGCGGAGCCCGCCTGGACCCCCGCGGCGGCAGCAGCAGTAGCGAGGTGCGGCTTGCGGCTGCCGGTGTGGGCGGCCGCGCCACCGCGGTCTTGGCGGAGGTCGTCGAGCAGGTGCATCTGATTCTGAGTCTGATCTAAGCCGGGACCGGGAGGCGCATCAGCGTGACAGTGTGTGACTGGGTTTGCGCGGCCGGGGACAGTTTTATAGATAGGAGAGCCGGCCCGAGCGAGCAGGGAGGAGGGGCAGTGGCGCGTGCAGTGCATCCGCATGAGCGGTCCGGTGACACGACACATGGGGCGGGGCCGGCCGTAGCGATGGGCGATGGCAATGCTGATGCACATGCTACAGTACATACGGTGGGTCGTCATGGTTGCGTGGAGGAGATCCAACGGCAGGAGAGGACGAGAGAGCCTCCTCGTCCGCCGGGGTGCGGGGTCCAGGGCAAAACCGAAACCGGAGCTAAAACCAGCAGCCGGCCGCACCCGGTTTTGCTTTTGGCGTCCCCATCCAGCGCGGGCTTTTGGGGAGCGGCGGTGCGTGCATGAACCTCCCTGGCCTCCTGTCCTCGTCGTCGTCGTCGTCGATGTCGCCTCCCATCCATCCATCCATCCATCCATCCATCGGCTCGAGACCGCTCGGGCATAGGACTATCTCTACGTCCCGTAATACATTTCAACGGCTACTAAACAGGTGCATGGATACATTCAGGTCAGAGATCTCGGTGCTGCATGCAGGGTTCAGCACATATCTTGCTTCTGGTCTTAGCTCAAAATTCAGGATACATCAAGCATGCACGCACGTACACCATAAATCGAGACCACACACTATATAACAGCACACTAATTAAATATGTGCTTTAAAAAATACACACACCTTCTCATGTATGCGTCTCAAAAAAAACAGAAATTAAAGAGAGCACTGTAGACGCAATTATTACTAGAAGCTAGGTAGTGGTGTCGCCGTTGCCGACGAGGCGACGAGATCAACGAGAAAAAAAAAGGAGCAGGAGGAAATAGTAGCGGTACCGCGAGAAGTTGTGCTGGGCTGTTGGGCCGAAGCCGAAGGACGTGTTTGGGCCGGTCCAATTCTTAGGACGTCTACTGTTTTTTTTTCGTTCAATTTTGAACTATATTTCGGTGACCATAATAGGTACTAGAATATGTTTTCAAGTTCAACCCACATATTGCGACAACCACAGTAGAACAAAGAGCTTCGACTGATGAATTGTTGATTGAATCAAGGACTGTATGCTATTTCTACGTACGGTTTTCCTTACGAAAACCATCGCTATAAATCAAATTTCTACCGACGATTCATTAAGAATACCGTTCGCCACTAATAAATCATTTCTAGCCTTATATTTTTTTTTCTATTTTCCAAACGGCCTCGGACGATAAATCCACCAAAATAAAATTCAAAATGTATCTTTTTTTTCAAACGACCTCGGATGAAATAAAGTATCAAAACAAAAACTGTAGAACATCAAAATTCATTCAACTTTGTAGTTGATAGTTTTTTGTTTGAATTTACTTACGGCTTCAAATAGTCAATTCACGCTTAGTACATGTGTTACATTCAGCGATTCGGATTCTAAATAAATATATAAAAAAGAATTTGGACTATCTCTGTCGGGGTCAGGGTGTCATCAGTCGTAGTCGTAGGCAGCACGCCGGGCACGGGACAAAAGCGCACAAGTTGCTTCACTATCAGGATGGGAAGAAACGCCACGGGGGTGGCCATCGAATTTTTAATCACCACAAGAACGTCCCCGGAAATGACGGATAAAAATAATATACTGCATAATATATTTAGTTTTAGTTATATGAACGAATAACTGTCATGATATATATTTAGTTTTAGCACTTGGATATAGACGACAACGGAGTATGTATAAGTGACTGATATATATGAGTATATACGTGCTAATTAATGTAATAAATAGTTTGAATGAAATATAATTAGATGCGCGAATAGGATATCCTAGTGAATACTGCCGTGGGCAGCTTATATATAATGAAATATAATGTTATCGAAGATTAAAAATACATGAGATATATATATACATATAGATATACGTACACATGTCCAAAACTTGACGAAAGGAACGAGCCACCGTGTCCACCAAAAATCTGTACTAACTATTAAGACAGACTCCATTGTAGACCGCCCCCGCCTCCAACCCCACCCGCCCGACCTCAGGTTACTAGCCGCCAAACCACCCGCAATCCCTGCTCCACCCACCCGATGCGCCGCCAGCCGCAATCCGCCCGCACGCACGCCTCCCGCCGCGATTCCCGCCACCGCGCGCAGCACTCCACCGCCGCGATTCCCGCAGCCGTGCGCACGACCCCCATCTGCCTTCGCATTCCGAAAACCCTGCCGCCTGTACGCTCCGCACGCACGCTCCCAGTTCGCGATAACCCCAGCCGCGAGCACTCCGCCCACGACAGCGCGCCCCGACAGCCACCGTCCCGCAATGCGCGACACCAACTGCAAACCCTACGCCAACCACAAGGCTCGGCTGCCGCTATCCGCCCAACACCGTACGCCCCGAACCCGGCCATCCGCCGCGAACCCCACCCGCCGTCGCGATACGCCAGCCAAAAACCCCGTCGCGATCCCCGCCCCACTCCAACAGACATGCTGCGACAGCTCTGCGAAATCCACCTTTGCCGCAAACGCCCGCACGCGATTCGCCATGACCTCCATACCCAGCGCGCAGCCCCGAGCAGTCCGCAAACAACCATCACGCTCTTGGCGGCATGATCTCCGTACAACCCAAACAAAACTGCCCCTGCCCAATCCCCTGATCAATCCCACCCGCCGTCATTTGCCCGCCCCACCCCCTTCATTCCCACGCCATTGTGCCGCTAGAGAGGAAGGTCGAAGGAGAAGGATCTTGCCCCGACAGCAGAGAGGAAGGTTGCTCAACCGCGCAGGCCTCGACCAAGGTAAGCCATTAGGCTCGACCCTCCAATGAAGTTGATATGTTTATTTGTCAGTTGTCAGTGCTGATTTGTTTAGGGTTTATCAAGGCAGTTGTCTGTGCTTCTTTGTAATTCAATGTTACTGCCCATGCAAAACCACGCCGTTGATATGCTTTAACATTCTGTCCCACGCCAGTGTGCCGCTAGAGAGGAAGGTCGAAGGAAAAGGATCTTGGCTCGACATCGGATAGGAAGGTTGCTCAACTGCGCCGGCTTCGACCAAGGTAAGTGAAAGGGAATTAGGCTTACACCTAGTCCCTAATTAATTTTGGTGGTTGAATTGCCCAACACAAATATTTGAACTAACTAGTTTGCCCAAGTGTATAGATTATACAGGTGTAAGAGGTTCACACTCAGCCAATAAAAAGATCAAGTTTTGGATTCAACAAAGGAGCAAAGAGGCAACCGAAAGCACCTCTGGTCTGGAGGCACCGAACTGTCCGGTGCGCCACCGGACATGTCCGGTGCACTAGAGGACTCCAACTCCGAACTCTTCACTCTCGGGATTTTCCAAAGGCCACTCCGCTATAATTCACCGGACTGTCCGGTGTACACCGGACATGTCCGGTGCTTCAATAAACAGCGGCCTCTGGAACTCGTCAGCCTCGGGTTTTCACTTCGGCTGCTTCGCTAAAATTCACCGAACTGTCCGGTGTACACCGGACTGTCCGGTGTAACAGCGGGGCAACGGCTATTTCGGCGCCAACGGCTCCCTGCAGCGCATTTAATGCGCGCTCTGCGCGCGCAGACGTCAGGCGCGCCCATACCGGCGCACCGGACAATGAACAGTTGATGTCCGGTGTGCACCGGACATCCAGGCGGGCCCAGAAGTCAGAAGCTCCAACGGTCAGAATCCAACGGCTTTGATGACGTGGCGGGGGCACCGGACTGTCCGGTGTGCACCGGACTGTCCGGTGCACCATACGACAGACAGCACCACCAACGGTCAAGTTTGGTGGTTGGGGCTATAAATACCCCCAACCACCCCACATTCATTGCATCCAAGTTTTCCAACTTCCAACCACTTACAAGAGCTAGGCATTCAATTCTAGACACACCAAAGAGATCAAATCCTCTCCAATTCCACTCAAGCCCTTAGTGACTAGCGAGAGAGATTTGCCGTGTTCTTTTGAGCTCTTGCGCTTGGATCGCTTTCTTTCTTTCTCACTTGTTCTTGTGATCAAAACTCAATTGTAACCAAGGCAAGAGGCACCAATTGTGTGGTGGCCCTTGCGGGGAAGTTTTGTTCCCGTTTGATTGAGAAGAAGAAAAGCTCACTCGGTCCGAGGGACCGTTTGAGAGAGGGAAGGGTTGAAAGAGACCCGGCCTTTGTGGCCTCCTCAACGGGGAGTAGGTTTGCAAGAACCGAACCTCGGTAAAACAAATCCGCGTGTCACACTCTTCATTTGCTTGCGATTTGTTTTGCACCCTCTCTCGCGGACTTGTTTATATTTCTAACGCTAACCCGGCTTGTAGTTGTGATTATTTTTGTGATTTTCAGTTTCGCCCTATTCACCCCCCCCCTCTAGGCGACTTTCAATTGGTATCAGAGCCCGGTGCTTCATTAGAGCCTAACCGCTCGAAGTGATGTCGGGAGATCACACCAAGAGGGAGATGGAGACCGGCGACAACAAGCCCACTACAAGCCAAGGGAGCACTTCATCGGAAGAATCCCGCACCAAGAGAAGGGAGAAGAAGAAGGACTCCTCCAAGCGGAAGGAGAAAAGATCTTCCTCTTCTCACCACAAGGAGAAGAAGGAAAAATCTTCTTCTCACAAGCCGCATCGGAGTGGGGACAAGCACAAGAAGATGAGGAAGGTGGTCTACTACGAGACCGACACTTCATCAACATCCACCTCCGACTCCGATGCACCGTCCGTAACTTCTAAGCGCCAAGAGCGCAAGAAGTTTAGTAAGATCCCTTTAAACTATCCCCGTACATCTAGACATACTCCTTTACTTTCCGTTCCATTAGGCAAACCGCCGACTTTTGATGGCGAAGATTATGCTAGGTGGAGTGATTTAATGAAATTTCATCTAACCTCACTCCACAAAAGTATATGGAATGTTGTTGAGTTTGGAGTACAGGTACCATCAATAGGGGATGAGGATTATGACACGGACGAAGTGGCCCAAATCGAGCACTTCAACTCCCAAGCCGCAACCATTCTCCTTGCCTCTCTAAGCAAGGAGGAATACAACAAAGTGCAAGGGTTGAAGAACGCAAAGGAGATTTGGGACCTACTCAAGACGGCGCACGAGGGTGATGAACTCACCAAGATCACCAAGCGGGAAACGATCGAGGGGGAGCTCGGTCGCTTTCGTCTTCGCCAAGGGGAGGAGCCACAAGACATGTACAATCGGCTCAAGACCTTGGTGAACCAAGTGCGCAACCTCGGGAGCAAAAAATGGGATGACCACGAGGTGGTTAAGGTTATTTTAAGAGCACTCATTTTCCTTAACCCCACTCAAGTTCAATTAATTCGTGGTAATCCTAGATATCCACTAATGACCCCCGAGGAAGTTATCGGGAATTTTGTGAGCTTTGAATGCATGATCAAAGGCTCAAAGAAGATCAACGAGCTTGACGAACCTTCCACATCCGAGGCGCAACCGGTGGCCTTCAAGGCAACGGAGGAGAAGAAGGAGGAGTCTACACCAAGTAGACAACCAATTGACGCCTCCAAGCTCGACAATGAGGAGATGGCTTTAATCATCAAAAGCTTTCGCCAAATCCTCAAGCAACGGAGGGGGAAGGACTACAAACCCCGCTCCAAGAAAGTGTGCTACAAATGTGGTAAGCCCGGTCATTTTATTGCAAAATGTCCTATGTCTAGTGACAGTGACAGGGGCGACGACAAGAAGGGAAAGAAGAGAGAAAAGAAGAAATACTACAAGAAGAAGGGCGGCGATGCCCATGTTTGCCGGGAGTGGAACTCCGACGAGAGCTCCACCGACTCCTCCTCCTCCGACGAGGACGCCGCCAACATCGCCGTCACCAAAGGCCTCCTCTTCCCCAACGTCGGCCACAAGTGTCTCATGGCCAAGGACGGCAAAAAGAAGGTAAAATCAAGGTCCTCCACTAAATATGAAACATCTAGTGATGAGAATGATGATAAAAATGAGGAGGATAACTTGCGCATTCTTTTTGCTAACCTTAACATGGATCAAAAAGAAAAATTAAATGAGCTAATTAGTGCCATCCATGAAAAGGTGATCTCTTGGACTCCCAAGAGGACTTCCTAATCAAGGAAAACAAGAAACATGTCAAGGTTAAAAATGCTTATGCTCTAGAGATAGAAAAATGTGACAAATTATCTAGTGAGCTAAGCACATGCCATGACACTATTGCCAACCTTAGAAATGAAAATGCTAAATTAATTGCTAAGGTTGATTCTCATGTTTGTATTGTTTCAACTTCCAATTCTAAGGATGATAATATTGATTTGCTTGCTAGAATTGATGAGTTGAATGTTTCTCTTGCTAGCCTTAGAGATGAAAAAGAAAAATTGCTTGCTAAGGCTAGAGATTTTGATGTTTGCATTTCTAACCTTAGAGATGAGAATGATATACTACATGCTAAGGTTATAGAATTAAAAACTTGCAAACCCTCTACATCTACTGAGCATATTTCCATTTGTACTAGATGTAGAGATATTAATGTTGATGCTATCCATGATCACCTAGCCTTAATTAAAAAACAAAATGATCACATAGCACAACTTAATGCTAAGATTAGTGAGCATGACTTAGAAAATGAAAAATTTAAATTTGCTAGAAGCATGCTCTATAATGGGAGACGCCCAGGCATCAAGGATGGCATTGGCTTCCAAAGGGGAGACAATGTCAGACTTAATGCCCCTCCAAAGAATTTATCTAACTTTGTCAAGGGCAAGGCTCCCATGCCTCAGGATAACGAGGGTTACATTTTGTACCCTGCTGGCTATCCTGAGAGCAAAATTAGGAGAACTCATTCTAGGAAGTCTCACTCTGGCCCTAACCATGCTTTTATGTATAAGGGTGAGACATCTAGTTCTAGGCAACCAACCCGTGCTAAGTTGCCTAGAAAGAAAATTCCTAATGCATCAAATGATAATGCTATTTCATTCAAAACTTTTGATGCATCATATGTTTTAACTAACAAATCCGGCAAGGTAGTTGCCAAGATTGTTGGGGGCAAACACAAGGGCTCCAAGACTTGTGTTTGGGTACCCAAAGTTCTTGTTTCTAATGCCAAAGGACCCAAAACCGTTTGGGTACCTAAAATCAAGAACTAAAATTGTTTTGTAGGTTTATGCATCCGGGGGCTCAAGTTGGATACTCGACAGCGGGTGCACAAACCACATGACAGGGGAGAAAAAGATGTTCTCCTCATATGAGAAAAAACAAGATCCCCAACGAGCTATCACATTCGGGGATGGAAATCAAGGTTTGGTCAAAGGTTTGGGTAAAATTGCTATATCACCTGACCATACTATTTCCAATGTTTTTCTTGTAGATTCTTTAGATTACAATTTGCTTTCCGTATCCCAATTATGTCAAATGGGCTACAACTGTCTATTTACTGATACTGGTGTTACTGTCTTTAGAAGAAGTGATGATTCAATAGCATTTAAGGGAGTGTTAGAGGGTCAGCTATACTTGGTAGATTTTGATAGAGCTGAACTCGACACTTGCTTGGTTGCTAAGACTAACTTTGGTTGGCTCTGGCACCGCCGACTAGCCCATGTTGGAATGAAGAATCTTCATAAGCTTCTAAAGGGAGAGCACATTTTAGGACTAACAAATGTTCATTTTGAGAAAGACAGGATTTGTAGCGCATGCCAAGCAGGAAAGCAAGTTGGCACTCATCATCCACACAAGAACATCATGACTAGTGACAGGCCACTGGAGCTCCTACACATGGACCTATTCGGCCCGATCGCTTACATAAGCATCGGCGGGAGTAAGTACTGTCTAGTTATTATGGATGATTATTCTCGCTTCACTTGGGTGTTCTTTTTGCAGGAAAAATCTCATACCCAAGAGACCTTAAAGGGATTCTTAAGACGGGCTCAAAATGAGTTCGGCTTGAGGATCAAGAAAATTAGAAGCGACAATGGGACGGAGTTCAAGAACTCTCAAATTGAAGGCCTCCTTGAGGAGGAGGGCATCAAGCATGAGTTCTCTTCTCCCTACACCCCACAACAAAATGGTGTAGTGGAGAGGAAGAATCGAACTCTATTGGACATGGCAAGAACCATGCTTGATGAGTACAAGACACCGGATCGGTTTTGGGCCGAAGCGGTCAACACCGCTTGCTACGCCATCAACCGGTTATATCTTCACCGAATCCTCAAGAAGACATCCTATGAACTCCTAACCGGTAAAAAGCCAAATATTTCATATTTTAGAGTTTTTGGTAGCAAATGTTTTATACTTGTTAAAAGAGGTAGAAAATCTAAATTTGCTCCTAAAACTGTAGAAGGCTTCTTATTAGGATATGACTCAAACACAAGGGCATATAGAGTCTTTAACAAGTCCTCAGGACTTGTTGAAGTTTCTTGTGACGTTGTGTTTGATGAGACTAACGGCTCTCAAGTAGAGCAAGTTGATCTTGATGAGATAGGTGAAGAACAGGCTCCATGCACAGCGCTAAGGAACATGTCCATTGGGGATGTGTGTCCTAAGGAATCCAAAGAGCCTCCACATGCACAAGATCAACCATCCTCCTCCATGCAAGCATCTCCACCAACTCAAATTGAGGATGAGGCTCAAGATGTTGAACAAGAAGATCAAGAAGATGAGCCACCTCAAAATGACGGCAACGATCAAGGGGGAGATGCAAATGATGAAGACAAGGAGGATGAACAACCAAGGCCGCCACACCCAAGAGTCCACCAAGCAATACAACGAGATCACCCCGTCGACACCATCCTCGGCGACATTCATAAGGGGGTAACTACTCGATCTCGTGTTGCACATTTTTGTGAACATTACTCTTTTGTTTCCTCTATTGAGCCACACAGGGTAGAGGAAGCATGTCGGCGTTCCGGGACCGGGGGGTCCCCGAGCCGACGAGTGAGTGTGCCGCGTGCCCCAGCCCAGATGGGTCGAGCGCGTGGGCGAGCGCGAAGGGGGGAGAGAGCGAGAGCGAGGTGGCCGGAGCCGGGTCGTGAGGGAGTCGGAGATCCCGCGGCCTTCGTGTTCGTCCCGCGCCCAGGTCGGGTGCGCTTGCAGTAGGGGGTTACAAGCGTCCGCGCGGGTGAGGGGAGCGGACGGCCCCGAGAGAGCGCCTGCCCCTGCCCTTCGTTCCCGCGAGGCCAACCCTCTCTAAGAAGGCCCTGGTCCTTCCTTTTATAGGCGCAAGGAGAGGATCCAGGTGTACAAATGGGGGTGTAGCAAGGTGCTACGTGTCTAGCGGGGGAGAGCTAGTGCCCTAAGTATATGCCAAGGTGGCAGCCGGAGAGATCTTGGCGCCCGGCTAGTGTGGCGTCGTGGCTGTCGGAGAATCGATGGAGCTTGGCGGAGGGACAGCTGTCGGAGTGGTTGGGCCCTTGCTGACGTCCCCCTGCTTTCGTAAGAGAGCTGAGAGCCGCCGTCGTCATGGGTCCAGCGGGGTGCCATCATTGCCTATCTGGCGGAGCTAGCCAGATGGGACGTCGGTCCTGTTCCCTGCGGCCCGAGTCGGCTCAGGGTAGGGTGATGATGGCGCTTCCTGTTGACGTGGCGGACTCGTGCCCTAGGTCGGGCGACGTGGAGGCTCCTCCGAAGCCGAGGTCGAGTCTGTCCTGCATGGCCGAGGCCGAGCCCGAGCTCCTGGGTCGGGCGAGGCGGAGGTCGTTCGGCAGAGGCCAGGGCGGAGTCCGAGCCCTGGGTCGGGCGAGGCGGAGTTCGTTGTCTTCCGGGGCCTTAGCCCGAGTCCGAGCCCTGGGTCGGGCGGAGCGGAGTTCGCCGTCTTCCGAGGCCTTAGCCCGAGTCCGAGCCCTGGGTCGGGCGGAGCGGAGTTCGCCGTCTTCCGGGGCCTTAGCCCGAGTCCGAGCCCTGGGTCGGGCGGAGCGGAGTTCGTCGTCTTCCGGGGCCTTAGCCCGAGTCCGAGCCCTGGGTCGGGCGGAGCGGAGTTCGCCGTCTTCCGGGGCCTTAGCCCGAGTCCGAGCCCTGGGTCGGGCGGAGCGGAGTTCGCCGTCTTCCGGGGCCTTAGCCCGAGTCCGAGCCCTGGGTCGGGCGGAGCTTCCTATGGCGCTTTTGGCCAAGCCTGACCGCCCGGCAGTCCCACTCTTTGCGTCCAAGGCCCCAGTGACTTGGTCGGTCGGCGCGGTGATTTAGTCAGGGTTGCTTCTTAACGAAGGCAAGGCCTCGGGCGAGCCGGAGATGCGTCTGCCGTGAAAGAGGAGGCCTCGGGCGAGACGGAAACATCTCAGGGTCGGCTGCCCTTGCCCGAGGCTAGGCTCGGGCGTGGCGTGATCGAGTCGCTCGTATGGACTGATCCCTGACTTAATCAAACCCATCAGGCCTCTGCAGCTTTATGCTGATGGGGGTTACCAGCTGAGAATTAGGCGTCTTGAGGGTACCCCTAATTATGGTCCCCGACAGTAGCCCCCGAGCCTCAAAGGGAGTGTTAACACTCGCTTGGAGGCTTTCGTCGCACTTTTTTGCAAGGGGACCAGCCTTTCTCGGTTGCACTTTGTTCCGGTGGGTGCGCGCGAGCGCACCCGCCGGGTGTAGCCCCCGAGGCCTCGGAGGAGTGGTTTCACTCCTTCGAGGTCTTAATGCCTTGCGTAATGCTTCGGCTGGTCTGGCGGTTCCCTCATGCGAACAGGCCGTAGCCCGGGTGCACTGTCGGGGCTCATGTTCTCGGGCTGGTATGTTGACGCTGTCAACGGTTCGGCCGGAGCCGGGTTTGCGAGAGCAGCCCCCGAGCCTCCGCACGGAGCGAGAGGACGATCAGGGACAGACTCGGCTTTTTTACATACGCCCCTGCGTCGCCTTTCCGCAAGGAGGAGGGGGGGAGAGCGCCATGTTACCCTCGATGGGCACCGAACATGGTGTCTCCGGTGAGCTGCAATCGGGTAATCCGAGTGGACGTCCGTGCCCCGTTCGTTGGGGGTCGGCTAGGGGCCCGGAGGCACGCCCAAAAGTACCTACGGGTGATCTGCCGGACCCGGTCCCCTGGCGACGGGGTCCGAGGGCTCGTTGCCTCCCTCCGATGGGATTCCGTAACAGAGTCGTTCCCGCTGGTCTCGGAAATGTCCTAGGGTACCTCGGGAGCGCAGCCCGAGCCTTGGTTATGTATCGAACGTACCCCTGGTCATCCCTCGCTCGGTGTCTGAGGCGACTGTGAACCCTTCGGGGGGCCAGCCTTCGAACCCCTGATCAGTAAGGGGCGCGGAGCTGTAACACCCAAATTCTGAATTTGGGATTGGTAGAAGAAATCTGAGCAAAGTATCATAATGCTTTGGAAATTAGGAAATAAGAAAAATGATGAGAAAATGATTTTTCTTTTAAAGGAAACCATTTATACATCCCATGAAATAAATAACAAGGAGAATAAAGCTTAAATTAGTAAAATTAAAATAGTATGGTTTATATTCACCTTTGGGTTTCAATTGATACATTTGAAAAATCTGAAAACTAAAATAGAAGTATAAATTTGAATTTGGAATAGAAAATAGAAAATAAAGGAGAAGGGAAGAACTAAGAAAAATACTACATAAAATAAAATAAAAATCAAAATAAACATCCTTCACACTTATATTATTAAATTATACCTTTCAAACTGAGGACAAGTTATTCACAAAGTTTGAATTTAAACTTGAACTCAAATTGGATTTGAAAATGGAGAAAAGAAAATAGAAAATAAAAAGAAAAAGAATAAAAGCCACATGGGCCGACCTCTACTCATTTCGGCCCACTTAAACAATCCAACCTGCGCGCAGCCCAAATTCCTCCCCGCGGCGCCGACAGGTGGGCCCGCCTCGTCAGCCTTACACCGCGCGGACGACGCCTGTTATCCCACTGCCTTGTGGGCCCTACTCGTCGGTCTCCACCGCGCTCGCTCCTCCCTCCCTCTCTCTGGTCCGCGGGGCCCGCACGTCAGGCCGTCTTCAACAACCTTGCCGAACGCGGCGGGCGGACCGCGCGGACGCCGCTGTGCTCGCCGTTCGGTTCCCTCCGCTCGGACTTCACCGTGGTGCATAAAAGCCGAAGCTCCGCGACCCCTTCCCTCCATCCACCCGTGAGCCGTCGTCGCAGTGAGAAGGGAGAGAGAAGAAGAATTCCGCCGCCGCGGTTCTTGGCCTCGCCGTCGACCGAGTGTTTTAGCTGGGTCGGGGGGGATTGCGCGTGGCGTCGGGGAGCCGACCGTGGAGTCTACAGGCGGGATTGGCGACTGCACAGACCGGAATTGCTCGCCGTCGGATCAAATCCACCCCGAATCCGCCGCGCGCCGTGGTCGGGCCTCTGTGCTTCGTCCCTAACAGTAAGGTACGTCTCAGTGTGTTCGCCATCCCCTAGGCATCGTGTAGCAGTCTTTAATTGCGTTTTAGAGCACTGGAGCACTGGATTTGGATCTCGCCGGCGATGTTCCGCCGTGTTGGGGCGGCGGCGCGGCCGTGTTTGGTGACGAGGAGAGAAGACGTGTTCGCCGCCGTCAGATTCTCTTTGGACGGCGTAGATTAGAGTAATCAGCGTACCGCTTCGGGTGGGATCGTGCACCGTCCGATCTTGATCGGTCGGTAGCAAATCAATACGGAATATTTAAATCTGAGCCGTAGATCGCGAGTCGGACGTCCGTTATAGCGTACCGGTTCATTATATGGGCCGATCTAATCTCGGCCGTCCGTGCTCGATCGGGTGGCCGTGCTCGGCCGATACCTCTTCGGCTTGCACGTTTTGCGTAAGAGCCCCTCGGCTTATTCCGAATTAACCCGCCGTCCATGGGCACTGTTGACTGAGTCTCGGGAATCTTGCGCCGAGAACCCTGTGTTTCCCAGTAAATGAGGCCCAGTCCAGAACTCGTTTAAATTGAATAAATAAAATAGAAAATAGATTTTTAATATGAAAATAATTGCTAGAACTTAGATAATTCATAGAAAATTCATTTTAGCTCCAAATGGAACCATTCCAGTTTCTAAAATTTTGTAATAATATTCTTCATCATTTAGTGTCTCTGTTTTGACATGAACTCTATCAGAAAATTTATTTATCATTTAATCATATTTTAATCACATTAAACCTTTGAAAATTCATAACTTAAAATCTATAACTCCAAAATTAATGATTCCTGTTCCTATGATCTTATTTTAATATGTATATTATTAATGTGTATTTTGTTCTTATGTTTGGTGTAATGTTAATTTTGCCTATACACTGTTTGTATGTATTGCTACGTTTAGCAGTGAGGATACGAGTCACCTGAAGATCATCCTGGTACCTGGAATCTCAAGTCCCAGGCAAGTTGTGCCCTTGATCACTTCTTTTTACCCACTCATGTTCTAATTAATCATAATGATCTGCATAGGTTAATTTTGATGGGACCCAATAGGTTACCTTAGTTTGTCTATCTTTATACCTTGTTTACCACTGAACTTTCTGGGTAGTACTTGCTAGTGCTATATGTGGTTTTGGGTATGGAGATACACTATTCATGATTACACTTTTGTTATCAGTTGTTATTTATTGTTCATGATAAGATCATTATGTTAATTGGAACATGGAGAACCACCCGGGAAAACAGTGCTACCACAAGGGAGGAATGGGACCCCTTGGCTGATTAATTAGGAAAGCTAGTGGAAGACTACCTTACCCGAAAGGGGCAAGGGCAGTAGGGGAGTGGTCAGTGTAGGGAGGCCCTCGGGAGGATTTTGCTGCGATGGCGGTCCTGCAAGGGATTCCTGCATTGGAACTTCCTATAAACTGTAGCGGGTTTTCGGAAGCTAGTGGAACTTTGTAAAGGCCTCGTAGTGGATCCCTAGCCATTCACCTCGGTAGTGTCTAAGGGCCTTGCAAACCCTGGCGACATGGGATACACGACTTGTGGGTAAAGATGCGCAACCTCTGCAGAGTGTAAAACTGGTATACTAGCCGTGCTCACGGTCATGAGCAGCTCGGACACTCACATGATTAAATTATGGAACTTAAACTCAATTTGTCATATGCATTGCATCGCAGGTGAAGTTGTTACTTTTGTTCTACTACTTAATTGGGTTGGTATTTACTTATACTTAGTAATTGCTAATAAAATTTTGACCAACTTTAAAAGCAATGCTCAGCTTCAACCATCCTCTTTGGTAAGCCTTACACTTCACATGAGCTCCCACCTTTGGCGAGTTCATGCACATTATTCCCCACAACTTGTTGAGCGATGAACGTATGTGAGCTCACTCTTGCTGTCTCACACACCCCACAGGTCAAGAACAGGTACCACAGGATGAGGCGCTTGGAGGATGCTGTGACGAGTTCGTGAGAGGTCTAGGTTGTCGTCTCCCAGTCAACTTTGGGTTGCTGGACCGTTGTCTCCTTATAATGTAATTACTTATTTTGTATAGAACTCCTGTTATGTATAAAGATGTGACATTCGATCCTGTGCCACTATACATCATATGTGTGAGACTTGGTCCCAGCATACCTGGTGTTTATGTTAGCGCCCGGGTTTTGGACCCCTAAAATCCGGGTGTTACAGAAGTGGTATCAGAGGAATGTTGACTGTAGGACGAAACCTAGATATAACTGGACAACCATTGTCTACTTACCTTTGCTACTCTAAATCTTTCTAAACTTATCTTAATCTTTTCTCATCTATTTCCGCTTACTCTGATTATTCTTATCTTTTCTTTCTAAAAGACAAATGTGGATTTCACACTTTGAAATCCTGTGCCCAAAGTGACCTTTAGGAATAGGAGATCTACTCATAGGAACAAAAACAAAACTATTTTTATAAGTGTCTATGTATTTGAATGTTTGTTCTTATGATATCTGTCTGATTTGGATCTTTGTTTGAGTGTGATAAGTTGTGGAGTAATGTCCACAATTGCATCTGCATATACACATAGGTATAAAAATATATTTATAAAATAACTAGACAATCTAGATTATCCCCTTAGAAAATATATGTATATATAGTATTCCGTATCTATCTCATCTTGATATATTCTATCTTACCTTTGGACAGTCACCTCGTAAAACTAATTACCCTAGTCTTGACATAGAATATCTGGCCCAGCCCTGCCAAAGAAAGTTTTAGTACATAACCAACTATTAGCTTATTCATTCTGTCTACTAAATGATTCCCTTGCAAAGCTATCTTACCATATGCTTCTAACTTAGATGGTCAATACCAGGCGGGGTGGTGGAATTGATTTACCTGCTAATCGACACACTCGGTGGATATATCGACAACCCCAACCACAGTCAGCAGAGATGAATCCTCCTAATCCTCCACCAGGCGGAGTTGATCCACTAGTCGCAGCTCAAATGAGAATGATGCAGCAAATGGCTGACACTATGGCAGATATGCGCACCCAAATGCAGCAAGAACGCCAAGAAATGCACCAGGAAAGAGAGGATGCACGTCGGGAAATGCGCCAAGAGCGGGAAGAGATACGCCAGGAGAGAAGGGTACAACAACAGCAGCTGCAGCAACAACTTCAACAACAGCAGCAACAACAACAAGTGCCATTGCCTCCACCTCCACCACCAGTTCCACCCCGGGACAAGCACCGGGAATTCATGAGCCACAAACCACCAACCTTCTCCAACTCCGCAGATCCGCTGCAAGCAGATGACTGGTTAAAGTCCATAGAGAAGATGCTCAACATAGCTCAGTGCTCGGATAGAGAGAAAGTACTCTATGCATCAGGTCGTCTTGCTGGTCCCGCTGCGGATTGGTGGGATGCGTACTGTGCAGCTCATGCTGCTGCCGATACAATTACCTGGGAAGAATTCTCCACACAATTCAGAAATTACCATATTCCTGCTGGACTCATGAAGATTAAGAGGAAGGAGTTTCTATCCCTCAAGCAAGGAAATATGTCCGTGAGCGAATACAGGGACAAATTCATCCAGTTATCTCGATATGCTCCTAGAGATGTAGAAGATGATGAGCAAAAGCAGGAGCTTTTTCTGGACGGTTTGATTGGACCCTTGCAATATCAACTGGTATCGCACACATTCCCATCCTTTCAAAGGCTACTTGACAAAGCTATTGCTGTAGAGAACAAGAGGAGTATATTTGGAGAGAAAAGAAAGGCTGTCAACCAAGGGCAGGCTGGAAGTAGTTCCCGTCCTCGCTATACTACCACTCCAAGTACACCAGCTAGTGGCAGTTCTGGACAACGAACTCAACAAGCCCCAACTGCTCCTCCAAAAGTAAGCACTCCAGTAGGACCCGTTGCTCCTAACACAACCGCCATCAGGACATGCTTCAAGTGTGGACAACCGGGACACTACGCCAACTACTGTCCCAACAGAGCTGCCTACACTACACCGGCTCCGATGAAGCAAGGACAAGCCTCGGTAGGAAAGAGTCAGCCCCTATCTATCAACCGGGGATATGCCCATCATGCAGAAATAGAAACTGAACCCGGTGAACTTGAAATTCAAGAAGAAGAGCCAGTTGGAGATGAAGTAGTCGGTGAAGAAGTCAACGAGCAACAAGAATAGAGAGATAAACATAGATATAGATACATATATACATATATATATATATATATTTTTACTATTTGTAAGACCTAAATATTAGTTTAGCTATTAGTTAGTATTATTACTATTTTAGTGATAATAGTAAAATCTATTAAACCTATGTTTTGTTAAAGGATTATGCATCATGCCGAGATTTCTTTGTTTGTGCATATGTTCCGAGAACAATATGAGTATACATTCCTTTTCTTACAAATCTCGAGGACGAGATTTCTTTTAAGGGGGGTAGGATTTGTAACACCCAAATTCTGAATTTGGGATTGGTAGAAGAAATCTGAGCAAAGTATCATAATGCTTTGGAAATTAGGAAATAAGAAAAATGATGAGAAAATGATTTTTCTTTTAAAGGAAACCATTTATACATCCCATGAAATAAATAACAAGGAGAATAAAGCTTAAATTAGTAAAATTAAAATAGTATGGTTTATATTCACCTTTGGGTTTCAATTGATACATTTGAAAAATCTGAAAACTAAAATAGAAGTATAAATTTGAATTTGGAATAGAAAATAGAAAATAAAGGAGAAGGGAAGAACTAAGAAAAATACTACATAAAATAAAATAAAAATCAAAATAAACATCCTTCACACTTATATTATTAAATTATACCTTTCAAACTGAGGACAAGTTATTCACAAAGTTTGAATTTAAACTTGAACTCAAATTGGATTTGAAAATGGAGAAAATAAAATAGAAAATAAAAAGAAAAAGAATAAAAGCCACATGGGCCGACCTCTACTCATTTCGGCCCACTTAAACAATCCAACCTGCGCGCAGCCCAAATTCCTCCCCGCGGCGCCGACAGGTGGGCCCGCCTCGTCAGCCTTACACCGCGCGGACGACGCCTGTTATCCCACTGCCTTGTGGGCCCTACTCGTCGGTCTCCACCGCGCTCGCTCCTCCCTCCCTCTCTCTGGTCCGCGGGGCCCGCACGTCAGGCCGTCTTCAACAACCTTGCCGAACGCGGCGGGCGGACCGCGCGGACGCCGCTGTGCTCGCCGTTCGGTTCCCTCCGCTCGGACTTCACCGTGGTGCATAAAAGCCGAAGCTCCGCGACCCCTTCCCTCCATCCACCCGTGAGCCGTCGTCGCAGTGAGAAGGGAGAGAGAAGAAGAATTCCGCCGCCGCGGTTCTTGGCCTCGCCGTCGACCGAGTGTTTTAGCTGGGTCGGGGGGGATTGCGCGTGGCGTCGGGGAGCCGACCGTGGAGTCTACAGGCGGGATTGGCGACTGCACAGACCGGAATTGCTCGCCGTCGGATCAAATCCACCCCGAATCCGCCGCGCGCCGTGGTCGGGCCTCTGTGCTTCGTCCCTAACAGTAAGGTACGTCTCAGTGTGTTCGCCATCCCCTAGGCGTCGTGTAGCAGTCTTTAATTGCGTTTTAGAGCACTGGAGCACTGGATTTGGATCTCGCCGGCGATGTTCCGCCGTGTTGGGGCGGCGGCGCGGCCGTGTTTGGTGACGAGGAGAGAAGACGTGTTCGCCGCCGTCAGATTCTCTTTGGACGGCGTAGATTAGAGTAATCAGCGTACCGCTTCGGGTGGGATCGTGCACCGTCCGATCTTGATCGGTAGGTAGCAAATCAATACGGAATATTTAAATCTGAGCCGTAGATCGCGAATCGGACGTCCGTTATAGCGTACCGGTTCATTATATGGGCCGATCTAATCTCGGCCGTCCGTGCTCGATCGGGTGGCCGTGCTCGGCCGATACCTCTTCGGCTTGCACGTTTTGCGTAAGAGCCCCTCGGCTTATTCCGAATTAACCCGCCGTCCATGGGCACTGTTGACTGAGTCTCGGGAATCTTGCGCCGAGAACCCTGTGTTTCCCAGTAAATGAGGCCCAGTCCAGAACTCGTTTAAATTGAATAAATAAAATAGAAAATAGATTTTTAATATGAAAATAATTGCTAGAACTTAGATAATTCATAGAAAATTCATTTTAGCTCCAAATGGAACCATTCCAGTTTCTAAAATTTTGTAATAATATTCTTCATCATTTAGTGTCTCTGTTTTGACATGAACTCTATCAGAAAATTTATTTATCATTTAATCATATTTTAATCACATTAAACCTTTGAAAATTCATAACTTAAAATCTATAACTCCAAAATTAATGATTCCTGTTCCTATGATCTTATTTTAATATGTATATTATTAATGTGTATTTTGTTCTTATGTTTGGTGTAATGTTAATTTTGCCTATACACTGTTTGTATGTATTGCTACGTTTAGCAGTGAGGATACGAGTCACCTGAAGATCATCCTGGTACCTGGAATCTCAAGTCCCAGGCAAGTTGTGCCCTTGATCACTTCTTTTTACCCACTCATGTTCTAATTAATCATAATGATCTGCATAGGTTAATTTTGATGGGACCCAATAGGTTACCTTAGTTTGTCTATCTTTATACCTTGTTTACCACTGAACTTTCTGGGTAGTACTTGCTAGTGCTATATGTGGTTTTGGGTATGGAGATACACTATTCATGATTACACTTTTGTTATCAGTTGTTATTTATTGTTCATGATAAGATCATTATGTTAATTGGAACATGGAGAACCACCCGGGAAAACAGTGCTACCACAAGGGAGGAATGGGACCCCTTGGCTGATTAATTAGGAAAGCTAGTGGAAGACTACCTTACCCGAAAGGGGCAAGGGCAGTAGGGGAGTGGTCAGTGTAGGGAGGCCCTCGGGAGGATTTTGCTGCGATGGCGGTCCTGCAAGGGATTCCTGCATTGGAACTTCCTATAAACTGTAGCGGGTTTTCGGAAGCTAGTGGAACTTTGTAAAGGCCTCGTAGTGGATCCCTAGCCATTCACCTCGGTAGTGTCTAAGGGCCTTGCAAACCCTGGCGACATGGGATACACGACTTGTGGGTAAAGATGCGCAACCTCTGCAGAGTGTAAAACTGGTATACTAGCCGTGCTCACGGTCATGAGCAGCTCGGACACTCACATGATTAAATTATGGAACTTAAACTCAATTTGTCATATGCATTGCATCGCAGGTGAAGTTGTTACTTTTGTTCTACTACTTAATTGGGTTGGTATTTACTTATACTTAGTAATTGCTAATAAAATTTTGACCAACTTTAAAAGCAATGCTCAGCTTCAACCATCCTCTTTGGTAAGCCTTACACTTCACATGAGCTCCCACCTTTGGCGAGTTCATGCACATTATTCCCCACAACTTGTTGAGCGATGAACGTATGTGAGCTCACTCTTGTTGTCTCACACACCCCACAGGTCAAGAACAGGTACCACAGGATGAGGCGCTTGGAGGATGCTGTGACGAGTTCGTGAGAGGTCTAGGTCGTCGTCTCCCAGTCAACTTTGGGTTGCTGGACCGTTGTCTCCTTATAATGTAATTACTTATTTTGTATAGAACTCCTGTTATGTATAAAGATGTGACATTCGATCCTGTGCCACTATACATCATATGTGTGAGACTTGGTCCCAGCATACCTGGTGTTTATGTTAGCGCCCGGGTTTTGGACCCCTAAAATCCGGGTGTTACAGGAGCCCGAGTAGCCTGAGGCGGTCGTGGGACCTTTCGGGGGCCGACCTTCGAACCCCTGACCAGTAGTGGGTGTCGGGCCCACGCGATCTGAGGCGGCTGTTGAACCCTTCGGGGGGCCAGCCTTCGAACCCCTGATCAGTAAGGAGGCTCGGAGCCTAGTTCCTTCACGGGGAAGGATCCCTTTGGGGGTATCCCCTTTCCCGGTCCCTGTTGCAAGAGATAGAGAAAGAAGGAAAAGGGAAAAAAGGATACGAAATTGAACGACGTGGCGTACCTTTTTTTTGGTGTGGCCGTTTTGGCGAAGGCGAAACGTCGCCAGCTGCTTCCGCCAGAAGCGCTGTCCGTCGAGCCACGGAGTTAATGCGCCGGGGCGAGTAGTTGGCGAGGCTGCCGTTGCGCGTGCGCGAGCCGTTCGAGGAACGGGTCACGGGTGTGTCGTCTTCACACCGTGAGAGAGGGGGTTCTCTTGCTGCCTCCGGATGGGACGTGAGCTTGGCTGATGGCGTGACCGCTGCTCTTGCACGCCTGCCACTGTCATTACTGCCGGCCCACTTTTGACCGCGTTTGACCGCTGCGTCAGGCTGGCGCAGCTGGGCTGCGCGCTGGCCGCCTCGGGTCGCGGTATTGGTTCCGCAACCGAGGAGGTGCGGTGGTGGCGCAAGTGGCATAGTGGCTTACATGCAGCATCCGGCGCGCCGGTTGCGCGACGCGTGGGCTTGAGCCTCCGTGCTGGCCTGTCAGGAGTCGGAGAGGCGCGTCCACTTGGCGCGGTTGCATGCCGCCCGCATGGCTGCCCGCCCCCTTCGCCCGTTGGTCTGGGCAAAAGTGGAGGGTCACTTGTAACTGCTGGGTGGTTGCGCGCGCGCCGCGCACGGCGGTTCGGCTTCTTCTGCTCGGAGCCGGTCTGTATGACAGGTGGGTCCCAGCCCCCGCGCCGCAGGGGAGGGCTTTGGAGGCGTGTTGGAGAAGACTCAGCCCGTGACGGTTGGGGGCGCAAGCACGGAGAGTTGCCTTTAAAAGGAGGGCGACCCCTTTCGTAAGGCGACCATGTCTTCTTCTTCCCTTATGCATCGTGTCTTTCCACCTTTCAAGCCCCCGGATGGGGGGAACCGCCGTCTTCGTGCCTCATCGTCGGAGGACACCGCTCCGCGGGAGTGGGTACCTTTCAGCCATCGTTCGGCTTCAAGGATTTTCATCACACAGCCCGGCGGCTCCCCTCCGCTGGTGATCACCCAAGCCGGTGGCCTCCAGCTCCCGGATGGGGAGAGGCGAACCGGGCTGGGGTCCCGGCCCCGCCCTCAGTGTTGAGGGTGTTCGTCATCCTCGCCGGGGCGGGGAGCGAGGTGAGCCGGGGCTCCACCTCCTACGCGGGTCGGCGGACCACCTCATTTTCCAGCTTCTGGTGGTGGCAATCGCCTTTTAGCCCTACGGCAGAGACATCCTCCAGCCATGCCGGGGAAGGAGAACTGTTGCTGCCCAGCTAGGATGCAACATTCCGTCTTCCCCCTCGCATTCGCGGCGAGGACGGCCGCGAGGATCTGCCGGGGTGCTTAGGGGCGTCCCGCGTTTGCTGGTGATTCACCCAGAGCTTGTCGCTCCTCGGGCTTCCCTGGCGGGGAGGTTGTCCGTACCCGCGGGGGCGGAACTGGAGTTCCGTTTGTAATGGCACTTCGAGTGCCGGGTTTTTTGTTCATTTTGGCTTTCGGGGCCTGAACATGTATGTAATTACGGCACGGAGCCGTGTTTTTTCCTCATTTCCGAGCACTAAGACTCGTCTGCTGATTGTCTGAACCGCTTCACTAAGCATGAGTCGCCCCGTGTCAAGGTGACGAGTGAGGTATCCGTATCCCGGAGGCGTAGGAGTCCCTCGGCTCGGTCGGCCCTGTTGTCCGAGGCTCCTCTAGCTTAGTTAAAGAGACCCCTCGGCCGCTCTTCGACGAGCCGAGGCCGGGGGTAGCGATGTCAGCACGAGCAGAGGCGGAGTTGGCTTGGAAATGAAACCTGGTTGGCCGGAGCCTAGCCGAGTTGTCCGTTGGCAGGATCGACGCCGGAGTTGGTCAGCCGAGGCTTCGGACCGGGCTCGTGCCCTCGGAAGGTGGTTGGCCGAGGCCCCGGAGGTGGCTGGCCGAGCCGCCTGCTCGGGCCGGATTCCCGGAGAAGTCCCTGACAACGATCGCCCAGGCACGGTGATGACGCCGTCCTTCGGAGCGGAGGCCCTCGGACCATGTCGCCGTCCGAGGCTAGGTCGGGCCTTGCCGAAGGTGCCGTTGATGCCGAGGGTGTCGCTGCCCCCTTCCCGAGTCGGGACCCGAGCCTGCAGGATCAGCTTGTCTTGTAGTGTGTGCTTTGTGCGGCCGTCGAGGCCAGAACACACACCCTTGCTGTGTTGTAAAGCTGCGTCTCTTTTCCTCTTGTTTCGAGCATCTGGACTTTTTGTCGGTAACAGGGATGTTAGTGCGAGCGAAAGTTGCTTCTCGCGGAAGGTGAAGAGTGAGGTATCCGTATCCCGGAGGCGTAGGAGTCCCTTGGCTCGGTCGGCCTTTCCGCTTACGCGCACTTTTACTCGTCCATGAGGCCCTATCACCGACTTGGTCGAGGAAACTCGAAGAATCTCTTCGACAGAAGGGCTTCCGAACGTAGAGACTTGTTCGATCCGCGGAGTCACCTTATCTGAACGCGAGTTACTTATCGCAGAAGGTGATGAGTGAGGTATCCGTATCCCGGAGGCGTAGGAGTCCCTCGGCTCGGTCAGCCTTGACTGCTTACGTGTACCCCGTCGTTTCCAGGACCCACTTTTCGAAGTAGTCAAAAAGCACGGAAGATATTCTGGTAAAAGAGATTTTCTGTTTGAGGAAAATTTTGACGCAGAGGGGGTTTCCCCCCTTTTAGCCGCCGAGGGAGGGTCGGGCTTTGCCGAGGCGAGGCCGACCCTTCCTTGTTGACTAAACTTTGCGTGGGTGTGAGGTATATGAACAACTTGGAAGCATCTTAAGGGTAGAAGCGACATAGCTGTTGGATGTTCCAAGCGTTGCCGTAGACCTCGCCCTGACTGTTGGCCAGCTTGTACGTTCCGGGCTTCAGAACTTTGGCGATGACGAACGGCCCTTCCCAGGGGGGCGTGAGCTTGTGCCTCCCTCGGGCGTCTTGCCGCAGCCGAAGCACCAGGTCGCCCACCTGAAGGTCTCGGGGTCGGACCCCTCGGGCGTGGTAGCGTCGCAGGGACTGCTGGTACCGCGCCGAGTGTAGTAAGGCCCTGTCCCGAGCCTCGTCCAGCTGGTCCAGCGAGTCTTCTCGGCTAGCTTGGTTGCTTTCTTCGTTGTAGGCCCTCGTCCTCGGGGAGCCGTATTCCAGGTTAGTGGGCAAGACGGCCTCGGCCCCGTAGACCAGGAAGAACGGCGTGAAACCCGTGGCTCGGCTCGGCGTCGTCCTCAGGCTCCAGACCACCGAGGGGCGTTCCTTCATCCATCGCTTGCCGAACTTGTTGAGATCATTGTAAATCCGAGGCTTGAGCCCTTGTAGAATCATGCCATTGGCACGTTCTACTTGTCCATTCGACATGGGATGAGCTACGGCGGCCCAGTCTACCCGGATGTTGTGATCCTCGCAAAAATCCAAGAATTTTTTGCCGGTGAACTGGGTGCCGTTGTCGGTGATGATGGAGTTCGGGACCCCGAAGCGATGGATGATGTTGGTGAAGAACGCCACCGCCTGCTCGGATCTGATGCTGTTCAGGGGTCGGACCTCGATCCACTTGGAGAATTTGTCGACGGCGACCAGCAGGTGCGTGTAGCCCCCGGGCGCCTTCTGCAGAGGGCCGACGAGGTCCAGACCCCACACAGCGAAGGGCCAGGTGATGGGTATCGTCTGCAGAGCCTGAGCGGGCAGGTGGGTCTGCTTCGCATAGAATTGGCACCCTTCGCAGGCGCGGACAATTCTAGTGGCGTCAGCCACCGCCGTCGGCCAATAGAAGCCTTGGCGAAAAGCGTTCCCGACGAGGGTTCGAGGTGCTGCATGATGGCCGCAAGCCCCCGAGTGTATTTCCTGCAGGAGTTCCTGACCCTCAGCGATGGAGATGCATCGCTGGAGGATGCCCGAGGGGCTACGGTGGTAGAGCTCCTGCTCATCGCCCAGCAAGACGAACGACTTGGCGCGTCGCGCTACCCGCCGAGCCTCTGCCCGGTCGAGGGGCAGTTCTTCTTGGCGGAGATATTGCAGGTACGGGGTCTGCCAATCTTGTTCCGGCGTGACCCCGCTCTGCTCCTCCTCGATGCGCAGTGCTTCGCCCTCGGGGGCCGAGGCTTCCCCGGGCTGAGCCGAGGATGGCTCGGGCTGGGCCGAGGCTGCCTCGGACGGGGCCGAGGGCACCTCGGGCTCGGGCGTGTCGCCGATCTTGACGGAGGGTTGGTGCAGATCCCGGGAGAAGACATCCGGGGGAACCGTCGTTCGCCCCGAGGCTATCTTTGCCAGCTCGTCCGCAGTCTCGTTGTAGCGCCGGGCGATGTGGTTAAGCTCGAGCCCGTAGAACTTGTCTTCCAGGCGTCGAACCTCATCACAGTAGGCCTCCATCTTTGGGTCGCGGCAGTGGGAGTTCTTCATGACTTGGTCGATGACGAGCTGCGAGTCGCCGCGTGCATTGAGGCGTCGGACCCCTAGCTCGATGGCGATTCGCAACCCGTTGATCAGAGCCTCGTACTCAGCCACATTGTTGGACGCCGGGAAATGGAGGCGGAGCACGTAGCGCAGGTGTTTCCCGAGGGGCGAGACGAAAAGCAGGCCCGCGCCGGCTCCCGTCTTCATCAGCGACCCGTCGAAAAACATGGTCCAGAGCTCCGGTTGGATCGGAGCCGTCGGCAACTGGGTGTCGACCCATTCGGCTACGAAGTCCGCCAGTACCTGGGACTTGATGGCCTTCCGAGGGGCGAACGAGATTGTCTCGCCCATGATTTCCACCGCCCACTTTGCGATCCGTCCCGAGGCTTCTCGGCACTGGATGATCTCCCCCAGGGGGAAGGATGACACCACAGTCACCGGATGAGACTCGAAGTAATGTCGCAGCTTTCGCCTCGTCAGGATCACTGCATACAGCAGCTTCTGGACTTGTGGGTAGCGGATCTTGGTCTCGGACAGCACCTCGCTGACGAAGTAAACTGGCCTCTGAATGGGCAAGGCATGCCCCTCTTCCCGCCTTTCGACCACGATCGCGGCGCTGACCACCTGAGTGGTAGCGGCGACGTAGACCAGGAGGGCTTCTCCATCAGCTGGGGGTACCAAGACGGGCGCCTGGGTGAGGAGCGCCTTCAGGTTCCCGAGAGCTTCCTCGGCCTCGGGAGTCCAGGTGAAGCACTCGGCCTTCCTTAAGAGACGGTACAGGGGCAGGCCTCTTTCGCCGAGGCGCGAGATGAAACGGCTCAAGGCCGCGAGACATCCCATGACCCTCTGTACGCCTTTTAAGTCCTTGATGGGCCCCATGTTTGTGATGGCTGCGATCTTCTCCGGGTTGGCTTCGATGCCCCGCTCGGAGACGATGAATCCCAAAAGCATGCCTCGGGGCACCCCGAAGACGCACTTCTCGGGATTGAGCTTGACGCCCTTCGCCTTGAGACACCGGAATGTCAGTTCGAGGTCGGAGGCTTTCCTCATCTTGACTACAATGTCATCGACGTAGGCCTCGACCGTGCGACCGATGTGTTCGCCGAACACATGGTTCATGCACCGCTGGTACGTTGCACCCGCGTTCCTCAAACCGAACGGCATGGTGACATAACAGTACATGCCGAAGGGCGTGATGAAAGAAGTCGCGAGCTGGTCGGACTCTTTCATCTTGATTTGATGATACCCTGAGTAGGCATCGAGGAAAGACAGGGTTTCGCACCCTGCAGTGGAGTCCACGATTTGATCGATGCGAGGTAGAGGGTAGGGGACCTTCGGACATGCTTTGTTGAGACCAGTGTAGTCTACACACATCCGCCATTTCCCCCCTTTCTTCCTCACAAGTACAGGGTTGGCAAGCCATTCGGGATGGAATACCTCTTTGATGAACCCTGCTGCCATCAGCTTGTGGATCTCCTCGCCTATCACCCTGCGCCTTTCCTCGTCGAATCGGCGCAGAGGCTGTTTGACCGGTCGGGCCCCGGCCCGAATATCCAGCGAGTGCTCGGCGACATCCCTCAGTATGCCGGGCATGTCCGAGGGACTCCACGCAAAGACATCGGCGTTTGCGCGGAGAAAGTCGATGAGCACTGCTTCCTATTTGGGGTCGAGCCCGGAACCGATCCGAACCTGCTTGGAGGTGTCTCCACTAGGGTCGAGAGGGACGGCCTTAACCGTCTCCGCTGGCTCGAAGTTGCCGGCATGTCGCTTCACGTCTGGCACCTCCCGGGAGAGGTTTTCCAGGTCGGCGATGAGGGCCTCGGACTCGGCGAGGGCCTCGGCGTACTCCACGCACTCCACATCGCATTCGAACGCGTGTTTGTACGTGGGGCCGACGGTGATGACCCCGTTGGGGCCCGGCATCTTGAGCTTCAGGTAGGTGTAGTTGGGGATGGCCATGAACTTCGCGTAGCATGGCCTTCCCAACACTGCGTGGTAGGTTCCTCGGAACCTGACCACCTCGAACGTCAAAGTCTCCCTTCGGAAGTTGGAGGGTGTTCCGAAGCAGACAGGAAGGTCGAGCTGTCCGAGGGGCTGGACGCGCTTCCCAGGGATGATCCCGTGGAAGGGCGCAGCGCCTGCTCGGACGGATGACAGATCGACGCGCAGGAGCCTGAGGGTCTCAGCATAGATGATGTTGAGGCAGCTGCCCCCATCCATCAGGACCTTGGTGAGCCTGACGTCGCCGATGACGGGATCGACGACGAGCGGGTACTTCCCTGGGCTCGGCACGTGGTCGGGGTGGTCACCTTGGTCGAAGGTGATGGGCTTGTCGGACCAGTCTAGGTAGACTGGCGCCGCCACCTTCACCGAGCAGACCTCCCGACGCTCCTGCTTACGATGCCGAGCCGAGGCATTCGCCGCATGCCCTCCGTAGATCATGAAGCAGTCGCGGACCTCGGGGAACTCTCCTGCTTGGTGATCTTCCTTTTTACCGTCGTCGCGGGCCCTGTCACCCTCTGCGGGTGGCCCGGCCCGGTGGAAGTGGCGCCGAAGCATGACGCACTCCTCGAGGGTGTGCTTGACGGGCCCCTGATGGTAGGGGCACGTCTCCTTGAGTGCCTTGTCGAAGAGGTTGGCGCCTCCGGGGGGCTTCCGAGGGTTCTTGTATTCGGCAGCGGCGACAAGGTCGGTGCTGGCGGCGTCGCGTTTCACTTGCGACTTCCTCCTGCCTTTCTTCTTGGCGCCGAGCGGAGTAGACGCCTCGGGAGCATCTTCCGACGGGCGGCCCTGGGGCTGCTTGTCCTTTCGGAAGATGGCCTCGACCGCCTCCTGACCAGAGGCAAACTTGGTGGCGATGTCCATCAGCTCGCTCGCCCTGGTGGGGGTCTTGCGACCCAACTTGCTCACCAAGTCACGGCAGGTGGTGCCGGCGAGGAATGCGCCGATGACGTCGGAGTCGGTGATGTTGGGCAGCTCGGTGCGCTGCTTCGAGAATCGCCGGATATAGTCCCGAAGGGACTCTCCCGGCTGTTGCCGGCAGCTTCGGAGGTCCCAGGAATTCCCGGGGCGCACGTACGTGCCCTGGAAGTTGCTGGCGAAAGCCTGGACCAGATCCTCCCAGTTGGAAATCTGCCCCGGAGGCAGGTGCTCCAACCAAGCGCGAGCGGTGTCGGAGAGGAACAGGGGGAGGTTGCGGATGATGAGGTTGTCGTCGTCCGTCCCACCCAGTTGACAGGCCAGGCGGTAGTCCGCAAGCCACAATTCCGGTCTCGTTTCCCCCGAGTACTTTGTGATAGTAGTCGGGGGTCGGAATCGGGGCAGAAACGGCGCCCGCCGAATGGCCCGGCTGAAGACCTGCGGACCGGGTGGTTCGGGCGAGGGACTCCGATCCTCCCCGCTGTCGTAGCGTCCCCCACGCCTGGGGTGATAACCTCGGCGCACCCTTTCGTCGAGGCGGGCCCGACGGTCGCGATGAGGGTGCTCGTCACCGAGGTGGCCCGGGGCCGCAGGCGCGGTATTGCGTGCGCCCGGTGTAGACCGAGGCTTCCCGCATGAGTCAGGAAGTCGCGGCACGAGGTTCCGAGGGGTACCCCTGCCTTCGGGAGGCAGAGCTCTCGGCCCGCCGGGCCGCAGCGCCTTCCAGGAGATGCTTGAGCTCTCCCTGGATTCACCGACCCTCGGTGGTTGATGACTCCGGCATCGCGCGGAGGAGCATTGCTGCGGTGGCCAGGTCCTGACCGGTTCCGCCGGATGCGGGTGGCGGTCTGTCCCTGGCATCGTTAGCGATGCGGTGCTGGAGACCTTGGGGCAGGTGACGTATTTCTCCGGCCGGGGGCTGGCTCGCCCATACCTGCCCGACGTTCCGGCGGATTGCCTCGAGCGCTCCTGTTCCCTCATCGAGCCCGGCCTGCGCCCCGCGGACTTGCTCGAGCTGTGGGTCGTGACCCCCCGCCGGAACGAGGACCACAGCTAGCTCCCGCGGGATGTCGGCGCGAGGCGCTGGCCTAGGGGGATCACCATCCTCCGGCATGCCGAGACAGCTGCCTCCGGAGGGATCCCCTAGCTCGACGTGGAAACATTCGCGGCTCGGGCCGCAGTCCTTGTCGTCAAGGCTGCGGCTGCCGTCGGAACAGTCGGAGAGGCAGTAGTTGCATGCGGTCATGAAGTCCCGCATGGCACTGGGGTTGCCAGATCCAGAGAAATCCCAGCAGATGCTGGGGTCGTCATCTTCCTCGGACCCAGAGGGTCTGTAGGTCGAGACACCCGTCAATCGGTCCCAAGGCGACCGCACACGAAACCCCAGGGGGGTTGCACTCGCCTCAATGTGAGCGCCCGCCAAAGCGAGGTCGCTAGGCGGGTTGAGGCCGAGTCGAAATGACAAAGGATGGGAATCAGCCGGTACCTTTTGGTCGACGAGGATCGACGAAGTCGCATCGGGGGCTGATCGTGCTGTCGTCCTGGGTGCGAGGGCGACGTCCTGCAGGCCCTCCGTGAGCGCGCTGGCGTCGTCCACTTGCTCGGGGTCGGCGTGTCGCGGGGGGACGGCGCTCGCCTTCGCCTCAAACGCGTGGGTGATGCCCGACGCGTCCTCCGTTGGGGCGCTGGGGATGTCGATTTGCTCGACAGCCGACTGAGCGTAACCTCCCGCTTGGCCCCGGTTGCCCCGCCTCCTCCTTCGATGGCGAGGGAGAGGATGGGGCGAGCTCGAAAGCTGTCCTTCCCCCACGCGGGAAAGACGTCGTCGATTCCGCCGCCGGCGGGCGGGCTGTCCGCCACCATTGTCGCTGTCGCGCGGCGGTGGAAGGAGTATCATGTCGTAGCTGCTGTCGAAAGACATGAACTCGAGACTCCCGAAACGGAGCACCGTCCCGGGTTGAAGAGGTCGTTGGAGACTGCCCATCTGGAGCTTGACGGGAAACTACTCGTCAACACGCAGCAGGCCCCTACCTGGCGCGCCAACTGTCGGCGTTCCGGGACCGGGGGGTCCCCGAGCCGACGAGTGAGTGTGCCGCGTGCCCCAGCCCAGATGGGTCGAGCGCGTGGGCGAGCGCGAAGGGGGGAGAGAGCGAGAGCGAGGTGGCCGGAGCCGGGTCGTGAGGGAGTCGGAGATCTGTAACACCCGGTTTTAAAGAACAAAGCCGGGTGCATCTCATACATGCGCCAAGAAGACAACATATATAATAATAGAGTGTATAGAGATAAATGTCATTAACATCAGAGTATTTATTACATAGCAGAAGACTTATTACAAAATAAAGTATTAAAGATAAAACGAACTAAGGATCGTCGGCGCCAATGTCAACTGAGAAACGCCACCTAGATCAAGATCAAACTCCTCGATACTTGACTCCACTTGAAACCACCTGTTCTTCTCCTGTGGGGGGGGTGTGAGACAGCAAGGGTGAGCTCACACATGATCATAGCTCAACAAGTTGTGGGGAACCAGTGAACATAAACTCACAAAGGTGTGAGTTCATGTGATGTGTAAGGCTTAATCAATGACAGGGGTTAAAGCTGAGCATTGCTTTTAAGTAGTTGGTCAAAATTTTATTAGCAATTACTAAGTGTAGGTAAATACCAAACCATAAGTAAAGTAATAGAACAAAATTAATAACAAACCCATGCAATGCAAATGACAAAATTGAATTTAAGTTCCATAATTTAAACATCAGAGAGTCCTGAGCTGCTCATGACCGCGAGCTCGGCTAGTATACCAGTTTTACACTCTGCAGAGGTTGTACCCTTTACCCACAAGTCATGTTACCCATCTGCCAAGGGGTCATGAATCCCATACACCTCTACCTAGGAAGCGCGGCAGGGCAACACTACGAGGCCTTTACAAAGTTCCACTAGCTTCCGAAAACCCGCTATAGTTTATGGGAAGATCCAGTAAAGGGTTCCTGGCTGACCGCCATCGCAGCAAAATCAACCAGGGACCTCCCCGCACTGACCTCTCCCCTACTGCCCTTGCCCCTTTCGGGTAAGGTAGTCTTCCACTAGCTTTCCTAATTAGTCAGCCAAGGGCGTCCCATTCCACCCTTGTGGTGGCACGTGGTTCTCAAGTTAAGCTCTATGTTCCAATTAACATTAATGATAACAACATGAACATAAACAGAATAACAATAAGAATTGGAACATAGAGGTAATAAATGATTATCCCAAAACCATATAAAGCAATAGCAAACTACCCAAGTGATTCAGGGGTAAACAAGGTAATGAGATAAACAAATCTAGGGTGACCTATTGGGTCCCATCAAAATTAACCTATGCATGGATAAGTGATATTAAAGAACATTATCGGGTAAAAAGTGGTCAAGGGCACAACTTGCCTTTAATGAGCTCCTGCTCAGCTATCTCAACCTGCTGCTCACCCGTATCCCCAGCAACGGGCTCTTCTACTCGCCACAATACAAACAAGCACAGTGCATATAGAGAAATTAACATTACACCAAACATATAAACAAAATGCACAGAGATATTCTACATATTAAAATAAAAACTTAGGAACTGGAATTATAATTTTCTGAATTATAGATTTTAAGTTATGCATTTTCAAAGGTTTTATGTGCTTTGAATAGGATTAAGTGATAAATAAATTTCCTACTGTTTTCATGACATGACAGAGGATCTAGGTGATAGAGAATAAAATTATAAAATTTTAGGAACTGGAATGGAGTAATTTGGAGTTAGTATGAATTTTCTATGAATTTAGTAAGTTCTAGCAATTATTTTCCTATTAAAAATCTATTTTCTATCCCATTTATTTAATTTAAAAGATCTCTGGACCGGGCCTTATTTACATAGAAGTGCAGGGGTCTCGGGGTAAGAATCTCAAGACACAGTGCACAGCTATAATGGACGGCGGGTTATTTCTTTTATTTTCCAGGGGCTCTTTAGCAAATGAGCACGGCGAAGGGGTATCTGCGTTTTAGAGCCATCGGATTAGGTTTGGACGGCCCAGATTAAATCTTCCCCCGCCCGAACCGGTATCCAACCACGCCCCTACGATCCAACATCAGCGGTTCGGATTTAATTGGACGCGATCAGATCCACACCCTCCGATTCGGATCAACGGCCCAGATCCCATCAAGCGAAGAGGTATCGCGATTTAATCGCGACCGCCCATTCATGATCCGATGGACAGAGGGCATCCCTAACCCCAGTCATCCCCAGCGGATGCGTTTACGGCGGCGCGCGCACACCCGACGGCGAGCCCGCCGGAGTGGCCAAGACAACCTTTCGGTACAAGAATCCCAAATCGACTAGATGCAACACAATGCAGGTGCCACGACGGATTGATCTGGTGAACCCTTACCATGTGCCTTATAGCCGAGAGCCACGGCGACGTCGCGGGGCGGACTCAAGTAGAAGTGCCAGCGACGGTGAGAAATCGCCGACGGTCCCATTGAACATGCGCTCCGAGCTTCCATCGCACATCCTCCTCACAAGCTCCGTTTCCCCCACGACCAGCTGCCGAGGCCAGACCGGCAGGCCCAGCAGGGATCATCCGCAGCAGCACGCACTTTTCTCGCCTCCCTTCTCCTCCCCGGCGAGGCTCCGATGATTCCCACGCCGAGCATGAGTCAGCAACGAGACCACACGTGTGCCGGCGACGCCCAGAGCCACACCACGAGGAGGGAACGGCTACACAGAGAAAGTTCACCGGTGGCGGCAATCGGCGGCATCCTCATTCTCTCGCACTCATCTCACCTCCCGGTGTTCGATAATGGCATCCTCGCCCACGGCGAGCTTGCCGCAGCTAGATCCTATGGCCAAGGAAGGGTGCGACCCGGTCCCATATATGCTCCCAGGGTATTCGGTTGGACGAGAGCGCGCACCGTGGAGCGCGCCGAAGACTCCGGATTCCGTTTTGCTGGAGTGAACAAGAGAAAGGTGAACGACCTGACAGTGGGTCCCAACGGTCACAGACAGAGTTAAAGGAGCGGGCGTGAGAGGGGATAGCGGGCGGCGGCTGACAGTGGGCCCCACACGTAAGTGAGACCGGGCATGGCTTTGGGCTGGCGTGCGTGAGTTTGGTGGGCCAAATTGGGATACCGAGGCCCAGTTTGGGGACTTCGTTTTTTTTTTATTTTTCTTTCACATTTTCCTTTCTCCATTTCCAAGTTAAATTTGAATTTCGAATTTGAATTCAAACATATGATAAATTTATTCTTAATCATATTGTAAAATTAAGTAGTATCAACTCTGAAAATATAGTTTCTCTTTGTATTATATACTCTCCTTTTCTTCTCTCTTCTTTTCCTTTTCTTGATTATTTCTCATTCTCGAATATTCCAAATAGATATTAAATCTTCAATTTTGTGACATTAATTTATTTTCTTATTGTGGCTATTATTTTTACTAGATGCACATACAACAAAACCAACATGATGCACGGTTATTCTCAATATTATTAATTGTTTACTTGCTTTTCGATGTGGTGCTCTCATATTTAGTTGAACAGTGGCAAAAATATGTAAGAGAATTCTCTCCTTAATATAGTTTACAAAGTTGGGTATTACAAATCCTACCCCCCTTAAAAATAATCTCGTCCTCGAGATTTAGGAAGATCTAGGGAAAAGGTGGGGAAAATCTATGTGAAGCTCTTCTTCTCTTTCCCAAGTTGCTTCATCTTCACCATGATGGTTCCATTGCACTTTGCATATCTTAATAACTTTATTTCTTGTAACTCGAGTCAATTTGTCAAGAATCTTGATAGGATACTCCGTGTAAGTCAAATCACCCTGAACACTTAGCTCTTCCATTGGTAACTGTTCCTCAGGGACACGGAGACACTTCTTTAGTTGAGATACGTGGAACACGTTATGCACATCCGTTAGACTAGCAGGTAACTCGAGTTGGTATGCCATCTCCCCAACTCGCCTAAAGATCAAGGATGGTCCAATATAACGAGGGGACAATTTGCCTTTAACTTTGAATCTCCTCATTCCACGAAGTGGTGACACCTTGAGATACACATAATCTCCTTCTTCAAATTCCAGTGGTCTTCTTCTATTATCAGCGTAGCTCTTTTGTCTGGTTTGAGCCACTCTCAAATTCTCTCGAATTATTCGGAATTGTTCTTCTGCTTCTTGAATCAGTTCTGGTCCAAAGAATTGTCTTCCTCTAGTCTTATCCCAATATAGAGGAGTCCTGCATTTCCTGTCATATGGAGTCTTGAACTGTGACATCTTCAGACTGGCCTGTTAACTAGTATATGAGAACTCAGCATAAGGTAGATTCTTATCCCAACTACTACCATGCTGAAGGGCACAAGCTCTCAACATGTCCTCCAATACTTGATTAGTCCTTTTAGTTTGTCCATCAGTTTGAGGTTGGTAAGCCAAACTAAAATTCAACTTTGTATCCATATTCTCATGAAAACTTTTCCAAAATCTGGAGGTAGACTTTGATCCTCTATCCGAAATGATCTTTTTCAGTACTCCGTGTAGAGACTCAATCCGAGACATGTATAACTTAGCCAATTGTGATCCCTTATAAATAGTCTTGACCGGAATGAAATGAACCACTTTGGTCAGTCTATCCACAATAACTCATATAGAACCATATCCTTTCGAGGTGCGAGGCAATTCCAGTAATGAAGTCCATACCAATCCCTTCCCATTTCCACTCAGGTATCTTTAGTGGTTGTAATAGTCCAGCTGGTCTTTGGTGATCGGTCTTAACTCTTTGGCACACATCGCACATAACCACATGTGCAGCCATATCTCTCTCCAGTCCATATCACCAGCACTTCTGCTTTAAACCTGATACATCTTGGTACTACCAGGATGAATAGAATAATCCAAGTCATGGGCTTTCTTTAAAATAGTCTCACGAAGGCTTTCAATCTCCGGAACACATCTCTTGTCCTTGAAGCATACGGTGCCTTGCTCATCTTCTGTGAATTCCGGAACTCGATCTTCGGTAATCAGATCCTTAATCTCTTGTATCTTAGCATCACCAATTTGTCCCTTGCGGATCTCTTGCTCTAAAGTAGCTTCCACATCAATAATAGCTCCTTTAGTGTGAGTAACTATCCCCAGGTTAAGTCTCCTGAAATCCTCAACAATCTCATCGGGTGGCTGGGCAACAACAGCTGAATGAACATGCTCCTTGCGACTCAAGGCATCTGCAACCAAGTTTGCCTTGCCCGGGTGATAGTGAATTTCCAAATCATAATCCTTAATAAGCTCCAACCAACGGCGTTGCCTAAGGTTGAGATCCTTCTGAGTGAATATATACTTCAAACTCTTATGATCCGTGTATACTTGGCACTTAGTTCCCATGATGTAGTGTCTCCAAATCTTCAGTGCATGCACAACGGCAGCCAGCTCCAAGTCATGAGTGGGGTAGTTCAATTCATGCTTCCGCAACTGACGAGATGCATAGGCAATCACATGACCTTCTTGCATAAGCACACATCTAAGTCCTTGGCCACATGCATCACAATAAATATCAAATCCTTTCTGCAAGTCTGGCATAACCAATACTGGAGGTGACATCAATCTTTCCTTCAATTGATCAAAGCTCTCTTGACATTTCTCATCCCACTTGAATTCTTTTCCTTTCTCCAAAAGCGATGTCATAGGCTTGGCAATTTTAGAAAATCCTTCAATAAACCTCCGATAATATCCTGCGAGTCCCAAGAAACTCCGAATCTCCGTAACTGTAGTGGGCACTCTCCATTCCATAATCTCCTTCACCTTAGCAGGATCCACTGCTATTCCTCCATTAGAAATAATATGACCAAGGAATGGCACCTTGTCAATCCAAAACTCACACTTGCTAAACTTAGCGTAGAGCTCATTATCTCGCAACTTTTGTAGCACCAGTCTCAGATGTTGTTCATGATCACTTTCATTCTTAGAATAGATAAGAATATCGTCGATGAACACCACGACGAATCTGTCCAAATACTCCAAAAACATCTTATTCATCAAATCCATAAAATAAGCTGGTGCATTAGTTAATCCAAACGACATTGCGATGAACTCATATAATCCATATCGAGTCGAGAAAGCCGTCTTAGGAATATCTGATGGTCTAATCTTCATCTGATGGTACCCCGATCGGAGGTCAATCTTCGAGAATACGCTTGCACCTCTCATCCAATTAAATAAATCTTCAATGCGGGGCAACGAATACTTGTTCTTCACAGTGACATCATTAAGGAACCTTTAATCCACGCACATCCCTTGCAATCCATCTTTCTTCTTTACAAACCAAACTGGTGTTCTCCAAGGTGAAGAATTCAGACGAATGTAGCCATCCTCTTGTAATTCCGTTAATTGTTTCTTAAGTTCCTTTAACTCTTCTATGGACATCATGTATGGCCGTTTAGAAATAGGGGCAGTCTTAGGTAAGAGATTAATGACCAACTCAACTTCCATATCTGGTGGCAGTAGTTACTGCAATTCCAACTTCAAATCTTTCTCCTTTGGAACTGGTGAGTTCTACGGTTCCCTTAGCACAGTGTATATACTGTCTTTGTCTTTCTTAACCATGACATACCAAGGATCAAATCTATACTGCTCTCTTCTAACAGTATAGGGGTAGCCCATCTGGGTTAGAAATACAGGGTAAGAAAGGAAGAATTGTAGACAAGGCAAGTAATTACGAAGCATGTTACTTTGGGTGATTTATTAGCTAAGTAGATTAGTGTGACACCCACTAAAGCTAATACATTACCTTATAGTGGTACATGCTAAGATGTCCATCTATAATAATTCAATCAATCAAAGAAGCAAATCAGGCATTGATCATCAGAACAATCAACCAATATTTTTAATAGAGAAAATAGTTTTAGTTTTTGTCTTAGGCTTCCTATCTCTTAAAAATGTCATAGGGGTAGGGATTCCAAGGTGTGAAATCCATCTTGTCTCAGAGTAAAAAAGGTAAGAGTGATCAGAGTAGGACAGTGGAAGGTGAGACAGGATCCAGATAAGTGTAGAAAGAATCAGAGTAAGGTAAGTGCAGAATGAATCAGAATAAGATAAGTAGGTAAGGGTTTTGTCCATTTCTATCTAGGTTTCGTCCTACAGTCAACATTTCCTCTGATACCACTTCTGTAACACCCGGTTTTAAAGAACAAAGCCGGGTGCATCTCATACATGCGCTAAGAAGACAACATATATAATAACAGAGTGTATAGAGATAAATGTCATTAACATCAGAGTATTTATTACATAGCGGAAGACTTATTACAAAATAAAGTATTAAAGATAAAACGAACTAAGGATCGTCGGCGCCAATGTCAACTGAGAAACGCCACCTAGATCAAGATCAAACTCCTCGATACTTGACTCCACTTGAAACCACCTGTTCTTCTCCTGTGGGGGGGTGTGAGACAGCAAGGGTGAGCTCACACATGATCATAGCTCAACAAGTTGTGGGGAACCAGTGAACATAAACTCACAAAGGTGTGAGTTCATGTGATGTGTAAGGCTTAATCAATGACAGGGGTTAAAGCTGAGCATTGCTTTTAAGTAGTTGGTCAAAATTTTATTAGCAATTACTAAGTGTAGGTAAATACCAAACCATAAGTAAAGTAATAGAACAAAATTAATAACAAACCCATGCAATGCAAATGACAAAATTGAATTTAAGTTCCATAATTTAAACATCAGAGAGTCCTGAGCTGCTCATGACCGCGAGCTCGGCTAGTATACCAGTTTTACACTCTGCAGAGGTTGTACCCTTTACCCACAAGTCATGTTACCCATCTGCCAAGGGGTCATGAATCCCATACACCTCTACCTAGGAAGCGCGGCAGGGCAACACTACGAGGCCTTTACAAAGTTCCACTAGCTTCCGAAAACCCGCTACAGTTTATGGGAAGATCCAGTAAAGGGTTCCTGGCTGACCGCCATCGCAGCAAAATCAACCAGGGACCTCCCCGCACTGACCTCTCCCCTACTGCCCTTGCCCCTTTCGGTGTAACACCCACTTTGTAATTGCTAGGGATAATATCAATAGAGAAATATTTTCTCTTTATGTGAGTGTGATCTTTATTCATCATCATATGAGAACACCATGTCCAAGAACAATTAATAAAGAGATATGATACTAACTTGTTGCATCATGCTGGATATTTTATTTTTGGTGTGCATTTTGTAACAAGAAAAATATTAAATACCCAAATGAGAACTTAAATCCTAAAATAATCCTAGAATTAAGAGAAGAGTGAAGGAAAAGATTATACAAATTAGAGGAAAGTAAATGTGTGAAAGAATACATTTTGTTCCCCACTAATATTCAAATTTAAGTGTTTAACCCAGTTAAGAAGATCACAAACAAGTTTGAATTCAAATTGGGATTTAAATTTGAAAATAGGAAATAAAACAGAAAAAGAAAAAGAAAAGAAGCTAACTGGGCCGGCAGACTCCAATTCGGCCCATCTAAGGAATCAGCTCCGCGCGGCCCAGGAAACCCACACCCTCGCGCGCGTTGTTTGCCTGCTGGGTGGGGCCCGCCCGTCGGTTTCACGCGCGCCGGCTTGCTTTCCTCGCGCCGACACAACGGGCCCGCGCGTCAGCCGCTGAATACACCGCGCGCGCGATGAGTCGGCCACTGCCCTGTGACTCGCTGTCGCCTGGGCCCCACTAGACAGCGTCCCCTTTCCTCAGCTGCCGAGCTCGCCTCACTGGGAACCCGGGCCTGCGCGTCAGCGTGTTCCTCTTCACAGCCAACGGAACTCCGACCATGGCGGGCGACGCGGTCTTCGCTCCCTTTTCTTCGGAGTCGCTCGCCACGTTCCCCCACCCCGATGGCTCTGTGGATAAAGGCTGGGCTCGCCCACCTCTTCCCCGTACTCCCACCACCGAATTCACCACCGTGCGCCATTAACCAGAGAGAAGAGAGGGACGGCGCCGCCGTGAGCAATCCCGGCAACGCCGTCGAACCGGTCCTCGGTTGGGTATTCGCGGGCTTCATCAGGCCGGTGGGGAGGCGTCCGTAGCTAAGGCGCTCGGGATCCGTCGCAAACCTCGCCGGAATTTCTCACCGTACCTCGTCTTCCGCATCGCGCCGTGGTCGGGCACCTTCGCGTCGCTAATCCCGGTAAGAAATCTAGTCAAGCGATTCGCCTTCACCTCCTGGTGGCGAGGCACCCTTCAATTTTGAACTTAGAGCACTTAGGAGTAGGATTGCGTGCGCGCCGGCGATGGCCCGCCGCGGGCCGAGGGCGGCGCCGCCGCGCGGCTCTGTTGAGTTGGGGACGATCCGCGGGCCGTCGGATGGCGCGTGGTCGGTCCCGATTAGATTGGGGGATACCCCTTCGCTCGATCGCACGGCGTCCGTCGATGCGTGATCCAGCGGTGCAGAGTTGATCTCGGGTTCATTAAATCCGTGCCGTCGATCGTGGATCCCACGGCTCCGGGCGCGTACCGGTTCAGGGTGATAGGAGTCTAATCTGGGCCGTCGGTTTAGATCTGACGGCTGATATCACGCGATACCCTTTCGCGCTGGCATTTTTGTATATGAACCCCTCAGTTTATACGAATTAGAACCCGCCGTCCACTGCATAGTGTTCTGAGTCTTAGGAAATTATGCGCTGAAGCCCCTGCAGTTTCTTATAAATGAGGCCCAGTCCAGTGAATAAGAAAATCATAGAAAATGATTTAGAAAATGATTTTTAGTGTTAAAATAAATCCTGAAACTTAATTAATTCATAACTAATTCATTTTAGCTCCAAATTGAGTCATTCCAATTCCTAAAGTTTTGTAATAATATTCTCTACCATTTTGAATCACTGTTTTGACATGAACTCTGTCAGAAAATTTATTTATCATTTACTCATATTTTAATCACATTAAACCTTAGGAAAATCATAACTTGAATTCTACAACTCCAAAATTAATAATTCTTTTTCCTGTGATCTTATTTTAATGTGTAGGTTATTAATATGTATTTTGCATATATGTTTGGTGTAATGTTAATTTTGCCTATACCATGTATGTTTGTATTGCTACGACTAGCAGTGAGGTCACGAGGATCTGAAGAATCATCCTGGTACCTGGATCTCAAGGCCCAGGCAAGTTGTGCCCTTGATCACTTCTTTTTACCTACTCATGTTCTAATTAATCATAATGATCTGCATAGGTTAATTTTGATGGGACCCAATAGGTTACCCTAGTTTGACTATCTTTATACCTTGTTCACCACTGAATCTTTGGGTAGTACTTGCTAGTGCTATATGTGGCTTTGGGTATAGAGATACACATTACTATTCATGATTATACACTTGTTATCAGTTGTTATTTACTGTTCATGTTAAGATCATTATGTTAATTGGAACATGGAGAACCACCCGGGAAAACAGTGCTACCACGAGGGTGGAATGGGACGCCCTTGGCTGATTAATTAGGAAAGCTAGTGGAAGACTACCTTACCCGAAAGGGGCAAGGGCAGTAGGGGAGAGGTCAGTGTAGGGAGGCCCTCGGGAGGATTTTGCTGCGATGGCGGTCCTGCAAGGGATTTCTGCACTGGATCTTCCTATAAACTGTAGCGGGTTTTCGGAAGCTAGTGGAACTTTGTAAAGGCCTCGTAGTGGATCCCTAGCCATTCACCTCGGAAGTGTCTAAGGGCCTTGCAAACCCTGGCGACATGGGATACACGACTTGTGGGTAAAGATGCGCAACCTCTGCAGAGTGTAAAACTGGTATACTAGCCGTGCTCACGGTCAAGAGCAGCTCGGACACTCACATGATTAATTTATGGAACTAAATTCAATTTGTCATATGCATTGCATTGCAGGTGAAGTTGTTAACTTTTGTTCTATTACTTAATTGGGTTTGGTATTTACTTATACTTAGTAACTGCTAATAAAATTTTGACCAACTTTAAAAGCAATGCTCAGCTCTAACCATCTTCTTTGGTAAGCCTTACACTTCACGTGAGCTCCCACCTTTGGCGAGTTCATGCACATTATTCCCCACAACTTGTTGAGCGATGAACGTATGTGAGCTCACTCTTGCTGTCTCACATACACCACAGGTCAAGACCAGGTACTGCAGGATGATGCTCATGGAGGATGCTGCGATGAGTTCGTGAGAGGTCTAGGTCGTCGTCTCCCAGTCAACTTTGGGTTGCTGGACCGTTGTCTCCTTATAATGTAATTATTTATTTTGTATAGAACTCCTGTTATGTATAAAGATGTGACATTCGATCCTGTGCCACTATACATCATATGTATGAGACTTGGTCCCAGCATACCTGGTGTTTATGTTAACCCCGGGTTTTGGATCCCTAAAATCTGGGTGTTACAGAAGTGGTATCAGAGGAATGTTGACTGTAGGACGAAACCTAGATAGAACTGGACAACCCTTACTTACCTCTGCTACTCTAATTCTTTTCTAAACTTATCTTAATCTTTTCTCATCTATTTCCGCTTTACTCTGATTATTCTTATCTTTTCTTTCTAAAAACTTGGATTTCACACTTTGAAATCCTGTGCCTAAAGTGACCTTTAGGAATAGGAGACCTATTCTTAGGTACAAAAACAAAACTATTTTTATAGATATCTATGAACTTGAATGTTTGTTCTTATGATACTTGCCTGATTTGGATCTTTGATTGAGTGTGATGAGTTGTGGAATGATGTCCACAATTGCATCTGCATATACACATAGGTATAAAAATATATTTATAAAATAACTAGACAACCTAGATTATCCCCATTGGAACATATCTAGCTTATCCTAAAAAGATCTCATTCTAACCAATTCATCTTATCTTAAAAGATTCTCCCCTATCTTAATAGATCCATCTCATCTCAAAAGATCCTAACTTATCCTAATTAAAATATAGATCCATCTTATCTTAAAAGATACTCTATTACTTTAGTAGATTCATTTGGTCTTGAAAAGATTTTATCCTTATCCTAATAGATTTAACTAGCCCAGAAGATTCTATCTTATCTTTATGGATCTGTCTTATCTTAATAAGCATACTTACCCACCCTAGTTTAACAACCATGATCTAATGCAAGCTAATTAGATCTTATCTAGTCAAACTAGTCACACCAATCTAACCTAGATCTGATCAAATCTAAAGTGACTTATCAAACATGTTAGATAATAATGATGAAATAGTTTAGACTCTACCCCTATAGGACAGGTCTTAACTTAGAAGGACAGATCGACTTGGCCATATGCAACTACCTTAACCATCTGATAGTTGCATAACCCCTCAATTTTAACCTAGCAAGAGATTCTATCATAACATATCTAATTAATCTTAAAACATCCTAACATATCTTAATAATACATATTCTACCCTGCTGGACCTATCTAACCTAAACTAGTCTAATCTAGTCATATCCAATCTAATCTAGATCTTATCTTACCTAATGTGACCTGATCTAGTGTGGTCTAATGTTATCTAACTTAATGTGGTCCACTTAAACAGATTAATGACACTAGTAGAAGAGATTAGACCCCACTAGCCATGAATTAACTTATCTTAGCACATTGGATCAATTCAACCATGAGTTAACTCAACCCATAGAACCATGATGAATGGTATAACCTTTCTATTCCCACCTAACATCACACAAACTTTTAACCTACATCTTGTAGCCTATCTCACCCATGTATATCTCTCATCTTGACAGATTCTATCTTACCCTTGGATATTCATCTTATATGATTGGTTACCCCAATCTGGACATAAATTAAGCCCTACCAAAGAATCTATAGATTATAACCAACTACTAGCTTATCCATTCCGCTTAGTAATTTCCTTTGCAAAACTATTACCACATGCTTCTAACTTTCATGGTCAATACCAGGAAAGGAAAGATTATCACGTAACAACAAACAGAAAATGAATCCTCCAAATCCTCCACCTGTTGACCTCAATCAAGTGGTTGCTACCCAAAGACTGGTAATACAACAGTTAACAGACATGGTGACCGAGATGCAGAATCAGATAAGGCAACAACGCGAGGAAATACGTCAGGCCCGCCAAGAAATAAGACAAGCACGGCTGGGGAGACAACAACAACAACCTCCACCACCACCACCAGCTTCACCAAGCTACATAGATATAGATTATGATGATTTATAAGATCTAGATGTTACTTTAGTTAGTAGATGATATGATATTACTCTAGAAGGAACAATAAGGTCTATTGACCCTATGTTTTGTTAAAGAATTATACCTCATGCTGAGATTTCTTTGTTTGTGCATATGTTTCGAGAACAATATGAGTATACATCCCTTTTCTTACAAATCTCGAGGACGAGATTATTTTAAGGGGGGTAGGATTTGTAACACCCACTTTGTAATTGCTAGGGATAATATCAATAGAGAAATATTTTCTCTTTATGTGAGTGTGATCTTTATTCATCATCATATGAGAACACCATGTCCAAGAACAATTAATAAAGAGATATGATACTAACTTGTTGCATCATGCTGGATATTTTATTTTTGGTGTGCATTTTGTAACAAGAAAAATATTAAATACCCAAATGAGAACTTAAATCCTAAAATAATCCTAGAATTAAGAGAAGAGTGAAGGAAAAGATTATACAAATTAGAGGAAAGTAAATGTGTGAAAGAATACATTTTGTTCCCCACTAATATTCAAATTTAAGTGTTTAACCCAGTTAAGAAGATCACAAACAAGTTTGAATTCAAATTGGGATTTAAATTTGAAAATAGGAAATAAAACAGAAAAAGAAAAAGAAAAGAAGCTAACTGGGCCGGCAGACTCCAATTCGGCCCATCTAAGGAATCAGCTCCGCGCGGCCCAGGAAACCCACACCCTCGCGCGCGTTGTTTGCCTGCTGGGTGGGGCCCGCCCGTCGGTTTCACGCGCGCCGGCTTGCTTTCCTCGCGCCGACACAACGGGCCCGCGCGTCAGCCGCTGAATACACCGCGCGCGCGATGAGTCGGCCACTGCCCTGTGACTCGCTGTCGCCTGGGCCCCACTAGACAGCGTCCCCTTTCCTCAGCTGCCGAGCTCGCCTCACTGGGAACCCGGGCCCGCGCGTCAGCGTGTTCCTCTTCACAGCCAACGGAACTCCGACCATGGCGGGCGACGCGGTCTTCGCTCCCTTTTCTTCGGAGTCGCTCGCCACGTTCCCCCACCCCGATGGCTCTGTGGATAAAGGCTGGGCTCGCCCACCTCTTCCCCGTACTCCCACCACCGAATTCACCACCGTGCGCCATTAACCAGAGAGAAGAGAGGGACGGCGCCGCCGTGAGCAATCCCGGCAACGCCGTCGAACCGGTCCTCGGTTGGGTATTCGCGGGCTTCATCAGGCCGGTGGGGAGGCGTCCGTAGCTAAGGCGCTCGGGATCCGTCGCAAACCTCGCCGGAATTTCTCACCGTACCTCGTCTTCCGCATCGCGCCGTGGTCGGGCACCTTCGCGTCGCTAATCCCGGTAAGAAATCTAGTCAAGCGATTCGCCTTCACCTCCTGGTGGCGAGGCACCCTTCAATTTTGAACTTAGAGCACTTAGGAGTAGGATTGCGTGCGCGCCGGCGATGGCCCGCCGCGGGCCGAGGGCGGCGCCGCCGCGCGGCTCTGTTGAGTTGGGGACGATCCGCGGGCCGTCGGATGGCGCGTGGTCGGTCCCGATTAGATTGGGGGATACCCCTTCGCTCGATCGCACGGCGTCCGTCGATGCGTGATCCAGCGGTGCAGAGTTGATCTCGGGTTCATTAAATCCGTGCCGTCGATCGTGGATCCCACGGCTCCGGGCGCGTACCGGTTCAGGGTGATAGGAGTCTAATCTGGGCCGTCGGTTTAGATCTGACGGCTGATATCACGCGATACCCTTTCGCGCTGGCATTTTTGTATATGAACCCCTCAGTTTATACGAATTAGAACCCGCCGTCCACTGCATAGTGTTCTGAGTCTTAGGAAATTATGCGCTGAAGCCCCTGCAGTTTCTTATAAATGAGGCCCAGTCCAGTGAATAAGAAAATCATAGAAAATGATTTAGAAAATGATTTTTAGTGTTAAAATAAATCCTGAAACTTAATTAATTCATAACTAATTCATTTTAGCTCCAAATTGAGTCATTCCAATTCCTAAAGTTTTGTAATAATATTCTCTACCATTTTGAATCACTGTTTTGACATGAACTCTGTCAGAAAATTTATTTATCATTTACTCATATTTTAATCACATTAAACCTTAGGAAAATCATAACTTGAATTCTACAACTCCAAAATTAATAATTCTTTTTCCTGTGATCTTATTTTAATGTGTAGGTTATTAATATGTATTTTGCATATATGTTTGGTGTAATGTTAATTTTGCCTATACCATGTATGTTTGTATTGCTACGACTAGCAGTGAGGTCACGAGGATCTGAAGAATCATCCTGGTACCTGGATCTCAAGGCCCAGGCAAGTTGTGCCCTTGATCACTTCTTTTTACCTACTCATGTTCTAATTAATCATAATGATCTGCATAGGTTAATTTTGATGGGACCCAATAGGTTACCCTAGTTTGACTATCTTTATACCTTGTTCACCACTGAATCTTTGGGTAGTACTTGCTAGTGCTATATGTGGCTTTGGGTATAGAGATACACATTACTATTCATGATTATACACTTGTTATCAGTTGTTATTTACTGTTCATGTTGAGATCATTATGTTAATTGGAACATGGAGAACCACCCGGGAAAACAGTGCTACCACGAGGGTGGAATGGGACGCCCTTGGCTGATTAATTAGGAAAGCTAGTGGAAGACTACCTTACCCGAAAGGGGCAAGGGCAGTAGGGGAGAGGTCAGTGTAGGGAGGCCCTCGGGAGGATTTTGCTGCGATGGCGGTCCTGCAAGGGATTTCTGCACTGGATCTTCCTATAAACTGTAGCGGGTTTTCGGAAGCTAGTGGAACTTTGTAAAGGCCTCGTAGTGGATCCCTAGCCATTCACCTCGGAAGTGTCTAAGGGCCTTGCAAACCCTGGCGACATGGGATACACGACTTGTGGGTAAAGATGCGCAACCTCTGCAGAGTGTAAAACTGGTATACTAGCCGTGCTCACGGTCAAGAGCAGCTCGGACACTCACATGATTAATTTATGGAACTAAATTCAATTTGTCATATGCATTGCATTGCAGGTGAAGTTGTTAACTTTTGTTCTATTACTTAATTGGGTTTGGTATTTACTTATACTTAGTAACTGCTAATAAAATTTTGACCAACTTTAAAAGCAATGCTCAGCTCTAACCATCTTCTTTGGTAAGCCTTACACTTCACGTGAGCTCCCACCTTTGGCGAGTTCATGCACATTATTCCCCACAACTTGTTGAGCGATGAACGTATGTGAGCTCACTCTTGCTGTCTCACATACACCACAGGTCAAGACCAGGTACTGCAGGATGATGCTCATGGAGGATGCTGCGATGAGTTCGTGAGAGGTCTAGGTCGTCGTCTCCCAGTCAACTTTGGGTTGCTGGACCGTTGTCTCCTTATAATGTAATTATTTATTTTGTATAGAACTCCTGTTATGTATAAAGATGTGACATTCGATCCTGTGCCACTATACATCATATGTATGAGACTTGGTCCCAGCATACCTGGTGTTTATGTTAACCCCGGGTTTTGGATCCCTAAAATCCGGGTGTTACATTCGGGTAAGGTAGTCTTCCACTAGCTTTCCTAATTAGTCAGCCAAGGGCGTCCCATTCCACCCTTGTGGTGGCACGTGGTTCTCAAGTTAAGCTCTATGTTCCAATTAACATTAATGATAACAACATGAACATAAACAGAATAACAATAAGAATTGGAACATAGAGGTAATAAATGATTATCCCAAAACCATATAAAGCAATAGCAAACTACCCAAGTGATTCAGGGGTAAACAAGGTAATGAGATAAACAAATCTAGGGTGACCTATTGGGTCCCATCAAAATTAACCTATGCATGGATAAGTGATATTAAAGAACATTATCGGGTAAAAAGTGGTCAAGGGCACAACTTGCCTTTAATGAGCTCCTGCTCAGCTATCTCAACCTGCTGCTCACCCGTATCCCCAGCAACGGGCTCTTCTACTCGCCACAATACAAACAAGCACAGTGCATATAGAGAAATTAACATTACACCAAACATATAAACAAAATGCACAGAGATATTCTACATATTAAAATAAAAACTTAGGAACTGGAATTATAATTTTCTGAATTATAGATTTTAAGTTATGCATTTTCAAAGGTTTTATGTGCTTTGAATAGGATTAAGTGATAAATAAATTTCCTACTGTTTTCATGACATGACAGAGGATCTAGGTGATAGAGAATAAAATTATAAAATTTTAGGAACTGGAATGGAGTAATTTGGAGTTAGTATGAATTTTCTATGAATTTAGTAAGTTCTAGCAATTATTTTCCTATTAAAAATCTATTTTCTATCCCATTTATTTAATTTAAAAGATCTCTGGACCGGGCCTTATTTACATAGAAGTGCAGGGGTCTCGGGGTAAGAATCTCAAGACACAGTGCACAGCTATAATGGACGGCGGGTTATTTCTTTTATTTTCCAGGGGCTCTTTAGCAAATGAGCACGGCGAAGGGGTATCTGCGTTTCAGAGCCATCGGATTAGGTTTGGACGGCCCAGATTAAATCTTCCCCCGCCCGAACCGGTATCCAACCACGCCCCTACGATCCAACATCAGCGGTTCGGATTTAATTGGACGCGATCAGATCCACACCCTCCGATTCGGATCAACGGCCCAGATCCCATCAAGCGAAGAGGTATCGCGATTTAATCGCGACCGCCCATTCATGATCCGATGGACAGAGGGCATCCCTAACCCCAGTCATCCCCAGCGGATGCGTTTACGGCGGCGCGCGCACACCCGACGGCGAGCCCGCCGGAGTGGCCAAGACAACCTTTCGGTACAAGAATCCCAAATCGACTAGATGCAACACAATGCAGGTGCCACGACGGATTGATCTGGTGAACCCTTACCATGTGCCTTATAGCCGAGAGCCACGGCGACGTCGCGGGGCGGACTCAAGTAGAAGTGCCAGCGACGGTGAGAAATCGCCGACGGTCCCATTGAACATGCGCTCCGAGCTTCCATCGCACATCCTCCTCACAAGCTCCGTTTCCCCCACGACCAGCTGCCGAGGCCAGACCGGCAGGCCCAGCAGGGATCATCCGCAGCAGCACGCACTTTTCTCGCCTCCCTTCTCCTCCCCGGCAAGGCTCCGATGATTCCCACGCCGAGCATGAGTCAGCAACGAGACCACACGTGTGCCGGCGACGCCCAGAGCCACACCACGAGGAGGGAACGGCTACACAGAGAAAGTTCACCGGTGGCGGCAATCGGCGGCATCCTCATTCTCTCGCACTCATCTCACCTCCCGGTGTTCGATAATGGCATCCTCGCCCACGGCGAGCATGCCGCAGCTAGATCCTATGGCCAAGGAAGGGTGCGACCCGGTCCCATATATGCTCCCAGGGTATTCGGTTGGACGAGAGCGCGCACCGTGGAGCGCGCCGAAGACTCCGGATTCCGTTTTGCTGGAGTGAACAAGAGAAAGGTGAACGACCTGACAGTGGGTCCCAACGGTCACAGACAGAGTTAAAGGAGCGGGCGTGAGAGGGGATAGCGGGCGGCGGCTGACAGTGGGCCCCACACGTAAGTGAGACCGGGCATGGCTTTGGGCTGGCGTGCGTGAGTTTGGTGGGCCAAATTGGGATACCGAGGCCCAGTTTGGGGACTTCGTTTTTTTTTTATTTTTCTTTCACATTTTCCTTTCTCCATTTCCAAGTTAAATTTGAATTTCGAATTTGAATTCAAACATATGATAAATTTATTCTTAATCATATTGTAAAATTAAGTAGTATCAACTCTGAAAATATAGTTTCTCTTTGTATTATATACTCTCCTTTTCTTCTCTCTTCTTTTCCTTTTCTTGATTATTTCTCATTCTCGAATATTCCAAATAGATATTAAATCTTCAATTTTGTGACATTAATTTATTTTCTTATTGTGGCTATTATTTTTACTAGATGCACATACAACAAAACCAACATGATGCACGGTTATTCTCAATATTATTAATTGTTTACTTGCTTTTCGATGTGGTGCTCTCATATTTAGTTGAACAGTGGCAAAAATATGTAAGAGAATTCTCTCCTTAATATAGTTTACAAAGTTGGGTATTACAAGATCCCGCGGCCTTCGTGTTCGTCCCGCGCCCAGGTCGGGTGCGCTTGCAGTAGGGGGTTACAAGCGTCCGCGCGGGTGAGGGGAGCGAGCGGCCCCGAGAGAGCGCCTGCCCCTGCCCTTCGTTCCCGCGAGGCCAACCCTCTCTAAGAAGGCCCTGGTCCTTCCTTTTATAGGCGCAAGGAGAGGATCCAGGTGTACAAATGGGGGTGTAGCAAGGTGCTACGTGTCTAGCGGGGGAGAGCTAGTGCCCTAAGTACATGCCAAGGTGGCAGCTGGAGAGATCTTGGCGCCCGGCTAGTGTGGCGTCGTGGCTGTCGGAGAAGCGATGGAGCTTGGCGGAGGGACAGCTGTCGGAGTGGTTGGGCCCTTGCTGACGTCCCCCTGCTTTCGTAAGAGAGCTGAGAGCCGCCGTCGTCATGGGTCCAGCGGGGTGCCATCATTGCCTATCTGGCGGAGCTAGCCAGATGGGACGTCGGTCCTGTTCCCTGCGGCCCGAGTCGGCTCGGGGTAGGGTGATGATGGCGCTTCCTGTTGACGTGGCGGACTCGTGCCCTAGGTCGGGCGACGTGGAGGCTCCTCCGAAGCCGAGGTCGAGTCTGTCCTGCATGGCCGAGGCCGAGCCCGAGCTCCTGGGTCGGGCGAGGCGGAGGTCGTTCGGCAGAGGCCAGGGCAGAGTCCGAGCCCTGGGTCGGGCGAGGCGGAGTTCGTTGTCTTCCGGGGCCTTAGCCCGAGTCCGAGCCCTGGGTCGGGCGGAGCGGAGTTCGCCGTCTTCCGAGGCCTTAGCCCGAGTCCGAGCCCTGGGTCGGGCGGAGCGGAGTTCGCCGTCTTCCGGGGCCTTAGCCCGAGTCCGAGCCCTGGGTCGGGCGGAGCGGAGTTCGCCGTCTTCCGGGGCCTTAGCCCGAGTCCGAGCCCTGGGTCGGGCGGAGCGGAGTTCGCCGTCTTCCGGGGCCTTAGCCCGAGTCCGAGCCCTGGGTCGGGCGGAGCGGAGTTCGCCGTCTTCCGGGGCCTTAGCCCGAGTCCGAGCCCTGGGTCGGGCGGAGCTTCCTATGGCGCTTTTGGCCAAGCCTGACCGCCCGGCAGTCCCACTCTTTGCGTCCAAGGCCCCAGTGACTTGGTCGGTCGGCGCGGTGATTTAGTCAGGGTTGCTTCTTAACGAAGGCAAGGCCTCGGGCGAGCCGGAGATGCGTCTGCCGTGAAAGAGGAGGCCTCGGGCGAGACGGAAACATCTCAGGGTCGGCTGCCCTTGCCCGAGGCTAGGCTCGGGCGTGGCGTGATCGAGTCGCTCGTATGGACTGATTCCTGACTTAATCAAACCCATCAGGCCTCTGCAGCTTTATGCTGATGGGGGTTACCAGCTGAGAATTAGGCGTCTTGAGGGTACCCCTAATTATGGTCCCCGACAAAGCACTTCAAGATTCGGATTGGGTGATGGCGATGCAAGAGGAGCTCAACAATTTCACAAGGAATGAGGTATGACACTTAGTTCCATGTCCTAATCAAAATGTTGTAGGAACCAAGTGGGTCTTCCGCAACAAGCAAGACGAGCATGGTGTGGTGACAAGGAACAAAGCTCGACTCGTGGCCAAGGGGTATTCACAAGTCGAAGGTTTGGATTTTGGTGAAACCTATGCACCCGTAGCTAGGCTTGAGTCAATTCGCATATTATTGGCCTATGCTACTTACCATGGCTTCAAGCTTTATCAAATGGATGTGAAGAGTGCCTTCCTCAATGGACCAATCAAGGAGGAGGTCTACGTTGAGCAACCTCCCGGCTTTGAAGACAGTGAGTACCCTAACCATGTTTATAGGCTCTCTAAGGCGCTTTATGGGCTCAAGCAAGCCCCAAGAGCATGGTATGAATGCCTTAGAGATTTCCTTACTGCTAATGGTTTCAAAGTCGGCAAAGCCGATCCTACTTTATTCACTAAAACTCTTGACAATGATTTGTTCGTATGCCAAATTTACGTTGATGATATTATATTTGGGTCTACTAACAAATCTACATGTGAAGAATTTAGTAGGATCATGACTCAAAAATTCGAGATGTCTATGATGGGGGAGTTGAAATATTTCTTAGGATTTCAAGTCAAGCAACTCCAAGAGGGCACTTTCATTAGCCAAACGAAGTATACTCAAGACATTCTAAGCAAGTTTGGAATGAAGGATGCCAAGCCCATCAAGACTCCCATGGGAACAAATGGGCATCTCGACCTCGACACGGGAGGTAAGTCCGTGGATCAAAAGGTATACCGGTCAATGATTGGTTCATTGCTTTATTTATGTGCATCTCGACCGGACATTATGCTTTCCGTATGCATGTGTGCAAGATTCCAAGCCGACCCTAAGGAATCACACCTTACGGCCGTAAAACGAATCTTGAGATATTTGGCTTATACTCCTAAGTTTGGGCTTTGGTACCCTCGGGGATCCACTTTTGATTTGATTGGTTATTCGGATGCCGATTGGGCGGGGTGTAAGATTAATAGAAAGAGCACATCGGGGACTTGCCAGTTCTTGGGAAGATCCTTGGTGTCATGGGCTTCAAAGAAGCAAAATTCGGTCGCTCTTTCTACCGCCGAAGCCGAGTATATTGCCGCAGGCCATTGTTGTGCGCAATTGCTTTGGATGAGGCAAACCCTGCGGGACTACGGTTACAAATTAACCAAAGTTCCTCTTCTATGTGATAATGAGAATGCAATCCGCATGGCGGATAATCCCGTTGAGCATAGCCGCACTAAACACATAGCCATTCGGTATCACTTTCTTCGGGATCACCAACAAAAGGGGGATATCGAGATTTCATACATTAACACTAAAGATCAATTAGCCGATATCTTTACCAAGCCACTTGATGAACAATCCTTTACCAGACTTAGGCATGAGCTTAATATTCTTGATTCTAGGAATTTCTTTTGCTAAACTTGCACACATAGCTCATAAAGATACCTTTGATCATGTCTCTTTTATATATGCTATGACTAATGTGTTTTCAAGTGTATTCCAAACCAAGTCATAGGTATATTGAAAGGGAATTGGAGTCTTCGGCGAAGACAAGGCTTCCACTCCACTCTACTACTCATCCTTCGCTGTCGCTCCGCATCACCCTCCATCTTTGGTATAATCTTTACTCATATATTTTATGACCAAAGGAGGAGAAAATACTCTATAGGGCTCTAATGATTCCGTTTTTGGCGATTCATGCCAAAGGGGGAGAAAATATGAGCCCAAAGCAAAAGGATGTAGCACCCACTTTGTATTTGCTAGAGATAATACCAAGAGAGAAACAATTTCTCTTTATGTGAGTTTGATTTTTATGCACCATCATATAAGAACACCATGTCCAAGAACAATTAATAAAGATTTGTAGCACCCACTTTGTATTTGCTAGAGATAATACCAAGAGAGAAACAATTTCTCTTTATGTGAGTTTGATTTTTATGCACCATCATATAAGAACACCATGTCCAAGAACAATTAATAAAGAGATATGCCACTAAATTGTTGCATCATGCTGGATAATTTATTTTGTGTGCATTTTGTGACAAGAAAAAAAAAATATTAAAGACCAAAAAGGGAATTTAAAACCAAAAAAAGAAATTCTTGAGAATAGAGAAGAGGAAGGAATATTATTCAATACAAATAAAGTTATCATTAAAATCACTTCATCACAGTTGATATGATCAAAATAAATAATTAAGCCAGTATATAAAGTGCCACAAAGTTTGAATTTGGTTGAAGTTTGAATTTGAAAAGAGAAATGAGAAAAGAAAACAGAAAATAAAAAGGAAAAAAAGCATAAAACCCTACCTGGGCCGGCAGACCCCATTCTGGCCCAATACCATATTTCCTCCGCGCGGCCCAACCGAGCTATCCCCGCTGCGCCGACAGTCGGGCCCCACGGGCCAGTCACTCGTCCACCGCGCGCGCACTGTGAAACTCGCTGGCGAGTGGGCCATTCGATCGGGCGTTGCTCCCTGTGGTCTGCTTCCTCTCTGTCTGTGACCGTCGGGACCCACTGTCAGGCGGCACCGTCTTCCTTCCTGGGCGCGCTGGCACAACCACCTCTCCCGCAGTTCGCGCGAGCTCCACCGAACTTCTCGCCAGCTGCGACCGCGGGGTCACCTGTCCATAAAACCAACCCGACTACTCCTCGTGCTCCTCCCTGCGTTTCCTCCTAGCCGCCATCACCAGAGAGAGAGAGAGCTCCGTGGGGCCGTCTGTGTGCCCGCCGCCGTGCCAGGAAATTCCAGAAATTGGGGCATACTTCACCATCACTTGCATCGACGGTGACGCTTTGGTGCAAGGAAGTTGGACGCAACACTCTAACTTGGTGCCGGGATCAGGAGCATCACCAGTCGGCCGTTGATTTGGGCCAGTGCATAGCGAATTCTCCGCTCATCGTCGCTGGGACAAATCGCTATCTCCTGTGCGGTATGCTATCCCCTGCTACATTCACTGCATACTTAGGATCGATCCGCACCGTGTAATACCGAATGGGGGCAACGGTAGGACCATGAATTTGTCATCGTTGTTGCCTCGTCGCTGTTCGACCGTATGGTGTCGTGGGTAGCAGCGCGCGAGACCGAGTGGTAGAAATTGGTGGGAGGAATGGGTTCAAAGGGTCGTTAATTTCACGAGGGCCGTGTTAATTGGAGCATGGCGCTCGGGATGGCCGGATTTGCGACCTCCAGTGATTCCGCCGCCGTGCGAACTGTTTAGCACCTCCCGGTTTGTCGCGGGGTTGAAGAGTTTGCCGAGGCCGTCGGATCGATTTTCTGCGGGCACGATTAGAATTAAATGGGTGCGAGTCCGACTGGGTGATCGGTGTCCGTTGGATCGGGATCCAATGATAATGGCGGTGTACCGATTCGAGTTAAAGTTGGTCGAATCCGGACGCTTGGTTACGGATCGGTCGGTTGAAGCGAGTCACCTATTTTATAAAACGGCGATCTAATCTGGTACGTCGGCCTTCAATCGGACGGCCCAGAGCATAGAATACCCCTTCGCAGGTCAGAATAGCATAAAAGCCCCTCCGCTTTTCAAGAATCAACCCGCAGTCCATGCGGGCTGTTCACTGTGTCTCCAGAATCTTACTCCGAGCCCCCTGGGTTTTCCAGGAATTGACGCCCAGTCCAGAACTTTATAAAACCAGAGAAAAGGATTATTAAATATATTTTTAATAGGAAAATAATTGCTAGAACTTCAATAATTCATAGAAAATTCATACTAATTCCAAATTAATCCATTCCAGTTCCTAAAATTTTGTAATTTTATTCTCTAGCACTTAGTGTCTCTGTTTTGGCATAAAAACAGTAAGAAATTTATTTATCACTTAATCCTATTTAAAGCACATAAAACCTTTGAAAATGCCTAACTTAAAATCTATAACTCCAAAAATTATGATTTCTGTTCCTAGAATTTTATTTTAATATGTAGAATATCTCTGTGCATTCTGTTTATATGTTTGGTGTAATGTTAATTTCTCTATATGCATTGTGCTTGTGTGTATTGTGGCGAGTAGAAGAGCCCGTTGCTGAGGATCCTGGTGAGCAGCAGGTTGAAGTAGCTGAGCAGGAGCTCATTGAAGGCAAGTTGTGCCCTTGACCACTTTTTACCCAATAATGTTCTTTAATATCACATACTCATGCATAGGTTAATTTTGATGGGACCCAATAGGACACCCTAGATTGTTTATCTCATTACCTTGTTTACCCCTGAATCACTTGGGTAGTTTTTGCTATTGCTTTACATGGTTTGGGATAATCATTTATTACCTCTATGTTCCAATTCTTGTTGTTATTCTGTTTATGTTCATGTTGAGATCATTAATGTTAATTGGAACATAGAGCTTAACTTGAGAACCACGTGCCACCACAAGGGTGGAATGGGACGCCCTTGGCTGACTAATTAGGAAAGCTAGTGGAAGACTACCTTACCCGAAAGGGGCAAGGGCAGTAGGGGAGAGGTCAGTGCGGGGAGGTCCCTGGTTGATTTTGCTGCGATGGCTATCAGCCAGGAACCCTTTACTGGATCTTCCCATAAACTGTAGCGGGTTTTCGGAAGCTAGTGGAACTTTGTAAAGGCCTCGTAGTGTTGCCCTGCCGTGCTTCCTAGGTAGAGGTATATGGGGAGTCGCGACCCCTTGGCAGATGGGTAACATGACTTGTGGGTAAAGGGTACAACCTCTGCAGAGTGTAAAACTGGTATACTAGCCGAGCTCACGGTCATGAGCGGCTCAGGACTCTCTGATGTTTAATTATGGAACTTAAATTCAATTTTGTCATTTGCATTGCATGGGTTTGTTATTAATTTTGTTATATTACTCTATTTATGGTTTGGTATTTACTTACACTTAGTAATTGCTAATAAAATTTTGACCAACTACTTAAAAGCAATGCTCAGCTTTAACCCCTATCATTGATTAGCCTTACACATCACATGAACTCACACCTTTGTGAGTTTGTGTCCACTGGTTCCCCACAACTTGTTGAGCTATGATCATGTGTGAGCTCACTCTTGCTGTCTCACACCCCCCCCACAGGAGAAGATCAGGTGGTTTCAAGTGGAGTCAAGTATCGAGGAGTTCGATCTGATCTAGGTGGCGTTTCCCAGTCGACATTGGCGCCGACGATCCTTAGTTTGTTTTATCTTTATTACTTTATTTTGTAACAAGACTTCCGCTATGTAATAAATACTCTGATGTTAATGACATTTATCTCTATACACTCTGTTATTATATATGTTGTCTTCTTGGCGCATGTATGAGATGCACCCGGCTTTGTTCTTTAAAACCGGGTGTTACAGAAGTGGTATCAGAGCAATGTTGACTGTAGGACGAAACCTAGATAGAAATGGACAAACCATTACCTACTTATCTCATTCTGATTCATTCTACACTCACCTTACTCTGATTCTTTCTACACTTATCTTAATCCTGTCTCACCTTCTACTGTTCTACTCTGATCATTCTTACCTTTTCTACTCTGAGACAAGATGGATTTCAAACCTTGGAATCCCTACCCCTATGACATTCTTAAGAGATAGGAGGCCTAAGACAAAACTAAAACTATTTTCTCTATTAAAAATGTTGGTTGATTGTTCTGATGATCAATGCCTGATTTGCTTCTTTGATTGATTGAAAAATTATATATGGACATTTTAGCATGTACCACTATAAGGTACTGTATTAGCTTTAGTAGGTGACACACTAATCTACTTAGCTAGTAAGTCCCCCAAAGTAATATGATTGTAATTACTGCCTTGTCTACTGCTCTTTCTTACCTTATGAATCTAACTCAGATGGTCAATACCAGGAAAGGAAAGATTATCACGCAACAGCAAACAGAAATGAATCCTCCAAATCCCCCACCTGTTGAAACCGAGCAAGTGATCGCAACCCAAAGGCTGGTAATACAGCAATTGACAGACATGATGACCGAAATGCAAAGCCAGATAAGACAAGAACGCGAGGAAATACGTCAGGCCCGTCTGGAGATACAGCAAGAAATAAGGCAATCACGGTTGGAGAGACAACGACAAGAGCAACCACCATCTCCACCACCACCAGCTCCACCAAGCTACATAAACATATATGTAAATTACTACTATTTGTAGGATCTACATGTTCCTTTAGTTAGTATTAGGTATGATACCATTTTAGGAGGAATAAAAAGGTCTATTTGACCCCATGTGTTGCTAATAAAATTATGCGTCATGCTGAGATTTTGGTTTGGGCATATGTGTTGGACAATATGAGAAAACCCATGAGAGTAATTACACCTAAAGGGACTGAAGAATCAGTGAATGGAATTACAATAGGCTAGTTACTTACGTCCGAGTTCCTCACTTTGGAGAGTACCAGTTTTGTTTGTAAAGAAGGAAGATGGATCGCAAGGGATGTGCGTGGATTAAAGGTTCCTTAATGATGTCACTGTGAAGAACAAGTTTCTGTTACCCCGCATTAAGGATTTATTTAATCGGATGAGAGGAGCCAGGGTATTCTCGAAGATTGATCTCCGATCAGGTTACCATCAAATGAAGATTAGGCCATCAGATATTCCTAAGACGACTTTCTCGACTCGATATGGATTATATGAGTTCGTCGTTATGTCGTTTGGATTAACTAATGCACCAGCTTATTTTATGGATTCGAGGAATAAGATGTTTTTGGAGTATTTGGACAGATTCGTCGTGGTGTTCATCGACGATATTCTTATCTATTCTAAGAATAAGAGTGACCATGAAGAACATCTAAGGTTGGTGCTACAGAAGTTACGAGATAATCAACTCTACGCTAAGTACAGTAAATGCGAGTTTTGGATTGGCAAGGTGCCATTTCTTGGACATATCATTTCTAATGGAGAGATATCAGTGGATCCTGCTAAAGTCAGGAGATAGTGGTGTGGAGCATACCCACTACGGTTACGGAGGACCGAAGTTTCTTGGGACTTGCAGGATACTATTGGAGATTTAATGAAGGATTTTCTAAGATTGCTAAGCCTATGACCTCGCTTTTGGAGAAAGGAAGAGAATTTAAATGGGACGAGAAGTGCCAAGTATATACGAATCATAAGAGTTTGAAGTATATATTCACTAAGAAGGATCTCAACCTTAGGCAACGCCGTTGGTTGGAGCTTATTAAGGATTATGATTTGGAGATTCACTGTCACCCGGGCAAGGCAAATTTGGTTGCAGATGCCTTGAGTCGCAAGGAGCATGTTCATTCAGCTGTTGTTGCCCAGCTACTCGATGAGATTGTTGAGAAATTCAGGAGACTTAACCTGGGGATAGTTACTCACACTAAAGGAGTTATTATTGATGTGGAAACTACTTTGGAGCAAGAGATCCGCAAAGGACAAATTGGTGATGCTAAGACACAGGAGATTAAGGATCTGATTACCGAAGATCGAATTCCGGAATTCACGGAAGATGAGCAAGGCACAATATGGTTCAAGGATCAGATACGAGTTCCCAAAATTGAAAGCCTTCGTGAGACTATATTGAAGAAAGCCCATGACTTGGATTATTCTATTCATCCTGGGATTACCAAGATGTATCAGGATTTGAAGCGGAAGTATTGGTGATATGGACTGGAGAGAGATATGGCTGCACATGTGGTTATGTGCGATGTGTGCCAAAGAGTTAAGACCGATCACCAAAGACCAGCTGGACTATTACACCCACTAAAGATACCTGAGTGGAAATGGGAAGAGCTCAGTGTTCAGGGTGATTTGACTTACACGGAGTACCCGATCAAGATTTTAGATGCTTTGACTCGAGTTACAAGAAATAAGGTGATAAAGATGTGTAAAGTACAGTGGAGTCACCACGGTGAAGATGAAGCGACATTGGGAAAGAGAAGTAGAGCTTCGCATAGATTTTCCCCACCTTTTCTCTAGTTCTTCTTAAATCTCGAGGACGAGATTATTTTTAAGGGGGGTAGGATTTGTAGCACCCACTTTGTATTTGCTAGAGATAATACCAAGAGAGAAACAATTTCTCTTTATGTGAGTTTGATTTTTATGCACCATCATATAAGAACACCATGTCCAAGAACAATTAATAAAGATTTGTAGCACCCACTTTGTATTTGCTAGAGATAATACCAAGAGAGAAACAATTTCTCTTTATGTGAGTTTGATTTTTATGCACCATCATATAAGAACACCATGTCCAAGAACAATTAATAAAGAGATATGCCACTAAATTGTTGCATCATGCTGGATAATTTATTTTGTGTGCATTTTGTGACAAGAAAAAAAAAATATTAAAGACCAAAAAGGGAATTTAAAACCAAAAAAAGAAATTCTTGAGAATAGAGAAGAGGAAGGAATATTATTCAATACAAATAAAGTTATCATTAAAATCACTTCATCACAGTTGATATGATCAAAATAAATAATTAAGCCAGTATATAAAGTGCCACAAAGTTTGAATTTGGTTGAAGTTTGAATTTGAAAAGAGAAATGAGAAAAGAAAACAGAAAATAAAAAGGAAAAAAAGCATAAAACCCTACCTGGGCCGGCAGACCCCATTCTGGCCCAATACCATATTTCCTCCGCGCGGCCCAACCGAGCTATCCCCGCTGCGCCGACAGTCGGGCCCCACGGGCCAGTCACTCGTCCACCGCGCGCGCACTGTGAAACTCGCTGGCGAGTGGGCCATTCGATCGGGCGTTGCTCCCTGTGGTCTGCTTCCTCTCTGTCTGTGACCGTCGGGACCCACTGTCAGGCGGCACCGTCTTCCTTCCTGGGCGCGCTGGCACAACCACCTCTCCCGCAGTTCGCGCGAGCTCCACCGAACTTCTCGCCAGCTGCGACCGCGGGGTCACCTGTCCATAAAACCAACCCGACTACTCCTCGTGCTCCTCCCTGCGTTTCCTCCTAGCCGCCATCACCAGAGAGAGAGAGAGCTCCGTGGGGCCGTCTGTGTGCCCGCCGCCGTGCCAGGAAATTCCAGAAATTGGGGCATACTTCACCATCACTTGCATCGACGGTGACGCTTTGGTGCAAGGAAGTTGGACGCAACACTCTAACTTGGTGCCGGGATCAGGAGCATCACCAGTCGGCCGTTGATTTGGGCCAGTGCATAGCGAATTCTCCGCTCATCGTCGCTGGGACAAATCGCTATCTCCTGTGCGGTATGCTATCCCCTGCTACATTCACTGCATACTTAGGATCGATCCGCACCGTGTAATACCGAATGGGGGCAACGGTAGGACCATGAATTTGTCATCGTTGTTGCCTCGTCGCTGTTCGACCGTATGGTGTCGTGGGTAGCAGCGCGCGAGACCGAGTGGTAGAAATTGGTGGGAGGAATGGGTTCAAAGGGTCGTTAATTTCACGAGGGCCGTGTTAATTGGAGCATGGCGCTCGGGATGGCCGGATTTGCGACCTCCAGTGATTCCGCCGCCGTGCGAACTGTTTAGCACCTCCCGGTTTGTCGCGGGGTTGAAGAGTTTGCCGAGGCCGTCGGATCGATTTTCTGCGGGCACGATTAGAATTAAATGGGTGCGAGTCCGACTGGGTGATCGGTGTCCGTCGGATCGGGATCCAATGATAATGGCGGTGTACCGATTCGAGTTAAAGTTGGTCGAATCCGGACGCTTGGTTACGGATCGGTCGGTTGAAGCGAGTCACCTATTTTATAAAACGGCGATCTAATCTGGTACGTCGGCCTTCAATCGGACGGCCCAGAGCATAGAATACCCCTTCGCAGGTCAGAATAGCATAAAAGCCCCTCCGCTTTTCAAGAATCAACCCGCAGTCCATGCGGGCTGTTCACTGTGTCTCCAGAATCTTACTCCGAGCCCCCTGGGTTTTCCAGGAATTGACGCCCAGTCCAGAACTTTATAAAACCAGAGAAAAGGATTATTAAATATATTTTTAATAGGAAAATAATTGCTAGAACTTCAATAATTCATAGAAAATTCATACTAATTCCAAATTAATCCATTCCAGTTCCTAAAATTTTGTAATTTTATTCTCTAGCACTTAGTGTCTCTGTTTTGGCATAAAAACAGTAAGAAATTTATTTATCACTTAATCCTATTTAAAGCACATAAAACCTTTGAAAATGCCTAACTTAAAATCTATAACTCCAAAAATTATGATTTCTGTTCCTAGAATTTTATTTTAATATGTAGAATATCTCTGTGCATTCTGTTTATATGTTTGGTGTAATGTTAATTTCTCTATATGCATTGTGCTTGTGTGTATTGTGGCGAGTAGAAGAGCCCGTTGCTGAGGATCCTGGTGAGCAGCAGGTTGAAGTAGCTGAGCAGGAGCTCATTGAAGGCAAGTTGTGCCCTTGACCACTTTTTACCCAATAATGTTCTTTAATATCACATACTCATGCATAGGTTAATTTTGATGGGACCCAATAGGACACCCTAGATTGTTTATCTCATTACCTTGTTTACCCCTGAATCACTTGGGTAGTTTTTGCTATTGCTTTACATGGTTTGGGATAATCATTTATTACCTCTATGTTCCAATTCTTGTTGTTATTCTGTTTATGTTCATGTTGAGATCATTAATGTTAATTGGAACATAGAGCTTAACTTGAGAACCACGTGCCACCACAAGGGTGGAATGGGACGCCCTTGGCTGACTAATTAGGAAAGCTAGTGGAAGACTACCTTACCCGAAAGGGGCAAGGGCAGTAGGGGAGAGGTCAGTGCGGGGAGGTCCCTGGTTGATTTTGCTGCGATGGCTATCAGCCAGGAACCCTTTACTGGATCTTCCCATAAACTGTAGCGGGTTTTCGGAAGCTAGTGGAACTTTGTAAAGGCCTCGTAGTGTTGCCCTGCCGTGCTTCCTAGGTAGAGGTATATGGGGAGTCGCGACCCCTTGGCAGATGGGTAACATGACTTGTGGGTAAAGGGTACAACCTCTGCAGAGTGTAAAACTGGTATACTAGCCGAGCTCACGGTCATGAGCGGCTCAGGACTCTCTGATGTTTAATTATGGAACTTAAATTCAATTTTGTCATTTGCATTGCATGGGTTTGTTATTAATTTTGTTATATTACTCTATTTATGGTTTGGTATTTACTTACACTTAGTAATTGCTAATAAAATTTTGACCAACTACTTAAAAGCAATGCTCAGCTTTAACCCCTATCATTGATTAGCCTTACACATCACATGAACTCACACCTTTGTGAGTTTGTGTCCACTGGTTCCCCACAACTTGTTGAGCTATGATCATGTGTGAGCTCACTCTTGCTGTCTCACACCCCCCCCCACAGGAGAAGATCAGGTGGTTTCAAGTGGAGTCAAGTATCGAGGAGTTCGATCTGATCTAGGTGGCGTTTCCCAGTCGACATTGGCGCCGACGATCCTTAGTTTGTTTTATCTTTATTACTTTATTTTGTAACAAGACTTCCGCTATGTAATAAATACTCTGATGTTAATGACATTTATCTCTATACACTCTGTTATTATATATGTTGTCTTCTTGGCGCATGTATGAGATGCACCCGGCTTTGTTCTTTAAAACCGGGTGTTACAAAGGACCACACCACCACCCCTAATTTTTAAATTTGATGATTTTCAATTGGTAAATTTCAAAATTGGTATCTCTTTGTGTTCTAAAGGGGGAGCAAGTAGTATTTTCAAAATTGATGTCCTAAAACCCTCTTGAACACTAAGAGGAGAATTTATTTGAGGGGGAGTTTTTGTTTAGTCAAAGGGAAGGCATTTTGAACAAAGGAAGAAAATTTCAAAACTTAAAAATGTCTTGCAAAATCTTATTTATCTACCTTTGACTATCTTGCAAAAGGACTTTGAAAAGAATTTACAAAAGAATTTGCAAAAACAAAACTCTTGGTGCAAAAGTGGTCCAATATGTCAAAAACAAAGAAAACAATCCATGCGCATCATGTAAGTATTTATATTGGCTCAATTCCAAGCAACCTTTTGCACTTACATTATGCAAACTAGTTCAATTATGCACTTCTATATCTGCTTTGGTTTGTGTTGGCATCAATCACCAAAAAGGGGGAGATTGAAAGGGAATTAGGCTTACACCTAGTCCCTAATTAATTTTGGTGGTTGAATTGCCCAACACAAATATTTGAACTAACTAGTTTGCCCAAGTGTATAGATTATACAGGTGTAAGAGGTTCACACTCAGCCAATAAAAAGATCAAGTTTTGGATTCAACAAAGGAGCAAAGAGGCAACTGAAAGCACCTCTGGTCTGGAGGCACCGGACTGTCCGGTGCGCCACCGGACATGTCCGGTGCACCAGAGGACTCCAACTCCGAACTCTTCACTCTCGGGATTTTCCAAAGGCCACTCCGCTATAATTCACCGGACTGTCCGGTGTACACCGGACATGTCCGGTGCTTCAATAAACAGCGGCCTCTGGAACTCGTCAGCCTCGGGTTTTCACTTCGGCTGCTTCGCTAAAATTCACCGGACTGTCCGGTGTACACCGGACTGTCCGGTGTAACAGCGGGGCAACGGCTATTTCGGCGCCAACGGCTCCCTGCAGCGCATTTAATGCGCGCTCTGCGCGTGCAGACGTCAGGCGCGCCCATACCGGTGCACCGGACAATGAACAGTTGATGTCCGGTGTGCACCGCACATCCAGGCGGGCCCAGAAGTCAGAAGCTCCAACGGTCAGAATCCAACGGCTTTGATGACGTGGCGGGGGCACCGGACTGTCTGGTGTGCACCGGACTGTCCGGTGCACCATACGACAGACAGCACCACCAACGGTCAAGTTTGGTGGTTGGGGCTATAAATACCCCCAACCACCCCACATTCATTGCATCCAAGTTTTCCAACTTCCAACCACTTACAAGAGCTAGGCATTCAATTCTAGACACACCAAAGAGATCAAATCCTCTCCAATTCCACTCAAGCCCTTAGTGACTAGCGAGAGAGATTTGCCGTGTTCTTTTGAGCTCTTGCGCTTGGATCGCTTTCTTTCTTTCTCACTTGTTCTTGTGATCAAAACTCAATTGTAACCAAGGCAAGAGGCACCAATTGTGTGGTGGCCCTTGCGGGGAAGTTTTGTTCCCGTTTGATTGAGAAGAAGAAAAGCTCACTCGGTCCAAGGGACCGTTTGAGAGAGGGAAGGGTTGAAAGAGACCCGGCCTTTGTGGCCTCCTCAACGGGGAGTAGGTTTGCAAGAACCGAACCTCGGTAAAACAAATCCGCGTGTCACACTCTTCATTTGCTTGCGATTTGTTTTGCACCCTCTCTCGCGGACTTGTTTATATTTCTAACGCTAACCCGGCTTGTAGTTGTGATTATTTTTGTGATTTTCAGTTTCGCCCTATTCACCCCCCCTCTAGGCGACTTTCAGTAAGCCATTAGGCTCGACCACTGACAACTGACAAATTGGTGTCGAGGCAATTGCTTCCTTTGATCCAATTGCTTCTTTTGAATAACCTTCCTATTATTCCGGACACTGGTTTAGTTTAGTTTGAACAACATGAGCTGAAGAAATAAGAATCAATATGATAACACCTGTGATTTGTTTATTTGGAACTTACATAACAACAGTTAGTTTACGGTCCGTCCTATGTATCTTCACATAATAAATCAAAACTATCATCTCTCCCATAAATAGTTTACGGGTGGTAATTTTAACAAAGGATAACCTAACTAAGAGAAATTGGAAAGGCGGTCAAAAGTGTTAGTTTTGTAATTGTAATCTTAAATAGTTAATAAGTATTCATGGTAATCTTAACTACATACTTTAATAAATAAGATAACAAAATATGATATAATAACTCCTACCTGTGAAGTGTAACCACTGAATTCTTGGCCAATAGTCAATGGGGTGGCATCTTGGGTATGTGTACGTCCAATTTTAGTTTTAATTATGTCTTTAAACTCAACAGTCTGCACAGTCAGGTTAGCAAATCCTGCACATTAGCATTAGCATGTACAAATTGTTATGAAGTGGTCACTAGGGTATGGGCCTAATTAATACGAACTTCCATCAGGAAAATAATTAAGCGACTCACAGGCAAAGAATTAAGACGACACTAATGGACTGCTACTGAACTTGTATAATACACATGAACATTAGCTTACAGGATAACTAAATAATTTTTTGCATAGAGATTAGATAATTAGAGATAATCAGCAGAGTGGAGCACAAATGGATGTTGGTTTAGTTTACTTCAAATAAGAGTTTTAATTTGCAGAATCCTCAACGCTGCTATTAATGTTTCGGACAAAAATTGTTCTTGAAGGGTGTTCCCCATATGGATGTTCACCATTCATTGTGCCATTTAGCAAACCAAGACCATCATTAGTAGAATATGTCATCATCGACATCATCACCCATGTTAGCATGGGCTGTGTACCCAACATCAAGAACATCTGATAGTAGGTCATCATCATCAAGAAGTATGTTTCCTATTATTTGCGCCTCGATTTCCTCTGTTAACTCAAAAGGCTCATCATCTACATGAGTTAGATCAACCTTTTGAACTGGCTGGCGTAGACGCACATCCATGGATCTCAGTCCCACTACATATTTAGAAATAGAACTGGTTAGGAAGCAATAAATAGGAACAACCATGTCAAAGAAAACGATGCCACAAAAAGATTTCTCTGTCCAGCACCACCGCCACCATTCCAAATGCCACAAAAAGTTTGCTGATTTCTCCATAATTATGTGGGTAAATAGTAAATTATTTTCAGAAACAATCGTTCTGTACAAGAACAATAGGTTTGAGCGGAATGGAAAGACAAAACATACTTCAAATAGGAGTTTTAATTCACAGAATCCTCAACGCTGCTATTAATGTTTCGGACAAAAAGTGTTCATGAAGGGTGTTCCCCATATGGATGTTCACCATTCATTGTGCCATTTTTAATGATCCCAAGCACAGAAATTAGCTCCATTTTGGTCGCGTCGTGTGTCTGGCATATATGTTTATAATTAGTACGTACGTACGTTGAAGCATGATCACAGAGAGAGAGAGAGAGAGACAGCTTTAGGAATGAATGATTCCCGGTGTGGAAACCAACGGACAGCTTCCTTGGCCGCGTCGCTAGGCACCAAACGGATGGTGATTAGTCAAATCATGCGGCTCTATACTAGATAGTTAGCCGCACTGAGGTTAACTATAATAATCATTCCTCTTACTAGGATAATAGTCAGAGAACAAGTAATTTTTTGATGAATCACATGATTGCACTACTCATTTTACCTGTGCTGGTGAGAGTTTGACCCCTATAAGATGCCCAATTACATATCTCATCCATCCTTTCTTTAAGTTCTTCATCCTTAAGTTTAAAATGTATCCGCTGAAGGAAATTCCTAAATTCATCTATGGACACACAAGAGTCATGGTGAATCATTTCCTAAATTCATCTATGTGGAGTTGATGCATCCCAAGGCTGTGGAGCTGTTCTATGGACCTGATGGCATAATTGAAAAAGGCCTTCTAGACCTTGATTCACTAAAGCCGCCTCATTTTAGTTCATCCCAGGCTACCCCGCAACTGATGGTATCCTCAAGAAGACAATTACATAAGGCAAGGTTGGTGGAAGACAAGGAAAGAGAGTAGGAATCGACCCATCAGGTTATTGAGACATTAGTAGAAGAGGTATGGGATGCAGTAGAGAGGACTGTAATGAGTGCAGGACAAATCCTAGTTAAACCGGCAAACTGCGTTGATGTTGGAATACCAGCTCCATAGTCTGCTGGAATTGCCCTGTCACCTGAACAGCAGCAGTTCCTCAACCAGCTTACCAAGTAGATTCAGCACAACTTTATCACCTTTGCATTGTGGGCATCTATTCTTATCGCTGATGGTCTCTCCAGAACCCTTGCACTCATTTCAATGATGTTGCATTTGCTGAATCATTCTAGGTCCCAACTGCGGGATTTGGACCTTGAAGCCAGAACCTTGACAACCAACACACCTTGACGAAGCTCCAGACTTGGAACCCTTACTGCACGATTACAAGCACACAATGAGATCCTAAGAATCTAATATAGAAAAGCATACTGTAATTGAGTTTTTGGCATCCTTGTGTTGTGGATTCAGATGACCTACCCATTGCACTTGGAGCAGAGGACATTGCGGGACAGAGAGAGCTTCTTTGATGTGCCATTGTACAAATCCTCCAGAGAAACCTTTAGAGGATGAACCACATCATCTCCCCGTCGTTGCCTTCTGCCCCTATTGTTGCCACCTTTGCACAAGTACAAATAGGGTGAGCCACTATGTAGGCAATTCTTGATCAAATGGCATTGCATCAGTTTTTTGTTTTGTAACATATCTCCAAAAGGGCTTCCACCACCAAAGAATGACTGGAATATGTCGAAGGGATCATGCATCCCACCACCGCCTCCCATTCCCACCTTGAGGGCATCCTCCCCATACTGGTCATAGATCTCTCGCTTTTCAGGGTCGCTAAGGACCTCATAAGCCTGAGCTAGCTCCTTGAACTAAAATAGAAGCATGAAGCCTTAGTTTTTACCATAAATCAACAGCTCCATTCGACCATTCATACATCCTTGTAACCAAACATCGTCATACTCTTGCAGATTAAGCAAAATGATATATACACACTATCAGGGAAGAGCAAAACACCATCATAGCAACACTGGAATAACAACATATGAGATAAATCATTCTAGGAAATCAAAACGCACTACAGATCAGACAGGTAACCACATTGTATATAGATAAGTCATAAGCAGTGTCATAAGCAGAATGTGTGTATTCACATCTTTCAGGACTAACAAATTCAGAGATTCAAATCAGTTAAATCATATTTTCAGGATCAGTTTGACAATTCGAATGAATAGAGACAACTACAACATTCAGTTCAGGAAACTGAACCATGCATGTGCCTATTTCACAATTCAAGGTCAGTGCATTGATCTAACAACTCAAGGATTCAAATAAGTGGATCAGTTTTTAGAATCAGTATGGCAATTCGAACCAGTAGATCACTATACAGCGTTAGGTAAACTGAACCAAGCATGCCCCTCTATTCCTCACATAAAGATTGGCAATCATTTTCATTAGAAGATACAGCCTGACCATTATAGCATCAAACCAACCATCTATTATACAACAACAGTCAGGTCTAACAAGACTAAGACGATATCAATAAAATATAACTATATATAGACACGATAGTATAGAACGAATCAAGGATTCTGGCATGATCCACGCCGCATCAGATCCAAACCAGTTTTTGTAGCAGTTTTCAGAGCAGTTGAAGTGCAGCTAAAACAGAATAGTAAAGGTGACAGGACCGGTTCTCAACTAAATCTATGCCCTGGGTGATTTCTTCGCATCAGGAGGCAGCAAGGTTCGGAGATGCTAACAAGATCTAGAATTTTCATTGAAATTCATCACCATCAATCAGTCTAGCCAACCAGAACAACCATGGCTCATACATGGCTCATGAGTTGCTTCCAAGTTCCTCCACCACTCTTCAACCTCTAAATCAAATCATCAAGAACTAATTCCTCTTATATTCTGCTAAGATTAAGCACCCACAATCTCATGATGTGGAACTTTGTTTGTGTGACAGCTGAGTCAGTTGTCACACTTCCTTTTGTGACATCAAGGCCAAGGTCCTTGAGTGCTTTCATCTGCAAACAGTGAATACCAGGAAAAATAATTGGCAGATATGACAAAAACTTAAACATCACAATTTTGAGCAGCAACAATGTAAAGACAGCATCAGTGGCGCATGTAAAATATATACCGTGTCAAGTAGTGCCCCCAAATGATCTCCAAAACTTAGCTGCAGAATGGTCGCATCACGGTCTGAGTCCTGATCTATCTGGACAACTGGGACTGGGACTGCCTCATCAAATGTCTGGGGTGATAATTTTCCCAAGAATGCACATTAAAAAGCAAACTAAATAAATACAGAAGTGGCGTCTGCCACTGATTAAACCAGTCGTGTGAAATCGTACCGTTGAAGAAGCTCCCAACACATTAGCTGAGTTGATAGATTGGCAACAAATTCTGGGAAGATTTACAAAACACAAAGATTAGTACATATGTTGTCAAGATTTACAAAAGACAAAGATTATTAGTACATATACAGTGTATATAGAACATGGAAGTATTATACAGGACAGATCTATCTATTACTATCATGTATATACTATAACTTAGGAATTAAGAAACAATAGAGTTGGGGATGAAGAGATACGAGATGGCAGACATAACTTCCCAGGCAAAGAATCCTACTACTGCACAACTTATCATAGGCGCAGGCAAAATTTCCCATATACATACACCAATCTAACAAATCATCAACGGACAACTCTACGAGACCATCGAACAAAGTTGAATTATTTTCAGAAACAATCGTTCTGTACAAGAACAATAGGTTTGAGCGGAATGGAAAGACAGAACATACTTCAAATAGGAGTTTTAATTCACAGAATCCTCAACACTGCTATTAATGTTTCGGACAAAAAGTGTTCATGAAGGGTGTTCCCCATATGGATGTTCACCATTCATTGTGCCATTTTTAATGATCCCAGGCACAGAAATCAGCTCCATTTTGGTCGCGTCGTGTGTCCGGCATATGTGTTTATAATTAGTACGTACGTACGTTGAAGCATGATCACAGAGAGAGAGAGAGACAGCTTTAGGAATGAATGATTCCCGGTGTGGAAGCCAACGGACAGCTTCCTTGGCCGCGTCGCTAGGCACCAAACGAATGGTGATTAGTCAAATCATGCGGCTCTATACTAGATAGTTAGCCGCACTGAGGTTAACTATAATAATCATTCCTCTTACTAGGATAATAGTCAGAGAACAAGTAATTTTTTGATGAATCACATGATTGCACTACTCATTTTACCTGTGCTGGTGAGAGTTTGACCCCTATAAGATGCCCAATTACATATCTCATCCATCCTTTCTTTAAGTTCTTCATCCTTAAGTTTAAAATGTATCCGCTGAAGGAAATTCCTAAATTCATCTATGGACACACAAGAGTCATGGTGAATCATTTCCTAAATTCATCTATGTGGAGTTGATGCATCCCAAGGCTGTGGAGCTGTTCTATGGACCTGATGGCATAATTGAAAAAGGCCTTCCAGACCTTGATTCACTAAAGCCGCCTCATTTTAGTTCATCCCAGGCTACCCCACAGCTGATGGTATACTCAAGAAGACAATTACATAAGGCAAGGTTGGTGGAAGACAAGGAAAGAGAGTAGGAATCGACCCATCAGGTTATTGAGACATTAGTAGAAGAGGTATGGGATGCAGTAGAGAGGACTGTAATGAGTGCAGGACAAATCTTGGTTAAACCGGCAAACTGCGTTGATGTTGGAATACCAGCTCCGCAGTCTGCTGGAATTGCCCTGTCACCTTAACAGCAGCAGTTCCTCAACCAGCTTACCAAGCAGATTTATTGCATCCTCCCAACCCCGGCTGATCTGATCCTGAAGAATAATAGCACCAAAACACTTGTTGCGACTCCCCGGCTGATATGATCCTGAAGAATAATAGCCACTAAAAACTAGAAGTACTGAACAATACTTAACATATATTTGACATTAACCCTCATTTAGTTGTAACATAAAGTACTGTTATAGACAGGGAGGTTAATATTGAAACAAATAGGTGCTGATCTATGTGAGTTACTTCACTGCATATTTCTTTTTAATATGGTATGCCAATCTCCGTTTCTACATATTTGTTGTCTATCTCAGTTTAGTAAGCACCTGCTCATACCTTTGTGATGCATTCTGTTAGCGGTTTCATTACAAGTTGTCCTGCTCTTGATCTGAATTTACGGATTAGAATTTTGTCCAATTGGTCTTGCTAATTGCATCTATATTCTGCTAAATTTAACAGCTTTTGATACTAAAACTATTGGTCTGATTATTATGCATTTGTTCATTGGCTATGATGCAAGCTACACCAGAGTATTAGACTGTTGTTGCATAGTTATTTTCAATGAATTATTGAAGTGACAAGTTTGTGCGATTACTGATACTTTTCAGATTGTGCGGATTTGGTAAAGGGAGCCAAGGACAAGCATTTGAGGGTTAAGAGACTTGTCAGGATCCCTACTAAGGTTCTCCACATCACCACTCGTGTGCCCCTTGCGGTGAAGGTATCAAGTTGTCTGCTGGTTGGCTTTGTTTAATTTTACTGATTGAATTTTTAGTGCTTTCATTAATAGGAATACGTAATACATTGATCTGTTCACTATTCACTAATTTATACATGTGTTAAGCATTAAAGTGCTCACAGTTCACACAATATTATGCTATTGTTAATTTTATTTTGGATTCCATTTATTTCTTAAAACGATTTTTCTTACTACTATAACATGTAAAACTACTGTATCTATCCTGCACCATGTGAGGTGATTTTTGTTATTAACGTTATTATCTACTCCCTGTGTTCCTAATTATTGGTCACTTTGGCTTTTCTATAGTATAATATTCCCAACTTGTGTGTATTTCGAGTATTTATTGGGGTGGTGTAAAGTTTATATGCATACTTCCTGTATATAGAGGTTGATGCTATTTATGTAATGATATTGGTAAGGCTTAGCTAATATTATGATTTGTGTACGGTGAGTTGCATCCGTTCACAATTCTCTTTCTCACATGCTTCTCTTCCTTGGATTTTGGATCTGCCATTAAGTACAAGAACAAACACCATTTACTGCTCAAATAGATAACACCATCTAATTATCAAATTTCTGCTTCAATAAAATTCACCACTACCAGATTCCTCAGTTTCAATGAGAGCAAGAAGAGCAGTATCTATAACTTCAACCTGTAGATGTGCACGGTTGATCTGTTAAGTCCAAATTTACCATAATAACGTGGAACCAGAAACAAGAAGCAAGTGCACTGGCCTATTGGGACACTTCACGTACTGCTGAAACTGTGTTAGTATGATCAGCACTGACATCTCTAGGGTGATCTAATCTTATAAAAACCAAAATAAATAAATGAGTTTACATTTTAAGTTCTAGAATCAAAAGAAAAAATAAATCAAAACCATCTGTAGCAGATTAAAATCAGATACGCTACTGCGTGACGAGACTGGCAGAAGTGGCACACACAACCAGAAAACTTTGCGCGACGAAATGAAGAGGGGCAACAAAAAAAATTCGTGGCACAGAAGTATTATAAACTTCTGTAATGACTCAAGGTAAAATTCTCCACATTAATTATATTAATTATATGCTTTTTAGTGGGTGAAGGAAAGGGTAGCGAAAGGCCACACCATTTGATCACAACTCCATCAGGACAACCACACCAAGGCGATAAAGTCATAAAACTAAACACCAGACAACTACAATATTGACAACAAACTCCGTGTATATCGTTACTGGCCATCTTGAAACCAACCGTTCATTATTAGGCTCATTACTCATTAGCCACCTTGAAATCTACAGTTACAATTGAAGAACAAATCGATCTATCGAAATATCTTCACCGGAGCTGGTCTTCCTGTGGACTCACGGGAAATATCGCCTTGTTTGCGAAAGAACCTACTTGTTTGCGAAAGAACCTACGGAAATATCAGGGCAGAAGATTTCAGGAACTCCCCAAACGAAGAATCATATCAATCTTTTGTGCCACCAAGCTGGATTGCTGGAATAATAATGGAGACATGCTTGGGGGTCTAATGATTCTCTTCTGTGCTCTAGCTGCCATTTGGTTGGTTGGCCAGCGCATTGGCCAACCCATATATATGTCCCATCTTTGTTCTTTTAGTCTCCAGGTACTTACGGTTCTCACTGGTAATTGGCGTAATCAAGGGCACCCTGCCCGCAATGCTCAATCCATAGCCCTTGACACCACTATATTTCACAGGGTTATTAGTCATTAGCTTCATTGAACGGACTCCTAGATCCCGCAATATCTGCAGAGTAGTGAAATGTCAGTGGCCTACTCACTGCATGATAGGGTTACTTCATCCTATGTACATCACAGTTTCAGAACTGCACAGGCATGAAATTCTTCCGTGCCTCCAAGTAAATTCATGTTGAACCCCTAGAAACATATATGATACAACTTTCCTATACAAGCAGACTTCAGCAGAAAGGAAGTGTTGTGGAGAAAGATTCCACCGTAACTTGAGAGATAATGCATAATTCGTATAAGAGCATAATCCAGGATGTTTAATACGTTTATCTCATCTAAACGTGGCCTTACTTCACTGAACTGAATCCCCTTCTGAACCCTCTCTGAATCTTCGATTTATGGTGAGGATGATGACAGCCTGCCACCGCTTGGCCGCCACCGCGACATACAAAAGCCCCAGCTGTAGCATATTCGTAGTAGTGCTTTACACAGCTGATCTCTACTGTACAGGCTAAAAGAATCTGCATCAGTTGAAAGGGCTGTGTGCAAGAATTGAAGACTTGACGTGCCTTTGCCTCTGCCCGTCCGCCGAACTGGGGGTACTCCGGCACACTGTTGTGTTGACTGCTGACTCCATGCTCAGCTCAAGGCCACGACTGTCCGTATGACCTCTGCCTATGTAGCTGGAGGCGGTAACAATGACAACCGCATCGGCATGGCGCTGTGCCGCTGCCGATACAATGTCAGTTTGATTAGCATATGTGGTGCATTTTAGTAGGTTAGCAATTCAACAGAAGTAATCTATCAATCAGCTTTTGTACCAAACCTTCATGTCTGTTTGTAAGGATTCTATTCATCCTCATCAAAAATCCACCATCTAACTACCAAATTTCTGCATCAATAAAATTCACCTCTGCATACGCTATCATGCATACTCGAGCACCAACTGGTTAATACAAATTCTATTCATACTTGAGCACCAACAGGTAATACTCTGCATACGCTATCAATAAAATTCTATTCAACAGAAGTATGAGCTGCAGACGTCGTACTTGAGCACCAACTGGGCAATACAAATCTGTCATACGCTATCATGCATGCCATCCACCTCTGCATGAGCTGCATACTCGTGAACTACAAGCCTTAATCACAGTCACACCTACAGTACAAAATAAGTGCTCAACCAACCAACCCACACTGCTCCTATGTCGTGCTATATCAATGCATTGGACTATTTTACAATTTAGTTTAAAATATTTTCAAATGATAATAGGTTTTGATGGAGCCAGCCGTATTGAACCGTGAAAGAGTTGCATTGGACAAGAAAAACAAGATGCCTGTGTAAGTTATATTATAAACAATAGTTAACACAAGATTTCGCTATCAAATTTATGAACGTTATTTAGTCGCATGTTTAATATAGCTTCAGGTTGTTTGACGACTATAGCGATGAAGATTTTTAGGGGTACAACGGAAGTATAGTATTGTCTTTCGAGTTGAAGTTAAATTCCCTATTGAACCACGTTATTGTGACAGGCAACATTACATTTTGTCTGACATCAATGTAAGACAACCCCTCTTTAGGTTTCATTTACATAACTATATATAATGTTCGTACCACAATCTATTTTGTGCTGAAATCAAATTAGGGAGCCAAGATCGAGGCCATTGCAACTCGGTATGAGATAGTCAAATACTTCAACAGTTTGCTCCATGAAAAGCATGTCTACAAGATGCACAACGTATGGTTTGGTCTTAATCCGGGTGCATTTAATTTTCGACATCTAAATGGTACCATGGAATTGTATTTCACCCACCAAACTGTCATAGAGCCATATGCTGTCCCAGTTCAAATGCCGCCATTTCCAAAACATATATTCTTGAACCTTGATGATATTGCCGAGCTGCCAAACAGGACTTTAGTTGGTAAGAATATATCGATCTACTAACCCTATTAAAAATTCCTTTACACAAAATTGAGTATTAATCCAATCGATGTGTGCTTTTTGTAGACATTATGGCTATTGTAGTCCACTTGGATACAATCCATCGCACAATGTGGGGTACATTCAGGAAGATTGTTATAATGGATGCTAGGTATATTCCATTAATATATTACCGATATGATGTTAAATATATTAGTACTAATCTATTCTTCACAAAATCAATGTCATAAGGTGGTCTTTACATACCATTAAAGTTTGGGGCGATTTACTAAACAAAAATGCACTCCGCTGGGCGTTGGCTAATGAGAATTATAGCATCATAATTGGGACCATGTTTCGGCGGTTCAGAAAACAAGGTACAACATATGTTTACGCCTTGCAAACACATTATTCACTAATTTTTCTTTTATAATGATTAATATTGAATATTTAAATTTGCTATTCTAGAGTGTCTCGAATCAACTGACCATACAACAATACACTTCAAGCCGTTCCATCACAACACCCATTATTTTGAACGTAAGTATTTTATAAGATTACCTACATCAAAATTATGTACTTGTTTTCATTCTATTGTGAACTGAGTATACATGTGATTAAATGTTGCACTCATTGCAGCAATTCAAAAGGCTTTGGTGGCGCGGAACGATCGTCAGTTTGCCGTTAGATATCTTGACGAACAAAGGCGTAGATAGAGCCTGTAACTTTTGCAAATCTGAATTTTATGATGGAATACATGTACTTTTATTGATGCAACTTACATGTGTCAAGATTTGTAAAACAGTTTGTTCTACTGGGACATATCAATGAATAAGTGGAACATCAAATCGTTTAGCCCGTACGTTTTCCATTGAGAACACTAATATTGTTTTAATGTTGTGTCATGTTTGACATTAAATTAGTAACTTCGCTCGTGAAATTACGTCAAATATACAGATCAAATCCGAAACAAATTTAATGTACATTCGGTATACCGAAGCCCATCTATAGGAGCTAGGCGTGCTCCAGGAAGATATTCCACATCACCAGAGTTATGAAAACAATTACTTAGCGCGTCACCCATATCCATCTATGCAGTTCAAACTTGGAATATAATACAATATCTTATACGGACACCAAAATCGTTCTCCTATCACCTCTCTCTAGGTCTTATCTCTTTACTCTCGGTTATGATGCTTGTTTCTATAACCTCTATTACCAAGGGCATCTTTTTTGATCTTCTATTCGCTTGGTTTATTGCAGTCATATCATTTCACCCTTGGTTCTTGCAGTATTATTTTTATTCTCATGTTTTCTTGGGTACTGTTCTTGTTATAGATCAGATGGGACATAATGCCGGTCGCAAACCATTCATAGACATCTCTAGCAATATCATTAGAGGTAAAGGTCAATACACAAACTAACCATACATCGTCGAAACGTAGTAAGTAGGGAACACTAATACACTAACTTACATTATAGGTGATCAAAATGAATTGCTCGGACCAATGGTCGATGCTAAGGAGCGTAAGAGGAAAAGGGATAGGGAAAGATATGCAGCGATGTCCGTTGAACAAAAAAACGAGAAGAATAGGAAGCATCGTGAAGCATGTCAACGAAACAAGGGACACAATGTGATGCCCAATGTGTCAGGAGGTGATGAAAAACGTCCAATTTTAATTAATAAATCTGCGCATAAACCTACAATTGGAAAGTAATTGTGTTCATATTTTATAGGTGACCAAAATGAACAGCTTAGGTTGTATAATCAGACACCAAGGCGGAAAGAGGGAAAGTTAGAGTACATAAGAAAACGTAGAGCACTGCAAGCTAGCACTTTGAATCAGGGGTCCATCGCCATGGAGGTCCCAACATATACCTCTGAGGTTGTACACCCTACAGCAGATGTATCGGAACCTGATTCATCCTCTGATAACGCATGCGACTGGGTTATCCCTGAATACACCAGTACACCTTTCATGCCAGCTTCAACACAAAATGAGGATGTCGGTTCACCCGATATGTCTACTGGGCCACTAAGACATAAACATCATGTTCTGTCTGGTGAAAGACAAGCTATCTTAGCCCGTCAAAATAAGAAATTTGAAGCAAACATTGCACGTAACGTGGCTACTTTGACTGAGGATACTATCAGTGATGTCGGACAAATGGATGATTCGACACAACCCGGTTCAACTATAGAGATCAACAACACTGGTAATTATACTAACCGGTTTTAAATGGATCTTGCACGACGACGATAAAATGTAGTCCGACTAAACGTGTGTTGCCATCAGTACAATATAGGAATACACGCCAAAGTGCGATCGTGGCAACAAATGGGAGTGCAAACATGGTCGAACAAAGAAGTGGGTTGGAGCAAAGCCAGTCGATCCCAAGGTTCATTTCCAATGGTAATTGTTAAAAATCATTATTGAGGTTATATATTTTCTCAACCCTGAATGCCCAGTCTTTTACTTGGATTGTATTTTCACGATCCAGTTGATGACGATGATGAGGGTGTCATATTCAGAGAGGATAATGATGAGAACGAGGGATATCTATTCGCTGGTAAATGTACTAATGTCAATTTCTATTACAATACCAATGCGTATCTAAAGTCAAATGTCTTAATAGTTCTTTTCCAAAAAAATATCAAATGAGGACACTAACGAGGACTTCGAGATAGGTGGTACTCAAGATCAATCTGTTGTCACTGATGTGCCTGACCCGTACGACAAGGTCTACAGTAACATCCCTGAAGAAACACATATGCTGAAGCACGTTCCCGACTGTGGTTATTGCACTACGAAGAAGTTTGAGTATGAGCCGCCTGGGTTTTGCTGTCGAGGTGGGAAGGTTGAGCTAGCCCCACTAGAGACCCCTCCCTAGCTCAGGAGGTTGTGGGATAGTGCAGACTCTGATGCTAGGCACTTTCGTGATAACATCAGGTTTTTTAATGGCCATTTTTCTTTCACTTCCCTGTATTGTTGCCTCGACAGTATGACAACTAATATGAGGGATTCTGGTATATACACATTCCATGCACAAGGCATGATGTACCATAATATCAAGTCATTCGGTAGTGAATGTGGGGCAGAGCATAAACACCTGGAGCTTTACTTTTACGATGATGATCCCAGTCTTGAGCATCGATACCGTAAGTGTCGTGAAGATCAGATTCAGAAAGACCAAGAGGTTATTAAACAAATAGTTGGCATACTTCGTGGAAATCCGTACTCTGAGCACCTTAGGAGCAAGGGTCATGTTGAGAACCTTGCTGACTATCACATCGCATTGAACCTTGACCAGACGTTGAACCAGAAGACATATAACACACCTCTCACTTCGGAGGTGGCCGCTGTCTAGATCGAGGGGAGCGAACGGCGAGGCCAGTTCAGCAAGAGTGTTATGCTACAGGGGAAGGATAGGTCAAGCCACGGCATCCGCTCATACCATGGATGCTACGATGCGCTATCATATCCACTGTTCTTCCCTAGAGGTGAACTTGGATGGCATGCAAATATCCCAAAGGTTGGTGTATCCATGGACGAAGTGGATGCATACCGGGCGACGCATAGGGCAAGTAATGCAAATGATGAAGATGCGAGTTAGTTGTTTCTTTGTAATTTCTAAGTTGTTCATATTATTAAATATGTTTTCGGCATCACTCAATAATCGATTCTTGCGTATGCAGAACCTCCTACCCATCTATGTGTGTCCGTGCGTGATTACTACTGCTACAAATTTTAGATACGTCCAGGGGTATTCAATCCAATACTTCATGGTAAACGGCTTTTCCAGCAGTTTGCGGTCGACACATACATTAAGATTGAGAGCTCCCGTTTAGATTTCATACGTAAGAACCAGGATCAGTTAAGGACAGACCTATACCAGGGCTTGGTGGATAGCATGTTAGATGGAGATGTTAGAGGAGAGAAGGTTGGAAAGCGAACTGTGTTGTCACCATCGTTTATTGGCGGTCCTCGTGACATGAGACGTCGATATATGGATGCTATGGCTCTGGTGCGGAAGTTTGGTAAACCAGACATCTTTCTTACCATGACATGTAACCCTAACTGGGATGAGATAAGGAGAGAGCTTCTACCTGGACAGACACCGCAAGATCGTCCGGATCTTATAGTGCGTGTCTTTCATGCGAAACTACAGGAGCTAAAGCATAGGTTGACTAAACAGGATATTCTCGGTAAAGTCTGAGCCTACGTCTACATCGTGGAATTTCAGAAACGAGGTTTGCCACATGCCCATTTTCTACTCATCATGCAAAGGAAGTACAAGCTCACGTGCCCTGAATAGTATGACCTTTTGATCTCAGCTGAGATCCCGTCCAATAGGTACCCTGAACTACGAAAGATGGTTATCAAGCATATGATGCATGGCCCATGCGGGTCGCTAAACCCTAATTGCCCATGCACTAAGGGTCATGCATCGTGCAAGAATCAATACCCCCGGCATTTCCGTGAGGCAACCATGCAAGGGAAGGATTCATATCCTAATTACATACGTCGTGATGATGGGCGCAAGGAAAAGGTTCGAGGATGTGAATTGGACAATAGATGGGTTGTCCCTTACAACCCTTACCTCCTTCGGCTCTTCAACTGTCACATCAATGTTGAGGCGTGTGGGAGCATCAAGGCTGTTAAGTACCTGTTCAAGTACATATACAAAGGCCATGATCGTGCGTCTGTTGTTATGAGAGATGCGAGTAAGGAAAATGGTGATGTAGATGAGATCCAGCAGTATAGAGATGCAAGGTGGGTGACTCCTCCGGAAGCCTTATGGAGGATATATGGATTTGAGCATAGTCAGAACTCTCCATCTGTGATGCAGCTGCAACTCCATCTTCCAAACATGCACATGGTGACGTTTCACGAGCGACAAATGGTTGAGCGAGTCGTCAACCGTCCAGGTGCTGATAGGTCAATGATTACAGCATATTTTGAGGCGAATAAGCTATACGAGGAGGCTCAGGGCATCCTGTATCATGACTTCCCTGAGTGGTACACTTGGCAGCAGGGCAAAGTGTGGCAAAGGAGGAAACAGAATACGGGTGGACAAGTCGGTAGAATCGTCTCTGCTCTACCATCTGAGGGGGAGCGCTTCTATCTTCGGCTCCTCCTAAATCATGTGACTGGTGCTACCTCCTATGTGGATCTAAGGACAGTAGACGGTGACACACTACCATCGTTTCGTGAGGCAGCACAAAGAAGGGGATTACTTGAAGCAGACAACACAATAGATGAGTGTCTCAATGAAGCTGCTCTTTACCAAATGCCATTAGCGCTACGGAGGTTGTTTGCAACGATACTGGTTTTCTGCGAGCCGAATGATGTGGCCGAATTGTGGCAGAGACACCTTGACACAATGTCCGAGGATTATCATCGTATTACTCAGAGCAAAACCCATTTGCAGCAGATGGTCTTGATTGACATTAGAAACATGTTGCAGTCAATGGGTAAAGACATAAAGACATTCCCTCTACCTGCTATCATCGATAGATATGACGATTCACAAGGTATTGATAGAGAGATTTACGAGGAGGAAATTATCGAGGCAACGGCAGAAGATGTTGCTTTGCAAGAAACCCTAAATGAGGAGCAGAAGTCTGCCTATGAAAAGATCTTATCTGTTGTTGACACCAGTAATGGCGGTGTGTTCTTTGTGGATGGGCCTGGTGGTACTGGAAAGACTTATCTGTATAAGGCATTGCTTGCGGTGCTACGTAGTCAGGACAAGATTGCAGTTGCAACAGCTACATCTGGGGTTGCGGCTTCCATAATGCCTGGTGGGAGAACTGCCCATTCACGCTTCAAGATACCACTTACTATTGATGATGGTGCTATATGTACCTTCACGAAACAAAGTGGGACATCAAAGTTGCTACAGAAAGCATCGCTCATTATTTGGGACGAGGCATCAATGGCTAAGAGACAATCAATTGAAGCGTTGGACAACAGCATGCGTGATATCATGGGACGCCCTGATCTGCCCTTTGGTGAGAAGACTATTGTGTTTGGGGGAGATTTCAGACAAGTACTCCCTGTTGTACGTAAAGGGTCAAGGGCTCAGATAGTTGTTGCCTCTCTACGGAGTTCTTACCTATGGGAATCAATGTGCCACCTAAAGCTTGTTCGCAACATGAGAGCAAAGAGCGACCCATGGTTTGCAGAATATTTGTTGCGTGTCGGTGGTGGAACTGAGGAAGTGAACAACGATGGTGATGTTCGTCTTCCAAATGAGGTATGTGTGCCATATACCGGTGATGACCGCGACCTTGACAGATTGATAGATGACATTTACCCCAGTCTAAATGAAAACATGTCTAATACAAGCTACATCACTTCAAGAGCAATATTGACTACTCGAAACGACTGGGTGGATATGATAAATATGAGGATGATCGATCATTTCCAACGGGAGCAGATGATGTACCATAGCTTTGACACCGCAGTGGACGATCCTAATAACTATTATCCATCAGAATTCCTAAACACGCTGACTCCTAATGGACTACCCCTGCACGTTCTGAAGCTCAAAATTGGGTGCCCAATCATGTTGCTTAGGAATATAGACCCTGCTAACGGACTTTGCAACAGTACACGGCTGGTGGTACGTGGTTTCCAAAAAAATAGTATCGATGCTGAAATTGTCCTTGGTCAGCATGCTGGAATGCGGGTTTTCTTGCCTCGTATACCCCTGTGCTCTTCTGATGACGAGATGTTCCCTTTCCATTTTAAAAGGAAGCAGTTTCCGGTAAGACTAAGTTTCGCCATGACTGTTAACAAGTCTCAGGGGCAGACGATTCCTAATGTTGCTGTGTACTTGCCCGAACCAGTATTCTCTCATGGCTAGCTATATGTTGCTCTCTCAAGGGCCACAACTCGATTGAATGTGAAGGTACTTGTAATTCCAGTCACTGATGATAAAATGAAGAAGGGGGTGGAAAAGAAGTCAACAATAAATGGCGTAGCATACACAAAGAATATTGTCTATAAGGAGGTCCTTACACCGTAGCTGGACTGTGAATTTATTTCTGTTGGTATAATGTCTATGAACTTGGCCAACACTGTATGTGAACACTATATGCGGATGTTTCGTGTTGTGGATAATTTGAGGTTGAATGCAGCTTCATATTTTATTGGGGTCAAAAATTGTACAACCAGTCTCAGATTTTATTTATATTTATTGAAGTTAATAACTGCAGTGCAGTATGTTAGTCTCTGGAGAATAATGTTACGTAAATCTGCATTCAAATGATTGACTGTAGACTGTCGCCGCCTCCCCTCTACAATATGTTTATATCATTTTATTTGCAATATTAATTGTTCATTGTTATGTTATCACTAATGCATGTAAAATTGTTTAGCTGGTTATAGTAGAAACATTTGAATCGTGTATCAAATAATACATAGTAACAATGATTATAGGTTTTTGTCTCCCGTTGATGGAATCTAAAGAGGAAAATGTTGCACTTACAGTCATCCAAAGAGATAATACATTATCTATAGATGAATCTCTACTAATGTCCTTGTCTCATAACAAGCCAAAAAATCGGTGACTACTACAATAGTTCCAAAAGGTATGATAACTTCCATACTACCGTATGGATCAATTTGTATTGTTTTTATTGCAAGTGATTTATGTTTGATCTCATGACTGTTTTGTTCGTAGATTATATTTGCACGCAGGGTGATCTTGCACTCATCGATTGGATAAAAGAAATCCCTTGTGAACCAAGGGTAGAAATCGTGCTTATTGATGATGCCTTTGTGGAAAGGAAGTGGATGGAATGCCTATTTCAACCGGACGCATATCTAGGTGATGAGGTAATTCATGATAACTCAACTAGCTAGGAGCACCACACTTCCAAGATACTCACCCTGGTATTTTAAACCATAACTTACATACTTGCAGGTGATAGACTGTTACGTAAATTTAATAAAAGCTCAAGAGCATCTAAAATGCCGATATGGAGGTCGTGTACACATAGAAAATGCTTTTCAGTTCAACTTTCTAAAGCGAGACGGTGATGTTGAAACTAAAACAGATGAGTTATATCCAAGTAAAGACATGGCACAAATACTAGCGTTGAAAGAAGGGTTTTACTTTATCTAGACCATGACATGGTAAATACGATATTGCAATCTACACGGTTAGTGTTTACATGTATTATTATGCAATATTTATAATTGACTTGTAGGTGTTTATTCCAATAAATATCCGAGAAATGCACTGGTATCTTGCCGTGATCAATGCAAGAAATATGGAGATACAAGTGCTCGACTCACTTGGTACATCATCCAGTCGCAATGACCTCATTGACACTATGAGTTTATACAAACTCAACAATTACTAATCCCTTATTAACTTAAAATCTCAACTTCTAATTCTATGTTTTTATAATAATATAAAGATAAAAGGACTCCAAAGACAAATTAATATGGTATCTCAGCGTAAGGAGTTAAAAGATCACAGGTGGCCAGACCTCCGAGTTGCTTCTTGGCCACTTAGAGAAATAGAAATGGAATATGCAAAGCAAATAGATAGGTACACCATACATTCTTATGTGTTGCTATTAATATTCATTGCTGTTAATCTTGACATTTTATCATCTGGTTGATGTAGCTCCTCGTGTGGCCTCTTTCTACTAAACTATATCGAATACTGGACAGGGGATGAACTATCTAATAATTTTACCCAGGTATATTATTACTACTATGACATTATGCGTGCATCATGGACGTCGTGAATTGTGGTAGAGCTTTCTTTCAGGCTGCAGACTTGTTTGCATCCCTACTGTTCCAGGTCGTTCTAGGTCGTGCTCGCCTTTGTTGTTTGTCGTATGACCGGTGATTTTTTATGATTGGTTCAGTCGTTTTGCTTTGCATACACTGTGAACATAACTGCAATCTGCATATTTATCACATGCACAGATTTTCTTGTTGGCAGTTTGCACTTTCTGATGGGTCTCTTTTTTAACAATAAATTACATGTGGCTATAACATGAATATCTGTTTGCTGTCTTCTGTTATTATGCCAAACCAATTGATACATATAATTGCTAAATAAATTGTTTCTTATTTGCAGGACGACATGTCACACTTTAGGAAAAAACTGGCTGCTATATTGCTATCTTCAGATATAAACAAGAGAAAGGGGTGTCCGTTATACAAGTATGACAAAGAAGTCGATGCTGGATGCTCCTCTGATGTTCAGATATTAGATAGTCCCACAAATCCTAAGAAGAGGAAACTACTTTGTGTATCTGAAGAAAACGAAGTATTGATGGAAGATGATGATGGCCCCATCACTCAAGCAGACTTAGAAAGGTGGTTTGTTCATGATTGGGATAAAAGAACTCCTATAAAAATCCCCACCGATGAGTGCACTAATGAATTTTTACTGAGTGGCCTTTCCACAAAGGACATGCCAGTGACCAAAGCTGATTTAATAGATGTTCTATGTGATTACATCATGACAATCCAAGATGATACGACATTAGAGTAAGTGCTCATTGTTTTATCTATTTTATATGTACCAACTACGTAGAGTTTTGATATATACTTTTGTCATGTTGCATTACAGGATGACATGGGTGCGAAGTTTCAACCCTTTTAAGATAGAAATATCTGTCAAAGACCTGCAAAACGTATTAAGGGTAAATCTAGATATGACTCTAAAATGTTTTGACATGGCTGTTCGATTGTTGGCCATTAAAGAGTCACATATGTCGAAAGATGAAATGATAAAGGATAAAAAACATTATATGGACATGCGCTTCTGGGTAAGTTTGTTTCCAATCAATAATGTAGTAATATATTGTATCTATACATATAATCCTCATGTGAACATGTATATATATTTATCTAGAGAATGGTTGGTTTTGGTAAACTTCCAAAGTACCATCAGGATCCTACAGCAGAAGAGTTAGCTAACACACTCGACTGTTGGCCTTCATTGAACTATTATATCACTGGTTGTAAATATGTAAGTATGTGTTCATTTCGAATGTATTTATAAAAGACATTTTGTTGCAATCTTAATGACTGATATTTTGTAGGTTCTTATGCCATGGAAATTCAACGGATGCTACGCACTTTTCATAATCGATCATGGTAAAAAGCACGTAACCTTTATAGACTTTACACCCACTCAAGATTGGTGTAAACACATGTCATACAAGAGGTTTGCAGAAGCAATTATCATGGCCTCCAAGAAATATAAGATTGCCTACAATAAGAAATGTTCTGGATGGGCAGATGATATTTTTAAGTGGGAACATACAATTCGGTCTGGTCTTCCATTGGACTTAAAAGGGTATTTTCTCAATACCATGTTCTCAACAGTTTAATTTTTTTCTATGATAACCATTGTATATAATATAGTTGGCCAAACATTATTCTGTAGGGTTAATACAAGCTACTTCGTTCTACAAGCTATGGTCATGTGGGGGAGTGGTAGACGAATGGAATTTAATAGGGTGAGTGGAGTACGTTTGGTTCATGTTCAAACATACATTTCAGTTACATAATATAAATTTGACGTTTCGTTCTCTTATGTCTTTGTGTGTAGGATGCAAAGATTCTTCGAAGGAACTTTGTAATTGATCTATTAAGTTACGAGGAGAATTCATGCCGCTACGCTATCCCTCTAAACATACAGCAACGACTTATCAGTATCGCTAAAAAAGATTAGATTAATGTACGGTTGTCGACATATTTGACTATTATTAGAAATTGTAAGACAAGTTGATTCGTGCAATTCCAATGGTGCATCAACAATAGGCGTGTAGAACTACATATTTTCCATGTCTTTTTTTCTCGTGTATTATTTGCCAAGTCCGAAGAACATCTGCCATGATATACACTTTCTTGTGCAGGCCACTTTTTTGTGTGCTTGCAATTGCAACTCTATTGCTTTTTCGTCCTGTGGAGAGGTTAGTCCACCTAATGTTTTCAGATCCCGGTGAATGCCTGGGCTGTGAGTTTGTTTTCTTTCCTAAACATTATAACACATTTGTAACCTTTTCCTATAATATTATAACACATTTGTATATGAGTTATCGTGATATTTTATCTTCCTGTTGCAACGCACGGGCATCCACCTAGTTAATGTATATATATACAAGACGTGGCATACCACTCCTAGCTGCCACGAGGCTCTGAACACTGGTGTGGGTGTTTAGTTTATAGGGAGTAATTTTTAGTTTATTCATTTTATTTAATTTTAGTCTTTAAATTATTAAATATAAAAACTAAAACTCTATTTTTAGACTTTTAGTTTTCATATTTCAAAATGTAGAGACTAAAATTTAGTCTCTATAAATTAAACACCTCTAAATTTTTAATATTCACAATATTTACCATATATATTCTATAGTGACCATGAATGTTTGTGATCTCTGTTGGTTAAAAGCTGAGCATGGGAGGTGGAAGGGTTGGGGTTTGAACCTTAGCACCGCACTATTGTATTTTTTATCGTGGGAGGGAACACGCCCTATGTAATACCCAATTTATAATTTGCAAGAGCTAATATCAAAGGGAGAAACAAGTTCACTTTATCTATGTGGGAGTTTGAACTTTTTGTGCCATCACATGTGAACACCATATTTTAAAACAGATAATTATAAAATATATGCCACTAAATCATTGCATCATGCTGAGATTTTTATTTTGTGTGCATTTTGTGACAATATAAAACTAATGTAAAAAGAAATATATTAAAAATCCAAATTTGGAGATTCAATCCTAATTTGCAAGTTGGAGTTTAGAGAAGAGAAAGAAAATGTTATGTAAAAATAAAGAAATATGTATATAAAAATAGTTAGGTCCTTCTATATTAGTATATTCAGATTGTACATTTAAAATGAGTATAAGTTCATAGTTACAATTGAATTCAAAAAATTTGAATTTGAAAATCAAAAAGGAAAAGTAGAAAAGAAAAGGAAAAGAAATAACCAAAATAAAAGAAAAGAGAAGTTGTTTTGGGCCGAAATTCATGTTGCCGGCCTAGTTTCCCTCAGAGCAGCCATCATACCCACGGTTTCTTTTATCTGTGGCTGTCTGGTGGGGTCCACAACCTAGCCTCACATTTCCTTGCTCTTGCGCGCCCGTGACACTGACTAGTGGGGCTCTTTCATCAGGTGTTTCTTCTAGATGAGGACGTTGGGATCCCCCGGGTCTCTCGCTTACCCGTACTAAACGGCCGTGGACCGGCTCTACTGGGCTCAGGACCTCGTAGCTTGTATAAAACTGAGTCGCCTTTCCGCTTCCATCACCTGGCCGACCTGTGCTCTCGCCCAAAATGTCAGCAGCTGCGCGCCGAGCTGTGTGCGGTGGTCTAGGCGACCGCGGGGAGAGAGGAGAGATGAACGCCACCATCTAGAATCTCGTCGCGACTGATTTCTGGCCTTGGACGGTAGCCATGGGGTCTGGGCCGCCGGTGATTTTCTCACCGATGATGCAGGGCCGCCGCGGAGTAACGACTTCGACGTGGATGGGGCTCTATGCTGCGCAATTGAAGGTAATAACATCACCATATGGTTCGCTTCCTTCTCTATTGCGCGTAGCGTCCGTTGGCACGAAGAACGGGGTCCCAGATGGCTGGGGCGTGTACTCGCCGGCGCGGCACCACCGCGGTTGAGGACACCGCCGCCCTAGGTCAGCCGGTTGGGGAAGATGGGTGTGGGAGCGTTGAATCCTAGACGTACGACCAAGATTAATGCGAGACATACCCCTTCGCCTAATAAGATCTAAGCCGTAGAACGTAGATCGGATGGATTTCAAGCAGTCTGAGTGATTTATGATCCATGCCCTTGATTTCGGATCTGAGCGCTGTGGTTGCGTACCGGTTCGGTGCGCGCTCGATCTAATCTGAGTCGTTAGAATTTGATCCAACGGCTGAGATCCCAGGATACCCCTTCGTGTAGACAGTTTTACATAAGAGCCCCCCATTTTTAATGAATCAACCTGCAGTCCCTCGTGGCTGTTTTCTGAGTCTAGGTAATTTTACCCCGGGAACCCTGAACTTCTCTGTATTAGTGCGCCCAGCCCAGGAAATTAGGAAATCAGATAAATGGATAGAAAATGATTTTTAATGTGTAAATAAATGCTAGAATTTTGTGTAAGCCATATAAAATTCATATTGGATCCAAATTAGTTCCTTCCAGTTCCTATAATTTTGTAATAATGTTGTTTATCACCCTGTGTCTCTGTTTTAACATGAAAATGGTATTAAAATTTATCTCTTAATTAATCTCGTATCAAATACATAAAACCTTAGGAAATTCGTATCTCCTCCATTTTAATTCTGATTTGACTCGTTCCAGTTGCATTAGTATCGTATAAATATTTACTACGCAGTAACAATATTGATTAGACCATATCTCATTCTTTTATAATTAGGTCTTTATTTAACTTATGTCAGTTAGTCTTGTTAATCTACTTACCATTATAATCTACTAAAATATGATCTATGGTCAATTTATAATTTAGATTAAAGTTGAACTAATTACTAATTTAGGTTATCATTTCTCTGGAATTATAAAATAAAACCTAGTTTTAATCATTTAATCACATCATAGCTTGATGATCACGACTCCGATTTTAGTGGTTCTCGATTTCACGGCCTCGTAGCAACGCGTAGATCATAATTATTCAGTTTGTACTTATGTTTGGTGTGATGTTAATTTTATCTATACCATGTTTGTTTGTATTGCTACGACTAGCGCAAGGACACGTGTCACCTGAAAAGCAAGTTGGTAACTGGAATCTCAAGTGCCAGGCAAGTTGTGCCCTTGATTCACTTTTGTTACCCAATAATGTTCTCTATAATCATTTACCATGCATAGGTTTAATTTTGATGGGACCCAATAGGTCACCCTAGTCTGTTTATACATTTTACCTTGTTTACCCCTGAATCATATAGGTAGTTATGCTATTGCTTTATATGGTTTTGGGTTAATATTTTATATCCATGTTCCAGTTATTATATTATTTTATTTATGTTCATGTCAAGATCATTATATTATTGTTAATTGGAACATGGAGCTTAACTTGAGAAACACGTGCCACCACAAGGGAGTAATGGGACCCCTTGGCTGACTAATTAGGGAAGCTTATGGAAGACTACCTTACCCGAAAGGGGCAAGGGCAGTAGGGGAGTTGCATGCAAGGAGGTTCTCGGGTTGATTTGTTGCGATGGCGGTCAGACGGGGGATTCTTGCAAGTGCTCTTCCTATAAACTGTAGCGGGTTTTCGGAAGCTAGTGGAACTTTGTAAAGGCCTCGTAGTGGATCCCTAGCCATTCACCTTGGTAGTGTCTAAGGGCCTAGCTAACCCTGGCGACATGGGAAACATGACTTGTGGGTAAAGGGTACAACCTCTGTAGAGTGTAAAACTGGTATACTAGCCGAGCTCACGGTGATGAGCGGCTCAGGACTCTACGATGATAAATTTATGGAACTTAAACTCAATTTGTCATTTGCATGGGTTTATTATTAATTTTGTTCTATTATTTTATTATGGTTTGGTATTTACTTACACTTAGTAACTGCTAATAAAATTTTGACCAACCTATAAAAGCAATGCTCAGCTTTAACCTCTGTCATTGATAAGCCTTACACAACACATGAACTCACACCTTGTGAGTTCATGCCCACTGGTTCCCCACAACTTGTTGAGCTATGATCATGTGTGAGCTCACCCTTGCTGTCTCACACCCCCCTCACAGGAGAAGAACAGGTGGTTCAGGAGGAGCCACAAGGCGAGGAGTTTGATCTAATCTAGGTGACGTTTCTCAGTTGACATTGGCGCCGACAATCCTTAGTTCGTTTTATATTTATCTTTTATTTTGTAATAAGACTTCCGCTATGTAATAAATACTCTGATGTTTTGTGACATTTATCTCTATACACTCTGTTATTGTATATGTTGTCTTCTTGGCGCATGTATGAGATGCACCTGGCTTTTTCTCTTAAAGCCGGGTGTGACAGAAGTGGTATCAGAGGAATGTCGACTGTAGGACGAAACCTAGATAGAAATGGACAACTCTTACCTACTTACCTTACTCTGATTCATTCTATACTTACCTTATCTTGATCCTGTCTCACCTTTTGTTGTCATACTCTGATTTCTCTTATCTTTTCTATTCTAAGACAAGATGGATTTCACACTTTGGAATCCTACATTTATGACTTTTCTAAGAGATAGGAGGCCTAAGACAAAAAACCAAAACTATTTTCTCTATTTAAAAATGTTGGTTGATTGTTCTGATGGTAAATGCCTAATTTGCTTCTTTGATTGATTGAAACATTATAGTTGGGCATCTTAGCATGTACCACCATAAGGTAATGTATTAGCTTTAGTGGATAACACACTAATCTACTTAGCTAATAAATCCCTCGCAGTAACATTCCTCGTAATTAATCGCCTTGTCTACAATTCTTCCTTTCTTACCTTGTGTTTCTAACCCAGATGGGCTACCCCTATAGTGTTAGAAGAGAGCACTATAGACATGATCCTTGGTATGTCATGGTTAAGAAAGGCAAAGGTATACACTATGCTAAGGGAACCGTAGAACTCACCAGTTCCAAAGGACAAAGCTTTGAAGTTGAAGTTGCAGTAACTACCACCATCAGACTAGTGGCATTCTTAGTAGATGGGAAGTTTGTTGGTGATAACATCCGTGCAGTTAGAGATTTTTCAGGATGTTTTTTTGATGAGTTATCAGGGATGCCACTAGATAGGGAAGTTGAGTTTGTTATTGATCTCTTACCTGGAACTACCCCTATTTCTAAACGGCCATACAAGATGTCTGTAGAAGAATTAAAAGAACTTAAGAAGCAGTTAACGGAGTTACAAGAAGCTGGGTACATTTGTTCGAATTCTCCACTTTGTGGAGCATCGGTTCTATTTGTACAGAAGAAAGAAGGATCGCAAGGGATATGCGTGGATTATAGGACCCTTAACGATGTCACTGTGAAGAACAAGTATCCATTACCCCACTTTGAGGATTTGTTTGATCAGATGAGAGGTGCCAGGGTATTCTCGAAGGTTGATCTCCGATCGGGTTATCACCAAATGAAGATTAGGCCATCGGATATTCTCAAGACGGATTTCTCAACCCGATATGGATTATATGAGTTCACCGTTATGTCATTTGGACTAACTAATGCACCAGCCTATTTTATGGATCCGAAGAATAAGGTGTTCATGATCGGGACAGATTCATCGTGGCTTTCATCGACGATACTCTTATTTGTTCCAAGAGTGATAGTGATCATGAGAAATATCTGAGATTGGTGCTACAAAAGCGACGAGATAATCAACTCTACGCCAAGTACAGCAAATGCGAGTCTTGGATTGGCAAGGTGCCATTTCATGGACATATCATTTCTAATGAAGGAATATCAGTGGATCCTGTTAAAGTCAAGGAGATAGTGGCGTGGAGCACTCCCACTATAGTTACGAAGATTCGGAATTTCCTGGGAGTTGTAGGATATTATCGGAGATTTATTGAAGGATTTTCTAAGATTGCTAAGCCCATGACCTCGCTTCTGGAGAAGGGAAGAGAGTTCAAGTGGGATGAGAAGTGCCAAGATAACTTTGATCAATTAAAGAAGAGATTGATGTCACCACCAGTGTTGGTTATGCTAGATCTACAGAAGGGATATGATATTTATTGGACGCCAGATCTACAGAAGGGATTTGATATTTATTGTGATGCATGTGGCCAAGGCTTGGGATTAGAGATGGCAGTTGGTACCCGAAACCCGATGGGTTTTTATCCTATTAGGGTACGGGTTTGGGTCAATTTTCATACCCATGGGTTTGTTAATGGGCATAAATCTATACCCGGCGGGTTTATGGGTACGGGTTTGTTCCTATAGTACCCAAACCCGTGAACCTGTTAGTTTTTTAAACCCGACCAAACCTAGTGCATATTGTCATTTTATTTTATAAACGAACAACAAACTTGTTATTCCTTATTTACTTCATAATTTTTATCAATTGGTGAATGTATCAGTAGTCAGTGAGAGTGTTGCTTGCTTGCTATTATAGTTTTTACTAGCGTTATATATGTGTTGGATGGATAACTTAGTGCAAGGTCACTTAATTATACAACTTATTATTTGTATTTCATTCTCTCTACTAATAATTTTTATACCAAATCATGAACTCGTTGTTCATTACATAGATTTTGGATCATGATATCATTAATCATTATGATACTTATCGATTATGAGAAGAACAAGTATATTGGAGATGAAACCCACGGGTAACCCATGGGTACCCGCTAACCCGATGGGTACGGGTTTGGGCAAAATCTCAAACCCGTCATGGGTACGGGTTTTTTAATGGGCATAGATATTTTTCACGGGTACGGGTTTGAGACGGCAAAACCCAGCGGGTTTGTACCCGTTGCCATCTCTACTTGGGATGTGTGCTCATGCAAGAAGGACACGTGATTGCCTACGCGTCTCGTCAGTGGCGGAAACATGGATTAAACTACCCCACGCATGACTTAGAACTAGCAGCCGTTGTGCATGCGCTTAAGATTTGGAGACATTATATTATGGGAACTAAGTGCCAAGTGTACACGGATCATAAGAGTTTGAAGTATATATTCACACAGAAGGATCTCAACCTTAGGCAACACCGTTGGTTGGAGCTTATTAAGGATTATGATTTGGAGATTCACTATCACCCGAGCAAGGCAAATTTGGTTACAGATGCCTTGAGTTGAAAGGAGCATGTCCATTCAGCTGTTGTTGCCTAGCTACCCGATGAGATTGTTGAGGATTTCAGGAGACTTAACCTGGGGATAGTTGCTCACATGGAAGGAGTTATTATCGATGTGGAACCTACCTTGGAACAAGAAATTTGCAAAGGTCAGGTTGGTGATGCTAGGATACAAGAGATCAAGGATCTTATGACTGAAGGTCGAGGTCCAGAGTTCATGGAAGATGAGCAAGGCACCATATGGTTCAAGGACAGGATATGTGTTCCGGAGATTGAAAGCCTTCATGAGACTATATTTAAGGAAGCCCATGACTCGGATTATTCTATTCATCCTGGTAGTACCAAGATGTATCAGGATTTGAAGCAGAAGCATTGGTGGTATGGATTGAAGAGAGATGTGGCTGCACATGTGGTTATGTGCGATGTGTGTCAAAGAGTGAAGGCTGAACACCAGAGGCCAGCTGGACTATTGCATCCATTAAAGATACCCGAATGGAAGTGGTATGGACTTCATTACTGGATTGCCTCGCACCTTGAAAGGATATGATTCGATATGGGTTATTATGGATAGACTGACCAAAGTGGCTCATTTCATTCCGGTCAAGGCTACTTATAAGTGATCTCAATTGGTTGAGTTATATATGGCTCGGAATGTGTGTTTACACGGTGTACCGAAGAAGATCGTTTTGGATAGAGGATCACGGTTTACCTCCAGATTTTGGAAAACTTTTCATGAGAATATGGATGCGAAGTTGAATTTTAGTTTGGCCTACTATCCTCAGACTGATGGATAGACTGAAAGGACTAATCAAGTATTAGAAGACATGTTGAGAGCTTGTGCTCTTTAGCGTGGTAGTAGTTGGGATAAGGGTCTCCCTTATGCTGAGTTCTCATATAATAATAGTTACCAGGCCAGTCTGAGGATGTCACTGTTCGAGACTTTATATGGCAGGAAATGCAGGACTCCTCTATTTTGGACCAGACTAGAGGAAAACAGTTCTTTGGACCTGAACTTATTCAAGAGGCAGGAAAAAAAGTTCGTATAATCCGAGAGAATTGGAGGGTAGCTCGGACCAGATAAAAGAGCTATGCGAATAATAGAAGACCACTGGAATTTGAGGAAGGAGATCATGTGTACCTCAAGGTTTCACCACTTCGTGGAATGAGGAGATTTAAAGTCAAGGACAAATTATTCCCTCGCTTTATTGGACCATTTAGAGTTTTTTAGACGAGTTGGAGAGATGGCCTGTTAACTCGAGCTACCTGATAATCTATCTAGTGAGCATAATGTTTTTCGTATGTCTCAACTTAAGAAGTATCTCCGTGTCCCTAAGGAACAGTTACCAATGGAAGAGCTCAGTGTTCAGAGTGATTTGACTTACACGGAGTATCCGGTCAAGATTCTTGATACATTGACTCGAGTTACAAGAAATAAGGTTATAAAGATGTGCAAAGTGCAATAGAGTCACCATGGAGGAGATGAAGCTACATAGGAAAGAGAAGAAGAGCTTCGCATAGATTTTCCCATCGTTTACCTAGTCCTTCCTAAATCTCGAGGACGAGATTCTTTTTAAGGGGGGTAGGATTTGTAATACCCAATTTGTAATTTGCAAGAGCTAATATCAAAGAGAGAAACAAGTTCACTTTATCTATGTGGGAGTTTGAACTTTTTGTGCCATCACATGTGAACACCATATTTTAAAACAGATAATTATAAAATATATGCCACTAAATCATTGCATCATGCTGAGATTTTTATTTTGTGTGCATTTTGTGACAATATAAATCTAATGTAAAAAGAAATATATTAAAAATCCAAATTTGGAGATTCAACCCTAATTTGCAAGTTGGAGTTTAGAAAAGAGAAAGAAAATGTTATGTAAAAATAAAGAAATATGTATATAAAAATAGTTAGGTCCTTCTATATTAGTATATTCAGAGTGTACATTTAAAATGAGTATAAGTTCATAGTTACAATTGAATTCAAAAAATTTGAATTTGAAAATCAAAAAGGAAAAGTAGAAAAGAAAAGGAAAAGAAATAACCAAAATAAAAGAAAAGAGAAGTTGTTTTGGGCCGAAATCCATGTTGTCGGCCCAGTTTCCCTCAGAGCAGCCCTCATACCCACGGTTTCTTTTATCTGTGGCTGTCTGGTGGGGTCCACAACCCAGCCTCACATTTCCTTGCTCTTGCGCGCCCGTGACACTGACTAGTGGGGCCATTTCATCAGGTGTTTCTTCTAGATGAGGACGTTGGGATCCCCCGGGTCTCTCGCTTACCCGTACTAAACGGCCGTGGACCGGCTCTACTGGGCTCGGGACCTCGTAGCTTGTATAAAACTGAGTCGCCTTTCCGCTTCCATCACCTGGCCGACCTGTGCTCTCGCCCAAAACGTCAGCAGTTGCGCGCCGAGCTGTGCGCGGTGGTCTAGGCGACCGCGGGGAGAGAGGAGAGATGAACGCCACCATCTAGAATCTCGCCGCGACTGATTTCTGGCCTTGGGCGGTAGCCATGGGGTCTGGGCCGCCGGTGATTTTCTCACTGATGATGCAGGGCCGCCGCGGAGTAACGACTTCGACGTGGATGGGGCTCTATGCTGCACAATCGAAGGTAATAGCATCACCATATGGTTCGCTTCCTTCTCTATTGCGCGTAGCGTCCGTTGGCACGAAGAACGGGGTCCCGGATGGCTGGGGCGTGTACTCGCCAGCGCGGCACCACCGTGGTCGAGGACGCCGCCGCCCTGGGTCAGCCGGTTGGGGAAGATGGGTGTGGGAGCATTGAATCCTAGACGTACGGCCAAGATTAATGCGAGACATACCCCTTCGCCTAATAAGATCTGAGCCGTAGAACGTAGATCGGATGGATTTCAAGCAGTCTGAGTGATTTATGATCCATGCCCTTGATTTCGGATCTGAGCGCTGTGGTTGCGTACCGGTTCGGTGCGCGCTCGATCTAATCTGAGTCGCTAGAATTTGATCCAACGGCTGAGATCCCAGGATACCCCTTCGTGTAGATAGTTTTACATAAGAGCCCCCCATTTTTAATGAATCAACCCGCAGTCCCTCGTGGCTGTTTTCTGAGTCTAGGTAATTTTACCCCGGGAACCCTGAACTTCTCTGTATTAGTGCGCCCAGCCCAGGAAATTAGGAAATCAGATAAATGGATAGAAAATGATTTTTAATGTGTAAATAATTGCTAGAATTTTGTGTAAGCCATATAAAATTCATATTGGATCCAAATTAGTTCCTTCCAGTTCCTATAATTTTGTAATAATGTTGTTTATCACCCTGTGTCTCTGTTTTAACATGAAAATGGTATTAAAATTTATCTCTTAATTAATCTCGTATCAAATACATAAAACCTTAGAAAATTCGTATCTCCTCCATTTTAATTCCGATTTGACTCGTTCCAGTTGCATTAATATCGTATAAATATTTACTACGCGGTAACAATATTGATTAGACAATGTCTCATTCTTTTATAATTAGGTCTTTATTTAACTTATGTCGGTTAGTCTTGTTAATCTACTTACCATTATAATCTACTAAAATATGATCTATGGTCAATTTATAATTTAGATTAAAGTTGAACTAATTACTAATTTAGGTTATCATTTCTCTAGAATTATAAAATAAAACCTAGTTTTAATCATTTAATCACATCCTAACTTGATGATCACGACTCCGATTTTAGTGGTTCTCGATTTCACGGCCTCGTAGCAACGCGTAGATCATAATTATTCAGTTTGTACTTATGTTTGGTGTGATGTTAATTTTATCTATACCATGTTTGTTTGTACTGCTACGACTAACGCAAGGACACGTGTCATCTAAAAAGCAAGTTGGTAACTGGAATCTCAAGTGCCAGGCAAGTTGTGCCCTTGATTCACTTTTGTTACCCAATAATGTTCTCTATAATCATTTACTGAAAGGGAATTAGGCTTACACCTAGTCCCTAATAAATTTTGGTGGTTGAATTGCCCAACACAAATAATTGGACTAACTAGTTTGCTCTAGTGTATAAGTTATACAGGTGCCAAAGGTTCACACTTAGCCAATAAAAAGACCAAGTATTGGGTTCAAAAAAAGAGCAAAGGGACAACCGAAGGCACCTCTGGTCTAGCGCACCGGACTGTCCGGTGTGCCACCGGACATGTCCGGTGCACCAGAGGACTCCAGCACAAACTCGTCGTCTTTGGGAAAATTCAGAGGCAACTCCACTATAATTCACCGGACTGTCTGGTGTACACCGGACAGTGTCCGGTGCTCCAAGGAAGAGTGGCCTCAGGAACTCGCCAGCTTCGGGAAACTGCAACGGCTGCTCCGCTATAATTCACCGGACATGTCCGGTGTACACCGGACTGTCCGGTGTAACTGCGGGGCAACGGCTACTTCGCGCCAACGGTCACCTGCAACAGCAATTAATGCGCGCCAGAGCGCACAGAAGTCAGGCACGAGCGTAGTGGCGCACCGGACACTCTACAGTACATGTCCGGTGCGCCACCGGACATCTAGGCGGGCCCAGCGTCAGAGCTCCAACGGTCGAACCCTAACGGTCGGGTGACGTGGCTGTCGCACCGGACATGTCCAGTGTGCACCGGACTGTCCGGTGCACCATTCGACAGACAGCTTTCACCAACGGCTAGATTTTGGTTGGTGGCTATAAATACCACCCCAACCGGCCACTTCAAGGAGTGGGAGCTCAAGCAACATTCCAAGTCATCTAGTTGACATACTCAAGCCCTCCCAACCACATATATTCATTGATCCATCCTATACACAAGATTTAGTCCACTACAACCAACACAAGTGCCACAAAAGAGAGAGCAAGCAATTGAGAGCTACTCAATTGAGTTTAGCCCTAGCGCCTTGTGAGATTCATTGAGAGATAGTGTGTGCTACATCCTTGTGTTTATTTGTGTGTGGAGTATTGACTCCCATCGAACTTCCTCCAAAGTTTTGGAGGCTTGTAAAAGCTAGCAAGAGACACCAAAGAGTGTGGTGGTCCTTGCGGGATCGAGAGTGATCCTTGAGAAGAAGAAGAGCTCGCCGATCCTTGTGTGATCGGGGGAGAGAGGGAAAGGGTTGAAAAAGACCCGTCCTTAAGTGGACTCCTCAACGGGGACTAGGCCTTCGAGGGCTGAACCTCGGTAAAACAAATCACCCGTGTCCATTGTGTTTATTGCTTGTGATTTGTTTGTTTTCTCGTATTCTAAGTTTTTCTTGCTCCATTCTTTGCCAATATCATTTGGTGTTGCTTCAAGTTAAATTTCCATTTAGTGAAGCAACACGTTGCAAGAAAGAACTTGTCCTAGTGCTCTTCTCATCTAAGGCTTCTTGCTTTGTTATTCTATAACTTATTTGATTCATCACTCCCGCATTATTTTGCAATACTCTTTTCAAGCAAGAACTTAGTTTGTATACTCCTATATTTGTATATCTTGTTCTAACCACTAATCAAGGGATCTAGTTGGGGGATCAAGTTTTAATTTTCAGGTTTCGCCTATCCACCCCCCCTCTAGGCGACTTTCAATTGGTATCAGAGCTAGGCACTTCATCTTGAGTCTAACAACTCGAAGTGATGGCTCGTAGAAGATCCCAAAAGAACAAGAAGACCCAGGAGACCAAGGAGGTAACTCTTGAGATATTACTTTCCGATTGTTCTAATTATGATTCATGGTCTACTAGAGTGATAAATGCTTTTAGAGCAGTAGATCCTCAATTAGAACAAATTTTAGACAAGAGTATTATTCCTCCTAACTATGCTAGGGAAAATGCCTCCGAAGAAGATTTAAGATGTATACGCTTAAACTATCTAGCTTATGACATCTTAAGTAAATCCCTTAGCAAATAAGATTATCATGCCTTCATAATAAAATATGACAAACCCATTTGTGATGTGCATGATATTTGGACTAGAATTAAAAGCAAATTTAATAAGTCCAAACATGATAGTTCATTTTGTGCTTCTACTTCCTTTGGTATTTGTGATACTAACCCTTGCAAGGAAGAAGAAGAAAATGAACGGTGGAGACCAAACGATGAATCCACCTCTCCAAAAGGTTTGTCTTCCTATTTCGATTCCCACATATGTTGTGTGGCCAATGCAAATGATAGCGGAAGCACAAATGAGGATGAGGAGGAAGAAAGAAGCTTTGTGCAACTCTACGCTCGCCTAAGCCAAGAAGATAAGGCGGTCATGCTCAAACTTCTAGAAAGAGCGAGAGAGCAAGGCAAAGCTCGTCAAAGGCTAGAAAGTATTCTCTCCTTGAAGATGCAATGCTTTGACGAGTTGACTAAAGAACATGAGGAGCTAAAGTGCTCTCATGTTGATTTGGTCCAAAGGTATGAAACTATTTCAATTGAGCAAGATAACGCCTTACATTGTATCGCTCAATTAGTAAATAGGAACACCTTGCTTAAGGACCAAGTAGAAAAGCTAAAAATTGAAAATCTAGCCTTTCAAGAAAAATATGATATGCTTCTATGTTCTCATGAAAAACTTATGGATGATCATATCATATTGAATATTTCTCATGAGGTTGTGATAGAAAACTTAAAATCCCAACAACCTCACTCATGCACATGTATTCAAATTGATACTATATTGTCATGTGCTAATGCTTGTTGTCCGTCAACAAGCAAATCTTCCTTTGAGCTAGAATTTGCAGGAACAAATGATGATTCATATCAAAATCTCAAAGAAGAGAATGAGAGGCTAAAAATGAGCTTGACACAACAAAAAGGGAAGTGCATTGCTCAACCTTCTCAAGATAACCGTGATCACATGGTGAAGAAGCTTGAGACGGGAACAACCGTGGCATGCACTACATCCCTTGAAGAAAATGTCAAGGAATTGAGGATTGCCAAGAGGAAGAAACAAAAGATGAATTTCAACACCTCCTACAAAAGCCTCAACCATGCCTCCACAAAAGGAAGCATCCAAGGTAATGATCAAGCCACACTTCACATTAAGAGGTGTAGTGAATGCTTTGAAGAGGGGCACTTGATTAGGTCATGTCCCTACATTAAAAATGGCTTGATTATTAACAAGGATGATAGACTTTGTTTTAAATGCTCCAAGAAGGGACACTTACTTAGATCTTGTCCCCATTTAAAACAAAGAGGCATAGGGTTAGAAAAGAAAGTTTTTACTAACCATGTAGCAAGCAACAAACAAGGAAAGAAGAAAGTTTCAAAACTTGAAAAGCGCCTTTGCTACACTTGCCGGAAGAAGGGACATCAATGCAAGGATTGTCCCATTGGTAACAATTCCACTCCTAACTTGTCAATTGATTTTCATGTAACTAGGCAACCCAAAATTGCAACTTGTGCTAGAAAGGTAGTGAGTTTACCTAGTGCTAACACAAAGGACTTTTGGGTTCCTAGATCTTTGTTGACTAACCATGATGGACCCATCAAGCGGTGGGTACCAAAATATGCTTGACAAGCTTTGCAGGAAAAGGAGATGATATGAAGCCTTGGGGAGCTTGAGAGAGTCCATTCGATTCTTATCAACTCAAGCTATCAATCTTCAATGATCTATATACATGATTAACCCAAGGTTATTTTTCAAATTGCTATGTCTTTAACTCTTATCATCTCGAGGAAGATATTATATGTTGTAGGAAGTGAAGAGATATCATGTACGAAAAAATTCAAGGCCTACAACATGGAGGAAAGTCAAAGGATGGTAACACTTATTTTTTAAGTGCAAGTATTTTAGAATATCATTTCTTATGTGTCGTGTGTAGTCACATATAAAAATTGAAGCACTTCAAATGTCCTTAATTTTATATTACCATTCTTTGAAGAATTTCCTCTCATATGGTAGATTGCACTCTTATCATTTCCATACTATGGCAATCTACATGCTTTAATTTGTTGCATGTATCTCATGGCATGTTTTTCACTAAATTATCTTGGTATTGCCATGATTCTAGATATAGAGAGATTTTCATGCTCTTAAAAGAATTAGGTGTTATGAAAGGAATTCAAATCCTTAGGACACTTATAAAAGGAAAACTCTCTCCATAACTAAAATAGTGAGACTAATGATTTTCACTAAGTAACCCAAATAGTCTCACTTGTAGAGAATAAGTTTCTCTTTGGAAATGTGTAATCTAACATGAAAAGAAAAATCAATCCAATAATTTATGATGTGTTTTTACTTGCTTAAATTGGATTTGATTCTTTCTCATTTATCGCTTTCCATATCATGAATTAGATTTTCTCCCATAATCTTAAGAGATTATTTATGCTTGTTTTAAGAATTAAAATTGAGCATAACATCATCTACGATAATCTAGTTCATTCTATGAAGTTTCCATGCTTTAGTAATCCACTTTTCATTCCTCATCAAAAATGATTACAAAAGAGGGAAACTAGTGCTTGTGTTGTGTAACACCCGGATTTTAGGGGTCCAAAACCCGGGGTTAACATAAACACCAGGTATGCTGGGACCAAGTCTCATACATATGATGTATAGTGGCACAGGATCGAATGTCACAACTTTATATATAGCAGGAGTTCTATACAAAATAAATAATTACATTATAAGGAGACAACGGTCCAGCAACCCAAAGTTGACTGGGAGACGACGACCTAGACCTCTCGCGAACACATCGCAGCATCCTCCATGAGCATCATCCTACGGTACCTGCTCTTGACCTGTGGGGTGTGTGAGACAGCAAGAGTGAGCTCACATACGTTCATCGCTCAACAAGTTGTGGGGAATAATGTGCATGAACTCGCCAAAGGTGGGAGCTCACGTGAAGTGTAAGGTTTACCAAAGAAGATGGTTAGAGCTGAGCATTGCTTTTAAAGTTGGTCAAAATTTTATTAGCAGTTACTAAGTATAAGTAAATACCAAACCCAATTAAGTAATAGAACAAAAGTATCAACACCACCTGCAATGCAATGCATATGACAAATTGAATTTAGTTCCATAGATTAATCATGTGAGTGTCCGAGCTGCTCTTGACCGTGAGCACGGCTAGTATACCAGTTTTACACTCTGCAGAGGTTGCGCATCTTTACCCACAAGTCGTGTATCCCATGTCGCCAGGGTTTGCAAGGCCCTTAGACACTTCCGAGGTGAATGGCTAGGGATCCACTACGAGGCCTTTACAAAGTTCCACTAGCTTCCGAAAACCCGCTACAGTTTATAGGAAGATCCAGTGCAGGAATCCCTTGCAGGACCGCCATCGCAGCAAAATCCTCCCGAGGGCCTCCCTACACTGACCTCTCCCCTACTGCCCTTGCCCCTTTCGGGTAAGGTAGTCTTCCACTAGCTTTCCTAATTAATCAGCCAAGGGCGTCCCATTCCACCCTCGTGGTAGCACTGTTTTCTCGGGTGGTTCTCCATGTTCCAATTAACATAATGATCTCAACATGAACCATAAATAACAACTGATAACAAAAGTGTAATCATGAATAGTGTAATCTTCATACCCAAAACCACATATAGCACTAGCAAGTTCTACCCAGAAAGTTCAGTGGTAAACAAGGTATAAAGATAGACAAACTAGGGTAACCTATTGGGTCCCATCAAAATTAACCTATGCAGATCATTATGATTAATTAGAACATGAGTAGGTGAAAAGAAGTGATCAAGGGCACAACTTGCCTGGGCCTTGAGAATCCAGGTACCAAGATGATCTTCAGATGACACGTGTCCTCACTGCTAGTCGTAGCAATACAAACATACATGGTATAGGCAAAATTAACATTACACCAACCATATATGCAAAATACATATTAATAATCTACATATTAAAATAAGATCACAGGAAAAAGAATTATTAATTTTGGAGTTGTAGAATTCAAGTTATGATTTTCCAAAGATTATATGTGCTTATTACAAGATTAGTTAAGATAACAATTTTAATGTGACTTTTATGTAAAACCAGTGGCACTAATTGATAAACAATAATATTACAAAATTATAGGAAGTGGAATGGATTAATTTGGAGTTCATATGCATTTTCTATGAATTATATAAATTCTAGGAATTATTTTTATATTAAAAACTCTTTTTCTAATTCATTTTCCTGATTTTATAACTCTCTGGACTGGGCCTCAATTAAACAGAAGCATAGGGGTTTCTGCGCAAATAAACCTAAGACTCAGGCTACACCCGCACAGGACGGCGGGTTTATTCCAAGAAAAGGCAGGGTCTCTTTTGTAAAACGTACGGGCCGAAGGGGTATCGCATGATCTTAGCCGTCCGATCCGATCCCAACGGATCAGATTAGACCATCACTTAACTGAACCGGTATGCGATCCTGCCCCTCCGATCGGAATCTAACGGTTGAGATTTTAAGTGGACGAGATTGACTGGGGACCGTTCGATCCAAACCCACGGCCCGGATCCATTCCACGAAGCGGTACGTAGTCGTCTGATCCTGGCCGTTAGTCACGCGATCGACGAACAGGGGTCATCCCCATCGCACGCGCTGAGACACGGCGGCGCACCCGAGCTCAGCACGGCGGAGCACACGCCGGCGAGGCGGTCCCAGGGCATGTCACGGCGCCATCCCCCAATCCGAAGGCTTCTACACAATGCCCGAACGATAGCGCATCGATTGGAGGCACATACCATGGATTGAAGATGGCAGGGTGATCCGGCCACGGTGCAGTGCGGGTTGGCGGCAAGGAGATCGCTCCGACGAGCAATTCAGGCGGTCCGGAACACGGCACCGCCCGGGTAAAGACGCTATCGTGTTCTACGCGCCATGGCGAAGCTCCTGGGAGGATTTGGGTCCTCCCGTCGAGGCCAAACCGAGGTTTCCCCCACCGGCGGACAGCCATCTCTCTCTCTCGGTTTCTTCTTCCGCACCTAGCTGACCACACGGCGAGGGGGGGTCACGGCTACCTATATATGCGTCAAAGGGGGAAAGTCCGAGCAGGGTGGGTTGGTTACACCATGCCCGGCGGCCGAGCGGAGATCCGGCGAAGACGGCGCGAAATTCGGCTAAGGAAACACGTTCAGTTGGGGAAGAAGACCTCTGACGACCAGGGCCCACCGTGCGGTGACCGAGCGAGCGCGCGCGCGCGAGGGAGAGGCTGACGTGGGGGCCCCGCGCGTAAGTGAAAGGAACGGGTGCGCATAAGGGAGAAGTGGGCCGCGCGGCTGGATTGTTTAGGTGGGCCGAAATGCGCGGTTGTGGCCCAGTTAAGGTTTTTCTTTTTTTTCCATTTTATTTTCTATTTCTTTCCTTCATTTCCAAGTTTGAATTCAAACTTAAATTCAAATCTCTATGGCTCTTCATTTCAACTTATTTTTGTGAAGTTAGGGATGTTAATTCTGAATATACTTATTTATATATATATATTATTTATATTTTTGTTTTATATCCCTTCTCTTTCTCTTATTTCCCTTCTCTTTTTAAATTTTGAATTCAAATTTAATTTCAAGCTTGTGACTAGTTCATTTGCAAACCATATCTGTGCAAAAACATATTTTATATATTTCTTTATTTATTTTAGTTCTTTTAGACAAGCTTTCAATCATATAGTAGAGAATAATCCATACTTTATTACTTCTAGGGAAATCAAGTTTATATTGTAGACTATATATATTAAGAAATAGTTTAATCCTAATTCTTTTATATATCCTAATCCAAAGGCAATTTAGTTTATCTAAGGATCTTTTATTATAAGTATATTATTTTTTTTTTAACATATTCATTTTGGGAGTAGAACTTCCAAATCATGATTATTTTTAAGGAAATGAGTTTTGATTTAAAACCTTTGAGAATTTTTCCTTGTCTTCACAAAATTGAACTTTAGGGTGTTACAAATCCTACCCCCCTTAAAAATAATCTCGTCCTCGAGATTTGTAAGAAAAGGGATGTATACTCATATTGTTCTTGGAACATATGCACAAACAAAGAAATCTCAGCATGAGGTATAATTCTTCAACAAAACATAGGGTCAATAGACCTTATTATTCCTTCTAAAATATTATTATATCATCTACTAACTAAAGTAACACTCAGAGCTTACAAATAGTCGTAATCCATATATATGTTTATGTAGCTTGGTGGAACTGGTGGTTAGGAAAACATGGGTGTATATATGTATGTCCACTTTATTATGTAGGATAGAAGATGTCTTTAGGGCATATATAGGTTTGGGTAAGAAAGAGTTGGATAAGAAAAGACTTCATCCTAGATTGTGGATCTTGACTCATCTTGGTGACCTCACTTGATTCCTGAAGACTTGAGTTGGTGCTCATCCTTACTTGATGAAGTTGATCATCTTCGGTCTCCAATCTTGGTGTCTTCATTTGAGCTAGGGAGATATAGTTAAGATAGTTGGGTATATGAGTAGGACATTTTTTTTTAATCAATAGGTTCACATAAATGGATTGTGCAACTTATTGGGAGTGTATGGTTGAGTTGATCTATGACACTAACTTAGGCTTAAGTGACTTAAGAGTATGGCTTAATCCTGGTACCAGCATTAAGTAACTCAATCTAGCTTAGATCATATTGGATTAGATAGAATTCGGATTAGGTTGGTATGACTAGATTAAACTAGTTAAAATTAGCTAGATCTGCTAGGGTAGAATAAATATTATTAGGATATGATAGAATCTTTTAAGATAGGATGGATTATATGATATAGGTAGGCCATTGTTCAAGGATGAGTTGGTATAAGACATTGATTTAGGTCAAGATATATTTGTAGAGACAGTGTCTAACCTATATCACCAACTTAACTAACTTGTTAATATCTCACTTTAGATTGGGTCATATTTAGATTAGATAGAATCTGGATTAGGTTGGATATAACTAGATTAGACTAGATAATATCTAATTACTTTGGATTAGATCTTGGTTGTTACTAGGGTGGGGTAAATATGCTTATTAGGACAAGATGAATCCATAAGGATAAGGTAGAATCTTTTGAGGTCAGTTAGATTTATTAGGATAGGATAGAATCTTTTCAAGACAAGATGAATCTATTAATAGTAATAGAGTATCTTTTAAGATAAGATGGATCTATATACATTAGGATAAGTTAAGACCTTTTGAGATAAGATAGATCTATGAGTGTAGGATAGAATCTCTTGAGACGAGATGAATCTATTAAGATAAGGGAAAATTTTTAAGATAAGATGGGTATTGTTAGGCTAGTTACTTTATTGAAGGATAATTTAGTTTGTCTAGTTATTTTATATATATATTCTTATACCTATGTGTATATGCAGATGCAATTGTGGACATCATTCCACAACCCATCACACTCAATCAAAGATCCAAATCAGACAGATATCATAAGAACAAGCATTCAAACACTTATATAAAAGAAAGTAGTTTTGTTTTTGTCCCTGAGATTAGGTCTCCTATTCCTAAAGGTCACTTCAGTCACAGGATTTCAAAGTGTAAAATCCACATTTGTCTTTAGAAGGATAAGGTAAGAATGATCAGAGTGAAGCGGAAATAGATGAGAAAAGATTAAGACAAGTTTAGAAAAGAACTAGAGTAGCAAAGGTAAGTAGGTAAGGGTTGTCCAGTTCTATCTAGGTTTCGTCCTACAGTCAACATTCCTCTGATACCACTTCTGTAACACCCGGATTTTAGGGGTCCAAAACCCGGGGTTAACATAAACACCAGGTATGCTGGGACCAAGTCTCATACATATGATGTATAGTGGCACAGGATCGAATGTCACAACTTTATATATAGCAGGAGTTCTATACAAAATAAATAATTACATTATAAGGAGACAACGGTCCAGCAACCCAAAGTTGACTGGGAGACGACGACCTAGACCTCTCGCGAACACATCGCAGCATCCTCCATGAGCATCATCCTGCGGTACCTGCTCTTGACCTGTGGGGTGTGTGAGACAGCAAGAGTGAGCTCACATACGTTCATCGCTCAACAAGTTGTGGGGAATAATGTGCATGAACTCGCCAAAGGTGGGAGCTCACGTGAAGTGTAAGGTTTACCAAAGAAGATGGTTAGAGCTGAGCATTGCTTTTAAAGTTGGTCAAAATTTTATTAGCAGTTACTAAGTATAAGTAAATACCAAACCCAATTAAGTAATAGAACAAAAGTATCAACACCACCTGCAATGCAATGCATATGACAAATTGAATTTAGTTCCATTGATTAATCATGTGAGTGTCCGAGCTGCTCTTGACCGTGAGCACGGCTAGTATACCAGTTTTACACTCTGCAGAGGTTGCGCATCTTTACCCACAAGTCGTGTATCCCATGTCGCCAGGGTTTGCAAGGCCCTTAGACACTTCCGAGGTGAATGGCTAGGGATCCACTACGAGGCCTTTACAAAGTTCCACTAGCTTCCGAAAACCCGCTACAGTTTATAGGAAGATCCAGTGCAGGAATCCCTTGCAGGACCGCCATCGCAGCAAAATCCTCCCGAGGGCCTCCCTACACTGACCTCTCCCCTACTGCCCTTGCCCCTTTCGGGTAAGGTAGTCTTCCACTAGCTTTCCTAATTAATCAGCCAAGGGCGTCCCATTCCACCCTCGTGGTAGCACTGTTTTCCCGGGTGGTTCTCCATGTTCCAATTAACATAATGATCTCAACATGAACCATAAATAACAACTGATAACAAAAGTGTAATCATGAATAGTGTAATCTTCATACCCAAAACCACATATAGCACTAGCAAGTTCTACCCAGAAAGTTCAGTGGTAAACAAGGTATAAAGATAGACAAACTAGGGTAACCTATTGGGTCCCATCAAAATTAACCTATGCAGATCATTATGATTAATTAGAACATGAGTAGGTGAAAAGAAGTGATCAAGGGCACAACTTGCCTGGGCCTTGAGAATCCAGGTACCAGGATGATCTTCAGATGACACGTGTCCTTACTGCTAGTCGTAGCAATACAAACATACATGGTATAGGCAAAATTAACATTACACCAACCATATATGCAAAATACATATTAATAATCTACATATTAAAATAAGATCACAGGAAAAAGAATTATTAATTTTGGAGTTGTAGAATTCAAGTTATGATTTTCCAAAGATTATATGTGCTTATTACAAGATTAGTTAAGATAACAATTTTAATGTGACTTTTATGTAAAACCTGTGGCACTAATTGATAAACAATAATATTACAAAATTATAGGAAGTGGAATGGATTAATTTGGAGTTCATATGCATTTTCTATGAATTATATAAATTCTAGGAATTATTTTTATATTAAAAACTCTTTTTCTAATTCATTTTCCTGATTTTATAACTCTCTGGACTGGGCCTCAATTAAAAAGAAGCACAGGGGTTTCTGCGCAAATAAACCTAAGACTCAGGCTACACCCGCACAGGACGGCGGGTTTATTCCAAGAAAAGGCAGGGTCTCTTTTGTAAAACGTACGGGCCGAAGGGGTATCGCATGATCTTAGCCGTCCGATCCGATCCCAACGGATCAGATTAGACCATCACTTAACTGAACCGGTATGCGATCCTGCCCCTCCGATCGGAATCTAACGGTTGAGATTTTAAGTGGACGAGATTGACTGGGGACCGTTCGATCCAAACCCACGGCCCGGATCCATTCCACGAAGCGGTACGTAGTCGTCTGATCCTGGCCGTTAGTCACGCGATCGACGAACAGGGGTCATCCCCATCGCACGCGCTGAGACACGGCGGCGCACCCGAGCTCAGCACGGCGGAGCACACGCCGGCGAGGCGGTCCCAGGGCATGTCACGGCGCCATCCCCCAATCCGAAGGCTTCTACACAATGCCCGAACGATAGCGCATCGATTGGAGGCACATACCATGGATTGAAGATGGCAGGGTGATCCGGCCACGGTGCAGTGCGGGTTGGCGGCAAGGAGATCGCTCCGACGAGCAATTCAGGCGGTCCGGAACACGGCACCGCCCGGGTAAAGACGCTATCGTGTTCTACGCGCCATGGCGAAGCTCCTGGGAGGATTTGGGTCCTCCCGTCGAGGCCAAACCGAGGTTTCCCCCACCGGCGGACAGCCATCTCTCTCTCTCGGTTTCTTCTTCCGCACCCAGCTGACCACACGGCGAGGGGGGGGTCACGGCTACCTATATATGCGTCAAAGGGGGAAAGTCCGAGCAGGGTGGGTTGGTTACACCATGCCCGGCGGCCGAGCGGAGATCCGGCGAAGACGGCGCGAAATTCGGCTAAGGAAACGCGTTCAGTTGGGGAAGAAGACCTCTGACGACCAGGGCCCACCGTGCGGTGACCGAGCGAGCGCGCGCGCGCGAGGGAGAGGCTGACGTGGGGGCCCCGCGCGTAAGTGAAAGGAACGGGTGCGCATAAGGGAGAAGTGGGCCGCGCGGCTGGATTGTTTAGGTGGGCCGAAATGCGCGGTTGTGGCCCAGTTAAGGTTTTTCTTTTTTTTCCATTTTATTTTCTATTTCTTTCCTTCATTTCCAAGTTTGAATTCAAACTTAAATTCAAATCTCTATGGCTCTTCATTTCAACTTATTTTTGTGAAGTTAGGGATGTTAATTCTGAATATACTTATTTATATATATATATTATTTATATTTTTGTTTTATATCCCTTCTCTTTCTCTTATTTCCCTTCTCTTTTTAAATTTTGAATTCAAATTTAATTTCAAGCTTGTGACTAGTTCATTTGCAAACCATATCTGTGCAAAAACATATTTTATATATTTCTTTATTTATTTTAGTTCTTTTAGACAAGCTTTCAATCATATAGTAGAGAATAATCCATACTTTATTACTTCTAGGGAAATCAAGTTTATATTGTAGACTATATATATTAAGAAATAGTTTAATCCTAATTCTTTTATATATCCTAATCCAAAGGCAATTTAGTTTATCTAAGGATCTTTTATTATAAGTATATTATTTTTTTTTAACATATTCATTTTGGGAGTAGAACTTCCAAATCATGATTATTTTTAAGGAAATGAGTTTTGATTTAAAACCTTTGAGAATTTTTCCTTGTCTTCACAAAATTGAACTTTAGGGTGTTACATGTTGCTACTAACATTTCTCTTGAGTTCAATTATGAAAATCTAGAAGAGAGAAAGTGCACAAGCCTCATGGGTTGATCTTCACCCAAAGGATGAAAGGTAAAAGCAAAGGTATGGGAACTCATCTTCTTAATTAAGTTTGGTTCCCATCTCAATGGGTATTTAATCTAAATTATCATATTCTACCCTTGTGAGGAATAGATTCTTTATTGGACCTAAAATAACTAAGTGTGCATTCAATATCATATTCATAAATGCGTTTGTCCATTAGAATCTAATTCATGCCTTTGCTATATCCATTCTCATATTGATGCGCTTCTAAGTCATGATAATAAAGTTCAATATGAAGAAGTAAATTCCTATGAGTGATCAAATTGTTAAATAGTGCATGTCCCTCTTTTCAAGTATAAGTGCACTAGTGTTGAGGATTTTACTTCATGTCTGTGTGACTTATGGATGATGAATTATGCTTATTTCCTATCTAAAAGAAATCATCCATCATTATATACTCCTTTGTATTACTAACATCCTTCTTGAGTATTTTCAATAAGTTTGAAAGGAAAAAGAAGCCACTGCAAAGGGAGGATTCTCAAATGAAAGAGGAGAACATCAAGAACAACACCACCTACTTCTATGAAACAATCAATGGTGTGGGTGTGAGTATTCTAAACCCTTTCATAATGAGAATACTAGGCTCAAGTTGTTTATTACAAATTTAATGAGCCTTGATCAAGAGGTATAATGCTTCTCTCTATTTGTCTTTAAAGTAAATGCATCCATTCAATTCATTCAAATACTTGATGCATATCTTTAGGGGGAGCCTCTTTTTATATCTTGATTATGTTGAGACTATTACTTTATCTTAGAAATTTCATATAGTCTCTTGCATGAGAATGAGTTTCTCATGAAGTATTTGCTGGATTCTCCTATCCTAAGCTTAATTGATAATCTAATGTGTATGTTGTTCTTTTGATCACATGTGTTATTTGTTTGATCATTGAATGACTTTCATTAACAACCATGCCTCTTAGTGCCTCATATACATATTCTTTCAATCAATATCTTTCTTGATATGCACTAAGTTAAAAGGAGAATTCATGATTCATTTATACAATTGGTGATCCATTTGATATATGCTTCAATAACTTGGAAAAGGATCACTAGTTGTAAAACTCTCTCTTGTGCAAAATATTTCCATATACTGTCATTGAGTATAGGTCTTAAGCATCTAAAGACTATGGACAAAGCACAATGAAGAGAGCATCTCTATGTGAAGGTACAAAAGGGTAAAACTATCTCCTTTCACTTAAAACTTGTACCTAAATCTTCCTTTTCTATACATTCTTTGCATATCTTGTATAAAAGGAAGAGAAAGCATGTCCATGTATTATCCCTGCTTCATACATAGTTTAATTTCCCAAAATTCATTCCTGCTTTAGTGCATCTTTGGTAAAACTAGATGAAGTACTTTTATTGTCAAAGAGCTTAAAGCTTAACCTTGTAACGAGGATAAGCTGCCTTTGTTCCAAAGGTGGATGGTCCTTAAGTCTCTTCGAAATCCTTAAGGGAAAATGCTTAAAATGTTTACAACATGCTTTCATAAGTGCATAAATTGTCATGAGCATCACACTTATACTATGACACAATGCACTTCACATTCTGTATGATATAGATATGTTCTCATTAACCTAATTATGTGCAATTGGCATTTAAGGCCAAAATATGTGTTCCTCTCCATGCACATACTTAGGGGGAGCAATCTATGTTATATAGAACTATGATCATGCTTAATTTGATATATCCTTTTGATCATATCTCTTTTATGTCTATGACTAATGTGTTTTCAAGTGTATTTCAAACCAAGTCATAGGTATATTGAAAGGGAATTGGAGTCTTCGGCGAAGACAAAGGCTTCCACTCCACTCTACTACTCATCCTTCGCCGTCGCTCCGCTTCTCTCTCCATCTTTGGTATAATCTTCACTCATATGTTTCATTTGCCAAAGGGGAGAAAATAGTTGTCAACGGGCCTATATTTCATTCCAAGTATCCGTTTTTGGTGATTCATGCCAAAGGGGGAGAAAGTATTGGCCCAAAGCAAAAGGACCGCACCACCACCCTAATTTTTAAAATTAATGATTTTCAATTGGTAAATTTCAAATTGGTATCTCTTTGTGTTCTAAAGGGGGAGCAAGTAGTATTTTCAAAACTTGATATCTTAAAACCCTCTTGAACACTAAGAGGAGAATTTTATTTGAGGGGGAGTTTTGTTTAGTCAAAGGAAAAGCATTTCAAACAAGGGAAGAAAATTTCAAAACTTGAAAATGTTTCGCAAAAATCTTATTCATTTACCTTTGACTATGTTGCAAAAGCACTTTGAAAAGGATTTACAAAAAGAGTTTGCAAAAACAAAACATGTGGTGCAAGCGTGGTCCAAAATGTTAATAATAAAGAAACAATCCATGCATATCTTGTAAGTATTTATATTGGCTCAATTCCAAGCAACCTTTGCACTTACATTATGCAAACTAGTTCAATTATGCACTTTTATATTTGCTTTGGTTTGTGTTGGCATCAATCACCAAAAAGGGGGAGATTGAAAGGGAATTAGGCTTACACCTAGTCCCTAATAAATTTTGGTGGTTGAATTGCCCAACACAAATAATTGGACTAACTAGTTTGCTCTAGTGTATAAGTTATACAGGTGCCAAAGGTTCACACTTAGCCAATAAAAAGACCAAGTATTGGGTTCAACAAAAGAGCAAAGGGACAACCGAAGGCACCTCTGGTCTGGCGCACCGGACCTGTCCGGTGCACCAGAGGACTCTAGCACAAACTCGTCGTCTTTGGGAAAATTCAGAGGCAACTCCACTATAATTCACCGGACTGTCCGGTGTACACCGGACAGTGTCCGGTGCTCCAAGGAAGAGCGGCCTCAGGAACTCGCTAGCTTCGGGAAACTGCAACGGCTGCTCCGCTATAATTCACCGGACATGTCCGGTGTACACCGGACTATCCGGTGTAACTGCGGGGCAACGGCTACTTCGCGCCAACGGTCACCTGCAACAGCAATTAATGCGCGCTAGAGCGCGCAGAAGTCAGGCACGAGCGTAGTGGCGCACCGGACACTCTACAGTACATGTCCGGTGCGCCACCGGACATCCAGGCGGGCCCAGCGTCAGAGCTCCAACGGTCGAACCCTAACGGTCGGGTGACATGGCTGTCGCACCGGACATGTCCGGTGTGCACCGGACTATCTGGTGCACCATTCGACAGACAGCTTTCACCAACGGCTAGATCTTGGTTGGTGGCTATAAATACCACCCCAACCGGCCACTTCAAGGAGTGGGAGCCCAAGCAACATTCCAAGTCATCTAGTTGACATACTCAAGCCCTCCCAACCACATATATTCATTGATCCATCCTATACACAAGATTTAGTCCACTACAACCAACACAAGTGCCACAAAAGAGAGAGCAAGCAATTGAGAGCTACTCAATTGAGTTTAGCCCTAGCGCCTTGTGAGATTCATTGAGAGATAGTGTGTGCTACATCCTTGTGTTTATTTGTGCGTGGAGTATTGACTCCCATCGAACTTCCTCCAAAGTTTTGGAGGCTTGTAAAAGCTAGCAAGAGACACCAAAGAGTGTGGTGGTCCTTGCGGGATCGAGAGTGATCCTTGAGAAGAAGAAGAGCTCGCCGATCCTTGTGTGATCGGGGGAGAGAGGGAAAGGGTTGAAAAAGACCCGTCCTTAAGTGGACTCCTCAACGGGGACTAGGCCTTCGAGGGCCGAACCTCGGTAAAACAAATCACCCGTGTCCATTGTGTTTATTGTTTGTGATTTATTTGTTTTCTCGTATTCTAAGTTTTTCTTGCTCCATTCTTTGCCAATATCATTTGGTGTTGCTTCAAGTTAAATTTCCATTTAGTGAAGCAACACGTTGCAAGAAAGAACTTGTCCTAGTGCTCTTCTCATCTAAGGCTTCTTGCTTTGTTATTCTATAACTTATTTGATTCATCACTCCCGCATTATTTAGCAATACTCTTTTCAAGCAAGAACTTAGTTTGTATACTCCTATATTTGTATATCTTGTTCTAACCACTAATCAAGGGATCTAGTTGGGGGATAAAGTTTTAATTTTTAGGTTTCGCCTATCCACCCCCCCCCCTCTAGGCGACTTTCATTTACCATGCATAGGTTTAATTTTGATGGGACCCAATAGGTCACCCTAGTCTGTTTATCCATTTTACCTTGTTTACCCCTGAATCATTTGGGTAGTTATGCTATTGCTTTATATGGTTTTGGGTTAATATTTTATATCCATGTTCCAGTTATTATATTATTTTATTTATGTTCATGTCAAGATCATTATATTATTGTTAATTGGAACATGGAGCTTAACTTGAGAAACACGTGCCACCACAAGGGAGGAATGGGACCCCTTAGCTGACTAATTAGGGAAGCTAGTGGAAGACTACCTTACCCGAAAGGGGCAAGGGCAATAGGGGAGTTGCATGCAAGGAGGTTCTCGGGTTGATTTGCTGCGATGGCGGTCAGACGGGGGATTCTTGCAAGTGCTCTTCCCATAAACTGTAGCGGATTTTCAGAAGCTAGTGGAATTTTGTAAAGGCCTCGTAGTGGATCCCTAGCCATTCACCTTGGTAGTGTCTAAGGGCCTAGCTAACCCTGGCGACATGGGAAACACGACTTGTGGGTAAAGGGTACAACATCTGCAGAGTGTAAAACTGGTATACTAGCCGAGCTCACGGTCATGAGCGGCTCAGGACTCTCCGATGATTAATTTATGGAACTTAAACTCAATTTGTCATTTGCATTTACATGGGTTTATTATTAATTTTGTTCTATTATTTTATTATGGTTTGGTATTTACTTACACTTAGTAACTGCTAATAAAATTTTGACCAACCTATAAAAGCAATGCTCAGCTTTAATCCCTGTCATTGATAAGCCTTACACATCACATGAACTCCCACCTTATGAGTTCATGCCCACTGGTTCCCCACAACTTGTTGAGCTATGATCATGTGTGAGCTCACCCTTGCTGTCTCACACCCCCCCACTGGAGAAGAACATGTGGTTCAGGAGGAGCCACAAGGCGAGGAGTTTGATCTGATCTAGGTGGCGTTTCTCAGTTGACATTGGCGCCGACGATCCTTAGTTCGTTTTATATTTATATTTTATTTTGTAATAAGACTTCCGCTATGTAATAAATACTCTGATGTTTTGTGACATTTATCTCTATACACTCTGTTATTGTATATGTTGCCTTCTTGGCGCATGTATGAGATGCATCTGGCTTTGTCCCTTAAAGTCGGGTGTGACACCCTGGTTGAGACATAGGACGAAATTCACAATTAAATATGATAGAGATTAACACCAAGATAGATCCATCGAAGCTCTTGCTCGAGAGGAACCCCTTCGGGGACCAATAGATGCTCTTGCTCAAGAGGACACCATCCTTGCGTGCACTATTATTATACTTAACGGAGCATGTAGTTTGTAAGATCACACAAACAACATTTGTAGTGTGATTATACAAGCTCGACAGTGAATAGAACGAGAGAGGTCCAAGAGAGGCCATCTTGGAGACTCACTTGTGTGTGGAGATGGCTCGAGGGCTATCCACAGAGTTACCAGGTCGAGAGTTTGGCCCTTGCATGGACATCATGGCGAGGGGCTCCAATCGGGGTCATCGATGAGAGTCTGGATCTAGTTTGTGTGGTTATTTTCTAATTATCTAGCCTGTACTTTATTTTCTGCTTATCTAGTTTGTGTGCTTATTTTCCTACTCTTAGCTTGTTACGTTAGTGATAGGATTGGAACTTAGGGTGTGTAATCCTTTTTGTGGTAGAGATCGCAACATAGCTATACATCCAGATAAATTAACTTCTAGCAACGGTTTTGATTACGTGAAAATTAGCGGTGTTAATTGTCGGGGACCATAATCAGGGGTACCCTCAAGGCTCCTAAATCTCAGCTGGTAACCCCCATCAGCACAAAGCTGCAAAGGCCTGATGGGTGCGATTAAGTCAAGGATCGGTCCATTCAAGGGACGCGATCACGCCTCGCCCGAGCCAAGCCTCGGGCAAGGGCAGCCGACCCCGGAGGACCTACGTCTCGCCCGAGGCCCCCCTCCAGCAACGGACACACCTTCGGCTCGCCCGAGGCCCAGTCTTCACCAAGAAGCAACCTTGGCCAAATCGCCACACCGACTGACCAAATCGCAGGGGCATTTAATGCAAAGGTGGCCTGACACCTTTATCCTGACACACGCCCTCCAGTCGACAGAGCCGAAGTGACCGCCGTCACTTCGCCGCTCCACTGACCAGTCTGACAGGAAGACAGCGCCGCCTGCGCCGCTCCGACTGCTGAGCCACTCGACAGAGCGAGGCTGACAGCGGCCAAGTCCGGCCTCAGGCGTCATAGGAAACTCCGCCTCGCCCGACCCAGGGCTCGGACTCGGGCTCAGCCCCGGAAGACGGCGAACTCCGCTCCGCCCGACCCCAGGGCTCGGACTCAGGCTCAGCCCCGGAAGACGGCGAACTTCGCTCTGCTTGACCCCAGGGCTCGGACTCGGGCTCGGCCCCGGAAGACGATGAACTCCGCTCCGCCCGACCCCAGGGCTCGGACTTGGGCTCAGCCCTGGAAGACGGCGAACTCCGCCTCGCCCGACCCCAGGGCTCGGACTCGGGCTCGGCCCCGGAAGACGACGAACTCCGCCTCGCCCGACCCCAAGGCTCGGACTCGGGCTCGGCCTCGGAAGACGACGAACTCCGCTTCACCCGATCCCAGGGCTCGGACTCAACCCTGACCGAAGCCGACGGTCTCTGCCTCGTCCGACCCGGGGGCTCGGACTCGACCTCGGAAGACAGACTCGACCTCGACCTCGGAGGAGCCTCCACCTCGCCCAACCTAGGGCACGGACCGACCACGTCAACAGGAAGCGCCATCATTACCCTACCCCGAGCTGACTCAGGATACGGGGAACAAGACCAGCGTCCCATCTGGCTCGCTCCACCATATGAGTAATGATGACGCCCCGCATGACCTGTGACGACGGCGGCTCTCAGCCCCCTTACGGAAGCAAGAGGACGTCAGCAAGGACTCGACAGCCCTGACAGCTGTCCTTCCGCCAGGCTCCAGCGCTCCTCCGATGGCCACGACACCACGTGAACCGGGTGCCAAGACCTCTCCGGCTGCCACGATGGCATGTACTTAGGGCGCTAGCTCTCCACCGCTAGACACATTAGCACATTGCTACACTCCCCATTGTACACCTGGATCCTCTCCTTACGCCTATAAAAGGGGGGACCAGGGCCCTCTTACAGAGGGTTGGCCGCGCGGGGAAGGACGGGACGGCGCTCGCACAAGGCCGCTCGCTCCCTCCCGCGTGGACGCTTGTAACCCCCTACTGCAAGCGCACCCGACCTGGGCGCGGGGCTAACGCGAAGGCCGCGGGTTCAACTCTCCCACGCCTGTTTCCCTCCAGCTGCTGTCTTCCCCCCTTCGCGTTCTGCCTCGCGTCGACCCATCTGGGCTGGGGCACGTGGCAACAATTCACTCGTCGGTCCAGGGACCCCCCGGGTTTCGAAACACCGACAGTTGGCGCGCCAAGTAGGGGCCTGCTGCGTGTTGACGAACAGCTTCCCGTCAAGCTCCAGATGGGCAGTCTCCAACAACCTCTCCAGCCCGGGACGGTGCTCCGTTTCGGGAGTCTTGAGTTCATCTCCCTCGACGGCAGCTGCGACATGATACTCCTTCCCCCGCCGCACGACAGCGACAATGGCGGTCGACAACCCGCCCGCCGGCGGGGAAATCGACGACGCCTTCCCCACGCAGTGGAAGGACGACATTCGGGCTTATCTCGTCCCCTCCCCCGCCGACGGAGGAGGAGGCGGGGCAACCAAGGCCAAGCAGGAGGCGGCACCTCGTTGGCTGTCGAGCGAGTCGACGGCACCGGCGCCCCAACGGGGAGCGCGTCGGGCATCGACCTCGTGTCTGAGACGAAGACGAGCGCCACCTCCCCGCAACACGCCAATCTCAAGCAAACGGACGACGCCAGCACGCTCGCGAACGACTTGCTGGGCGTCACCCTCGTACCTGAGACGACGGTGCAGTCTGACCCTGACGTGACTTCGTCACCGCCTGTCGACCAAAAGGTACCGACCGATTCCCATCTCGCGTCTTTTGGATTCGGCCTCGACCCGCCAAGCGACTCCGCTTCGGTGGACACTCTCATATAGGCGAGTCCAAGCCCTCCGGGGTATCGTGTGCGGTCACCCTGGGACCGGCTGACGGCTGTCTCGTCCTACGGGCCCTCGGGGTCCGAGGAAGATGGCGAGCCCGACCTCTGTTGGGATTTATCTGGACTTGGTAACCCCAGTGCCATGCGGGACTTCATGACCGCATGCGACTACTGCCTTTCCGACTGTTCCGACGGTAGTCGCAGCCTCGACGACGAGGGCTGCGGCCCAAGTCGTGAATGTTTCCACGTTGATCTAGGGGGTCCCGGCGAAGGCAACCATCTTGGTATGCCGGAGAACGGTGATCTCCCTAGGCCCGTGCCTCGCGTTGACATCCTTCGGGAGCTAGCTGTGGTCCTCGTCCCGGCGGGGGGTCCTGACCCACAACTCGAGCAAATCCGCGAGAGACAGGCCAGGCTCGACGAGGGAGCAGGAACGCTTGTGCCGATCCGCCGGGACATCGGGCAGGAATGGGCGGGCCAACCTCTGGCCGGAGAAGCACGTCATCTCCCCCAGGGCATCCAGCACCGCATCGCCGACGACGTCAGGGTAAGGCCGCCACCGGATTCCAGTGGAGTCGGCCAGAACCTGGCTACAGCGGCGATACTTCTCTGCGCGACGCCAGAGCCATCAACCACCGAGGGGCGGCGTATCCAGGGAGAGCTCAAGAATCTCCTGGAGGACGCCGCGGTCCGACGGGCCGAGAGCTCCGCCTCCCGAAGGCAGGGGTACCCCTCGGAACATCGCGCCGCGACTTCTCGATTCATGCGGGAAGCCTCAGTCCATACTGGGCGCACGCGCAATATAGCGCCTGCGGCCCCGGGTCGCCTCGGCAACGAGCACCATCATCATAGCCGTCGGGCCCACCTCGACGACAGGGTGCGCCGAGGCTACCACCCCAGGCGTGGGGGACGCTACGACAGCGGGGAGGATCAGAGTTCTTTGCCCGAACCACCCGGTCTACAGGCTTTCAGCCGCGCCATACGACGGGCGCCGTTCCCGACTCGGTTCCGAACCCCGACTACTATCACGAAGTACTCGGGGGAGACGAGACCGGAACTGTGGCTCGCGGACTATCGGCTAGCCTGCCAACTGGGTGGAACGGACGATGACAATCTCATCATCCGCAACCTCCCCTTGTTCCTCTCTGACACCGCTCGAGCCTGGCTGGAGCACCTGCCCCCAGGGCAGATCTCAAACTGGGACGACCTGGTCCAAGCCTTCGCCGGCAATTTCCAAAGCACGTACGTGCGCCCTGGAAACTCCTGGGATCTCCGAAGCTGCCGCCAACTGCCGGGAGAGTCTCTCCGGGACTACATCCGGTGATTCTCGAAGCAGCGCACCGAGCTGCCCAACGTCACCGATTCGGATGTCATCGGCGCGTTCCTCGCCGGCACCACCTGCCGTGACCTGGTGAGCAAGCTGGGTCGCAAGACCCCCACCAGGGCGAGCGAGCTGATGGACATCGCCACCAAGTTCGCCTCTAGCCAGGAGGCGGATGAGGCCATCTTCCAGAAGGACAAGCAGCCCTAGGGCCGCCCACCGGAAGATGCTCCCGAGGCGTCAACTCAGCGCGGCACCAAGAAGAAGGGCAAGAAGAAGTCGCAAGCGAAACGCGACGCCGCCGACGCGGACCTTGTCGCCGCCGCCGAGTACAAGAACCCTCGGAAACCTCCGGGAGGTGCCAACCTCTTCGACAAGATGCTCAAGGAGTCGTGCCCCTATCATCAGGGGCCCGTCAAGCACACCCTTGAGGAGTGTGCCATGCTTCGACGACACTTCCACAAGGTCGGGCCACCCGCTGAGGGTGGCAAGGCTCTCGACGACGCAAAGAAGGAAGATCACAAGGCAGGAGAGTTCCTCGAGGTCCGCGACTGCTTCATGATCTACGGCGGGCAAGTGGCGAATGCCTTGGCTCGGCACCGCAAGCAAGAGCGTCAGGAGGTCTTCTCGGTAAGGGTGGCGGCGCCAGTCTACCTAGACTGGTCCGATAACCCCATCACCTTCAACCAGGCCGACCATCCCGACTATGTGCCGAGCCCGGGGAAATACCCGCTCGTTGTCGACCCCATCATCGGCAACGTCAGGCTCACCAAGGTCCTCATGGACGGAGGCAGCAGCCTCAACATCATCTACGCCGAGACCCTCGGGCTTCTGCGGATCGATCTGTCCTCGGTCCGGACGGGCGCTGCGCCTTTCCACGGGATCATCCCCGGGAAGCGCGTCCAACCCATCGGACAACTCGATCTACCCGTCTGCTTTGGGACGCCCTCCAACTTTCGAAGGGAGACCCTCACGTTCAAAGTGGTCGGGTTTCGAGGAACCTACCACGCGGTGTTGGGGAGGCCATGCTACGCCAAGTTCATGGCCGTCCCCAACTACACCTACCTCAAGCTCAAGATGCTGGGCCCCAACGGGGTCATCACCGTTGGGCCCACATACCGACACGCATACAAATGCGACGTGGAGTGCGTGGAGTACGCTGAGGCCCTCGCCGAGTCCGAGGCCCTCATCGCCGACCTAGAGAGCCTCTTTAGGGAGGCGCCCAACGTGAAGCGCCACGCCGGCAACTTCGAGCCAGCGAAGACGGTTAAGTCCATCCCTCTCGACCCCTGCAACGACGCCTCCAAGCAGATCCGGATTGGCTCCGAGCTCGACCCAAATAGGAAGCAGTGCTCGTCGACTTTCTCCGCGCAAACGCCGACGTTTTCACGTGGAGTCCCTCGAACATGCCCGGCATACCGAGGGAAGTCGCCGAGCACTCGCTGGATATCCGAGCTGGAGCCCGACCCGTGAAGCAGCCTCTGCGCCGATTCGACGAAGAAAAGCGCAGAGCCATAAGCGAGGAGATCCACAAGCTAATGGCGGCAGGGTTCATCAAAGAGGTATTCCATCCCGAATGGCTTGCCAACCCTGTGCTTGTGAGAAAGAAAGGGGGGAAATGGCGGATGTGTGTAGACTACACTGGTCTAAACAAAGCATGTCCGAAAGTTCCCTACCCTCTACCTCGCATCGATCAAATCGTGGATTCCACTGCTGGGTGCGAAACCTTGTCTTTCCTCGATGCCTACTCAGGATATCACCAGATCAGGATGAAAGAGTCCGACCAGCTCGCGACTTCTTTCATCACACCCTTCGGCATGTACTGCTATGTTACCATGCCGTTCGGTTTGAGGAATGCGGGTGCAACGTACCAGCGATGCATGAACCATGTGTTCGGCAAACACATTGGTCGAATGGTCGAGGCCTACGTCGATGACATCGTAGTCAAGACGAGGAAGGCCTCCGACCTCCTTTCCGACCTTGAGGTGACATTCCGATGTCTCAAGGCGAAAGGTGTGAAGCTCAATCCTAAAAAGTGTGTCTTCGGGGTCCCCCGAGGCATGCTCTTGGGGTTCATCGTCTCCGAGCGGGGCATCGAGGCCAACCCGGAGAAGATCGCTGCCATCACCAGCATGGGGCCCATCAAGGACTTGAAAGGCGTACAGAGGGTCATGGGATGCCTCGCGGCTCTGAGCCGTTTCATCTCGCGCCTCGGCGAAAGAGGCCTGCCTCTGTACCGCCTCTTAAGGAAGGCCGAGTGCTTCGCTTGGACTCCTGAGGCCGAGGAAGCCCTCGGGAACCTGAAGACGCTCCTCACGAATGCGCCCATCTTGGTGCCCCCCGCTGCCGGAGAAGCCCTCTTGATCTACGTCGCCATGACCACTCAGGTGGTTAGTGCCGCGATTGTGGTCGAGAGACAAGAAGAGGGGCATGCATTGCCCGTCCAGAGGCTAGTCTACTTCATCAGTGAGGTACTGTCCGAAGCCAAGATCCGCTACCCACAAATTCAAAAGTTGTTGTACGCAGTGATCCTGATGCGGCGGAAGTTGCGACACTACTTCGAGTCTCATCCGGTGACTGTGGTGTCATCCTTCCCCCTGGGGGAGATCATCCAGTCCCGAGAGGCCTCGGGTAGAATTGCAAAGTGGGCGGTAGAGATCATGGGTGAGACAATCTCGTTCGCCCCTCGGAAGGCCATCAAGTCCCAGGTCTTGGTGGACTTCATGGCTGAATGGGTCGACACCCAGCTCCCGACAGCTCCGATCCAACTGGAGCTCTAGACCATGTTTTTCGACGGGTCACTGATGAAGACGGGGGCCGACGCGGGCCTGCTCTTCATCTCGCCCCTCGGGAAGCACGTACGCTACGTGCTACGCCTCCACTTCCCGGCGTCCAACAACGTGGCTGAGTACAAGGCTCTGGTAAACGGGTTGCAAATCGCCATCGAGCTAGGGGTCCGACGCCTCGACGCTCGCGGTGACTCGCAGCTCGTCATCGACCAAGTCATGAAGAACTCCCATTGCCACGACCCAAAGATGGAAGCTTACTGCGATGAGGTTCGGCGCCGGGAAGACAAGTTCTACGGGCTCTAAAAGTCGCCTAGAGGGGGGTGGATAGGCGAAACCTGAAAATTAAAACTTTATCCCCCAACTAGATCCCTCGATTAGTGGTTAGAACAAGATATACAAATATCGGAGTATACAAACTAAGTTCTTGCTTGAAAAGAGTATTGCTAAATAATGCGGGAGTGATAAATCAATACAATTAATAAGTTATAAAATAACAAAGCAAGAAGCCTTAAATGAGAAGAGCACTAGGTCAAGTTCTTTCTTGCAACGTGTTGCTTCACTAAATGGGAATTTTAACTTGAAGCAACACCAAATGATATTAGCAAATAATGGTGCAAGAAAACTTAGAGCAAAGGAAAACAAACAAATCACAAGCAATAAACACAATGGACACGGGTGATTTGTTTTACCGAGGTTCGGCCCTCGAAGGCCTAGTCCCCGTTGAGGAGTCCACTTAAGGACGGGTCTTTTTCAACCCTTTCCCTCTCTCCCCCGATCACACAAGGATCGGTGAGCTCTTCTTCTTCTCAAGGATCACTCTCGATCCCACAAGGACCACCACACTCTTTGGTGTCTCTTGCTAGCTTTTACAACCCTCCAAAACTTTGGAGGAAGTTCGATGGGAGTCAATACTCCACGCACAAATGAACACAAAGATGTAGCATACACTATCTCTCAATGAATCTCACAAGGCGCTAGGGCTAAACTCAATAGAGTAGCTCTCAATTGCTTGCTCTCTCTCTCTTTTGTGGCACTTGTGTTGGTTGTAGTGGACTAAATCTTGTGTATAGGATGGATCAATGAATATATGTGGTTGGGAGGGCTTGAGTATGTCAACTAGATGACTTGGAATGTTGCTTGGGCTCCCACACTTTGAAGTGGCCGGTTGGGGTGGTATTTATAGCCACCAACCAAAAACTAGCCGTGGATGAAGGTTGTCTGTCGCATGGTGCACCGGACAGTCCGGTGCACACCAGACATGTCTGGTGCGCCAGCCATGTCATCCGACCGTTAGGGTTCCGACCGTTGGAGCTCTGACTGCTGGGCCTGCCTAGATGTCCGGTGGCGCACCGGACATGTACTGTAGAGTGTCTGGTGCGCCATGACGCGCGTGCCTGACTTCTGCGCGCTCTGGCGCGCATTTAATGCGCCTGCAGGTGACCGTTGGCGCCGAAGTAGCCGTTGCTCCGCAGTTACACCGGACAGTCCGGTGTACACCGGACATTGAAAGGGAAATGTGCCCTTGGGCCATTTCTAAGTATTTTGGTGATTTAGTGTCCAACACAAGTGCCTAAGTGTAAAAAGGTGGACAAGGTACAAATCAAGAATTAAGGTATGTTTCTCAGACTTAGTACATTGTTTTATGGACTAATGTATTGTGTCTAAGTGCTGGAAACAGGAAAAATCCAATTGGAAATATCTTGGCTCGAGCAGCCAAGAATCTGCTGAGTCTGCAAGCACCGGACTGTCCGGTGGTGCACCGGACAGTGTCCGGTGCGTCAGGCTGGCTCGAGCGAAGTGGCTGCTCTCGGGAATTCACCAGCGACGTACGGCTAAAATTCACCGGACTGTCCGGTGTGCACCAGACTGTCCGGTGAGCCAACGGTCGGCCGCGCAATCTGCGCGGGACACGTGGCCGAGCCAACGGCTAGAAGACGGCACCGGACTGTCCGGTGTGCACCGGACATGTCCGGTGCGCCAACGGCTCTCAGGCTGCCAACGGTCGGCTTCGATATTTAAGGAAGGAAATCGGGCACCGGACAGTGTCCGGTGTGCACCGGACTGTCCGGTGCCCCCGATGACAGAAGGCAAGAATGGCTTTCCAAACTTGTGCTCAACGGCTCCTAGCTGCCTTGGGGCTATAAAAGGGACCCCTAGGCGCATGGAGGAGAACACCAAGCATCCTTTGAGCATCATTGATCACTCACACTTCATTCTCGCACACTTGTTCGACATTTTAGTGATTTGAGCTCCGTTCTAGTGTGCTAGTCTCTTGAGCTCAAGTCTGGGTTTTGCGTGTGCGTATTCGCTGTGATCTTTGTGTCGTGTGTGAGTTGCTAATCCCTCCCTTGCTCTTGTGTAAGGGCGAGAGGCTCCAAGCTGTGGAGATTCCTCGCAAACGGGATTAAGAGAAGCAAAGCAACACCGTGGTATTCAAGTTGGTCTTTGGACCACTTGAGAGGGGTTGATTGCAACCCTCATCCGTTGGGACGCCACAACGTGGAGTAGGCAAGCGTTGGTCTTGGCCGAACCACGGGATAACCACTGTGCCATCTCTGTGATTGATATCTCTTGGTTATTGTGTTGTGTTGAGATCCTTCTCTAGCCACTTGGCATATTACTGTGCTAACAAGTAACCAAGTTTTGTGGCTTAAGTTTTTGAAGTGTTACAGGATCACCTATTCACCCCCCCCCCCTCTAGGTGCTCTCAATTGGTATCGGAGCCGTTCTCTTCAAGAAAGGGACTAACCGCCTGAAGAGATGGATCCTAAAGGCAAGGGGATGGTGATCAACGACAAGGAGAAGGAGTCCTTCGTCAACGAGCCCAATGATGACAGGCCCACCGACTCAGGCTCGGGCCACAAAAGAAAAGAAGGGAGGAAGAAGAAGACAAGGCGCATCAAGGAAATTGTCTACTACGACAGCGACGAATCTTCCTCCTCCCAAAAGGACGACGACGACTACGATAGACGAAAGACGGTTAACTCAAACTTTTCTTTCGATTATTCGCGCATCCCGCATAGTTCAAATGCTCAATTGCTCCCCATTCCACTTGGCAAGCCCCCTCACTTTGATGGAGAGGATTACAGATTTTGGAGCCACAAAATGCGTACTCACCTGTTTTCTCTCCATCCAAGCATTTGGGAGATTGTGGAAAGTGGAATGAAATTTGATAGCTCGGATAGCCCTGTGTTTATTAATGAACAGATTCATAAAAATGCACAAGCTACTACTGTGTTGCTAGCCTCTTTGTGCAGGGACGAGTATCACAAGGTGAGCGGCTTGGACAATGCCAAGCAGATCTGGGACACCCTCAAGATCTCTCATGAGGGAAACGACGTCACCTTGCTCACCAAAATGGAGTTGGTGGAGGGCGAGCTTGGATGGTTCGCGATGATAAGGGGCGAGGAGCCGACACAAACATACAACCAGCTCAAGACCCTTATCAACAAAATAAGGAGCTACGGGAGCACGCGATGGACGGACCACGACGTCGTCCGCCTAATGCTAAGGTCATTTACCGTTCTTGATCCTCATTTGGTGAACAATATACGTGAAAATCCCAGGTACACCAAGATGTCGCCCGAAGAAGTTCTTGGGAAGTTCGTAAGCGGGCGAATGATGATCAAGGAGGCAAGATACGTGGACGACGCGTTGAACGGTCCTAGTCATGAGCCTCAACCCATTGCTCTCAAGGCAACAAGGAGCAAGGAGGCGCTACCAAGCAAGGTGGCACAAGTTGAGGCGGCCAGACTCAATGATGAGGAGATGGCCCTCATCATTAAGCGCTTCAAGACGGCGCTTAAAGGTCGCAAGGGGCAGCCAAGCAAGACCAAAGCCAAGGGGAAGCGCTCATGCTTCAAATGCGGTAAGCTTGGTCATTTTATTGCTAACTGTCCCGACAATGATAGTGATCAGGACTAAGGGAACAAGAGGGAGAAAAAGAAGCATTACAAGAAGGCCAAGGGCGAGGCACATATCGGAAAGGAGTGGGATTCGGATTGTTCCTCCTCCGACTCTGACAATGAAGGACTCGCCGCCACCGCCTTCAACAAGTCATCCCTCTTCCCCAACGAGCGTCACACTTGCCTCATGGCAAGAGAGAAGAAAGTAAGCACTCATACTAGTACTTATGCTTCTTCGAGTGAAGATGAGTCTAGTGATGATGATGAGATAGATTACTCATGCTTATTCAAGGGATTAGATAGAACCAAGGTAGACAAAATTAATGAATTAATTGATGCCTTGAATGACAAGAATATGCTTTTAGAAAAACAAGAGGATTTGTTGTATGAAGAACATGACAAATTTGTAGAAGCACAGAAATCTCTTGCTCTAGAAATTAAGAGGAATGAAATGCTCTCTAGTGAATTATCTTCTTGTCATGAAACTATTGCTAAGTTAAAAAGTTTTAATGATGATTTAAATGCTAAACTAGAAGTAGCTAGTAAATCTAATTCTTGTGTAGAAATTGTTGAAACTTGTAATAGGTGTAAAGATTTTGACATTGATGCTTGTAGTGATCATTTAGTTTCAATTTTCAAATTAAATGATGAATTAGCTAGTCTTAATGCCCAACTTAAGACTAGCAAGAATGAATTTGACAAGCTAAAATTTGCAAGGGATGCCTACATGATTGGTAGACACCCCTCAATTAAGGATGGACTTGGCTACAAGAGGGAAGCCAAGAACTTGACAAGCCATAAGGCTCCCATCTCCGCCAAGGAGAAAGGGAAGGCCCCTATGGCTAGTAGTGTGCAAAAGAACCATGCCTTTATGTACTATGATAGAAGACAACCTAGAAATGCTTATAGGAGTTGTAATGTATATAATGCCTTTGATTCTCATGCCATGGTTGCTTCTAGTTCTTCTTATGTGCATGATAGAAATATTGGTAGGAGAAATGTTATTCATAATATGCCTAGGAGAAATGTCGTTAATGTTCCTAGGAAAGTTAATGAACCTTCTACAATATATCATGCTTTAAATGCTTCTTTTGCTATTTGTAGAAAGGATAGGAAGATAGTTGCTAGAAAATTAGGGGCAAGATGCAAGGGAGACAAAACTTGCATTTGGGTCCCTAAGGATATTTGTGCTAACCTTGCAGGACCCAACATGAGTTGGGTACCTAAGACCCAAGCCTAAATTTGTCTTGCAGGTTTATGCATCCGGGGGTTCAAGCTGGATTATTGACAGCGGATGCACAAACCATATGACGGGGGAGAAGAAGATGTTCACCTCCTACGTCAAGAATAAAGATTCCAAAGATTCAATAATTTTCGGTGATGGGAATCAAGGCAAGGTAAAAGGGTTAGGTAAAATTGCAATCTCAAATGAGCACTCTATCTCTAATGTGTTTTTAGTAGAGTCTCTTGGATATAATTTGCTATCTGTCAGTCAATTATGCAATATGGGATATAACTGTTTGTTTACAAATGTAGATATGTCTGTCTTTAGAAGATGTGATGGTTCACTAGCTTTTAAGGGTGTACTAGACGGCAAGCTTTACTTAGTTGATTTTGCAAAAGAAGTGGCCGGTCTAGATGCATGCTTAATGGCTAAGACTTGCATGGGCTGACTGTGGCATCGCCGCTTAGCACATGTGGGGATGAAGAACCTCCACAAGCTTCTAAAGGGAGAACACGTGATAGGTCTAACCAATGTTCATTTCTAAAAAGATAGACCTTGTGCAGCTTGTCAAGCAGGGAAACAGGTGAGAGGCTCTCATCACACCAAAAATGTGATGACAACATCAAGACCCCTGGAGCTGCTACATATGGACCTCTTCGGACCCGTCGCCTATCTGAGCATAGGAGGAAGTAAGTATGGTCTAGTTATCGTTGATGACTTTTCCCGCTTCACTTGGGTGTTCTTTTTGCAGGATAAGTCTGAAACCCAAGGGACCCTCAAGCGCTTCCTAAGGAGAGCTCAAAATGAGTTTGAGCTCAAGGTGAAGAAGATAAGGAGCGACAACGGGTCCGAATTCAAGAACCTTCAAGTGGAGGAGTTCCTTGAGGAGGAGGGGATCAAGCACGAGTTCTCCGCTCCCTACACACCTCAGCAAAATGGTGTGGTAGAGAGGAAGAACAGGACACTCATAGATATGGCGAGGACTATGCTTGGAGAGTTCAAGACCCCCGAGTGTTTTTGGTCGGAAGCCGTGAACACGGCTTGCCACGCCATCAACAGGGTCTACCTTCACCGCCTCCTCAAGAAGACCTCATACGAGCTGCTAACTGGTAACAAACCCAATGTGTCTTATTTTCGTGTATTTGGGAGCAAATGTTATATTCTTGTGAAGAAAGGTAGAACTTCTAAATTTGCTCCCAAAGCTGTAGAAGGGTTTTTGTTAGGTTATGATTCAAATACAAAGGCGTATAGGGTCTTCAACAAATCATCGGGTTTGGTTGAAGTCTCTAGCGACGTTGTATTTGATGAGACTAATGGCTCTCCAAGAGAGCAAGTTGTTGATCTTGATGATGTAGATGAAGAAGATGTTCCAACGGCCGCGATACGCACCATGGCGATTGGAGATGTACGGCCTCAGGAACATTTGGAGCAAGATCAACCGTCTTCCTCAACTATGGTGCATCCCCCAACCCAAGATGACGAGCAGGTATCTCAAGTGGAGGCACATGATCAAGGGGGAGCACAGGATGTTCAAGAGGAAGAAGCACCTCAGGCACCTCCAACCCAAGTTCGAGCGACAATTCAAAGGGATCATCCCGTCGACCAGATATTGGGTGATATTAGCAAGGGAGTAACTACTCGCTCAAGATTAGTTAATTTTTGTGAGCATTACTCTTTTGTCTCTTCTATTGAGCCTTTCAGGGTAGAAGAGGCCTTGCTAGATCCGGACTGGGTGTTGGCCATGCAGGAGGAACTCAACAACTTCAAGCGCAACGAAGTTTGGACACTGGTGCCTCGTCCCAAGCAAAATGTTGTGGGAACCAAGTGGGTGTTCCGCAACAAACAGGACGAGCACGGGGTGGTGACGAGGAACAAGGCTCGACTTGTGGCAAAAGGTTATGCCCAAGTCGCAGGTTTGGACTTTGAGGAGACTTTTGCTCCTGTGGCTAGGCTAGAATCAATTCGTATCTTGCTAGCATATGCCGCTCACCATTCTTTCAGGTTGTACCAAATGGATGTGAAGAGCGCTTTCCTCAATGGGCCGATCAAGGAGGAGGTGTACGTGGAGCAGCCCCCTGGCTTCGAGGATGAACGGTACCCCGACCACGTGTGTAAGCTCTCTAAGGCGCTCTATGGACTTAAGCAAGCCCCAAGAGCATGAGTTTAGCAGGGTGATGACGCAGAAATTCGAGATGTTGATGATGGGCGAGTTGACCTACTTTCTTGGGTTCCAAGTGAAGCAACTCAAGGACGGCACCTTCATCTCCCAAACGAAGTACACACAAGATTTGCTAAAGAGGTTTGGGATGAAGGACGCCAAGCCCGCAAAGACGCCAATGGGAACCGACAGACACACCGACCTCAACAAAGGAGGTAAGTCCGTTGATCAAAAAGCATACCGGTCCATGATAGGTTCTTTGCTTTATTTATGTGCTAGTAGACCGGATATTATGCTTAGCGTATGCATGTGTGCTAGATTTCAATCCGATCCGAAGGAGTGTCACTTAGTGGCTGTGAAGCGAATTCTTCGATATTTAGTCGCTACGCCTTGCTTCGGGATCTGGTATCCAAAGGGGTCTAACTTTGACTTGATTGGGTACTCAGATTCCGACTATGCTGGATGTAAGGTCGATAGGAAGAGTACATCGAGGACGTGCCAATTCTTAGGAAGGTCCCTGGTGTCATGGAACTCTAAGAAACAAACCTCCGTTGCCCTATCCACCGCTAAGGCCGAGTACGTTACCGCAGGACAATGCTGTGCGCAACTACTTTGGATGAGGCAAACCCTCAGGGACTTTGGCTACAATCTGAGCAAAGTCCCACTCCTATGTGACAATGAGAGTGCTATCCGAATAGCGGAAAATCCTGTTGAGCACAGCCGCACAAAGCACATTGACATCCGGCATCACTTTTTGAGAGACCACCAGCAAAAGGGAGATATCGAAGTGTTTCATGTTAGCACCGAGAACCAGCTAGCCGATATCTTTACCAAGCCTCTAGATGAGAAGACCTTTTGCAGGCTGCGTAGTGAGCTCAATATCTTAGATTCGCGGAACTTGGATTGAAATGTAGCATACATGTGTTTATGCCTTTGATCATGTTCATTCTGCATTTTGTTGCTTATTGTGGTGCTCAAGTTGTACAAACACTCCCTGGACCTCACAAGTCCTGTTTGCAAGTAATGCACATATTTAGGGGGAGCTGTGCTACAACTTGACCCTTTGAGACTAACCATGTACTTGAGTTTCGTTGTTTTAGTCTCCAAGGAAAATTGAAAGGGAAAAGGTGGACTTGGACCATGCAAGACTTCCACTGCACTCCGATGAAAAGAGTAACTTTTCCAAGTTCATCTTCATACTCTTATTGCCTTTGTGTTCTTATTTGAAGATTTTGGTGAGGCAATGGGGTTAAAGGGCCAAGATTGATCCCGTTTTGGTGCTTGATGCCAAAGGGGGAGAAAATAAAGGCCAAAGCGATAAATGGATCAGCTACCACTTGAGAGATTTTGAAAATAGTAGAATAGAGCTTTTGGTTTGTCAAAACTCTTTTGTTGTCTCTCTTGTCAAAAGTTGGCTTCTTGTGGGGAGAAGTATTGATTATGGGAACAAGGGGGAGTTTTTGAAATCTTAAGTCAATTTCTCTTAGAATGACTCTCTTTATGTCTTAACATGTGTGTTTGACTTAGAGATAGAAATTTGAGTTTGATTTGCAAAAGCAAACCAAGTGGTGGCATAGAGTGATCCATATATGTCAAAATTGAATCAAAACAATTTTGAGTTCTTATTTGATTTGATTTTGTACTTGTTCTACTTGCTTTATGTTGTGTTGGCATAAATCACCAAAAAGGGGGAGATTGAAAGGGAAATGTGTCCTTGGGCCATTTCTAAGTATTTTGGTGATTTAGTGTCCAACACAAGTGCCTAAGTGTAAAAAGGTGGACAAGGTACAAATCAAGAATTAAGGTATGTTTCTCAGACTTAGTACATTGTTTTATGGACTAATGTATTGTGTCTAAGTGCTAGAAACAGGAAAAATCCAATTGGAAATATCTTGGCTCGAGCAGCCAAGAATCTGCTGAGTCTGCAAGCACCGGACTGTCCGGTGGTGCACCGGACAGTGTTCGGTGGTGCACCGGACAGTGTCCGGTGCGTCAGGCTGGCTCGAGCGAAGTGGCTGCTCTCGGGAATTCACCGGCGACGTACGGCTAAAATTCACCGGACTGTCCGGTGTGCACCGGACTGTCCGGTGAGCCAACGGTCGGCCGGGCCAACGGTCGGTCGCGCAATCTGCGCGGGACACGTGGCCGAGCCAACGGCTAGAAGACGGCACTGGACTGTCCGGTGTGCACCGGACATGTCCGGTGCGCCAACGGCTCTCAGGCTGCCAACGGTCGGCTTCGATATTTAAGGAAGGAAATCGGGCACCGGATAGTGTCCGGTGTGCACCGGACTGTCCGGTGCCCCCGATGACAGAAGGCAAGAATGGCTTTCCAAACTTGTGCTCAACGGCTCCTAGCTGCCTTGGGGCTATAAAAGGGACCCCTAGGCGCATGGAGGAGAACACCAAGCATCCTTTGAGCATCATTGATCACTCACACTTCATTCTCGCACACTTGTTCGACATTTTAGTGATTTGAGCTCCGTTCTAGTGTGCTAGTCTCTTGAGCTCAAGTCTGGGTTTTGCGTGTGCGTATTCGCTGTGATCTTTGTGTCGTGTGTGAGTTGCTAATCCCTCTTCGTGAACATCTTGTGTAAGGGCGAGAGGCTCCAAGCTGTGGAGATTCCTCGCAAACGGGATTAAGAGAAGCAAAGCAACACCGTGGTATTCAAGTTGGTCTTTGGACCACTTGAGAGGGGTTGATTGCAACCCTCGTCCGTTGGGACGCCACAACGTGGAGTAGGCAAGCGTTGGTCTTGGCCGAACCACGGGATAACCACTGTGCCATCTCTGTGATTGATATCTCTTGGTTATTGTGTTGTGTTGAGATCCTTCTCTAGCCACTTGGCATATTACTGTGCTAACAAGTAACCAAGTTTTGTGGCTTAAGTTTTTGAAGTGTTACAGGATCACCTATTCACCCCCCCCCCTCTAGGTGCTCTCAGACATGTCCGGTGAATTATAGCGGAGCAGCCGCAGCGAATTTCCGAGGCTGGCGAGTTCGGAGCCGCGTTCTTCCTTGGAGCACCGGACATGTCCGGTGTACACCGGACAGTCCGGTGAATTATAGCGGAGACGCCCCTGGATTTTCCCGAAGGTGACGAGTTTGAAGTCGGAGTTATCTGGTGCACCGGACATGTCCGGTGGCACACCGGACAGTCCAGTGCATCAGACCAGAGGTGCCTTCGGTTGTCCCTTTGCTCTTTGGTTGAACCCAACACTTTGTCTTTTTATTGGCTAAGTGTGAACCTTTGGCACTGTATAACTTATACACTAGAGCAAACTTAGTTAGTCCAAATATTTGTGTTGAGCAATTCAACCACCAAAATTAATTAGGGACTAGGTGTAACCCTAATTCCCTTTCAATCTCCCCCTTTTTGGTGATTGATGCCAACACAAACCAAAGCAAATTTAAAAGTGCATAATTGAACTAGTTTGCATAATGTAAGTGCAAAGGTTGCTTGGAATTGAGCCAATATAAATACTTACATGATGTGCATGGATTGTTTCTTTGTTTTTAACTTATTGGACCACATTTGCACCACATGTTTTGTTTTTGCAAATCCCTTTGTAAATTCTTTTCAAAATCCTTTTGCAAGAAAGTCAAAAGTAAATGAATAAGATTTTGAGAAGCATTTTCAAGATTTGAAATTCTCTCCCCTTGTTCCAAATGCTTTTCCTTTGACTAAACAAAACTTCCCCTCAAATAAATTCTCCTCTTAGTGTTCAAGAGGGTTTTAAGATATCAAGTTTTTAAAATACTACTTGCTCCCCCTTTAGAACACAAAGAGATACTAATTTGAAATTTTCCAATTTGAAAAACATTAAATTTTAAAATTAGGGCTGTGGTGCGGTCCTTTTGCTTTGGGCTCATACTTTCTCCCCCTTTGGCATGAATCGCCAAAAACGGATACTTTGAGTGAGATATAAGACCTTTTCTTTCTCTCCCTCTTTGGCAAACAATTGAAATATTCAATTGAAATAGAGATATGAGTGAAGATTATACCAAAGTGAAGAACTATGCGGAATACCGGCAAAGAGTGAATAATACCGATGGAGTTGAGTGGAAGCGTCGTCTTTGCCGAATACTCCATTTCCCTTTCAATCCTATGACTAAGCATGAGAATATACTTGAAAACACATTAGTCATAGACATAAAAGAGATATGATCAAAAGGATATGTCAAATTAAGCATGATCATAATTCTATATAACATAGATTGCTCCCCCTAAATATGTGCATGGAGAGGAACATATATTTTGGCCTTAAATGCCAATTGCACATAATTAGGTTAATGAGAACATATCTATATTATACGGAATGTGAAGTGCATCGTGTCATATTATAAGTGTGATGCTCATGACAGTTTATGCACTTATGAAAGCATGTTGCAAGCATTTCAAGCATTTTCCCTTAAGGATTTCAAAGAGGCTTAAGGACCATCCACCTTTGGAATAAAGGCAGCTTATCCTCGTTACAAGGTTAAGCTTTAAGCTCTTTGACAATTAAATCACTTCATCTAGTTTCAACAAAGATGCATTAAAGCATGAATGAATTTTTGAGAAGTTAAACTAGATATGAAGCAGGGATATGCATGGACATGCTTTCTCTTCCTTTTAAACAAGATATGTAAAGAGAGTATAGAAAAGGAAGATTTAGGTACAAGTTTAAATGAAAGGAGATAGTTTTACCTTTTTGTACCTTTACATAGAGACGCTCTCTTCATTGTGCTTTGACTTTAGTCTTAGATGCTTAAGACCTATTCTTAATGACAATATATGGAAATATTTTGCACAAGAGAGAGTTCTAGAACTAGTGATCTTTTCAAGTTATTGTTAGCATATATCAAATGGATCACAAGTTGCATAAATGTATCATGAATTCTTCTTTTCCTTAGTGCATATCAAGATACATGTCGATGAAATCAAATTGAAATTACATGAGGCACTAAGAAGCATAAGTGATAATTGAAGTTGTTCAATGATCAAACAATCGATGCGACCAAAAGAACAACATAGGCATTAGATTTTCAATCAAGCTCAAAAATAGGAGAATCCAATAAATATGCTACTTTAACATTGAAGGCTATAATCAAGATTGAAATGTAGTAGCATACTTCATGAGAAACTCATTCTTATGCATGAGACTATATGAAATTACTAAGATAAAGTAATAGTCTTGACATAATCAAGATATAGAAAGAGGCTCCCCCTAAAGATATGCACCAAGTATTTGAATGAATTGAATGGATGCATTTACTTTAAAGATGAAAGGGGAGAAGCATTATACATCTTGATCAAGGCTCATAAATTTTGCAATAACAACTTAAGCCTAGTATTCTCATAATGAAAGTATTTAGAATACTCACAACCACACCATTGATTGTTTTGTAGACCTTATTATCCAAGTAGGTGTTGTTGTTCTTGATGTCCTCCTCTTTCATTTGAGAGTCCTCCCTTTGTAGTTGTTTCCTTTTCCTTTCAAACTTATTGAAAATACTCAAGAAAGATGTTAATAGCACAAGGGAGTATAAGATGATCTCTTTAGATAGAAAATATAGACAGTTCATCATTCATAAGTCACACAGACATGAAGTAAAATCCTTAACATTAGTGCATTTCATTTGAGAAATATGAGTGAGCACCTTTTAAGCATTTTAATAATCATTGGAGATTTTACTTTATCATATTGAATTTAGTTAATCATTACTTGGAAGCAAATCAATATGATAACATATATAAATATCGCAAAGGCATTAAATAGATTCTAATGGACAAGAGCATTAAGAAGATGAGTTCCCATACCTTTGCTTCTACCTTTCTTCTTTTGGGTGAAGAACAACCCATGAGGCTTGTGCATTTTTTTGTAGATATTCATAAGTAGGCTCAAGAGATACTTTGTTAGTAACACAAGCACTAGTTTCCATTTTTGTAACCATTTTTGATAAGGAATGAAAAGCTAGATTACTAAAACATGGAAACTTCATGGCATGAACTAGATTATCCATAGATGAAGTTATGCTCAATTTTAACTCATAAAACAAGCATAAATAATCCTTTGAGATTATAGGAATAAATCTAATTCATGATTTGGAAAGCGATAAATGTGAAAGAATCATATCCAATTTACCAGTAGAAATACATCATAAAACATTGGATTGATTTTTCTTTTCATGTTAGATTACATGCTTCCAAAGAGAAACTTATTCTCTACAAGTGAGACTACTTGGGTTACTTAAATAAAATCAATAGTCTCACTATTCTAGTTATAGAGAGAGTTTTCCTTTTATAAGTGTCCTAAGGATTTGAATTCCTTGCATAACACCTTGTTCTTTTAGGAACTTGAAATATCTCTCTATATCTAGAAACATGGCAATAATAGAATAACTTAGCGAAAAACATGCCATGTGGTACTTCCAACAATTTAAAGCATGTAGATTGCCATAGGATGAAAATGATGAGTATGCAATCTACCATATGATAGGAAATTCTTCAAAGAATGGTAATATAAATTTAAAGGCATTTGAAGTGCTTCAATTTTTCTATGTGACTACACAAGACACATAAGAAATGATATTCTGAAATACTTGCACTTAAAAGATAAGTGTTACCATCCTTTGGCTTTCCTCCATGTTGTAGGCCTTGATTTTTGCACATGATATCTCTTCACTTCCTACAACATATAATATCTTCCTCGAGATGATATGAGTTTAAGACATAGTAATTTGAAAGATAACCTTGGGTCAATCATGGATATAGATCATTGAAGATTGATAGCTTGAGTTTATAAGAATTGAATGGACTTTCTCAAGCACCCCTAGGCATCATATCATGTCCTTTTCCTGCAAAGCTTGTCAAGCATATTTTGGTACCCACCGCTTGATGGGTCCATCACGGTTAGTTAACAAAGATCTAGGAACCCAAAAGTCCTTTGTGTTAGCACTAGGTAAACTCACTACCTTTCTAGCACAAGTTGCAATTTTGGGTTGCTTAGTTATATGAAAATCAATTGACAAGTTAGGAGTGGAATTGTTACCAATGGGACAATCCTTGCATTGATGTCCCTTCTTTCGGCATGTGTAGCATAGGCGTTTTTCAAGTTTTGAAGTTTTCTTCTTTCCTTGATTGTTGCTTGCTACATGGTTAGTAAAAACTTTCTTTTCTAACCCTATGCCTTTTTGTTTTAAATGGGGACAAGATCTAAGCAAGTGTCCCTTCTTGGAGCATTTAAAACAAAGTCTATTATCCTTGTTAATAATCAAGCCATTTTTAATGTAGAGACATGACCTAATCAAGTGCCCCTCTTCAAAGCATTCACTACACCTCTTAATGTGAAGTGTGGCTTGATCATTACCTTGGATGTTACCTTTTGTGGAGGCGTGGTTGAGGCTTTTGGAGGAGGTGTTGAATTTCTTCTTTTGTTTCTTCCTCTTGGCAATCCTCAAATCCTTGACATTTTCTTCAAGGGATGTAGTGCATGCCACGGTTGTTCCCGTCTCAAGCTTCTTCACCATGTGATCACGGTTATCTTGAGAAGGTTGAGCAATGCAGTTCCCTTTTAGTTGTGTCAAGCTCATTTTTAGCCTCTCATTTTCTTCCTTGAGCTTTTGATATGTATCATCATTTGTTCCTGCAAGTTCTAGCTCAAAAGAAGATTTGCTTGTTGACGTACAACAAGCATTAGCACATGATAATATGGTTTCAATTTGAATACATGTGCATGAGTGAGGTTGTTGGGTTTTTAAGTTTTCTATCACAACCTCATGAGCAATGTTTAATATGATATGATCATCTCTAAGATTTTCATGAGAGCATAGGAGCATATCATATTTTTCTTGAAAAGCTAGATTTTTAATTTTTAGCTTTTCTACTTGGTCCTTAAGCAAGGTATTCCTATTTACTAATTGAGCGATACAATGTAAAGCGTTATCTTGCTCAATTGAAACATTTTCATACCTTTGGACCAAATCAACATGAGAGCACTTTAGCTCCTCATGTTCTTTAGTCAACTCATCAAAGTGTAGCATTTTCATGGAGAGAACATCTTCTAGCCTTTGACGAGCTTCGCCTTGCTCTCTCGCTCTTTCTAGAAGTTTGAGCATGACCACCTTATCTTCTTGGCTTAGGCGAGCGTAGAGTTGCATGAAGCTTCTTTCTTCCTCCTCATCCTTATTTGTGCTTCCGCTATCATTTTCATTAGCCACACAACATATGTGGGAATTGAAATGGGAAGACAAACCTCTTGGAGAGGTGGATTCATCGTTTGGTCTCCACCGTTCATTTTCTTCTTCTTCCTTGCAAGGGTTAGTATCACAAATACCAAAGGAAGTAGAAGCGCAAAAAGAACTATCATGTTTGGACTCATCAAATTTTCTTTTAATTCTAGCCCAAATATCATGCGCATCATGGATGGATTCGTCATAATTTGATATGAAGGCACGATAATCTTCTTTGCTAAGAGAATTGCTTAAGATGTCAAAAGCTAGGTAGTTTAAGCGAAAACATCTTTGATCCTCCTCGGAGACAATTTTTCCGTTATAGCTAGGAGGGAAGATACTCTTGTCTAAAATTTGTTCTAGTTGTGGATCTACCATTCTAAAAGCATTTATTACTCTAGTAGACCATGAATCATAATTAGAACAATCGGAAAGTAATATCTCAAGAGTTACCTCCTTGTTCTCTTGGGTCTTCTTGTTCTTTTGGGATCTTCTATGAGCCATCACTTCGAGTTGTTAGACTCAAGATGAAGTGCCTAGCTCTGATACCAATTGAAAGTCGCCTAGAGGGGGGTGGATAGGCGAAACATGCAAATTAACACTTTATCCCCCAACTAGATCCCTCGATTAGTGGTTAGAACAAGATATACAAATATCGGAGTATACAAACTAAGTTCTTGCTTGAAAAGAGTATTGCTAAATAATGCGGGAGTGATAAATCAATACAATTAATAAGTTATAAAATAACAAAGCAAGAAGCCTTAAATGAGAAGAGCACTAGGTCAAGTTCTTTCTTGCAACGTGTTGCTTCACTAAATGGGAATTTTAACTTGAAGCAACACCAAATGATATTATCAAATAATGGTGCAAGAAAACTTAGAGCAAAGCAAAACAAACAAATCACAAGCAATAAACACAATGGACACGGGTGATTTGTTTTATCGAGGTTCGGCCCTCGAAGGCCTAGTCCCCGTTGAGGAGTCCACTTAAGGACGGGTCTTTTTCAACCCTTTCCCTCTCTCCCCCGATCACACAAGGATCGGTGAGCTCTTCTTCTTCTCAAGGATCACTCTCGATCCCACAAGGACCACCACACTCTTTGGTGTCTCTTGCTAGCTTTTACAACCCTCCAAAACTTTGGAGGAAGTTCGATGGGAGTCAATACTCCACGCACAAATGAACACAAAGATGTAGCATACACTATCTCTCAATGAATCTCACAAGGCGCTAGGGCTAAACTCAATAGAGTAGCTCTCAATTGCTTGCTCTCTCTTTTGTGGCACTTGTGTTGGTTGTAGTGGACTAAATCTTGTGTATAGGATGGATCAATGAATATATGTGGTTGGGAGGGCTTGAGTATGTCAACTAGATGACTTGGAATGTTGCTTGGGCTCCCACACTTTGAAGTGGCCGGTTGGGGTGGTATTTATAGCCACCAACCAAAAACTAGCCGTTGATGAAGGCTGTCTGTCGCATGGTGCACCGGACAGTCCGGTGCACACCTGACATGTCCAGTGCGCCAGCCACGTCATCCGACCGTTAGGGTTCCGACCGTTGGAGCTCTGACTGCTGGGCCTGCCTGGATGTCCGGTGGCGCACCGGACATGTACTGTAGAGTGTTCGGTGCGCCATGACGCGCGTGCCTAACTTCTGCGCGCTCTGGCGCGCATTTAATGCGCCTGCAGGTGACCGTTGGCGCTGAAGTAGCTATTGCTCCGCAGTTACACCGGACAGTCCGGTGTACACCGGACATGTCCGGTGAATTATAGCGGAGCAGCCACAGCGAATTTCCGAGGCTGGCGAGTTCGGAGCCGCGTTCTTCCTTGGAGCACCGGACATGTCCGGTGTACACCGGACAGTCCGGTGAATTATAGCGGAGACGCCCCAGGATTTTCCCGAAGGTGACGAGTTTGAAGTCGGAGTCATCTGGTGCACCAGACATGTCCGGTGGCACACCGGACAGTCCGGTGCGCCAGACCAGAGGTGCCTTCGGTTGTCCCTTTGCTCTTTGGTTGAACCCAACACTTTGTCTTTTTATTGGCTAAGTGTGAACCTTTGGCACCTGTATAACTTATACACTAGAGCAAACTTAGTTAGTCCAAATATTTGTGTTGAGCAATTCAACCACCAAAATTAATTAGGGACTAGGTGTAACCCTAATTCCCTTTCAGGCTCGAGCTCAACCACATCGCCCGACGCTACAACGAGACTGCGGACGAGCTAGCTAGAATAGCCTCGGGGCGAACAACGGTTCCCCCGGACGTATTCTCCCGAGACCTGCATCAACCCTCCGTCAAGACCGACGACACGCCCGAGCCCAAGAAGGCCTCGGCCCAGCCCGAGGCACCCTCGGCTCAGTCCGAGGTACCCTCGGCATGGTCCGAGGTACCCTCGGCTCGGCCCGAGGTACCCTCGGCCCCCGAGGGTGAGGCACTGCGCATCGAGGGGGAGCAGAGCGAGGTCACGCCTAATCAAAACTGGCAGACCCCGTACCTGCAATATCTCCACCGAGGAGAGCTGCCCTTCGACCAAGCCGAGGCTCGGCGGTTGGCACGGCGCGCCAAGTCTTTCGTTTTGCTGGGAGATGGGAAGGAGCTCTACCACCGCAGCCCCTCTGGCATCCTCCAACGATGCATTTCCATCGCCGAAGGTCAGGAGCTCTTACAAGAGATACACTCGGGGGATTGCGGCCATCACGCAGCACCCCGAACCCTTGTTAGAAACGCCTTCCGACAAGGTTTCTACTGGCCGACGGTGGTGGCCGACGCCACTAGAATTGTCCGCACCTGCGAAGGGTGTCAGTTCTACGCAAGGCAGACCCACCTGCCTGCTCAGGCTCTGCAGACCATACCCATCACCTGGTCGTTTGCTGTGTGGGGTCTGGACCTAGTCGGCCCCTTGCAGAAGGCACCCGGGGGCTACACGCACCTGCTGGTCGCCATCGACAAATTCTCCAAGTGGATCGAGGTCCGACCCCTAAACAGCATCAGGTCCGAACAGGCGGTGGCGTTCTTCACCAACATCATCCATCGCTTTGGGGTCCTGAACTCCATCATCACCGACAACGGCACCCAGTTCACCGGCAGAAAGTTTCTGGACTTCTGCGAGGATCACCACATCCGGGTGGACTGGGCTGCCGTGGCTCACCCCATGACGAATGGGCAGGTAGAACGTGCCAACGGCATGATTCTGCAAGGACTCAAGCCTCGGATCTACAACGACCTCAACAAGTTCGGCAAGCGGTGGATGAAGGAACTCCCCTCGGTGGTCTGGGGTCTGAGGACAACGCCGAGCCGAGCCACGGGCTTCACACCGTTCTTTCTAGTATATGGGGCCGAGGCCATCTTGCCCACAGACTTGGAGTACGGTTCCCCGAGGACGAGGGCCTACGCCGACCGAAGCAATCGAGCTAATCGAGAAGACTCACTGGACCAGCTGGAGGAGGCTCGGGACATGGCCTTACTACACTCGGCGCGGTACCAGCAGTCCCTACGACGCTACCACGCCCGAGGGGTTCAGTCCCGAGACCTCCAGGTGGGCGACCTGGTGCTTCGTCTGCGACAAGACGCCCGAGGGCGGCATAAGCTTACGCTTCCCTGGGAAGGGCCGTTCGTCATCGCCAAAGTTCTGAAGCCCGGAACATACAAGCTGGCCAATAGTCAAGGCGAGGTCTACAGCAATGCTTGGAACATCCAACAGCTACGTCGCTTCTACCCTTAAGATGCTTTCAAGTTGTTCGTATACCTCGTTCACACACAAAGTCTAGTCGTCAAGGAAGGGTCAGCCTTGCCTCAGCAAAGCCCGACCCTCCCTCGGGGGCTAGAAGGGGGGAACCCCCTCTGCGTCAAAATTTTCCTCGAAAAAAGAAAAAATCTTCTCTGCCAGAATGCCTTTCGTGCTTTTCGACTACTTCGAAAGTGGATCCTGAAAATGACGGAGTACATGTAAGCAGCCAAGGCTGACCGAGCCGAGGGACTCCTATGCCTCCGGGATACGGATACCTCACTCATCACCTTCTGCGATAAGTAACTCGCGCTCGGATAAGTGATTCTGCGGACCGAACAAGTCTTCACGCTCGAAAGCTCCTCTGCCAGAATGATTTTTCGGGCCTTCTCGACTGCGTCGGTGACAGAATCCTATGGACGAGTAAGAGTGCGCGTAAGCGGCAAGGCCGACCGAGCCGAGGGATTCCTACGCCTCCGGGATACGGATACCTCACTCATCACCTTCCGTGAAAAGCAACTCTCGCCCGCACAAACAATTCTGTTACCGACAAATAAGTCCGGATACTCGAAACAAGAGGAAAAGGGACACAACTTTACAACACGACAACGGTATGTTTGGGCCTCGGCGGCCGCAGAAAGCATACACACACTACAAGACAACCCGATCCTGCAAGCTCGGACGTCGACAGTTGAAGGGGGCAGCAGCACCCTCGGCGTCAACCACACCTTCGACGGGGTCTGACCTAGCCTCAGACGGCGACGCGGTCGGAGGATCCCCACTCTGAAGGACGACATCCGCACCACACCCGGGCCATCGCCGCCAGGGTCTTCTCCAGGAATCCGGCTCGAGCAGACGGCTCAGCCGGCCACCCCGAGGCCTCGGCCAGCTGTCCCCCGAAGACATCAGACCGGCTTGAGGCCTCGGCAGCTCAACTCCGGTGTCAGTTCCGCCAGCAGACGACCCGGCCAGGCTCCGACCGACCACATCTTCTTTTCGAAGCCAACTCTGCCTCTGCCCATGCTGACACCGCTACCTCCGGCTTTGGCTCATCAAAGAGCGGTCGAGGGTTCCTTTAATTGAGCAAGAGAAGCCTCGGACAGCAAGGCCGACCGAGCCGAGGGACTCCTACACCTCCGGGATACGGATACCTCACTCGTTACCTTCGCACGGGGCGACTCACGCTTGGTGAAGCGGTTTAGATAACCAACAGGCGAGTCTTAGTGCTCGGAATGAAGAAAAAACACGGCTCCACGCTGAAAATACATACACGTTCAGGCCTCGACAGCCGCAATGAACAAAACACCGGCATTCAAGGTGCCAATACAAATGGAACTCCGGTTCTGTCCCCACAGCAGCGGCCATGGTCCCAGGACGGACGCGGCCACAGGAAGGCTCTCGTTCGCATCCCCACTCAAGGGACGCGAACCAGACATCAAAGCCAAAGAGCCGGGGGCCGGTCCGTCGGCGGCGCCGACGGCCTTAACGGGGGGGGGGGAAGCTTCCTCCAGCTACCACCACGTCATCACGGACGGCGGCGTCCGCCTCTACACCAACGCCGACAGTCGGCAAGGCGCACCGGAAGGTCCTCACTCCCGTCCTCGCCACGAAAGCCAGGAGAAGGACGGAATGTTGCATCCTAGCTGGACAGCAATAGTTCGCCTTCCCCGGTATGGCTGGAGGACGCCTCCTTCGCAGGGCCGGAGGATGGTTTCCACCACCAGAAGCTAGAAGAGGAGGTGGCCAGCCGGCCCGCGCAGGAGGTAGAGCTCCGGCTCAGCCCGGCTTCCGCCCCAGCAAGGATGATGAACATCCTTGAAGCTGAGGGCGGAACCAAGATCGCAGCCCGGCTTGCTTCTCCCCATCCAGGGGCTGGTGGTCACCGTCTTGGGTGACCACCGGCGAGGGGATGCAGCCGGGCCGCGTGATGAAAATCCTTGAAGCCGAACGATGGCTGAAAGGTACCAACTTCCACGAAGTTGCGTTCCTCCGATGACAAGACGGAAGGATTGCGGGCGTCCCCCCACCCGGGGGCTCAGGAGGTGGAGAGACACGATGCATGAGGGGAGCGCGAAAGACATGGTTTCCCTCCAATGGGGGTCACCCTCCTTTTAAAGGCGACTCTCCCCACTTGCGTCCTCAGCCGTTGCGGGCTGAGTCTTCTCCAACACGCTCCAAGGTCCTCCCCCTTACGGCGCGGGGGCTGGGTCCCACGCGTCATGCAAGCCGATCCAGGGCAGAATAAGCCAAACCGCCGCGCGCGGTGCATGCAACCGCCCGGCGGTTACAAGCATTCCTCCACTTTCGCCCAGACCAGCGGGTGAAAGGGCGGGCAGCCATGCAGTCGGCATGCAACCGCGCCAAGTGGGCGCGCCCCTTCGACTCCAACGCGCCCAACATGGAGGCCTAGACCCACACGTCATGCAACCGGCGCGTCGGTTGCTACGTGCGAGCAACCGCACCGCCACTCGCGCCACTACCGCGCCTCCTCGACTGCGGAGCCAATACCGCGACTCGAGGCAACCTTGCATGTGACCCAGCAGTGCCAGCCAGGCGCGACGGTCAAGTACGGTCAAAAATGGGCCGGCAGTAATGGCGGCGGCAGGCGGGCAGGAGCAGCGGTCACGTCGTCAGCCAAGCTTACGTCCCATCCAGGGGCAGCGAGAGAACCCTCTCTCACGGCGTGAAGACGGCGCGCCCGTGATCCGTTCCTCGAACGGCCCGCGCACGCGCAACAGTCGCCTCGCGAACCACTCGCCCCGTCACGTTAACTTCGCGGCAGAACAGGCGGCGCCTCAGGCGGGAGAAGCAAGCGACGCTTCGCCTTCGCCATAATGACCGCGTCGAAAAAGGTACGCCACGTCATTCAATTTTGTATCCTTTTCCTTTTTCCTCTTTCTCTCTCTTACAAGAGGGACCGGGAAAGGGGGATACCCCGAAAAGGATCCTTCTCCGTGAAGGAAACAGGCCCCGAGCCTCCCTACTGATCAGAGGTTCAAAGGCTGGCCCCTCGGAGGGGTTCAACGGCCGCCTCAAAGCGATTGGGTTCTACGCCCACTACTGGTCAGAGGTTCGATGGTCGGCCCCTCGGAAGGGTTCAACGGCCGCCTCAGGCCACTCGGGCTCCGCGCCCACTACTGATCAGGGGTTCGTAGGCTGGCCCTCGAAGGGTTCACAGTCGCCTCAGACACAGAGCGAGGGATGACCCTGGGTACGTTCGATACATAACCAAGGCTCGGGCTACGCTCCCGAGGTACCCTAGGACATTTCTGAGACCAGCGGGAGCGATCTTGTAACGGAATCCCATCAGAGGGAGGCATCGAGCCCTCAGACCCCGTCAAAGGGGACCGGGTCCGGCAGATCACCCGCAGGTACTTTTGGAGCGTGCCTCCGGGCCTCTAGCCGACCCCTAGCAAATGGGGCACGGGCGTCCACTCGGATTACCCGCCAGCAGCTCACCGGAAACACCATATTCGGCGCCCTCCGAGGGCAACATGGCACTTTCCCCCCTCCTCCTTGCGGAAAGGCGACGCAGGGGCGTATGTAAAAAAGTCGAGTCTGTCCTTGACCGTCCTCTCGCCCTGTGCAGAGGCTCGGGGGCTGCTCTCGCAAACCCGGCTCCAGCCGACCCGTTGACAGCGTCAACATACCAGCCCGAGAACTTGGGACCCGACCGTGCACCCGGGCTACGGCCAGCTCGCATGAGGGAACAACCAGACCAGCCGAAGTATTGCGAAACGCACTAAGACCTCGAAGGAGTAAAACTACTCCTCCGAGGCCTCGGGGGCTACACCTGGCGGGTGCGCTCGCGCGCACCCACCGGAACAAAATGCAACCAAGAAAAGGCTGGTCCCCTTGCAAAAAAGTGCGGCAAAAGCCTCCAAGCGAGTATTAACACTCCCTTCGAGGCTCGGGGGCTACTGTCGGGGACCATAATTAGGGATACCCTCAAGGCTCCTAAATCTCAGCTGGTAACCCGCATCAGCACAAAGCTGCAAAGGCCTGATGGGTGCGATTAAGTCAAGGATCAGTCCATTCAAGGGACGCGATCACGCCTCGCCCGAGCCAAGCCTCAGGCAAGGGCAGCCGACCCCGGAGGACCTACGTCTCGCCCGAGGCCCCCCTCCAGCAACGGACACACCTTCGGCTCGCCCGAGGCCCAGTCTTCACCAAGAAGCAACCTTGGCCAAATCGCCACACCGACCGACCAAATCGCAGGGGCATTTAATGCAATGGTGGCCTGACACCTTTATCCTGATGCACGCCCTCCAGTCGATAGAGCCGAAGTGACCGCCGTCACTTCGCCGCTCCACTGACCAGTCTGACAGGAAGACAGCGCCGCCTGCGTCGCTCCGACTGCTGAGCAATTCGACAGAGCGAGGCTGACAGCGGCCAAGTCCGGCCTCAGGCATCATAGGAAACTCCGCCTTGCCCGACCCAGGGCTCGGACTCGGGCTCAGCCCCGGAAGACGGCGAACTCCGCTCCGCCCGACCCCAGGGCTCGGACTCGGGCTCAGCCCCGGAAGACGGTGAACTCCGCTCTGCCCGACCCCAGGGCTCGGACTCGGGCTCGGCCCCGGAAGACGACGAACTCCGCTCCGCCCGACCCCAGGGCTCGGACTTGGGCTCAGCCCCGGAAGACGGCGAACTCCGCCTCGCCCGACCCCAGGGCTCGGACTCGGGCTCGGCCCCGGAAGACGATGAACTCCGCCTCGCCCGACCCCAGGACTCGGACTCGGGCTCGGGCTCGGCCCCGGAAGACGACGAACTCCGCTTCGCCCGATCCCAGGGCTCGGACTCAACCCTGACCGAAGCCGACGGTCTCGGCCTCATCCGACCCGGGGGCTCGGACTCGACCTCGACCTCGGAAGACAGACTCGACCTCGACCTCGGAGGAGCCTCCACCTCGCCCAACCCAGGGCACGGACCGACCACGTCAACAGGAAGCGCCATCATTACCCTACCCCGAGCTGACTCAGGCTACGGGGAACAAGACCGGCGTCCCATCTGGCTCGCTCCACCATACGAGTAATGATGACGCCCCGCATGCCCTGTGATGACGGCGGCTCTCAGCCCCCTTACGGAAGCAAGAGGACGTCGGCAAGGACTCGACAGTCCCGACAGCTGTCCTTCCGCCAGGCTCCAGCGCTCCTCCGACGGCCACGACACCACGCGAACCGGGTGCCAAGACCTCTCCGGCTGCCACGATGGCATGTACTTAGGGCGCTAGCTCTCCACCGCTAGACACGTTAGCACATTACTACACTCCCCATTGTACACCTGGATCCTCTCCTTATGCCTATAAAAGGGAGGACCAGGGCCCTCTTACAGAGGGTTGGCCGCGCGGGGAAGGACGGGACGGCGCTCGCGCAAGGCCGCTCGCTCCCTCCCGCGTGGACGCTTGTAACCCCCTACTGCAAGCGCACCCGACTTGGGCGCGGGGCTAACGCGAAGGTCGCGGGTTCCACTCTCCCACGCCTGTTTCCCTCCGGCTGCTGTCTTCCCCCCTTCGCGTTCCGCCTCGCTTCGACCCATCTGGGCTGGGGCACGCGGCGACAATTCACTCGTCGGTCCAGGGACCCCCCGGGTTTCGAAACACCGACATTAATGTTAGAAGCACATTTTTCAAGTTACATAATCTGCTCCCTCTTAGGTGTCGTTTGGTTCACGAAATGTAACGTAAATGGTAATGATTCACACTTGAGTACATGTGGTAACAAATTTGAATAAACCGTCCATATCTAGTTTGGTATTCAATTACGGTTAGACTTCAACAAACATGATTTAACGTTATTAGCTACCCATTACGTTACCAATACATGAACCAAATGACATCTTAGGTGTTACGGGCCCTACAGTTTGAACCAACATCTTAAAGAGGGTTGGAAGGTCTTGTGAGAGACATACACAAAGAAATATGATAAATAAATAAATGCTTGCAAAGAAAGAAAAAAACTTAGCGACATCTTAGGTGTTACGGGCCCTACAGTTTGAACCAACATCTTAAAGAGGGTTGGAAGGTCTTGTGAGAGGCATACACAAAGAAATATGATAAATAAATAAATGCTTGCAAAGAAAGAAAAAAAAACTTAGCATGTGCTACACATGCCATAAAGCTAGACTCAGAGGGTGTTTGGTTTGAGAAACCTATTCATCCAAAATGTGGTGGTGCATTATGGGTCCATTACTCAAATTTGGTGGGATGAGATCATTTCTCATATTAGTACTAACTAACTATGAGTAACAAGGTGATGATAGATCAAGTCATTCAATTTCACAAACCAAATAAAAAAAGTAAGGAGTAAGAAGATAATAGGTAGCTCATTCATTGAACCAAACAATCTATTAATTAATTCCTCCAAAAGTCCGTGAATTTGTTTAGAAATAAAAACAAAACATATAAAATACGGACCAGTAAACCATTGGATTTATAGATAGAGAGACACGGAGAAAACGCCTACACTGCATGAGGCAAGTCCCAGGTGATGCAGCGCCTGCTGCTTTCATTCAGACCGAGTACCGGAACGTCAAATGCACGTAGACAGATGGCCACAAGTGGACGCGCCGCCCCCCGCCCTAGCGTTGGCCGCCTTCGTTCCTCAGTTCGCGCGCGCGCGCGCATGCACCTTCCTGCGTGCGTGCCTATATTAGGCGGATGAGCTCACCGCGCCGTGATCTGACCCACATGACGATGCGCCAGATGCAGCCGACTGACCACCAGCACCCGAGCAGCGACGAGAGAGCGCCGCCTCTCGCGGCCGCCGTCGGCAAGGATGATGGCGCGTCGTCGTCGTCGTCGTCGGTGGTGGTCAAGTTCGACGACCTCCGCCGCCACGGAGACCGGGCGGCGGCCGCTGGGTCCGCCGCCGTGGACGTGTGCCTCGCCGCGGCCGCCGTGGCCGGCGCCGCGCTGCTGGCGTGGTGGGCCGTCGCGTTCCACCCGTCGTACGCGCAGCTGTGGATGGTGCCGCTCGGCCTCGTGCTCGCCGGCACCCCGCCCGTCGTCTGCCTCGCGCTCCGCTTCAGCCCCGACGCCCGCGCGCCGCCGCCACCGCCGGGAAAAGGCAGCTCGTCGTCCGCACCCGCGGGTGTGCGTGCGCCGCCGCCGCCGTTGGTCGCCGTTGTCATCGACAAGCAGTAGCGCGGCGTTCGTACGTGTGTGCATGCGTACATATCAAAGACACATCTCTGCCTTGTGTATATTCTTTGATTAGTTTGATTTGGGCCGGGAGGCGAGGCATAATATGCGCTGTGGTATGTACAGAGGTAGACGACGATGGAGATCATCCTGAGATGTACGTAGTGATATACGTGCTTTGATTTGGGGTAAGAAAAAAAAAGGGCATCGAATAAAGAATGTCATGAACAGCAACAAACAATTCTGTGATTGTTGATCGTCGTCCACGACGGCACTCGATCCTTACCAAAACATCAGTCTCTTCTACGAGCTCGATCGCGTCCATGTCCGTGACGGGCCCCGCCCCGGCCCCGTCATCCTCCTCCTCCTCCTCCTCCCATCGAGTCATCCTCTAATTTCCAAGTTGGTGACCGTGACGTTCTCTCTCTCTCTCTTTAAATATAATTCCAATTTCCAAAGAATGACACACACTCACAGCAGCAGAGCAGCGGGGTCGTCGTTGCATATGATGCGGTGTGGAAATTAGCTAGACAAAAGCTGAAGAAGAATAGAGATAGATGGAACCTTCCTAGTTTGAATCTGTTCCGACCGATCGAGCTTTACTTACTACGTACGTGTGATAGCCAACCAGCTTTGAACGAACGACGAACTGCATGTCTGCATGCTTGATCTTCCTCTAGTTTATCTATCCTTCCTGAGTTCAGTACTTAGGTTTGATGTGAGCTTTGTTACGGCGATCATCACGCGTGTGCGCTACATAGCCAAGCCATGCATGATGCATCTCGCGCGGGGGAGGATCATGCGGGCATGGAACCCCCCGTGCCGGTCTCATCTGGACGAGGACACGAGGACGAGCGAGACGACGACGACCGGCATGAACTGCGCCGCCTTGCTTGCCTGGAGTCTTTCGTTTGGACGATGGCGGCGACGAAGACAACGACGTCACAGAAAAAGAAAAGGAAAAAGAGTTGGATTTGAGTCATTCTCCAGCTCTACACCTTTCACAGTTTGACGGTTCTCTCTCTCTCTCTCTCTCTCTTTTCCTATCCCTTTCCTGCGTGGAGAGAAGGGGCAGAATGTATAGACGAGGAAATTGCAAACCCAAATTCCTTGTCACTGAAAAGATGCAAAAAGAAACAAAGAAAGACGGCCTTGTTGTACCTAACGGCTTTTGAGCCCACTACATACAAATCCGACGAGGCGTTGGGCCTCCAATATGTGCGAGTACCTACAATCCAGGCCCAGCCCACTCCATCGGCACCCTTTTACAAACACATATCCAGACATACCAAAGGTTTGAGAAAAGTGTATGCATGATAAGAGCCGCGGGTCTTTATTCTTTATTACAGAGTGTTCTGTCCTGGCTCAGAACAAAACTTGTATGTAACTTTACTAATAGTTTACAAGCTACAATTCTGTATAAAAAAAAAGCACAAATGATACTTCTTCCATCTCAAGTCCGGCCGGCAAACTCTGTCTGCACATGCCTACTGAAGCTTGGGACAGACCGGGGCAGACGGCGTCGACATGGAACCTGAAGAAAACAAAGCAAAAGGCCGGTTTAGAAATTAGAATGCGTAGTGCTTCAGTCTGTACTGCTGAATCTGCGAGCGAGCTACCACCACTCACAGAGGCTCGGGTAGCAAGCTTGCTTCGACGCCGGGTCCTCTTCCAACGGAGGCGGCACCTGGCCGTATATCATCTCGCAGCTCATGTCTTCGAAATCTGCACGGATGGCCAATCAATCCATGTTCATCACCCCCCGGCCCTGAATAATAGAGCCAAGCAGAGCACTCACTTGGGTTCATGGTGAGGGGGAGCCCGAACTCGTTGGTGAAGAAGTCCTGCGTGGGGACCTTGCACATGTTGACGCACATCCCCACGCAGCCGCTGCTCTCCAGGTACCGGCACTTCTCGATGCGCACCCCGCTGCGCTGCCGGACGCCGCCGACCTCCACCTCCACCACCTCCGAGGGGCCGACGAGCCAGCGGAAGAAGGGCACGGTCAGCGCCGCGTTGAACTCGCAGGCCCACCGCGTCGGCGGGAACAGCCGCCGGAACTGCGCCGGCGCGCCGGGGGGCAGCATGGACAGCAGCACCTCGCGCACCGCCTGCTGCTGCTGCGCGCGCGTGCGCCCCAGCATCACCCGCCGCGACACGTCCACGAAGCTCTCGTAGTCCCACTCCCACACCGCCCTCTCCTCCTTCGCCTGCGCCGCCGGCTTCTTCGCCGCGTACTTCTCCATCTTGCGCGCGAACAGCCCCATGAACGCGCGCTCCAGCGGGCCGTCCCGGTACTCCGTCTTCTGCCCCATGGGCGCCGTCGCCGCGCACCGTACGCGCACGGTGCCGCCGCCGTGCCTCTTCTTCTTCTTCTTCGTCGGCACGCCTGTCGTCGGTGCCCTCCTCCGGCACGCGGCCGCCGTCGTCCCGGCGCGCGCGGCGAGGCAGAGCTCCATGGCAGGTCGCGGCAGCGGCGAAGCTGTCGAGAGAGAGAGAGAATGAGAGCGAGCCTCTGCAGCAGCAGGTGGCACGGCGGCCACAGCTATCCGCGGCCGGTTTGGATATCGTGCCGTGCGTGCCATCGACTGGCGGAGACGGACGGACTGGCGTGTGGTGTCCACGGCCACTTGCATTCCGTCGCGCGCAAGAGACGATTGCTACGCCCGCGGGCTCAAAGCGGCCCAGGTGAAGAGATCCTTCCTGCGGCCCACTGGACCATGCGCAGGGCCGTTGTAAAAAGGCGCCACGTAGCCCACCCCCGGCGGTCGGACCACCCGGTCTACTCCGAGGCTTGTCCTGTGTAGTCAACCAACCAAGCGCCTCTGCTGTCTGCTCTAGGTGGCGTGGCGGTGCTCGCCATGCCTTTGCGTGATTGACCGGAGAAAAAGGCAGCACCCATCATCCATGGCTGCATGCAGACTGGCGACACTGCAGAGCTGCAGCAGGGTGAGGCGTAGATGAGGATTGCTGTAGCCTGTACGTAGTAGCAGCAGCCAGCAGTAACGTCTTGACTCCTCAAAGAGTCAAAGACAGAGGTCCGGTCCAGGCGTTCCATTGTTGTGTCCGCCTGGGGACAAGGACAACACAACAGGATGCGATGCATGCCTCGCCGGCTCTCTGACTGCTTTTGCTTTCCGCCGCCTGCCGCTCATTGGAAACTGAAACAAAAGAAAAAGCCGACCGGTCGCCGGGGCCATCGAGGTCCTCGGCTCCTCCCGTGCCCGCGGCAGCCGGCGGTTTTTTCTCCTTTGCGCCGCACCGCACCGGCCAACTCCATCTACGTCCTTTTGGCTTTTGTGTGAGGGAGGGAGGGAACAGGGAAGGGAGTACGGCGTCGATTCAGGGAGCAAACCGCCGCCGGATTAAGAGAAAAAGCTTCGGCTCCAACTAACTTAACCGTCGTGCCGGCCGCTCCGCTCCCCTTCTATCTACAAATAGTCAAATAGAGAGGCGACTATCACTCTCACACTCCCCAACCGTCACTAGCCAGCCATGGAGACCCAGAGCAGGTTGCTCGTCAGCCCGTGCGCCGCCGTGCTGCTTCTGCTGCTCCTCGCTCCGGGCCTCGCCGCCGCCTTCAACTACGCCGACGCGCTCGCCAAGTCCATCATCTACTTCGAGGGCCAGCGCTCCGGCAAGCTGCCGCCGGGCAACCGCATGGCCTGGCGCGGCGACTCCGGCCTCAGCGACGGCGCCCAGCACAATGTAATAATGCTTCTACCTCCTGCTATAGTGTATAGTCGAAACAGCATGGAGTAGTAGTCTCTTGCTCGCACTGTCCACGTCCACGAAGGCACCGATGGCCACCTCACCTCGATTGTACATCTATATCCGGGCGGAGTGCAGGTGGACCTGGTGGGCGGGTACTACGACGCCGGCGACAACGTCAAGTTCGGCCTGCCCATGGCGTTCACCACCACGATGCTGGCGTGGAGCGTGGCGGACATGGGCAAGTTCATGGGGGCCGAGCTGCCGCACGCCAGGGCCGCCGTGCGCTGGGGCGCCGACTACCTGCTCAAGGCCGCCACGTCGACCCCGGGCACGCTCTACGTCCAGGTGGGCGACCCGGCGCAGGACCACCGGTGCTGGGAGCGGCCGGAGGACATGGACACGCCGCGGGCCGTGTACGCCGTGGGCGCCGGGGGCGCGCCGGGGGCGCGCCGGGCTCCGACGTGGCCGCCGAGACGGCCGCGGCGCTGGCGGCGTCCGCCGTCGCGCTCCGCCGCGCCGACCCGGCGTACGCGGCCCGCCTGGTCCGCGCCGCAGTGCTGGCGTTCGAGCTCGCCGACCGCCACCGGGGCTCCTACAGCGCGGGGGCGCTCAGCTCCGCGGTCTGCCCGTTCTACTGCTCCTACTCCGGGTACGAGGACGAGCTGCTGTGGGCGGCCGCGTGGCTGCACCGCGCCTCGGGCAACGCCACCTTCATGGCGTACGTGCGCGCCAACGGCGCCCAGGACGGCGCGGGCGACGACGACTACTCCTTCAGCTGGGACGACAAGCGCATCGGCACCAAGGTGCTGCTGGCCAGGGCCGTCCTGCGCCGGGACCGGGGCCGGAACCTCCCGGGGCTGCAGCTCTACAAGGCGCACTCCGACAGCTACATCTGCTCGCTGGTGCCCGGCGCCAGCGGGTTCCAGGCCGGGCAGTACACCCCGGGCGGGCTCCTCTACAGGGAAGGCAGCAGCAACATGCAGTACGTGACGGCGACCACGTTCCTGCTGCTGGCGTACGCCAAGTACCTCCGGTCCGCCGGCGCCACCGCGGCGTGCGGCGGCGGGCGGGGCGAGGTGGCCCCCGCGGAGCTGGTGGCGCTGGCGAAGCGCCAGGTGGACTACATCCTGGGGAAGAACCCCGCCGGGACGTCCTACATGGTGGGGTTCGGGGACCGGTACCCGCGCCGGCTGCACCACCGCGGCGCGTCCATGCCGTCGGTGCGCGCGCACCCGGCAAGGATCGGCTGCGACCAGGGGTTCGCGTACCTGCACTCGGCGGCGCCCGACGCCAATGTGCTGGTGGGCGCCGTCGTGGGCGGGCCCGACGCGCGCGACGGATTCGTCGACGACCGCGACAGCTACGGCCAGACCGAGCCCGCCACCTACATCAACGCGCCGCTCGTCGGCGTGCTAGCTTACTTCGCCGGCACCGCCAAGTATTGACGCAGATGCTGCTGTTTGCCGTGCGTTGTATCGTGTACTCCTCCTAGTCTAGTGTTGTGTTGACAGTGTGGGAGCGCCGGAGCAAAAAAAAGGCTTGGCCGAGCTCCCCCGTCAGTAGTGCCGGCGGCGATAGTGCCTGTAAGCTCCAATGGTATTTGAATTATCGTACAATTTGCTCAACTTTTTTTCATTAAAGTTGGATTTCTGGACACCTCCCAATAGCCAGAGCTTTTCTGGATTTGGGCCGACTTTTATCTCACTGCCAACATTCTCGTCATCACTTCACTGGTTTGTGTCCAAATACGGCCGGCCTTTTCCCCCCAGCTGCCGGTGAGCGTGGGCCGAGCGGCAAGGGCTGGGGCGAAGAGGCTTGGGAGTAGTGCTGGGAAATGGCTTGTCAGGTTGGGACCGTCCCAAGTTTATCGTGTCTCGTGTCAAATAGATTCGGGCTAGAAAAGTCTAAAAAAATTTTAGGTCGTGCCATACCAGGTCCAAGTGTAAAAATAGTGGTCCATCCTGGCTCTAAATCACATCGTTACCTTTGTTAGACCATGCCGGCCCAAGCCCGACCCATATATTTAATCACATAAAATCAAAATATTACAACCACAAAAAATCCATAGCTTCATAAATTTAGATAATCCACTACCGGAAACGAGTGCTTTGCCGAGTGCCCGAAGCACTCGGCAAAGGCTTAAAAACACTCGGCAAAGGCTTTACCGAGTGTCACACTCGGCAAAGAAGGCTCGGTAAACAGTGCATCGGCAAAGCCTTCTTTGCCGAGTACTTTTTCTCGGGCACTCGACAAAGAGGTTTGCCGAGTGCCAGGGAGCACTCGGCAAAGAAAAGCGGCCGTTACGGCGACGGGTGACGGAGACGGCGTCTTTGTCGAGTGTCACGGATGACACAGCAAAGGAGTTACCTTTGCCGAGTGTCTTCCCAGAAGCACTCGGCAAAGAATCAATCTTTGCCGAGTGCCAGGGAGCACTCGGCAAAGAAAAGCGGCCGTTACGGCGACGGGTGACGGAGACGGCGTCTTTGTCGAGTGTCACGGATGACACAGCAAAGGAGTTACCTTTGCCGAGTGTCTTCCCAGAAGCACTAGGCAAAGAATCAATCTTTGCCGAGTGCCACCTGGGACACTCGGCAAGGGACCCGCTAGGGAGGGTCCTCATGTCAGGCTCTTTGCCGAGTGCTACGTGCGGCACTCGGCAAAGCGTGCCTCTTTGCCGAGTGCCACAGACATTACACTCGGCAAAGAACCTATATCGGTGCCCAGGTCTTGGTTCTTTGCCGAGTGCTATGGTCTTGACACTCGGCAAAGAGCCTCTTTGCTGAGTGTTACACTCGGCAAAGTGACCAGTATGCACCTTTTTTATTTGTTTTTGTATTCCATCCACACAAACAAAAGATATCACATATATATCACATATATACATCACAGATATCATCACAAACATAAATAGCCAACACAAACATAAATATACATCACAAACATAAGTGTTCAACACAAGTACCCAACACAAACATGTCTCATACGTCTCAAGCTCTGACATAAGTATCCAACACAAACATAAGTGACTAACACAAGTTTTGAAGTCTTTAAACACACAGACATAAGTATTCAACACTGAAAACATAAAACTCATGGAGGTGGGTGGTTGGTCTGGTGCTGCGTTGGGCTGAACCCTTGAGGAAGGTTGTTGGATGCGGCACCAGATTGACCCTGCACAAAGAAGAGATTGCATGTGTTATACCAGATGCATTACCAACATCTAACTATAATTTTGATACTCACAGGAGTATGGAACACAGCAGGGTCAACTGCAGGGAACAATGGAGGTGGCGGAGCGAAACCCTGTGCCGCGCTAAGGCTCTGCATGTACTGGAACATATCTGCCATCCTTTGATCAGTCGCCGCCCGCTCCGCCATTATCCTCGCCTGCATCTCTTCTAGTTGGGTCTGTAATATTACAAGCCAACGTTATAGTAACTCAAAGAGAAGGTATAAAACTCAAGGAAGGACGAGTTACAGAAGCACTAACCTCGAGTTGCTGTATGCGCTGCTGTGAGCTGTCGTGCCGAGGTCGTATGGCTGGACTCGAGCCCGTGCTCCTTGCTCTCACCTGAGACAGAGTGGGAGTGGAGAACGAGTTGATTGCCCTGTCGGTAATCCAGTACCACCCATGTCTCTTGCCTCCTCCGATCCTCATGAGCACATCGGGGTCGATCGGCTCGGTGCTCGGATCATAGTTTGGGCCATGGACCTCCTGCGCCATGGCGGTGTAGTCATGTAGGCGGCTGTAGACGGCGGGGTTGGTGTAGGCCTCGGGCCCGTCATCCGGGTTGTAAGTGATGTCGGACGTCGTCTTGCCCTTATGGGCCATAGCATAGGCCGAGAAGGTGGAGCAAGGCCGGCCACCATGTGACGCCGACTACAAGAAAACCAACGAGATAGTTAGAAATAATATCTAATCAAGTGCTATATACCTAAATAAAAAAGAGGGCGTACCCATGCTTCGGCATATTGGCCCAGGCTCCGGCTGCCTTGGTGGTGGGAGGGACCTTACATCTGAAAGTCGCCTAGAGGGGGGGTGAATAGGGCGAATATGAAATTTACAAAGTTTAAGCACAACTACAAGCAGGGGTTAGCGTTAGAATTAAAATCGAGTCCGAGAGAGAGGGCGAAAACAAATCACAAGCAAATAAAGAGTGTGACATGGTGATTTGTTTTACCGAGGTTCGATTCTTGCAAACCTACTCCCCGTTGAGGTGGTCACAAAGACCGGGCCTCTTTCAACCCTTTCCCTCTCTCAAACGGTCACTTAGACCGAGTGTGTAACGCCCCAGGCGTTTATCCCCCATTCGACAACGACTATGAAATTAAGCACGGGTTATTGGTGATAATAACAATCTCTAAGTCTTAATTTTCTATCCAGAATTTATATTATTCACATCTTTATCTATCCAGATTCTTTCTAAAATTTTTACGAATTTTAGAACGTATTGTTTCAGGGGTTCGCAGGTTTTGTCGTTATTTAAAAATTAAGCGGATCGAGGTAATTAGAACCGAACTGAGTATTCATAATTAATCTGTTTTCCTGTTCAGACTACCAATAAAATTTTCCGGTTTCGAACCAAATTAAGCACAGTCTTAATATATCGACTCTGATGTCGTTTGGTTCGGTCTGTGTGTTTATCGCCCCAATCTAAATCTTCAAATATAAATAACGAGTGAGAATTCTACTGATTTCACCGTATTCACCAAATCAAATGATGCCCAAATATTGTCATCAATCTTGTTTGGGTCTGATCCATTTGTACATCTTTTAAACCCTAATTCGAGTATCTGTATTTATCCATATCTTTTTCTGCAAAAAGAAAAGTTTGGAGAAAAAACTCTAATTTTCTTCCTTTAACGTTATCTGATCACGACTTGCCATTCCTATCTCCAGCTCATCCTCCCACGCGTCCTCCTCTCCGTAGCACTTATCCCCGTCGTTCTCTCTTCTAGCCTGTTCTGAGCTGCCGTCGTTCGACAGAGGCATCTCCCCATGGCTCCACCTCCCAGCGCTGTCCCTCACAGTCGCGCCACCCTCCACCCATCTCCCTCGCGCCCAGCTCCATTTTCTCCACTTCCCTGCCATGGCCCCGCGGGCAGGCTCCCTGCTGCTGCTCGTCCGTGGTCTGGAAGCTCCGATTGGTGGGCGCCATCGTCTCCTACCTCCGTCTGAAACACCACATCGAGCTCCCATCGTCGCGCCCCTTCTTGCTCCTCTGCTGGCCATCGCTGCTCCCTGGTGCTCGGACTCGCCAGTCATCGCCCCAGCCGAGATCCCTCCTCAGTATCGCTCGCCCAATCCGAGGGGCACTGGACATGTTTGGGACATGGGAGGTTCAGGCAGCGATGGGTAGAACTACAACACTACAATTTCCATTCAATCAAACTGTTTCTGCTTTATCATGCTATATGCTTCTGTGGAAGCTTTAAATTATTGTGCTGCAGGTCATTTAGCTCAAGTAATTGCTAGCCCAACGGTCATGATATTTGGTTTGGGATTCCTGTGGATGCTTTCGTTTGGCTTTAGCTATGTTTTTCTGGTTGCTTTTACATGTGGTTGCAGAATAATTTTGGCAATTAGAAATCCATGTAGCAAACAACTGATATTCGAAACTGGGGGCAGATCAGAGACAATTCTGGTTGTGTTGGTTTCATCACTTGTGTTTTCAGTGATTTAAGATCTGACTGGTTGGCTATCACTGAACCAAAATAGAAAAACCATAGATGGTCTCTTTGGTAAATGTAGATTTAGCACTTGAAATTTTAAAGTTCAGTCTGATCCTGACCATAGTATGTGCCTATCTTCCGAATTCTACTACCTTCAATTTTGCTAGCCAGAGAACTTTCAGATACTGTGCATTGAAGTTGAAGCTTGATTACTTGGACTGATCTGCTGTTTCGAATACTTTGGATACTCCATGCTAGTTATATGATATTATAGAGCCTAATTAGGAGCTAAACTTGCATACTCACAGTTTTAGACTGCATGTACAGTTTCTGTCGTGCTATTTGTTTGACGAACTAAAGTGCATTTTCTGTAGAAATATACTATACAAAAGTTGTAGATAACTTCTTTATCTTGGTTGTGTTAAAATTTCATGACCATTGGTATAGTAGTTTGGAAGTTATGATTTTTCCAAGTCCAGTTTCAGAATCTGTCCAAATTCTGTACAGGTCCCGAAAATTGGATTGTTTGGCTAAGTTAAAATGAGAATCAGTCATTAGTAATTATAGGAGAATTGTAGTACTTTCCTTAAGCTTTCCAACAAATTTTGGATCACCCTTTTTGGTGATCTATAAATTAAGTTACAGCTGTTTGAGTTAGGATCTCTGAATCTGTCTCAATTTGGACAGCAGAGCCTTTCTCATGTTTTCTGACCTTGATATATATTGAATTAACCTGGGATGTTTATAAATAAATTGTAGACAATTATACTAGATTTCTAAAAAGTATAGGATCACCTAATTTGGATATCTCAAACTCCAGTTATGGAATTTTAAAGTGAGTGGCCGATTTCTGTCCAAATCTGGACAGAAATTGTGTTTAGTACAGTTTGACCTTTCTAAAGGTCGAATCTTGTTATGATGATCATACAAAAGTTGTATAGGACTTTATAAGCTTTCTAGAAAGTCCTAGTTTACTATTTTTAGATGCATATTTTGTGAGTTATGAATAAAACAATTAACCACTGTGCTGCTGTCCAAAATCAGCAGGCATTAAAATGATTTGCTTGGAATTTCTTTTATGTAGGTAACTAGATTTGGTTAATTCTTGTCTTAATAAATGAAGTCTTGTAGTTGCATATAGTTGTTTATTTTCTTTCTTAATACTTGCTTTAGACTTGAATGAATTAAGGATGTAAACACTTTTGTGAAGGTAAATGAATTGTGATTATTTAGGTTTGTGTAAGTATGGTGAGATCAGTGGTACGAAGTAAAATTAAATTAGTCCTTCGTGAGCGATGTTTGGTATAAATAACAATGCGAGAGATAAATTAGCATTTTAGTAATTAGCCGATAAGTTATGTTTAGACTAATTGTGTTAAATGCGTTAGTGTGCTTCTCCCCGTATGTTAGTGCTAGCAGCCGATAGTGGTGAATTTAATTGGATGAATCTTTTGGTATTATACTCTACCTAAGGAAGATAGGACTTGTATTCATTTAAGATTTCTTGATGTTTGAGTTAAATTCGTTTAAACTGGAGAAGCGTACTTGTTGTACTTATGATATCTCGACATCTAGTGTTTCCACATTAGAGATGTAATGCTTTGCTATAATTGTTTTATCCTATTCATTGTAGGATATCTATCTTGTGCTAGTTATACTTGTTCTCATTCATGTGCATTATGCATATCATTCAGGTTCGTTAATTGATCACGTGACGCGGAGGACAAGAGCCGAGTTGATCTCAAAATGATGCTGGTGAACGAACCTAAGGCTAGATGATCTGATTGAGTGCCAGAATGGGAGATGCTCACCAAGTGGTCGTCATTTAACAACACTAACATAGTGTTATCCCAGGCAAGCCCCGGTGCATTTGCCACCTTCTTGTTGTTTTAAAACTTTTATCACTTATATGCTGCATTAGGTGATAGGAGTTGAGTGATGAAACAGTTGATGCATTGCCATTCCTTGGAATTTGATTATCCTCCTTGATACCTGTTTTACAAAAAGAACTAATGAGGCTTAGCCCTGCCTAGAGAATTAAAACTTGTTTCTTTTTAAAAGAATGATGTGTGACACTGGGTATGGGTTTGTTTTATGAAAAAGGACTTGTAATGGTGAGAGCATCATCTGCAGTGATGAATTCATCATTCAAGTATGGTACCTCTGTCAGGTACATGGTTTTGGGAAGGAAATAATAATACGAGACCAGACGTTGAGCAGGAAAGGTCGCCCGTCTGTGTCGATTAAGGACCGTACCGAAAGTAGGCTTGCTGATCTAGGACCCTTTAACTGGCCACATGCCTCATCATGGGTAAGCTTTGCCTCGGTCGGACCAATACCAGAACAGCTCGCACGCACTGGGAGTGGAGAGATGGCGAGAGTAGCTTGTACCCTCCGTGGCAAGAGACTGGAAGGTGGGGTGCTGTACTCTCGGAAACATGGCGGGCACCATGGCGAGAGTAACGTGTACCAACCAGGCCAATGGCTGGACGGTGGAGTGCTGTGCTCTTGGGTCGCGTGAACCCGTTCTGGTCTTGAGAAACCCGTGGGCGAGTTGACATATGCAAGGGTTAAGTGCTACATATGTCGTGTGGTTGGAGATCCTCAGCTGAGTATTAATCGATTCGGATCGCCGAACTTCTCGGATATGAAGACTGGATCACTGCCCTGCATCGTAGATAACAAGTGAAACTAGAGATGCTAAAATAAAGTTAGTGTAGGACAAGTGAATGCTCTAGATTAGGAAAATCTAGATTCAGGTAAAGTACTTAACCTGTGAAGTAAAATTTTAGCATAAGGATCCACTACTAGTAAGCTCTTCTGCAAAATGAGTCTTTGAAATTTGATAAGCTTTACCTTGATTCCCAATAAACCAGCATACCCTTGAGAGTCTTTTCTTTAGTCGGGTAAGTCTTGCTGAGTAATTGCGTACTCAGGGTTTTATTCCCTGTTGTTTTTCAGGTTATAATTTTATTCTGTTGTGGATGCTGCTAAGTGCCGGTGGGCTCGGCCTTCTTATATAGGTGTATCCCATCTTTAGCTTCTTTATTGAGGATTGTCACTTAAGCTAGCATGTATTTTTAAAAACCTATAAATATTTTATACATTTTAAATTGTAATTCTTTTGAATCACTTTCTTTTGTAATCACTCCGATAATTGTATAATGTAAACTTATTGTAACATGTAATCATTTTGCAATAAAGAATTTATTTCCGCTGCAAATGTTGGTGTGTGATTTGTGTTTACTTAATTCTGCGATCTTGGCGGTAAGTCGTTTATCCGGGGTCCTCGGGGCACTCGGACAGATCCTGTTAAGTTGTTTGGTGCACACGCATAGCTGTCTGAGGTCTTTGAGACAAGGACAGGTGCATGTGGGCCCGATAACTTGGGAGGTTCTGCGACAGCTGGTATCGGAGCTTGATTAAGTATGATACGGTCACATACGTATTTTCAAAACAAAATTTTGGTTTTGGAAAATCTATTTTCAGCTAAACACATTGTTTGGTTTTGAAAAACAGATTTGAAAAACTATAATGTTAGCGACATCCTCTGTTAAGCCCTAAGTTAAGGACTACTAGGTGGCTTAGTTCAGAATACTAACCCACAACCTGGGAAGGGTAATGCATACATGTGTAATGTTATTTTTGAGGCCATTCAGTTTTGAATGGATCGACGCTCAAGGTAAGGTGAGATGTGAGAGCATGACCGAACAAACGTCGGTCTAGGAAAGAGCATAAAAAGCGATTGATTATATACATGTTTTACATATGTATATATGAAGGCTGCGATGTGGAGTAATTACTTTTTCGGGATTCAGTACCCCATGGATGTGTATGGGTATACAGACATGGGAATACTGAGAAGTGTAATGTATTTGCAACGACGCACCTACGCTCAGGTAAGAAGGCGAGTTACCATAATGAGCTGCCCTATGGTTAAAGTGTGGCAGCGGCGCCTATGTGTGGCTCGGCGCTTAATGAGGAGCTAGCCTCCATATAGCAATATATGGAGTATAAACTGTGATAAACTGTCATGTGTGAATTGCATCATTGGGAATTGGGCTGTGATGGAATTTTCTGCAGGTACACTAACTTCGAACTCGTATGTGTAGCTGACGACTAGCAATATACCGAGAGAGACGTAGATATGCCACCGATATAGAACGCTATTGCCACGTTATGTTGGCAAAATTGGTGAGGCCGAATAGGACGAACATGCATCCTGATTGCTGCATTGTGTTTGTTGTTTGCGCATAGAGATGCTTCCCTCACCTTTATTCTAATAATAGGTGATGGTGAACGAACATGCTTTTCTCATCTTTATTCTGATAATAAATAATTGGAAAATATAGGAAGTATTACTGTTCTATAAGCAATTTCTAGCTTTGTTTGATGTGTCCTTTAGACATGTGTTTATGTGGTCTGTGTTTCTTCTTAGTTTGACTGATAGTGCAACTTATGTTTATTTTTGTGCCTGTGTGCCGATAGAATATTGGTGACTTGTTTGCATAAACCCAAAATTTGGCCATGTCTTCATCTAGGAGCCATGACCCAAATCGATGTTAATTCCCCGAAGTTTTTTTTTCCCCAGTTTCCAAAAGTGGATGAGTCTGAATTTCTATCGTTACTTTAGGGCCAAGCTTATCTAAATAGGTGTTTAGGTAATCTTCTCGTAGAAAATAAATGGACCGGAGCTTAAGATAAGGATCTCGGGTCTGTGATCTTGACAATTCACTTGTAGCTCTTATGGTCATATTTTCATCCTAAAACATACCTTTGTTCGGTTGGTGCAAGCTGATATCTCTATGTCAGTTTGCATCTCCATCAGGATCACCTTGTTGCTTTCTCAGTCCAACCTAGGAAAGGAGTGCCCAATTAATTTCTTGAATTTAATGCCTTCGATTTCTCATATCTCTCTAAGGCTTCTAAATTTAGACTTATGATTGTGTCCCCTCTATATCTAATCTGACGTTAATCATCGACCTTGTAATCTTTGCGATGGGCATAGAAATATGCTTGGGGCTGAAATAATAGTCTCCCATCGTACTCTCTCATCAACCATTTTAGGTTTTGGCAATCTCGTATTCCTTTCATCGGGCCAGGGCCTATTTGGCTCTCTACCTGTAACCATTCTTATCGGTGTAGTCTCATTTTTCTTGATTTTGGTGGTGACTACCCATATACAGCTTCCCTCCGCTACCCTTGCTACAAAGGTGAAGCCTTGAAGCTTTTTAGTGTTGGAAGACAGATGATTAGTTCTCAAAATGGAGATTGAATTCCCCTGCTGCTGAAATGCAGGAGTTTGTTCATTCGCTTCCTTATTGGATTCATACATCTTCTACACATGTTAGTTTGTCTCGTGTGGAAGAGCTGAATAAATAATCTGATCAAATGAACCCTTATTCAAATGCATGATCTCGTACTCGTAAATGTGAACTCCCAACCTCTGGTTTGCTGATGGGTAATAGGAGGACTTGCTCAATGTCAAAAGTAGTTCAACAAGTTGGTTTTACTAACTTGTAACTGCCCAATGAACAAAGATTGAGTTTAGAGATCGTTTTATTGATTTGCCTGAACTCATTTTGGTTCAACCCACCCTAAAGAAAGTACTTACAAGAATCGAGATTAAGTCGGCCAGTAGCCACCTAATCATCGCTCTAGTCGTGCCTTGATCGCCTCATGGGTGCTTTTCCAGCATGAGTGATTAGGTTGAGTCATGCTTAGTGCTCAATAAAATGGATTGGTTACGAAGGCAACATCTACGGATCCCTTTGTTGGCGATTCTTCGAGTCTCTATCATTTTTCTTGGACTTAGATTTTCTGGCTAACACGAGTTAACTGTGATGCTATTCGACATTCACACCCGTCTCGTGTGCTATGAATTTACCATAACCATTTGTTGGTAAACCCCTTTCTGTGTTTTACCCAAGATGGTGCATCTGATTCTGTTTGGGTAAATTCGCATATCTACCGCCTGCCCAACAGACTCAGATAGTACAGTGTCATCAGAAAAAAAAACAAACTGCACATATGGAACCTTATGTGTTCTTTTGTCAGTTATATCTTGTTTGTTGACGTCTCTAGTTAAACTAAAGTGGTATGTGCTATACCCACTAGAGAAGTAACATTTTGAGATGCTCGTCTTTACTTGAAATTAGTTTATGCTATCCCTATTATGGACAGGGTTATACGCCTCTCTACTCTTAGAAGTCTTTCGTTCTGAATCTCGGGACGAGATTCTTTTAAGGGGGGAAGGCTGTAACGCCCCAGGCGTTTATCCCCCATTCGACAACGACTATGAAATTAAGCACGGGTTATTGGTGATAATAACAATCTCTAAGTCTTAATTTTCTATCCAGAATTTATATTATTCACATCTTTATCTATCCAGATTCTTTCTAAAATTTTTACGAATTTTAGAACGTATTGTTTCAGGGGTTCGCAGGTTTTGTCGTTATTTAAAAATTAAGCGGATCGAGGTAATTAGAACCGAACTGAGTATTCATAATTAATCTGTTTTCCTGTTCAGACTACCAATAAAATTTTCCGGTTTCGAACCAAATTAAGCACAGTCTTAATATATCGACTCTGATGTCGTTTGGTTCGGTCTGTGTGTTTATCGCCCCAATCTAAATCTTCAAATATAAATAACGAGTGAGAATTCTACTGATTTCACCGTATTCACCAAATCAAATGATGCCCAAATATTGTCATCAATCTTGTTTGGGTCTGATCCATTTGTACATCTTTTAAACCCTAATTCGAGTATCTGTATTTATCCATATCTTTTTCTGCAAAAAGAAAAGTTTGGAGAAAAAACTCTAATTTTCTTCCTTTAACGTTATCTGATCACGACTTGCCATTCCTATCTCCAGCTCATCCTCCCACGCGTCCTCCTCTCCGTAGCACTTATCCCCGTCGTTCTCTCTTCTAGCCTGTTCTGAGCTGCCGTCGTTCGACAGAGGCATCTCCCCATGGCTCCACCTCCCAGCGCTGTCCCTCACAGTCGCGCCACCCTCCACCCATCTCCCTCGCGCCCAGCTCCATTTTCTCCACTTCCCAGCCATGGCCCCGCGGGCAGGCTCCCTGCTGCTGCTCGTCCGTGGTCTGGAAGCTCCGATTGGTGGGCGCCATCGTCTCCTACCTCCGTCTGAAACACCACATCGAGCTCCCATCGTTGCGCCCCTTCTTGCTCCTCTGCTGGCCATCGCTGCTCCCTGGTGCTCGGACTCGCCAGTCATCGCCCCAGCCGAGATCCCTCCTCAGTATCGCTCGCCCAATCCGAGGGGCACTGGACATGTTTGGGACATGGGAGGTTCAGGCAGCGATGGGTAGAACTACAACACTACAATTTCCATTCAATCAAACTGTTTCTGCTTTATCATGCTATATGCTTCTGTGGAAGCTTTAAATTATTGTGCTGCAGGTCATTTAGCTCAAGTAATTGCTAGCCCAACGGTCATGATATTTGGTTTGGGATTCCTGTGGATGCTTTCGTTTGGCTTTAGCTATGTTTTTCTGGTTGCTTTTACATGTGGTTGCAGAATAATTTTGGCAATTAGAAATCCATGTAGCAAACAACTGATATTCGAAACTGGGGGCAGATCAGAGACAATTCTGGTTGTGTTGGTTTCATCACTTGTGTTTTCAGTGATTTAAGATCTGACTGGTTGGCTATCACTGAACCAAAATAGAAAAACCATAGATGGTCTCTTTGGTAAATGTAGATTTAGCACTTGAAATTTTAAAGTTCAGTCTGATCCTGACCATAGTATGTGCCTATCTTCCGAATTCTACTACCTTCAATTTTGCTAGCCAGAGAACTTTCAGATACTGTGCATTGAAGTTGAAGCTTGATTACTTGGACTGATCTGCTGTTTCGAATACTTTGGATACTCCATGCTAGTTATATGATATTATAGAGCCTAATTAGGAGCTAAACTTGCATACTCACAGTTTTAGACTGCATGTACAGTTTCTGTCGTGCTATTTGTTTGACGAACTAAAGTGCATTTTCTGTAGAAATATACTATACAAAAGTTGTAGATAACTTCTTTATCTTGGTTGTGTTAAAATTTCATGACCATTGGTATAGTAGTTTGGAAGTTATGATTTTTCCAAGTCCAGTTTCAGAATCTGTCCAAATTCTGTACAGGTCCCGAAAATTGGATTGTTTGGCTAAGTTAAAATGAGAATCAGTCATTAGTAATTATAGGAGAATTGTAGTACTTTCCTTAAGCTTTCCAACAAATTTTGGATCACCCTTTTTGGTGATCTATAAATTAAGTTACAGCTGTTTGAGTTAGGATCTCTGAATCTGTCTCAATTTGGACAGCAGAGCCTTTCTCATGTTTTCTGACCTTGATATATATTGAATTAACCTGGGATGTTTATAAATAAATTGTAGACAATTACACTAGATTTCTAAAAAGTATAGGATCACCTAATTTGGATATCTCAAACTCCAGTTATGGAATTTTAAAGTGAGTGGCCGATTTCTGTCCAAATCTGGACAGAAATTGTGTTTAGTACAGTTTGACCTTTCTAAAGGTCGAATCTTGTTATGATGATCATACAAAAGTTGTATAGGACTTTATAAGCTTTCTAGAAAGTCCTAGTTTACTATTTTTAGATGCATATTTTGTGAGTTATGAATAAAACAATTAACCACTGTGCTGCTGTCCAAAATCAGCAGGCATTAAAATGATTTGCTTGGAATTTCTTTTATGTAGGTAACTAGATTTGGTTAATTCTTGTCTTAATAAATGAAGTCTTGTAGTTGCATATAGTTGTTTATTTTCTTTCTTAATACTTGCTTTAGACTTGAATGAATTAAGGATGTAAACACTTTTGTGAAGGTAAATGAATTGTGATTATTTAGGTTTGTGTAAGTATGGTGAGATCAGTGGTACGAAGTAAAATTAAATTAGTCCTTCGTGAGCGATGTTTGGTATAAATAACAATGCGAGAGATAAATTAGCATTTTAGTAATTAGCCGATAAGTTATGTTTAGACTAATTGTGTTAAATGCGTTAGTGTGCTTCTCCCCGTATGTTAGTGCTAGCAGCCGATAGTGGTGAATTTAATTGGATGAATCTTTTGGTATTATACTCTACCTAAGGAAGATAGGACTTGTATTCGTTTAAGATTTCTTGATGTTTGAGTTAAATTCGTTTAAACTGGAGAAGCGTACTTGTTGTACTTATGATATCTCGACATCTAGTGTTTCCACATTAGAGATGTAATGCTTTGCTATAATTGTTTTATCCTATTCATTGTAGGATATCTATCTTGTGCTAGTTATACTTGTTCTCATTCATGTGCATTATGCATATCATTCAGGTTCGTTAATTGATCACGTGACACGGAGGACAAGAGCCGAGTTGATCTCAAAATGATGCTGGTGAACGAACCTAAGGCTAGATGATCTGATTGAGTGCCAGAATGGGAGATGCTCACCAAGTGGTCGTCATTTAACAACACTAACATAGTGTTATCCCAGGCAAGCCCCGGTGCATTTGCCACCTTCTTGTTGTTTTAAAACTTTTATCACTTATATGCTGCATTAGGTGATAGGAGTTGAGTGATGAAACAGTTGATGCATTGCCATTCCTTGGAATTTGATTATCCTCCTTGATACCTGTTTTACAAAAAGAACTAATGAGGCTTAGCCCTGCCTAGAGAATTAAAACTTGTTTCTTTTTAAAAGAATGATGTGTGACACTGGGTATGGGTTTGTTTTATGAAAAAGGACTTGTAATGGTGAGAGCATCATCTGCAGTGATGAATTCATCATTCAAGTATGGTACCTCTGTCAGGTACATGGTTTTGGGAAGGAAATAATAATATGAGACCAGACGTTGAGCAGGAAAGGTCGCCTGTCTGTGTCGATTAAGGACCGTACCGAAAGTAGGCTTGCTGATCTAGGACCCTTTAACTGGCCACATGCCTCATCATGGGTAAGCTTTGCCTCGGTCGGACCAATACCAGAACAGCTCGCACGCACTGGGAGTGGAGAGATGGCGAGAGTAGCTTGTACCCTCCGTGGCAAGAGACTGGAAGGTGGGGTGCTGTACTCTCGGAAACATGGCGGGCACCATGGCGAGAGTAACGTGTACCAACCAGGCCAATGGCTGGACGGTGGAGTGCTGTGCTCTTGGGTCGCGTGAACCCGTTCTGGTCTTGAGAAACCCGTGGGCGAGTTGACATATGCAAGGGTTAAGTGCTACATATGTCGTGTGGTTGGAGATCCTCAGCTGAGTATTAATCGATTCGGATCGCCGAACTTCTCGGATATGAAGACTGGATCACTGCCCTGCATCGTAGATAACAAGTGAAACTAAAGATGCTAAAATAAAGTTAGTGTAGGACAAGTGAATGCTCTAGATTAGGAAAATCTAGATTCAGGTAAAGTACTTAACCTGTGAAGTAAAATTTTAGCATAAGGATCCACTACTAGTAAGCTCTTCTGCAAAATGAGTCTTTGAAATTTGATAAGCTTTACCTTGATTCCCAATAAACCAGCATACCCTTGAGAGTCTTTTCTTTAGTCGGGTAAGTCTTGCTGAGTAATTGCGTACTCAGGGTTTTATTCCCTATTGTTTTTCAGGTTATAATTTTATTCTGTTGTGGATGCTGCTAAGTGCCGGTGGGCTCGGCCTTCTTATATAGGTGTATCCCATCTTTAGCTTCTTTATTGAGGATTGTCACTTAAGCTAGCATGTATTTTTAAAAACCTATAAATATTTTATACATTTTAAATTGTAATTCTTTTGAATCACTTTCTTTTGTAATCACTCCGATAATTGTATAATGTAAACTTATTGTAACATGTAATCATTTTGCAATAAAGAATTTATTTCCGCTGCAAATGTTGGTGTGTGATTTGTGTTTACTTAATTCTGCGATCTTGGCGGTAAGTCGTTTATCCGGGGTCCTCGGGGCACTCGGACAGATCCTGTTAAGTTGTTTGGTGCACACGCATAGCTGTCTGAGGTCTTTGAGACAAGGACAGGTGCATGTGGGCCCGATAACTTGGGAGGTTCTGCGACAGAGTGAGCTTCTCTTCTCAATCAAACGGGACACTAAGTCCCCGCAAGGACCACCCCACAATTGGTGTCTCTTGCCTTGGTTACAATTGAGTTGATCACAAGAAAGAATGAGAAAGAAAAGAAGCAATCCAAGCGCAAGAGCTCAAATGAACACAAGTCACTCTCTCACTAGTCACTAGTTGATTGGAATGATCTTTTGGACTTGGGAGAGGATTTGATCTCTTTGGTGTGTCTTGTATTGAATGCTATAGCTCTTGTAAGGTGTAGGAAGTCTGAAAACTTGGATGCAATGAATGGTGGGTGGTTGGGGTATTTATAGCCCCAACAACCAAACTAGCCGTTTGGTGGAGGCTGCTGTCGAATGGCGCACCGGACAGTCCGGTGCACCACCGGACACTATCCGGTGCGCCAGCCACGTCACCCAACCGTTAGGGTTTGACCGTTGGAGCTTCTGTCTTCTGGGTCACCGGACAGTCCGGTGTTGCACCGGACAGTCACTGTACACTGTCCGGTGCGCCTTCTAACGCTGCTCTGACTCTGGCGCGCACTGTAGCGCATTGAATGCGTTCTGCAGACGACCGTTGGTGCGAAGTAGCCGTTGCTCCGCTGGCACACCGGACAGTCCGGTGAATTATAGCGGAGCGGCCTCCAGAATTCCCGAGACTGGTAAGTTTGGAGTTGGATTCCCTGGTGCACCGGACACTGTCTGGTGGCACACCGGACAGTCCGGTGCGCCAGACCAGGGCTGCCTTCGGTTTAACTTTGCTCCTTTTATTTGAACCCTTTCTTCTGACTTGCATTGTTTTGTTGTGAACCTTTGGCACCTGTAGAACACTTTTTCTAGAGCAAACTAGTTAGTCCAATAATTTGTGTTGGGCAATTCAACCACCAAAATTCTTATTAGAAAAGGTTTGACCCTTTCAATCTCCCCCTTTTTGGTGATTGATGCCAACACAAGCCAAAGCAAATATAAAAGTGCATAATTGAACTAGTTTGCATAATGTAAGTGCAAAGGTTGCTTAGAGTTGAAACCAATATACTTATCTCAATAGATGTGCTTGGATGGTTTTCTTCTTTATTAAAATTTTGGACCACATTTGCACGACGAGTTTTGTTTTTGCAAATCCTTTGTAAAATTCTTTTCAAAATCATTTTGCAAATAGTCAAAGGTATATGAATAAGATTGAAGAAAGCATTCTCAAGATTTGAAATTTTCTCCCCTATCTCAAATGCTTTTCCTTTGACTAAAACAAAAACTCCCCCTAAATAAAATTCTCCTCTTAGTGTTCAAGAGGGTTTTGCAATTTTTGAAGATACTACTTTCTCCCCCTTTTGAACACAATAAGATATCAAATTGAAAAGTTTATTTTTAAATTTGGTGGTGGTGCGGTCCTTTTGCTTTGGGCTCATACTTTCTCCCCCTTTGGCATGAATCGCCAAAAATGGATACTTGTGAGTGAGATATAAGCCCTTGTTCAAACTTTGTCCCCCTTTGGCATACACAAAAATATGAGTGAAGATTATACCAAAGTGGAGAACGAAGCGGAGTACCGGCAAACACAATTGGAGTTGAGTGGAAGCGCCTTCTTGCCGACTACTCCATTTCCCTTTCAATACCTATGACTAAGCATAATATGATACTTGAAAACACATTAGTCATAGACATAAAAAGAGATATGATCAAAGGTATATAAATGAGCTATGTGTGCAAGGAATCAATCAAAATTCCTATAATCAAGAATATTTAGCTCATTCCTGAGAGCACCTAGAGGGGGGGGGGTGAATAGGTGATCCTGTAAAACTTCAAAAACTTATAGCCACAAAAATTTGGTTAATTGTTAGCACAATAATTGCCAAGTGGCTAAAGAGGAATCCTCAACAAAACACAATAACCAACAAGGATCAATCACAGAGATGGCACGGTGGTTATCCCGTGGTTCGGCCAAGACCAACGCTTGCCTACTCCACGTTGTGGCGTCCCAACGGACGAGGGTTGCAATCAACCCCTCTCAAGCGGTCCAAAGACCTACTTGAATGCCACGGTGTTTTGTTTGCTTTTTCTCAATCCCGTTTGCGAGGAATCTCCACAACTTGGAGCCTCTCGCCCTTACACTTGAAATTCACAAAGAACACGGAGCAAGGGAGGGATTAGCAACGCACACAAGACACAAGAGTCAGAGTGTCAACACGCACACAAATCGCAACAAGAGCTCGCAACACGACTCAATGAGTTCACAACTCCACAAGAGCTCTATATGCTATCACAATGAAACGAATGCGCGAAATCTATGTCTTGGTGCTTAGAAATGTTGTAGGAATGCTTGGTATACTCCTCCATGCGCCTAGGGGTCCCTTTTATAGCCCCAAGGCAGCTAGGAGCCGTTGAGAGCAATCAGGGAAGGCAATTCTTGCCTTCTGTCGTCTGGCGCAGCGGACAGTCCGGTGCACACCGGACACTGTCCGGTGCCAGATTTCTTTCCTTAAATGGCGAAGCCGACCGTTGGAAGACCTGGAGCCGTTGGACAGTCCGGTGCCCCCTTCTAGCCGTTGGCTCGGCCACGTGTCCCGCGCAGATCGCGCGGCCGACCGTTGGCCCGGCCGACCGTTGGCTCACCGGACAGTCCGGTGCACACCGGACAGTCCGGTGAATTATAGCCGTACGTCGCCGGTGAATTCCCAAGAGCGGCCAGTTCGCTCGAACCAGCCTGGCGCGCCGGACACTGTCCGGTGCACCACCGGACAGTCCGGTGCTCCCAGACTCAGCAGATTCTTGGCTGCTCGAGCCAAGACATTTCCAATTGGATTTTTCCTGTTTCCAGCACTTAGACACAATACATTAGTCCATAAAACAATGTACTAAGTCTGAGAAACATACCTTTATCCTTGATTTGTACTTTGTCCACCTCTTTACACTTAGGCACTTGTGTTGGACACTAAATCACCAAAACACTTAGAAATGGCCCAAGGGCACATTTCCCTTTCAATCTCCCCCTTTTTGGTGATTTATGCCAACACAACATAAAGCAAGTAGAACAAGTACAAAAACAATTCAAATTAGAACTCAAAATTGTTTTGATTCAATTTGACATATATGGATCACTCTATGCCACCACTTGTTTTGTTTTTGCAAATCAAACTCAAATTCCTATCTCTAAGTCAAAACCACTTGTAGAGACATAAAGAGAGGTTTTCCAAAGAAATTTGATCAAGGATTTCAAAAACTCCCCCTTTTTTTTCCCATAATCAACACTTCTCCCCACAAGAGGCCAACTTTTGACATAAAAGACAATAAAAGAGTTTTGACAAATCAAAAGCTCTAATCTACTATTTTCAAAATTTCTCAAGTGGTAGCTGATCCATTTATTGCTTTGGCCTTTATTTTCTCCCCCTTTGGCATCAAGCACCAAAACGGGATCAATCTTGGCCCTTTAACCCCATTGCCTCACCAAAATTTTCAAATAAGAACACAAAGGCAATAGGAGTATAAAGATGAACTTGGAAAAGTTACTCTTTCTCATCGGAGTGCAGTGGAAGTTTTGCATGGTCCAAGTCCACCTTTTCCCTTTCAATTCTCCTTGGAGACTAAAACAACCAAACTCAAGTACATGGTTAGTCTCAAAGGGTCAAGTTGTAGCACAGCTCCCCCTAAATATGTGCATCACTTGCAAAAAGGACTTGTGAGGTCCAGGGAGTGTTTGTACAACTTGAGCACCACAATAAGCAACAAAATGCAGAATGAACATGATCAAAGACATAAACACATATATGCTACAATTCAATCCAAGTTCCGCGAATCTAAGATATTGAGCTCACTACGCAGCCTGCAAAAGGTCTTCTCATCTAGAGGTTTGGTAAAGATATCGGCTAGCTGGTTCTCGGTGCTAACATGAAACACTTCGATATCTCCCTTTTGCTGGTGGTCTCTCAAAAAGTGATGCCGGATGTCAATGTGCTTTGTGCGGCTGTGCTCAACAGGATTTTCCGCTATTCGGATAGCACTCTCATTGTCACATAGGAGTGGGACTTTGCTCAGATTGTAGCCAAAGTCCCGGAGGGTTTGCCTCATCCAAAGCAGTTGCGCGCAACACTGTCCTGCGGCAACGTACTCGGCCTCAGTGGTGGATAGGGCAACGGAGGTTTGTTTCTTAGAGTTCCATGACACCAGGGACCTTCCTAAGAATTGGCACGTCCCCGATGTACTCTTCCTATCGACCTTACATCCAGCATAGTCGGAATCCGAGTACCCAATTAAGTCAAAGTTAGACCCCTTTGGATACCAGATCCCGAAGCAAGGCGTAGCGACTAAATATCTAAGAATTCGCTTCACAGCCACTAAGTGACACTCCTTAGGATCGGATTGAAATCTAGCACACATGCATACGCTAAGCATAATATCCGGTCTACTAGCACATAGATAAAGCAAAGAACCTATCATGGACCGGTATGCTTTTTGATCAACGGACTTACCACCTTTGTTGAGGTCGGTGTGTCCGTCAGTTCCCATCGGCGTCTTTGCGGGCTTGGCGTCCTTCATCCCAAACTGCTTTAGCAAGTCTTGCGTGTACTTCGTTTGGGAGATGAAAGTGCCTTCCTTGAGTTGCTTCACTTGAAACCCAAGGAAGTAGTTCAACTCGCCCATCATCGACATCTCGAATTTCTGCGTCATCACCCTGCTAAACTCTTCACAAGACTTTTGGTTAGTAGAGCCAAATATTATGTCATCGACATAAATTTGGCACACAAAAAGATCACCATCGCAAGTCTTAGTAAAAAGAGTTGGATCGGCTTTCCCGACCTTGAAAGCATTAGCAATTAAAAAATCTCTAAGGCATTCATACCATGCTCTTGGGGCTTGCTTAAGTCCATAGAGCGCCTTAGAGAGCTTACACACGTGGTCGGGGTACCGTTCATCCTCAAAGCCAGGGGGTTGCTCCACGTACACCTCCTCCTTGATCGGCCCGTTGAGGAAAGCGCTCTTCACATCCATTTGGTACAACCTGAAAGAATGGTGAGCGGCATATGCTAGCAAGATACGAATTGATTCTAGCCTAGCCACGGGAGCAAAAGTCTCCTTAAAGTCCAAACCTGCGACTTGGGCATAACCTTTTGCCACAAGCCGAGCCTTGTTCCTTGTCACCACCCCGTGCTCGTCCTGTTTGTTGCGGAACACCCACTTGGTTCCCACAACATTTTGCTTGGGGCGAGGCACCAGTGTCCAAACTTCATTGCTCTTGAAATTGTTGAGTTCCTCCTGCATGGCCAACACCCAGTCCGGATCTAGCAAGGCCTCTTCTACCCTGAAAGGCTCAATAGAAGAGACAAAAGAGTAATGCTCACAAAAATTAACTAATCTTGAACGAGTAGTTACTCCCTTGCTAATATCACCCAAAATTTGGTCGACAGGATGATCCCTTTGGATCGTCGCTCGAACTTGGGTTGGAGGTGCCTGAGGTGCTTCTTCCTCTTCAATTTGAACATCCTGTGCTCCCCCTTGATCATGCGCCTCCACTTGAGGTACCTGTTCATCATCCTGGGTTGGGGGATGCACCATAGTTGAGGAAGACAGTTGATCTTGCTCCAAATGTTCCTGAGGCCGTACATCTCCAATCGCCATGGTGCGTATTTCGGCCGTTGGAACGTCTTCTTCATCTACATCATCAAGATCAACAACTTGCTCTCTTGGAGAGCCATTAGTCTCATCAAATACAACGTCGCTAGAGACTTCAACCAAACCCGATGATTTGTTGAAGACCCTATACGCCTTTGTATTTGAATCATAACCTAATAAAAACCCTTCTACGGCTTTGGGAGCAAATTTGGAATTCCTACCCTTCTTCACTAGAATGTAGCATTTACTCCCAAATACACGAAAGTACGATATATTGGGTTTGTTACCAGTTAGCAGCTCATATGAAGTCTTCTTGAGGAGGCGGTGAAGGTAGACCCTGTTGATGGCGTGGCAAGCCGTGTTCACGGCTTCCGACCAAAAGCACTCGGGGGTCTTGAACTCTCCAAGCATAGTCCTCGCCATATCTATGAGCGTCCTGTTCTTCCTCTCTACCACACCATTTTGCTGAGGTGTGTAGGGAGCGGAGAACTCGTGCTTGATCCCCTCCTCCTCAAGGAACTCCTCCACTTGAAGATTCTTGAATTCAGACCCGTTGTCGCTCCTTATCTTCTTCACCTTGAGCTCAAATTCATTTTGAGCTCTCCTGAGGAAGCGCTTGAGGATCCCTTGGGTTTCAGACTTATCCTGCAAAAAGAACACCCAAGTGAAGCGGGAAAAGTCATCAACAATAACTAAACCATACTTACTTCCTCCTATGCTTAGATAGGCGACGGGTCCGAAGAGGTCCATATGCAGCAGCTCCAGAGGTCTTGACGTGGTCATCAAATTCTTGTTGTGATGTGCTCCTCCCACTTGTTTACCTGCTTGACAAGCTGCACAAGGTCTATCTTTTTCGAAATGAACATTGGTTAGACCTATCACGTGTTCTCCCTTTAGAAGCTTGTGGATGTTCTTCATCCCCACATGTGCTAAGCGGCGATGCCACAACCAGCCCATGCAAGTCTTAGCCATTAAGCATGCATCTAGACCGACCTCTTCTTTTGCAAAATCAACTAAGTAAAGTTTGTCGTCTAGTACACCCTTAAAAGCTAGTGAACCATCACATCTTCTAAAGACAGACACATCTACATTGGTAAATAAACAATTATATCCCATATTACATAATTGACTAACAGATAGTAAATTATATCCAAGAGACTCTACTAAAAACACATTAGAGATAGAGTGCTCATTGGAGATTGCAATTTTACCTAGCCCTTTTACCTTGCCTTGATTCCCATCACCGAATATTATTGAATCTTGGGAATCTTTGTTTTTAACGTAGGAGGTGAACATCTTCTTCTCCCCCGTCATATGGTTTGTGCATCCGCTGTCAATAATCCAGCTTGAACCCCCGGATGCATAAACCTGCAAGGCAAATTTAGGCTTGGGTCTTAGGTACCCAACTCATGTTGGGTCCTACAAGGTTAGCACAAATATCCTTAGGGACCCAAATGCAAGTTTTGTCTCCCTTGCATCTTGCCCCTAATTTTCTAGCAACTATCTTCCTATCCTTTCTACAAATAGCAAAAGAAGCATTTAAAGCATGATATATTGTAGAAGGTTCATTTACTTTCCTAGGAACATTAACAACATTTCTCCTAGGCATATTATGAACAACATTTCTCCTACCAACATTTCTATCATGCACATAAGAAGAACTAGAAGCAAACATGGCATGAGAATCAAAGGCATTATATGCATTACAACTCCTATAAGCATTTCTAGATTGTCTCCTATCATGGTACATAAAGGCATGGTTCGTTTGCACACTACTAGCCATAGGGGCCTTCCCTTTCTCCTTAGCGGAGATGGGAGCCTTATGGCTTGTCAAGTTCTTGGCTTCCCTCTTGTAGCCAAGTCCATCCTTAATTGAGGGGTGTCTACCAGTCGTGTAGGCATCCCTTGCAAATTTTAGCTTGTCAAATTCATTCTTGCTAGTCTTAAGTTGGGCATTAAGACTAGCTAATTCCTCATTTAATTTGGAAATTGAAACTAAATGATCACTACAAGCATCAATGTCAAAATCTTTACACCTATTACAAGTTTCAACAATTTCTACACAAGAATTAGATTTACTAGCTACTTCTAGTTTAGCATTTAAATCATCATTAAAACCTTTTAACGTAGCAATAGTTTCATGACAAGAAGATAATTCACTAGAGAGCATTTCATTCCTTTTAATTTCAAGAGCAAGAGATTTTTGTGCACTAACAAATTTATCATGCTCCTCATATAAAAGATCCTCTTGTTTTTCTAGTAATCTATTCTTGTCATTCAAAGCATCAATCAACTCATTAATCTTATCAATTTTAGATCTATCTAATCCCTTGAATAAGCATGAGTAATCTATCTCATCATCATCACTAGACTCATCCTCACTTAAAGAAGCATAAGTACTAGTATCATGAGTGCTTACTTTCTTCTCTCTTGCCATGAGGCAAGTGTGACGCTCGTTTGGGAAGAGGGATGAGTTGTTGAAGGCGGTGGCGGCGAGTCCTTCATTGTCGGAGTCGGAGGAGGAGCAATCTAAATCCCACTCCTTGCCTAGATGTGCCTCGCCCTTTACCTTCTTGTATGCCTTCTTCTTCTCCCTCTTGCTCCCTTGGTCCTGTTCACTATCATTGTCGGGACAGTTAGCAATAAAATGACCAAGCTTACCGCATTTGAAGCATGAGCGCTTCCCCTTGGCTTTGGTCTTGCTTGGCTGTCCCTTGCGACCTTTAAGCGCCGTCTTGAATCTTTTGATGATGAGGGCCATCTCTTCATCATTAAGTCCGGCCGCCTCAATCTGTGCCACCTTGCTAGGTAGCGCCTCCTTGCTTCTTGTTGCCTTGAGAGCAAGGGGTTGCGGCTCGTTGATTGGACCATTCAAGGCGTCGTCCACGTACCTCACCTCCTTGATCATCATTCGCCCGCTAACAAATTTTCCGAGGACTTCTTCGGGTGACATTTTGGTGTACCTGGGATTCTCACGAATATTATTCACCAAATGAGGATCAAGAACGGTAAAGGACCTTAGCATCAGTCGGACGACGTCGTGGTCCGTCCATCGCGTGCTTCCGTAGCTCCTTATTTTGTTCATAAGGGTCTTGAGCCGGTTGTATGTTTGAGTTGGCTCCTCGCCCCTTATCATCGCGAACCTTCCAAGCTCGCCCTCCACCAACTCCATTTTGGTGAGCAAGGTGACGTCGTTCCCCTCATGATAGATCTTGAGGGTGTCCCAGATCTGCTTGGCATTGTCCAAGCCGCTCACCTTGTGATACTCGTCCCTATACAAAGAGGCTAGCAACACAGTAGTAGCTTGTGCATTCTTATGAATCTGTTCATTAATAAACACAGGACTATCCGAGCTATCAAATTTCATTCCACTTTCCACAATCTCCCAAATGCTTGGATGGAGAGAAAACAGGTGAGTACGCATTTTGTGGCTCCAAAATCCGTAGTCCTCTCCATCAAAGTGAGGGGGCTTGCCAAGTGGAATGGGGAGCAATTGAGCATTTGAGCTATGCGGAATGCGCGAATAATCGAAAGAAAAGTTTGAGTTAACCGTCTTTCGTCTGTCGTAGTCGTCGTTGTCCTTTTGGGAGGAGGAAGATTCGTCGCTGTCGTAGTAGACAATTTCCTTGATGCGCCTTGTCTTCTTCTTCCTCCTGTCTTTTCTTTTGTGGCCCGAGCCTGAGTCGGTGGGCCTGTCATCATTGGGCTCGTTGACAAAGGACTCCTTCTCCTTGTCGTTGATCACCATCCCCTTGCCCTTAGGATCCATCTCTTCGGGCGGTTAGTCCCTTTCTTGAAGAGAATGGCTCTGATACCAATTGAGAGCACCTAGAGGGGGGGGGGTGAATAGGTGATCCTGTAAAACTTCAAAAACTTATAGCCACAAAAATTTGGTTAATTGTTAGCACAATAATTGCCAAGTGGCTAAAGAGGAATCCTCAACAAAACACAATAACCAACAAGGATCAATCACAGAGATGGCACGGTGGTTATCCCGTGGTTCGGCCAAGACCAACGCTTGCCTACTCCACGTTGTGGTGTCCCAACGGACGAGGGTTGCAATCAACCCCTCTCAAGCGGTCCAAAGACCTACTTGAATACCACGGTGTTTTGTTTGCTTTTTCTCAATCCCGTTTGTGAGGAATCTCCACAACTTGGAGCCTCTCGCCCTTACACTTGAAATTCACAAAGAACACGGAGCAAGGGAGGGATTAGCAATGCACACAAGACACAAGAGTCAGAGTGTCAACACGCACACAAATCGCAACAAGAGCTCGCAACACGACTCAATGAGTTCACAACTCCACAAGAGCTCTATATGCTATCACAATGAAACGAATGCGCGAAATCTATGTCTTGGTGCTTAGAAATGTTGTAGGAATGCTTGGTATACTCCTCCATGCGCCTAGGGGTCCCTTTTATAGCCCCAAGGCAGCTAGGAGCCGTTGAGAGCAATCAGGGAAGGCAATTCTTGCCTTCTGTCGTCTGGCGCACCGGACACTGTCCGGTGCACACCGGACACTGTCCGGTGCCAGATTTCTTTCCTTAAATGGCGAAGCCGACCGTTGGCAGACCTGGAGCCGTTGGCGCACCGGACATGTCCGGTGCACACCGGACAGTCCGGTGCCCCCTTCTAGCCGTTGGCTCGGCCACGTGTCCCGCGCAGATCGCGTGGCCGACCGTTGGCCCGGCCGACCGTTGGCTCACCGGACAGTCCGGTGCACACCGGACAGTCCGGTGAATTATAGCCGTACGTCGCCGGTGAATTCCCGAGAGCGGCCAGTTCGCTCGAACCAGCCTGGCGCACCGGACACTGTCCGGTGCACCACCGGACAGTCCGGTGCTCCTAGACTCAGCAGATTCTTGGCTGCTCGAGCCAAGACATTTCCAATTGGATTTTTCCTATTTCCAGCACTTAGACATAATACATTAGTCCATAAAACAATGTACTAAGTCTGAGAAACATACCTTTATCCTTGATTTGTACTTTGTCCACCTCTTTACACATAGGCACTTGTGTTGGACACTAAATCACCAAAACACTTAGAAATGGCCCAAGGGCACATTTCCCTTTCAATTCCTAAGTTTGGTAAAAGATTGCTCATCTAAAGGCTTGGTAAAGATATCGGCCAATTGATCTTTGGTGTTTATATAGGCTATCTCGATATCCCCCTTTTGTTGGTGATCTCTCAAAAAATGATACCGAATAGCTATGTGCTTAGTGCGGCTGTGTTCAACGGGATTATCCGCCATGCGGATTGCACTCTCATTGTCACATAGGAGAGGGACTTTGCTAAACTTGTAGCCATAGTCCCTAAGGGTTTGCCTCATCCAAAGCAATTGCGCGCAACAGTGGCCTGCGGCAATATACTCGGCTTCGGTGGTAGAAAGAGCTACTGAGTTTTGTTTCTTTGAAGCCCAAGACACCAGGGATCTTCCCAGAAACTGACAAGTCCCTGATGTGCTCTTCCTGTTAATCTTACACCCTGCTCAATCAGCATCGGAATATCCTAATAAATCAAATAAGGATCCCTTGGGGTACCAAAGACCAAACTTAGGTGTTTGAACTAAATATCTCAAGATTCGCTTCACGGCCCTAAGATGAACTTCCTTAGGGTCAGCTTGGAACCTTGCACACATGCATACGGAGAGCATAATGTCCGGTCGAGAAGCACATAAATAGAGTAAAGAACCTATCATCGACCGGTATACCTTTTGATCTACGGATTTACCTCCCATGTCAAGGTCGAGATGCCCATTGGTTCCCATGGGTGTCTTGATGGGCTTGGCATCCTTCATTCCAAACTTGGTAAGAATATCTTGAATGTACTTCGTTTGGCTAATGAAGGTGCCCTCTTGGAGTTGCTTGACTTGAAATCCTAGAAAATACTTCAACTCCCCCATCATAGACATCTCGAATTTTTGAATCATGATCCTACTAAACTTCTCACAAATAGATTTGTTAGTAGACCCAAATATGATATTATCAACATAAATTTGGCATACGAACAAATCATTCTCAATGGTTTTAGTGAATAAAGTAGGATCGGCCTTTCCGACTTTGAGGCCATTAGTGATAAGAAAATCTCTTAGACATTCATACCATGCTCTTGGGGCTTGCTTAAGCCCATAAAGCGCCTTACAGAGTTTGTAAACATGGTTAGGATACTCACTATCTTCAAAGCCGGGAGGTTGCTCAACATAGACCTCTTCCTTGATGGTCCGTTGAGGAAGGCACTCTTCACGTCCATTTAGTAGAGCTTAAAGTCATGGTGAGTAGCATAGGCAAGTAATATTCGAATTGACTCAAGCCTAGCTACGGGTGCATAGGTTTCACCGAAATCCAAACCTTCAACTTGTGAATACCCTTTGGCCACAAGTCGTGCCTTGTTCCTTGTCACCACACCATGCTCATCATGTTTGTCGCGGAAGACCCACTTGGTTCCTACAACATTTTGGTTAGGACGTGGAACTAAATGCCATACCTCATTCCTTTTGAAATTGTTGAGCTCCTCTTGCATCGCCAGCACCCAATCTGAATCTTGAAGTGCTTCCTCTACCCTGTGTGGCTCAATAGAGGAAACAAACGAGTAGTGTTCACAAAAATGAGCAACACGAGATCGAGTAGTTACCCCCTTGTGAATGTCTCCTAAAATGGTGTTCACGGGGTGATCTCGTTGAATTGCTTGGTGGACTCTTGGGTGTGGCGGCCTTGGAACTTGCTCATCCTCCTTGTCTTTATTAATTGCATCTCCCCCTTGATCATTGCCGTCTTCTTGAGGTGGCTCATCTTCTTGATCTTCTTCTTCATCATCTTGAGCCTCATCCTCATCTTGAGTTGGTGGAGATGCTTGCATGGAGGAGGATGGTTGATCTTGTGCTTGAATGGGCTCTTCGGATTCCTTAGGACACACATCCTCAATGGACATGTTCCTTAGCGCGACGCATGGAGCCTCTTCATCATCTAGTTCATCAAGATCAACTTGCTCTACTTGAGAGCCGTTAGTCTCATCAAACACAATGTCACAAGAAACTTCAACTAGTCCAGTGGACTTGTTAAAGACTCTATATGCCCTTGTGTTTGAATTAGTAAAAAGCCTTCTACAGCCTTAGGAGCAAATTTGGATTTTCTACCTCTTTTAACAAGAATAAAACATTTGCTACCAAAGACTCTAAAATATGAAACATTTGGCTTTTTACCGGTGAGGAGTTCGTATGATGTCTTCTTGAGGATTCGGTGTAGATATAACCGGTTGATGGCGTAGCAAGCGGTGTTGACCGCCTCGGCCCAAAACCGATCCGAAGTCTTGTACTCATCAAGCATGGTTCTTGCCATGTCCAATAGAGTTCTATTCTTCCTCTCCACTACACCATTTTGTTGTGGCGTGTAGGGAGAAGAGAACTCATGCTTGATGCCCTCCTCCTCAAGAAAGCCTTCTATTTGTTAGTTCTTGAACTCCGTCCCATTATCGCTTCTGATTTCCTTGATCCTTAAGCCGAACTCATTTTGAGCCCGTCTCAAAAATCCCTTCAAACTCTCTTGGGTTTGAGATTTTTCCTGTAAGAAGAATACCCAAGTGAAGCGAGAATAGTCATCCACAATAACTAGACAGTACTTACTCCCTCTGATGCTTTTGTAAGCGATCGGGCCGAATAGGTCCATGTGGAGGAGCTCGAGTGGCCTGTCAGTCGTCAAGATGTTCTTATGTGGATGATGAACACCAACTTGCTTCCCTGCTTGGCATGCGCTACAAATCCTGTCTTTCTCAAAATGCACATTTGTTAGTCCCAAAATGTGCTCTCCCTTTAGAAGCTTGTGAAGATTCTTCATTCCAACATGGGCTAGTCGGCGGTGCCAGAGCCAACCCATGTTAGTCTTAGCGATTAAGCAAGTATCGAGTTCAGCTCTATTGAAATCAACTAAGTATAGCTGACCCTCTAATACTCCCTTAAAATCTACTGAATCATCACTTCTTCTGAAGACAGTAACACATGTATCCGTAAAGAGACAGTTGTAGCCCATTTTACATAATTGAGAAATGGAAAGCAAGTTGTAATCTAAAGAATCTACAAGAAAAACATTGGAAATAAAATGGTCAGGTGATATATCAATTTTACCCAATCCTTTGACCAAACCTTGATTTCCATCCCCGAATGTGATAGCTCGTTGGGATCTTGGTTTTTCTCGTAGGAGGAAAACATCTTTTTCTCCCCTGTCATATGGTTTGTGCACCCGTTGTCAATGATCCAACTTGAGCCCTCGGATGCATAAACCTACAAAACAAATTTAGTTCTTGATTTTAGGTACCCAAACAGTTTTGGGTCCTTTGACATTAGATACAAGAACTTTGGGTACCCAAACACAAGTTTTTGATCCTTTGTGTTTGCCCCCAACATACTTGGCAACAACCTTGCCTGATTTGTTGGTTAGCACATAAGAAGCATCAAAAGTTCTAAATGAAACATTATGATTATTTGATGCTTTAGGAGTTTTCTTCTTAGGCAATTTAGCATGGGTTGATTGCCTAGAACTAGATGCCTCACTCTTATACATAAAAGCATGATTAGGGCCAGTGTGAGACTTCCTAGAATGAATTCTCCTAATCTTATGCTCGGGATAACCGACAGGGTACAAAATGTAACCCTCGTTATCCTGAGGCATAGGAGCCTTGCCCTTAACAAAGTTAGATAATCTTTTAGGAGGGGCATTAAGTTTGACATTGTCTCCCTTTTGGAAGCCAATGCCATCCTTGATGCCTGGGCGTCTCCCACTATAAAGCATACTACGAGCAAATTTAAAATTTTCATTATCTAGCTCATGCTCGGCAATTTTAGCATCTAATTTTGCTATATGATCATTTTGTTGTTTAATTAAAGCCATGTGACCATGAATAGCATCAATGTTAACATCTCTACATCTAGTGCAAATAGAAACATGCTCAATGGTAGATGTAGAGGGTTTGCAAGTTTTTAGTTCAACAATCTTAGCATGTAAAATGTCATTTTCACTTCTAAGATCGGAAATGGAAGCATTGCAAACATTTAATTCATTAGCCTTAGCAATTAGTTTTTTATTTTCATTTCTAAGGCTGGCAAGAGAGGCATTTAATTTTTCAATCTTAGCAATAGAAATAGCATGATCATTTCTAAGATTAGCACATGAATCATCACATACATTTGAATCAACCTTAGCAATTAATCTAGCATTCTCATTCCTAAGGTTGGCAATCAAATCATGGCAAGTGCTTAACTCACTAGATAATTTTTCACATTTTTCTACTTCTAGAGCATAAGCATTTTTAACCTTAACATGCTTCTTGTTGTCCTTAATTAGGAAGTCCTCTTAGGTGTCCAAGAGTTCATCCTTCTCATGAATAACACTAATTAATTCATTCAATTTTTTCTTTTGCTGCATGTTAAGATCGGCAAAAAGGGTAAGCAAGTTTTCCTCCTCATCACTAGAATTAACTTCATCACTAGAGGTTGCATATTTAGTGGAGGATTTGGATTTAACCTTCTTCTTTTTGCCGTCCTTTGCCATGAGGCACTTGTGGCCGGCGTTTGGGAAGAGGAGTCCCTTGTTGACGGCGATGTTGGCGGCGTCCACGTCGGAGGAGGAGTCGGTGGAGCTTTCGTCGGAGTTCCACTCGCGGCACACATGGGCATCGCCGCCCTTCTTCTTGTGGTACCTCTTCTTTTACTTTCTTCTCCCCTTCTTGTCGTCGCCCCTGTCACTGTCACTAGAAATAGGACATTTTGCAATAAAGTGGTCGGGCTTACCACATTTGTAGCAAACCTTCTTGGAGCGGGACTTGTAATCCTTCCCCTTCCTTTGCTTGAGGATTTGGCGAAAGCTCTTGATGATGAGCGCCATTTCCTCGTTGTCGAGTTTGGAGGCATCGATGGGGATTCTACTTGGAGTAGAATCTTCTTTCTTCTCCTCTGTTGCTTTGAATGCAATGGGTTGTGCTTCGGGCACAGAGGAGGATGCGCCTTGCTCAATGATCTTTTTGAAGCCTTTGATCATTAGTTCAAAGCTCACAAATTTGCCTATCACTTCCTCGGGAGACATTAGCATGTATCTAGGATCACCTCGAATTAATGGAACTTGATACTATTGCCAGTAATCACATTACAGGTACAAAGTCTGCACTCTCACACCTTGATGAATCTGTGAGTGGATCAGTCAGATTTGGGGATGGCTCAACTGTTAAAATATGTGGTTTGGGAGCTCTAGTTGTTTAGGGAAAGCAAAATCAGCACAAAGTCTTCACAAGTGTTTATTACATCCCACAACTGAAGAGTAATATAATAAGTCTTGGTCATCTTGAAGAGGGTGGATGTGATATTAGACTGTTTAATGGGAGGTTGAGTGTACTAGATCCTGAAAATAACCTGCTAATCAGTGCACCTCGCACTGGTAACAGGCTGTACACTCTGAAACTAGATGCTGATTCAGATCTCAAAAGGGACTAGAATTGTTTCATGCAGATTTGTGTGGGCAGATCAGACCAAAGACAGTTGGTGGAAAATCCTATTTCCTGCTTGTAGTAGATGATTACAGCAGGTATATGTGGGTAGATCTGTTGAACACAAAGGATCAGGCATTGGCATCACTACAGAAGATAAAACAAAGAGCTGAAATTGGGAGGTATTCTGGGGAGAAGTAGTAACAACTGAAGTGGGGTGGAATTGGGACAGTGATGAAAATGTTCAGCAAGCTGACAGAATCTGGTCCTTGTGAATTCCAGTTTTAGTACACTGTGCCTGGTCAGGTGTTGCAGCAGCCAGGTGTTTCAGGTGGAAGTGTTGAAGCTTCAGGGGGTGCACAAAATTGTCCACCCTCACCTCACACACCAGTGACACCACAAATAACAGTAACACCATAAGTGTCATAGGGGGGATTACAGGGGTCAAGTTCCAGTGCAGCTACTAACAACAGTCCTCAGACCCCGAGCACTCAAAGTTCACAACATCCACCATTGAAATACATAGCTGGGACACTTGATTTTGGTGTAAAATTCAGAAAAGGAGGAACAACAGATTACTCATTAGTTGGCAGTCTACCTTAAGGATTGATAATTCATGTTTTAGCTGAAAAATATGTATGCTGAATCTGCACAAGTTCATCTTGTGCTAGTACAAGTAGCTGAAACATCTATCTGTACAGCCAAGTTGTCAGCTGCATCTTCAGTAAAAAAAGGCTGCACCAGATTCAGCCTCCCTTTTCTCCTATTTCTCCATAAGAACAGAGCTACCCTCCCACATCAAACTTATTCACTGAACATTGATCTTACAATTTGTTGTAAACTTCCAGAGTCAATACCTTACAGGTTTCGAGTTATGGAGCCCCAAAGTGAGGCATATCACACAGAAACCATAATTTCAGTTTACTGAACTGAACCCATAATTGCAGACTGTCAAGGCAACTTTGAGGGTATTTAACTACTTATTTTACATGGTACCAAGTTAATCATTGTTAAGTAAACTTGTACACCAATATGTACTCTTCAGCTTTTATATAAAGGTCCCAGTTCCAAACTGTCCAGAACAGCCACCATATAATTCCAAACTGTCCAGAACAGTCTGAAATTCTGGGTTCAGTTTTCAGTAGACTGAAACTATGGTCCCTGTGTGATGTGCCTCACTTTGGGGCTCTATAACTCGCAATTTATGTGGTATGGACTCTGGAAGTTTACAACAAAGTGAAAGACTAATGTCCAGTAAACAGGTTTGATGTGGGATGGTAACTTTGTTTGTGTGGAGAAATTTGAGAAATAGAGGAATGGATTTTCTTCTGCAGTAAACTGAAGAAGTTCAGGGCAGTTAAGTGCAGACTGCAAAACACCAGAAATATTTTCTCTTCACTAGTTTTTCTAGGGAGTTCTGTTGTGTAATATGCTAAAGAAGATATGTGTTAGCTCAAAATTAGCCCAAAAGTGGAATTTAAAATCTAGCCATATTTTTCCAAAAATCAAAAAGTGGGGTAGCCCTAAAACCATATGCAACTGAGTCAAAAAGTGGTCCAAAGTGGGGTTGGTCGGTTTCAAAAATTTCAGACTTGGTGCAGTTTACTAAAACTGAATTTGGTTCAGATAGCTGAATCTGAATTTTTGTATTTTTACCCCACTTTGAAGCACTATAACTCTTGGGCCCCTGTAACTTGTGATCTGTGCGCTTTTGGCCTTGAAATGTTCTGGCAATGTGAAAGGCCATACAAAGGTGAGTAAGTCTCTTGAAGTGATTATGTCTTGGGGTTGAACCGAAGTTGGAGAAATAAGCCCCAAAATGTCCACTGTCAGGTGTCGTTTCTGTTAACTGAAACCAGTTTTCAGTGAGCTCACCATTTTTTGGACCTGATAACTCTTGATCCTTGCACCCTTGGTTTTGGGCAAGTGAGTCAAGTTGATAGTGCTATGGTCGGAGGACATGTTTGTCTAACTGTATTGACTTGGTGCCATTGAAATTGTGGAGCCAGATGAGGGATAAAATTATGGGTTCAGTCAAGCTAATGTGGCTGGGGTTCAGAAAACAGAAAAATATCTGTAAAAAAAATCCCTGACCACAACTCCCTCCAGGTGATTCTAGACCGGTTGTAGATAAGAACAACTTGTACTCAAAGAAATGGGGGTAACGTGGGAGGCATTTTACTGCATAGAAACTGAATTTTTTTCAGTTTAGCCTCATCTCAATTGGTGACTCTGCTACCTATCGGATGTCTTCCTGGCCAACATCTCATTTATGTACAAGGTGTTCAGCATAGAGTTCACATTAATCACCATCGACACAAATAATAATTAGCAAACTGGTAGCCCAACTGTAACAGTCAGCAAACACAGCATTGAAAAGGAAGCACCCCAAAACTAACAGTCAGCACTAAGCTACGCGGTAGTTCAATGCCCTACAATTTGTCCTCATATTTGTACAAGAGATCTCCACACCATCTGTCTATACTCCTAGTTCTCGCTGTTGATGAGTCTTGTCGTCTTGGTGCTTCGACAAGGAGCTTTGTCCAGGCTGCCACCAGCGCCGATGGTCGAAGCGGTCAAGCAATGCTTCTTTCTAGGCTTGTATTTGCTAGGGAGATCTGCACAACAACAGGTTCTTTGAGCTACATTCCTTGAGCTACAAAAAGAGAAAAACAGCACATATAAGCATGCAGGCCTCTCAGGAATGAAAAAAATTCAGTTGTTCTTTCATATTGATTTCAGACATAAACTGAATCCAGAACAGAAGACAGCTTCTTTCAGCTTGACAAAAACAAAATTCTGATTTGCTATGCAGTTCAGATATATGGAAAATAGTGAAATCTAAGGAAGTACTAGTACAAATAGTTAAAGTCTTGATGACAGTCTACCTGTTCAGCTAGTTTGTTCTTGTGAACCTTTGCCTTGTCGAGGACCTTGACAGGCACATGATCCCTGGTGTCCATGTTGATTTCCATCGAAAAAACTAAAACATAACTCTACTGCAATTGCTTCCAACAATTTGCATTCACTACAGACAAAATTTTGATACTTAAATGCTTCTATTAGATGTGTATTCAGCATTGGTTTATTCAGCATTGGTCAATTAATATGTAGATCAAGAAACCTAAATTTCTGCACTGCATAATTACCTGAATTTAAAATAAGCAAGGAAGACAAACACTAATAGATGTGTATTTGCAGACCACCCAAATGGTTCAGATTATAAGAAAGAGAAACTTTGTGTACCTGATGGAGTATTCTTATTTAGCACTCATCTTCTATATCACTACCAATGTCATGGTCTTTAGCAGTTCCATCTACCGTATAGCCTTCCATGTCACTTCTAGTCCATGAATGGTTGTCGTGTGCATTCTTAAACAGGTCCCCAAGCTTGCTGACATGAAAAGGTTCAGATTGTACATCATTCCAATCTTCTCCCATGTCATATACATCTCTGGGCTTCATCTTCAAGACAACTGACCACCCAGGGTTCGTCCGATCTTCCAAGTAGAACACTTGGTCAACTTGATTGGCAAACACAAATGGTTCATGCTCAATTCTATCACCTCTGTGAATTTGATGTGAGAAATTCACAAGGGATAAGCCAAACTTATCCTTTTTAACTCCCTTTCCTCGTGTGACATCAACCCATTCACATTTAAACAGTACCACTGAAAATCTTCCATAATAATCAATCTCTATGATATCAAGAATCCTGCCATAATACAAAATATCTCCAAGTATAGGCTTATTATCACCAGCTGAAGAATAGCTAGAGGTCTTTGCAGTGACAACAACTCCACTATTTTGTGTCGCCTTATCATACCTTTTGGCCCTAAATCTGAACCCACGTATGTTATATGCTCTATGTCTTCTTGCAAACTCCAATGGACCTCGTGCCAACCATCTAATGTCTTCGTTAATGCTGTCGGGTCCATTTGTTTCTTCTAAATGCAAGATCTGTAGACACACAAAAAGAGTGTATATTTATACATGTAAGAAAACCCAAATTCCATGCAATATAAATATCAGATTAGGCTACTTACATGTTGTCTAAACCATTCTGGAAATTCTTTATTCTGTATCTGCTCAATATCTTTAGGAGTTAGGCGACGGTCGCGTCTCTTTCGTTTCAGATTAGAAGCATGTTCCCTATACCATGATTACCATATAATTATATAATTCATAATCTATATGCATAGTTCATTAGTTAACCAAAACACTTACTTTAGATATGGATTAACAACATCACAATTGTACAACACATATCTATGCGCTTGCAATTTCTCTAGATGACTTAATTCAAAATTGGCTGGTTTTCCCAATGATTTCCCTACTGAAGGGAATAAAGATGAATCTTGTCCAACCATCTTCGATTGGGTATGGTCCAAACTATCATCGTTCCGTGATGGTTTATTATGCTTGGTAGCGAAACCTTCTATGTACCTAGAACAAAACACCATACACTCATCTGCCAAGAATGAATTTGCTATTGAAGCTTCTGGATATGCTTTGTTCCGAACATATGATTTCAATTTTCCTAGGTACCTACAACCAATGCAAGACAAGTGAATTATTCAACCCCACAATAAATTCTTATAACATGATTCATGTAATAGTTAGAAGATGTACCTCTCAATAAAATACATCCATCTATAGTTAACTGGTCCACCAAGCTTACATTCAGTTGCTAGATGGACTACTAAATGAACCATAACCGTGAAAAACCCTGGTGGAAAGATCATCTCCATTTTGCATAGAGTAATGCCAATTGATTTTTCCATATGGTCCAACTCGTTAACATGAAGCACTTTAGAACATATCCCTCGAAAATAAGCAGACAACTCAAATATTACAGCTGTGATATCATCTGGAAGAAGACCCCTCAAACCAATAGGCATGAGCTGCTGCATCAGGACATGACAGTCATGTGTTTTAAGGCCAACAATCTTTCCTTCAGTAACATTAACACATTTTGATATGTTTCTACAATAACCATCAGGAACTTTAACCTTTCTAAGAAAATCACAAAATGCTCGTCTCTCACTTTTAGACATAGCAAATAAAGCTGGTGGCAAGTAAAACTTTCCTGAAGGTTTTTCTTGTGGATGGAGGTCCGGTCTAATGTTCATCTCGACAAGATCTAGACGAGCTTGTAGGTTATCTTTTGTCCTTCCATCCAAATTGGATATTGTACCATAACAATTGTCAAATACATTCTTCTCTATATGCATCACATCAAGATTGTATCGAAGAATATTATCATCCCAATATGGCAATTTGAATAGACTACTAACTGACTTGTAAGTTTTTGAGTTCTTGAAATCACCAAGTGTGATGATTTCATCCAAAATTGGACGATCATAATAGGTTTTAGGTTTTGTTCGAAGCTCTATCGTTCCATCAAATGAGTCTGCATCCAAGCGATAAGAATGATCAAGATCAATATATTGGCGATTCCCCATAAAACAAGATTTACGACCATTCTTCAGCTGTTTTGTCCATACATTTTCACCACAAGGAGGGCATGCAAATTTCCCATGAACCATATGAGAAGCAAGCATTCCTAAACCAGGAAGATCACTTATGGTCATAAGCACGACCCCTCGCATAGTAAAACTCTCATCTCTTGATGCATCATATGTGTACAAGCCGGTTAGAAATAATTCCTTTAGGTCATCCAAGAGTGGCTCAAGGAACACATGAATTCTATCTCCAGGACTTTTAGGACCAGGAATCAATAAAGAGAGCATAAGGTTGTGATCTTTCATGCAAAGCCATGGAGGAAGGTTATATACCACCAATATAACAGGCCAACAACTATGTGTAGAGCTCATCATCCCAAATGGATTAAATCCATCAGTAGCCAAACCAAAACGAATATTACGTGATTCTGATGCAAATCCTAGGAACTTTTCATCAAACCTCTTCCACACCGGTGCATCAGCAGGATGTCTTAATGCACCATCCTTAATGCGCTCCTCGTCATGCCATCTTAGAAGAGAAGCTGTTTCTCTACACATAAACATTCTTTTCAGCCTCTCTTTAATTGGAAAGTATCGTAAAACTTTGCAGGGTGTTGCTTTCTTTCTTTCCTTCTTTGTTAGTACAGACGTGGGATCCTTATCCTTCCACCTCGAAACCTTACAGATTGCACAAAAATCATCATTCTTCTTTTCCTTCCAATACAACTGGCAGTTGTTTGGGCAGGCATCAATATTTTCGTATCCATGTCCAAATTTAGAGATTATTTTCTTAGCTGCATAAAAGTTCTTTGGTAGCTCATTTCCATTAGGGATTGCCATATGCAGAACCTCAAGTAGATCACCAAAAGATTTATCAGACCATTTGTTGATGGATTTGATATTAAACAGAAGCACAAATAAAGTTAGTTGAGTGAGCTCACAGCCTATCCATAAAGGCCTTTTCGAATCTTCAAGTTGTGTATAAAACTGTTGTGCTTCAATATTGGGTCCCTAGGCCGATTCTTGACCTTCAGTCATAGGTGTGCCATCATACAGATGTCCAAGGGCATCTTGAATCAGTTGGTCGACATCAACATGCCTTTCATCAATATGTGAATTTGGTTCCGAACTACTTGTGTGTTGCACTGAATTATCACCATGAAAATTCCATTCATCATAATTCTCAAGTATCCCATTGCACACCAAATGCCCATACATCTCATCTCTTGTCTGAATAGTAGTGTGCACACATGTCTGACATGGGCAATAAATCTTGATGCCTTCAGCTTTATCTTTAAATGCAAATTCAAGGAACTTCTCTACACCAACTATGTATGGATCAGAACCTTTAGGATAACGTAAAAGACGCTTGACCAATCCAATATCCATTCCAACACTGGGTAAAAAATGTTCATCACGATGACAATGAAATCCTCAATGTTGTCGTAGTAGCTATTACATATGACGGAACAAGGTGGGAAGTGAGAGGGAGGAACAAGCGGGTACCTTGCCAGAACGCTTCACATGGACAGAGTAGGCCTTAATGAAGTCGTAGGGGATCACGTCTTCGTTGCGCGCACCATTGAGGTCGCGATCCTATTCCTCCTCTCCTCTCGCTGTCCACTCTATCCTTCGAAAGGTGGGGGCGTGCGTGTGGACAGCGGCCAGCGGGGGCGTCGGCGTGGGTGGTGGCGGCAGGTGCTTGGGCGTCGACCTACCTGGGGACGGCGGCCCGCGAGGGCGTGCAGGTGCTTCGGCGGCGGCCGTGGGAAGACCTAGGGGCTGCGGCCAGCGAGGACGTTGGCGTGGGTGGAGGTAGGCAGGTGCTCGGGCATGGCCGTTTGGCGCGCAGACTGAGGGCGGACCTCGGGCGGCGGTGGGCACACGTACATCAATCTGGAGAGGCTTGCTTGTAGAGATTTAGAGAGATTTAGCGTTTCGCAGAATTCTATAACAAAAATTGAGTGTAACAACTAAACGTACACATCAATAAGGTCCATTTGGTTAGTGAGTATTACTTTGGTGGAAGGTGAAGGTTGTGAGTTCGATTTCTCTTGAAGACATGTTTTTTGCATGTTTTTTGCAAATAATTAGATATGACAAATGTTTTAATAAGTGAAACACAATGACAATAAGATAAAATAAATATTTTAATAAATAAAACGATACAAAGTGGACTAAAAGACTTTGTATTGTTATCAATTCCCCCCACTTTACACATTTTTTGCGCAATTTAGCATCCCCAACTACAATGCTTTAGTTAAAAATAAAAGGCACAATTGCAAAATTGCTAAAGTACCAAAATTAATCTACAGATACGGTTTGCAACGCATGTAAACGTTACAAGCATTCTAGTTACTCTACGCATACGGCTGCAACACATGGTAATCGTTGCTATGATCGTATTTACTCTACACATACAATTTGCAACACATGTTAAATGTTGCCAGTACCATTGTAATTCAACAGATATAAGTTGCAACACATAACAAGCGTTGGAACATAATCACTTCCAACGCATATAATTGTACGTTGCTAGGTATACGTTGCTATAGGGGGGTTTATTTTGTAGTGATACTCCTCTCGACTTAGAGAGGCGAGGAGTATAGTAGTGGCTTGGGAGTTGAAGTGTTGGATTTGGGCCACTTCGTCCGAATCATAGTCCTCATCCCCTATGGATGGTACCTGTACACCAAACTCAACAACGTTCCAAATACTAGTGCGGAGTGAGGTTAGGTGATGCCTCATTTTATCACTCCACATGTTATAATCTTCACCGTCAAGAACCGGTGGTTTGCCTAATGGAACGGAAAGTAATGGAGTACGTTTGGAAATGCGAGGGTAGTGTAGGGGAATCTTACTAAACTTCTTGCGCTCATGGCGCTTAGAAGTTACGGACGGCGCGTCGGAGCCGGAGGTGGATGGCGATGAAGAGTCGGTCTCATAGTAGACCACTTTCCTCATCTTCTTTTTCTTGTCGCCACTCTGATGTGACTTTTGTGAGGAGGATTCCTTATCCTTCCCCTTGTTGCGGGATTCTCCCGATGGAGCCTTCCTGTGGCTTGTAACGGGCTTGTCGCCGGTCACCATCTCCTTCTTGCCGTGATCTCCCGACATCACTTCGAGCGGTTAGGCTCTAATGGAGCACCGGGCTTTGATACCAATTGAAAGTCGCCTAGAGGGGGGGTGAATAGGGCGAATCTGAAATTTACAAAGTTTAAGCACAACTACAAGCCGGGGTTAGCGTTAGAATTAAAATCGAGTCCGAGAGAGAGAGGGCGAAAACAAATCACAAGCAAATAAAGAGTATGACACGGTGATTTGTTTTACCGAGGTTCGGTTCTTGCAAACCTACTCCTTGATTAGGTGGTCACAAAGACCAGGTGTCTTTCAACCCTTTCCCTCTCTCAAACGGTCACTTAGACCGAGTGAGCTTCTCTTCTCAATCAAACGGGACACTAAGTCCCCGCAAGGACCACCACACAATTGGTGTCTCTTGCCTCGGTTACAATTGAGTTGATCACAAGAAAGAATGAGAAAGAAAAGAAGCAATCCAAGCGCAAGAGCTCAAATGAACACAAGTCACTCTCTCACTAGTCACTAGTTGATTGGAATGATCTTTTGGACTTGGGAGAGGATTTGATCTCTTTGGTGTGTCTTTTATTGAATGCTATAGCTCTTGTAAGGTGTAGGAAGTCTGAAAACTTGGATGCAATGAATGGTGGGGTGGTTGGGGTATTTATAGCCCCAACCACCAAACTAGTCGTTTGGTGGAGGCTGCTGTCGAATGGCGCACCGGACAGTCCAGTGCGCCACCGAACACTGTCCGGTGCGCCAGCCACGTCACCCGACCGTTAGGGTTCGACTGTTGGAGCTTCTATCTTCTGGGTCACCGGACAGTCCGGTGTTGCACCGGACAGTCACTGTACACTGTCCGGTGCGCCTTCTGACGCTGCTCTGACTCTGGCACGCACTGTAGCGCATTGAATGCGTTCAGACGACCGTTGGCGCGAAGTAGTCGTTGCTCCGCTGGCACACCGGACATTCCGGTGTTGCACTGGACAGTCCGGTGAATTATAGCGGAGCGGCCTCCAGAATTCCCGAGACTGGCAAGTTTGGAGTTGGATTCCCTGGTGCACCGGACACTGTCCGGTGGCACACCGGACAGTCCGGTGCGCCAGACCAGGGCTGCCTTCGGTTTAACTTTGCTCCTTTTATTTGAACCCTTTCTTCTGACTTGCATTGGTTTGTTGTGAACCTTTGGCACCTGTAGAACACTTTTTCTAGAGCAAACTAGTTAGTCCAATAATTTGTGTTGGGCAATTCAACCACCAAAATTCTTATTAGAAAAGGTTTGACCCTTTCAACATCATCATACGCCGTTCCCGGCTAGCGGTGTGCGCCTCGTCCCACTCAGCCGAACACCACCTATCCACCATCTGCTCCCAGCACAGAGGATGTGCGGCGCACCAATGTGGAATCATCTACAAAGTAAACACGTAAAGTGCATATTAGAAGATAAAATAAAATTCATGCATGGAATACAGGTACCAAACATGCATGACTTTACCTGCAGGTACTGGTCCCTGGTCAACGACATGGTTCGGGCTTGAGTTTTGGTCACCCTCTCCCCAAGGACGGAGCCTTGGTAGGTGACGATGGCCTGGATTCGGGCCTCATAGTGCATGTCCACGACGAGCTTCTTACAGCTCGTGGTGGCCACCACATCCACCCTAGCCTCGTATCCAGCCTCGCATCTAAAGAAATCCTGCATACAAAAACGATATATCCATACATTATTTCAAGAATTTGCAACGAATGCGACATATTTTACATTATACTAAGACTTACCCACAGCTCTTGCTTCAACCGCTCCGCCTTGTTATTGAATTACCGGCCGTCCTGGTCTACTGCATCGGGGGCGACGGCGTAGTGGTCGAAGGTGAAGGCTGGGCCCGTCACTCCGGCGTACTCCACCAGTCCAGGGAAGTGTTCCCTGGACAGCAGGTCGAGGATGCCATTAGGGGGGCGATGATGACCCCCAACATAATCCACAACCGTCCAAGACCTGTCCAAGTGATAAATAAAAAGTATTAGTTTATATTATGATTTTGAACATATATTATGAACAAAAATGAAGAACATAAAGTTACATACCTCTCCCCTTCCGACCGAATCAGCGGCCTCCTGTCCCAAAGTATGGGACACTGAGGAAGGCTCGTGGGACCTCGCAGGTAGATGCCCCTCGAACCTAAGGCACCAGAACCTGAGGCATCCTGCTCCTGGTCGTCGTCGTCCTGCTGTTGGTCGTCGTCGACCTGAGGCGCCGCCTGCTGCTGGACAAGGTCGTCCTGCTGCGCCGTCTGCTGCTGGTCTGCCTCGTCCGCCGTCCTACTCCTCCTCCCCCTCCTCCTCCTACTCAGCCAATTACCGCCGACCATATTTGTCCAAAAACCTGCAATTAAGAGTAAACAAATAAGCACATATAAAAAGATGTATTTAAAAATAGGTGCCAAATAAAAAGTCATATAGCATTACATCGATTAAAAATAATCTTCATATGTGTCGGGGTTAGCCGAATCATAACTCTCATCATCACTATCAACCATTTCAATCTCAACACCATCAGAAGACGCAACCTCATCATTAATGTCATTGCCTTCAAGGATTACTAAGTCATTATCATTTTGCACCTCATCATCCTCCTCATCAACAACCATTTCAATATCTACGTCCATTCCGATAGCTTCGGTTAAGTCTATCTCAAATCGCCCTTCTAGCCCATCTTCTTGGAAGAACTCTCCATCATATGTGTCCTGGTCTAAGTTGTAATCTTCATCGTTAGGAACAGGTAACCTCCCGTGCGGCGATACCTAAAAAAACAACATCCCAACCCTTAAGATGTTCTTTTGTTTGGCACGCATATGGGAGATAATACACTTGTGTGGCCTGTTGGGCCACGATATAGACATCGTCTCCTGGTAAGGTGGAATCTTGTCGAATTTCGACTATCCCAAGATTAGAATGTGTCCGTCTCGTCACTTAAGGGTCAAACCAATGACATTTGAATATCACTGGAGTAAGAGGTTTGGAACCATAAAAATTGAGCTCATATATTTCTTCGATTCGTCCAAAATAATCGACATTGTCAAGGTCGGGCGTAAAGACTCCAGAACACGTTGTTTTCCGATTGGGCCGACTTTTGTCGTAGTTTGTTGTGCAAAAACGGTATCCATTGACGTCATACCCAGAATATTTCTTGACCCTATAAGCAAAGTTGTTGGCTACTTGTCTCAACTCGGCACTCATAGATGGATCTCTTTGGCCCTACAAGTATTCGCAAGTTAAAAGACGCTAAATTGAGTTCAAAAACGTATGTCTTTTACAAACTAAGCATGTACCTTACGTTTGAACCAGGAAATGAAATTGGGCAACCCATTTCTCACACCCTTTCTAAGAAGAGTGTCATATTCCTGTGGAGTGGGGTCCCTTGATCGACGCCAGAATTCATGAAGGAATTGTTCCATGTATGGCGTCACCTCTTCAAGGTTGGTCAATACATATAGCATGATATGCCGCCACTCTTCATGTGTCAGGGTCTTGGTGGTCGAGCCACTTGCGCTTCCGAGTTGGCCTCGAAATATGCTAAGGTTTGATTCATTGTCGCCATCATTGTAACGAGGGGGTGGATTATGCACGCTCGACAGTTTGTCACCATAACAAGTTGTTGTGAAGTTTGAGACCTCCTCTAGAATGTATGCCTCTGCAATGGAAGCCTCGATTTTGCATTTATTTCAACATTTCTTTCGAATAGTCTTTAGACATCTCTCGATTGGATAGCACCAATGTCCCTACACGGCCCCCCCATTCGTGCCTCATAGGGGAGATGAAGAATCAAATGCTACATTGGATTGAAGAAGCCGGGTTGAAATATCTTCTCAAGCTTACACAGTAACACGGGTGCCAATCTTTCCAAATCTGCAACCACGGTCCAAGATAACTCTTTTTCACAAAGCTGACGGAAGAAATAACTCAACTCTGAAAGCGCTAGCCAGACATGCTCAGGGACATAGCCTCGAACCATCGCAGGAAGAATCTGTTCAATCCATATGTGGAAGTCATGACTCTTCATCCCTAAGACTCGCATAGTAGATAAGTTCACCCCTTGTAGGATCTAGGACACTGGCTAGAGGGGGGGTGAATAGGCGGTTTTGACTAAAATCAAAAACACTAGGTAAATTTAATCAATATAACAAGAGGAATAAATTCTCTAGTGACAATAAGTAAACAATGTATGAGAAACAACTACAGTGATTGAATACTTGAGGAACAATATGCAAAACACTAATTACTTGCAAGGCAATAAGTAATGCAAGAAGGTAGAGACACCGAAATTTATCCCGTGGTATCGGTGATTTGCCGATCACCCCTAATCCATGTTGAGGTGGACTTCAAGCTCTCACTTGCTCCTCTATCAAGTCACGGCTTGATCTTTGAGCCAAGTGGACAAGAAATCACTCAATACCTCGATTCCACTAATGTCACCTTTGCCGCTCCGGCGAGGTAGGCGCGAACCCCTCACAATCAACACCGCGACTTCTCCACAATCTTCTTGGAGAGCTCGACGGAGACAATCACCCGAGCCGTCTAGGAGGCGACAACCTCCAAGAGTAACAAGCCAATGACGCTTGCTCGGTGTACCACCTAGTGCCTCAAGAATCACCAAATGATGCAAATGCACTAGGAACCCTCAATCTCTCACTAGAAAGCAATCTCAAGCAAAGAGTGTGAGAGAGTGAGTTGGAGGATCACAAATGAGCTCAATGTGTGCAAGGAATGGCCAAGAGAGCTCTCTCACACGAGCTACCCTTCTATTTATAGCACTCCAACAAAATCCAACCGTTATGTGCAAAAGGCAACAGTTCTGCGCACACGCGGACGGTCCGCCGTACATATAACGGCTATAAATTCCGTTTGAATCTGCCAGAGGTGTCAGAAAAGGTAGGTCCGGACAGTCCGCCCACCATAGCCGGACCGTCCGCGACCTGGTAACTTGAAGCACCAGGACCTCGGTACAAAAACAGTTAACACAGGCGGACCGTCCGCCTACAAAGCCGGACGGTCCGAGACCTGGATACAGTACTGTCCGGACTTGCCCCCCGGACAGTCTGTAGTACAAAACCAAGAAATCACACAGTCCCTGACCAAAAACATTTTTAACACCTGTGGACTGTCCGCCCTTCACGGCCGGACGGTCTGCACTATAATTTAGGGACTAACCCGAAACCAGCCTTCTCTGGTCAGGACTGCGGACGGTCCGGCCCTAATACCCGGACGGTCCGTAGTGCAATGGAACAATGCGGCTGCCGAAGTGGTCAGACTTCGGACCCCTCTGGTGGATCGCGGACGGTCCGCCCTCAAGGCCCGGACGGTCTGCACATCCAAGACTTTGCAATTTTCAAACTTGCTTTTGAAAGAACTTTTAACTCACGAAATTTGAAGCGCTGTTAGTCCTCATGCAAATGCAACTACTTGATGCTCTATGAGGCACTAAGCTTTACACAGATCAAAGACATTGACCCCTCTTAATAGTACGACTATCTAGCCTACTAATCCGGTCAGGTATCTTCTCTAAACTCCTCAAGACCGGCAAAAACAAAACCTATATTATACCTTTGCCTTCATTTGATCCACAACCAATGCTTATGATTCTCCAACATTTGCTGTTTTATGTGGTCCAACCCTGCATTCTTATTTCTCCAAGAATCGTTAGTCCACAAGCAGTTGTCATTAATTACCAAAACATCACCAAAGGTGCCTAGATGATTCACAATCTCCCCCTTTTTGGTAATTGATGACAACACTACATAATATATTAAAGAGAAGTTTAGTTTTTTCAAATCTCTCTCATACCTAAGGTATAAGATAGATTTTGGAGATGAGTTTCATAGGACTTATCTTGAATTGAAGTTCTGTCCGAGAGATAGATAAATCCCAATAAAAACTCAGTATGTAAGAAAGGCTCCCCCTAAGTGTGTGCAGGATTATTTGAAGCCGAAGATATAACACACATAATATATCGGAGTTTTGATGGAGACTTTCCTACAATCATGGTTATCGAGGCATACAAGAGATGGTATGTAGAGTAAGCGTAGCAATTATAATTACTCCTCGATTAACCACACACAGAATTAAACATAGTTCAACCCACAGAATATTACAGATAATTGTCCACAAACATAAGACATAGAGTTAAAAGTTCAAGCCAGTTCCAAATGCATAAGACATAAACTAATGCATGCGACATAAAAGGTAAATATGCAATGCACGGTCTCAATGTCCACATAGACCAACAACTCCCCCTGAATGTGACATCTGACAACTTCTCTTCTCATCACTTCTCTCCCCCTTTGGCATCAATTGCCACAAAGGAGAAGCCTCACTGATCACTTGGTGGAGGATGCATGTTGTAGTAGTGAGTGCTGAATGTGTCAAAAAGAGAGGAGAACTGGCCAAAATCTTGCTGGAGTTGTTGCTGCCTCTGACTGATTTCATGCATGCTGTCATTTGTAGAAAGATTGTCAAACTGGCTGGAGAGAGCGCCCATGTTATCTTGAAAACTCTGTTGCATATTATTCAGCCTGGTCATGATAGGGTCAGTGACATTAGTGTGAATGTGATCACGAAACTCAGAAAATTTAGAGTTGAGCGCATCCCAGTTATTGTCAAAGTGAGACTGCATGTCATCTAGGCAGTGATCCACATGTGTCATCATGCCCTCAAAGCGAGTATCAATATGGGTCTGAAGCCCCTGCTGCATAGTGTGAAAATATGGATCAAAGTAGCCTGGACCAGGCTCCCAATATTGCTGAGGCTGAGGAGGAGGTGGAGGAGGAGGCATCTGCTCGCCCTCAACATCAGGAGCTGCTCCACCCTCATAGCCAGGGTCTTCCTCATTATCTGGGAAGGGAGTGAGTGGCCTGGTGAGAAACCCTATCTCATTCTTAAAAGGTCTGAACGGTGTGTGAACAATCTCGCAGGGGCCCTCAAATCTTGTCTTGGCTTTGATGAGAGCCATAATGTAAGGAGCATATGCTAAATTTTGATTCTTGTCCATTTTCAAATCATTAAGCTGTCTCATCATGAAAAGAACAATATTCATGACTTCACCATTCATGATGTGCTGGATAATGTTCCAGAATTTATCTCGTATTTTACTCTTATCACCACTCTTGGGAAGAATGGTGACTCTAGCAATCTTGTTGATTACAGCAGGATGATGCCTGAGTCCTGCTGTCTCTCCAAACCTCCTGGGTATTCCTAGCCTGGCTGGCTCATAGAATTGCACAAAATCCTCAAAATTATCCTCAGTATAGAGATCCAGCCCAGCAGAAATGGTGCCATAATCCAGACTGTTGGCAGTGGCGAAGTCAGCAAAAGAGGCAGAATAGCGCTTGAAGTCAGTCATCCAAGTGATAGATTCTTCTTCTATATCAATCTCTGAGGTAGCCAGGAATTGCTTAACAGCCATTTCATTGAAGTCTGTGTGTTGCCCCATAAACTGATAAAGTCCACACGTTTCAAACTTAGGGATCAGACCCTCCATTACTGATTGACTTAGTAAGAAGGACCAATCAATCACCTGATGCTTATGAAAATTTGTATCCACCAAGGTGCCCCAAAAAACATCAAACTGCAGCTGAGTGTGGAAAAATTGAATATTGGTGTCAGATGGCAGAGTGTACTGGTTCACAGTCCGCCTTGAGCAGTACTCAGCCATAGAAAACCTTCGCTTTGGATAGGTCCATCCAGAGATGTCAATGGGATAATCAGGATGGACATGGGGAAAGTCTTCAGTATCCATAGATTCAGTGCCCCCAGCTGAGGATTGGGCCTCTGAATCAGTGGTCGGTGTATAGTCAGCATCATCTCCACGAGAACGCTTTGATTTGAAGCGACCTGCAAGCTTCTTGCGGAGACCACCCAAACCACTGCAATAACGTGACAGACAGCCATAGATGAATAATTGATACCAATCACCACCATAAAAATGAGTAGAACTGAATTGCTCTGCCAGGGTCCGGACGGTCCGCTCTAGGGGGCCGGACTGTCCGCGCCAGAGGTCCGGACGGTCCGCGCCCACCGGGCGGACGGTCCGCGACCGACCAGGGGCGATTCTCGAGAACCCTAGACGCCACAACATTGAATCGATGATTTTGCAGTGAATACTCATCCAACCGAGTTCAAAATTTTGCACAGCATTCATAGTGAGTAATACCAACAATCCCACCAATCAGATTTGTAAAACTACTGCTTAATTTCAGATCAGAGAGGAAACCCAAATAATCTCAAAACTTGAAGAAATTTGATGAAATCCACAAGATTTATGAAATACCGTGATGAAGACATGTTGATCGAACGTTGCCACAAGCTGTCGGACTGTCCGTGCGCAACGTCACTTCTCTGTCCGCGCACAATCGACAAAGGAGACTATTTGACGAGTGGAGAGCAAGAGAGAAGGAGCAAGTAACACAAATGACAAGTCTGCGGCCTCTGTCCGTTTTTACTGCCTGTCGCGGACGGTCCACGCAGGGGCGGCGGACGGTCTGCGCCCTAATGAATTCAGACGGTCTGCATTGCTGATCGGACTGTCCAGTTCCTGATTCCGTGGACGGTCTGCGGTCCATGGGCGGACGGTCCGCGGCCTGATACTCAGTTTTCTAATATCTGTCCACTTTCTGATTTTGAATTTCAAATCCGATTTGGTGCTCATATATGGACATTTAGACCTATCCAAGAGTTAGTATGCATGCATATTCATATTATGTAATTGAGTTATGCAAATTTTTGCATTAAACTATCTAGAGCAATTTAGAATGAAAAATGCATCAATAATATCAAATAAAAAGCATAAAAAGCATATGTAGAACCGATATGCAACACGACACATGCGTGATCAACTTCAAGCCACATTTGAGAGATCGATCACATTCATTTCACTTCTTAGAGAACAAAATCTTGTTTCATCTAAAGGCTTTGTAAAAATATCTGCTAATTGATCATCCGTGCCAATGGAATAAATAGAGATATCTCCCTTGCCAACATGATCTCTTAGGAAGTGATGTCGTATATCAATATGCTTAGTTCTTGAGTGTTGGACCGGATTGGTAGCCAATTTTACCGCACTCTCATTATCACACATGAGAGGCACATTCTTGAAAATAATTCCATAATCCAATAAGGTTTGTTTCATCCATAATAGTTGAGCACAACAATTTCCGGCCGATATGTATTCCGCTTCGGCGGTAGAGAGAGCAACCGAATTTTGTTTTTTAGAAGACCATGAAACAAGAGATCTACCAAGAAATTGACAACAACCGGAGGTGCTTTTTCTATCAACTTTGCACCCCGCATAGTCCGAATCCGAATATCCAATTAATTCAAATTGAGCACCTTTGGGATACCATAGACCAATATTGGGAGTGTACTTCAAATATCTTAGAATTCTTTTAGCGGCTTTCAAGTGAATCTCTCTAGGTGAAGCTTGAAATCGAGCACACATGCATACACTAAACATAACATCGGGCCTAGATGCGGTAATATAAAGCAAACTACCAATTATTGAACGATAAAGTTTTTGATCAACCATAGTACCTCCTTCATCTAAGTCTAGATGACCATTTGTTGCCATTGGAGTCTTGATAGGCTTTGCATTTTCTAAACCAAACTTCTTGAGCATGTCCTTCAAATATTTTGATTGACTTATAAAAATTCCATCTTTCAATTGTTTGATTTGAAGGCCAAGAAAGAAGCTCAATTCTCCTATCATAGACATTTCAAATTCTTTTGACATCATTTTTCCGAATTCCTCACAAAATAATTCATTAGTAGATCCAAAAATAATATCATCAACATAGATTTGACAAACAAATAAGTCTTTGCCAATTCTTTTAGTGAATAGAGTAGTGTCAACCTTCCCAATTTTGAAGTCTTTGGAAAGCAAGAAATCCCTAAGCCTTTCATACCACGCGCGTGGAGCTTGCTTAAGCCCATAAAGAGCTTTAGAAAGCTTGAACACATGGTTAGGTCTTTTGGGGTCCTCAAAACCGGGAGGTTGTTCAACATACACTAGTTCACTAATCTTACCATTTAGAAAAGCACTCTTTACATCCATTTGGTAGAGCTTGATATTATGTGCACAAGCATAAGCAAGAAGAATCCGGATTGCTTCTAATCTTGCCACGGGAGCAAATGTCTCCCCAAAATCCAATCCCTCAATTTGAGTATATCCTTGTGCAACTAATCTTGCCTTGTTTCTTACTACCACACCATCTTCATTGTGCTTGTTGCGAAACACCCATTTTGTACCAATAACATTGTGGTTCTTTGGTCTCTCAACAAGCTCCCAAACTTCATTTCGAGCGAAGTTATTTAATTCTTCATGCATTGCATTCACCCAATCAACATCAAGTAGAGCTTCATCTACACGGTTAGGTTCCATACAAGATACAAAAGAGAAATGTTCACAAAACGAAGCTATGCGAGAGCGAGTTTGAACACCCTTACTAATATCACCCACAATTTGATCAACCGGGTGATCCTTCACAATGGAATGATGAATTCTTGATACCGTTTGATAATTGCTAGTTGAAGCATTAGGAGGAACCGAAAGTCTTGAAGTACCTTGATCATGAGTATCCATGGTTTCATCATGTTGTTGGCTTTGGTGATCTTCCTCATTTAGAGTTGAGGATGAAGGAATGACAACCACACTATTTTCATCATCATCTTCCTTTGGTTTTATTTCACCAATGGCCATTGTTTTCATTGCATTTATCAATTGAGTTCCCCCAACATCATCGAGATTATCACTCTCATCTTGAGACCCATTTGTTTCATCGAATTCAACATCATATGCTTCTTCAATAATACCATGAGTTTTGTTGAAGACTCTATAAGCTTTACTATTTGATGAATATCCAAGAAGAAAACCCTCATCACATTTCTTCTCAAATTTAGAAAGTCGGCTTCCCTTTCTCAAAATATAACATTTGCAACCGAATACCCTAAAATATGAGATATTTGGCTTTCTACCAATGAGCAATTCATATAGAGTTTTCTTCAAAAGCTTGTGACAATATAGTCTATTTGATGAATGACAAGCGGTATTTATTGCCTCGGCCCAATAAGAATCCGATATACTATATTCCGCTAACATAGACCTTGCCATATCAATGAGAGTTCTATTCTTTCTTTCAACAATACCGTTTTGTTCCGGGGTATATTTGGAAGAGAATTCATGTTTAATACCCTTGTCATCACAATATTCATCAATTCTTGCATTTTTGAATTCCGACCCATTATCACTTCTAACCTTTTTGATGTCGAAATCAAATTGATTTTGAGCCAATATAGCAAATGACTTGAATGTTTCAAACACATTAGATTTGTCTCGAAGAAAATAAACCCAAGTAAATCTTGAATAGTCATCCACAATCACAAGACAATAAGAATTACCACCAATACTTACAAAAGATGTGGGCCCAAATAAATCCATGTGAAGTAATTCCAAAGGTCGATGAGTGAACATTTGACTTTGATTTGGATGAGTGTTTGCCACTTGCTTCCCGGCTTGACAAGAGCTACACAATTTGTTCTTCTCAAACTTCACATCTTTTAAGCCACGAACTAAGTCATGCTTGGTTAACCGATTGAGTTGCTTCATTCCAACATGACCAAGTCTTCTATGCCATAACCAACCTAGTGAAGCTTTTGAGAATAGGCAAGTTGTGAGCTTTGCCTCATTAGATGAGAAATCAACAAGATAAAGATTTTCATGTCTAAAACCTTTAAACTTAAGATTGCTACCATCAACACTAGAGATAATAACATCTTCAACCGTGAAATTGCAACAAAATCCTAAATCACATAATTGAGCTACGGAAAGTAAATTAAAATTCAAAGACTCAACCAAGAGCACATTTGATATAGAATGATCATTTGAGATAGCAATTTTACCCAAGCCTTTGACCTTTCCTTTGCGATTATCTCCAAATGTGATACTATCATAATTTGAGCAATCTTCCTCACTCATTTGGGTAAACATTTTCATATCTCCGGTCATGTGTTGAGTGCATCCACTATCTAACACCCAATGATTCCCTCCCGCCTTGTAGTTTACCTACAAAAGAAAATCAATCTCTTTTAGGTACCCAAACTTGCTTGGGTCCTCGGATGTTAGTGACCAAGGTCTTTGGCACCCAAATAGCTTTCTTTTTGTTTCCAACAATTGAAGTACCAACAAATTTAGCATGAACACCTTTTGCATTATGAGAAAGAACATAACAATGCTCAAAACAAGTGGAGGATACATTTTTGAACATGGGACAATTTTTCTTAACATGTCCCTGTTTGTGACATTTGTGACACACTTTGTCACATTCTTTCACAAACAATGTCTTTTGCTTTACAAAAGCATTCTTTCCTTTCTTGGGAACATATCCAAGACCTTCACGGTTAAGAGAGCACCGTTGACTTCCCAATATGAAATCCAATTTAGCCTTACCACCATATGCCTTTTCTAGGTCATGAGTTAGAGTGTTTACTCTATCTACTAACACTTCATTCTCAACAATAATTTTTGATTCATCAAGAGCAATGTTATCATTGAGAGAAATTTTGCATTTATCACAAATAGAGTTAGTAGGTAGTGGTTCACTTGTAAGACTATCAAGTAAGTCACAAGTGACTCCAACATCCTTAGTGACCACCTCAACTTCATGCACAATAGATGATTTTTGAGCATCCACAAGCTTCTCACAATTTTCTTTTAGGTCATTGTGAGAGGTCATGAACTCCTCAAAAGACACTTGGAGGTTTTTATATAATTCCTTCAAGGTCTTAAATTTTTCTTTTTCTTTGTGCATGTAGTCATCGGCCTCACCTAACATTCTAACAAGATCATCATATGAATAGCCATCATCATCAACATCATCAATATCATCATCATCTTTTATATCATTTAAATCGGTGATGATTTTTACCTTAGCATCTCCCTTTGCCATGAGACAATGGGGAGATGAGAAGAGTGAGGGAGCTTCTTTGATGGCAATTCCGGCATTAAGCTTGGATGAGGTGTCATCATCATCATCATCCGAGCTATCATCCGAGTCCCATTCAACTAAATAGGCTTTGCCATCTTTCTTCTTGTTATAGTATTTCTTTTTCTTCTTGTCACTTTCATCTTTGCCCTTCTTCTTCTTGCTTGGGCAATTCATGGCAATGTGACCGGGTTCCCCACACTCAAAACACTTTCTATCATTGAAAGCATTTCTTCTAGATGTTTGACCTCTTCTAGGTTGACCTCTCTTCATCTTCATGAATTTGTTGAATTTCCTTACAAATAGAGCCATGTCACCATCACTCTCACTTTCATTTTCTTCATCATTACTATCTTCCTTTTCAATTTCCTTTGAGGCCTTAGCTTTGAGTGCAATCGATTCATTTTTCACCTTCTTTGCCAAACTTAAAGCATCGGCTTGTGACTTCTTAAATATGTCTTGAGTGAGAATTTCTCCCAATACTTCGGTTGGAGAAGTTGTAGATAGATCACTCCTTACTAGCATTGTCACAATGGTCTCATATTTCTCCGGAAGTGATCTAAGAAACTTGTGAGTGAAGTCCACATCCGGTACATTAAAACCAAGTCCCTTGAGTTCATTTACTATCTCATTTAACCGATTGAACATATCGGATACACTCTCATCTTCTTTCATAATAAATTGCTCAAACTTCCCTTTGCACACATATAGTTTGGCACTCTTCACAATTGTAGTTCCTTCATGAATTTCCATTAGCTTAGTCCAAATCTCATGAGAGGTTGTGAGATTCTTGATACGATTGAACTCATTTATATCAAGAGCATCATAAAAGACATTCATGGCTTGATCATTTGTGAGGATATTCTCATTATCACTAACGGATGGTTCATCTTCTTTCAACACAACAAATCCATCCCTGACAATTGGCCAAATTTTTCCACCCATTGCTCTAAGATGCATTGACATTCTTATTTTCCAATAGTCATAATTATTTCCATCAAAATGCGGTGGATTCCCAATGTGCACATTGTTGTTACTAGCCATTTTGTCCCACTCCGGGATGATTAGATCCACAAACAATGGAGTCCTCGGCTCTGATACCACTTGTAGGATCTAGGACACCGGCTAGAGGGGGGGTGAATAGGCGGTTTTGACTAAAATCAAAAAAACTAGGTAAATTTAATCAATATAACAAGAGGAATAAATTCTCTAGTGACAATAAGTAAACAATGTATGAGAAACAACTACAGTGATTGAATACTTGAGGAACAATATGCAAAACACTAATTACTTGCAAGGCAATAAGTAATGCAAGAAGGTAGAGACACCGAAATTTATCCCGTGGTATCGGTGATTTGCCGATCACCCCTAATCCACGTTGAGGTGGACTTCAAGCTCTCACTTGCTCCTCTATCAAGTCACGGCTTGATCTTTGAGCCAAGTGGACAAGAAATCACTCAATACCTCGATTCCACTAATGTCACCTTTGCCGCTCCGGCGAGGTAGGCGCGAACCCCTCACAATCAACACCGCGACTTCTCCACAATCTTCTTGGATAGCTCGACGGAGACAATCACCCGAGCCGTCTAGGAGGCGACAACCTCCAAGAGTAACAAGCCAATGACGCTTGCTCGGTGTACCACCTAGTGCCTCAAGAATCACCAAATGATGCAAATGCACTAGGAACCCTCAATCTCTCACTAGAAAGCAATCTCAAGCAAAGAGTGTGAGAGAGTGAGTTGGAGGATCACAAATGAGCTCAATGTGTGCAAGGAATGGCCAAGAGAGCTCTCTCACACGAGCTACCCTTCTATTTATAGCACTCCAACAAAATCCAACCGTTATGTGCAAAAGGCAGCAGTTCTGCGCACACGCGGACGGTCCGCGCCCTAGGGCCGGACGGTCCGCCGTACATATAACGGCTATAAATTCCGTTTGAATCTGCCAGAGGTGTCAGAAAAGGTAGGTCCGAACAGTCCGCCCACCATAGCCGGACCGTCCGCGACCTGGTAACTTGAAGCACCAGGACCTCGGTACAAAAACAGTTAACACAGGCGGACCGTCCGCCTACAAAGCCGGACGGTCCGAGACCTGGATACAGTACTGTCCGGACTTGCCCCCCGGACAGTCGGTAGTACAAAACCAAGAAATCACACAGTCCCTGACCAAAAACATTTTTAACACCTGCGGACTGTCCGCCCTTCACGGCCGGACGGTCCGCACTATAATTCAGGGACTGACCTGAAACCATCCTTCTCTGGTCAGGACTGCGGACGGTCCGGCCCTAATACCTGGACAGTCCGTAGTGCAATGGAACAATGCGGCTGCCGAAGTGGTCAGACTTCGGACCCCTCTGGTGGATCGCGGACGGTCCGCCCTCAAGGCCCGGACGGTCTGCGCATCCAAGACTTTGCAATTTTCAAACTTGCTTTTGAAAGAACTTTTAACTCACGAAATTTGAAGCGCTATTAGTCCTCATGCAAATGCAACTACTTGATGCTCTATGAGGCACTAAGCTTTACACAGATCAAAGACATTGACCCCTCTTAATAGTACGGCTATCTAGCCTACTAATCCGGTCAGGTATCTTCTCTAAACTCCTCAAGACCGGCAAAAACAAAACCTATATTATACCTTTGCCTTCATTTGATCCACAACCAATGCTTATGATTCTCCAACATTTGCTGTTTTATGTGGTCCAACCATGCATTCTTATTTCTCCAAGAATCGTTAGTCCACAAGCAGTTGTCATTAATTACCAAAACATCACCAAAGGGGCCTAGATGATTCACACCCCTACTCAGGTTAGCTGCATACCCATCAGAGAACATCAACATCTTGATCCACTGAAGTACTTCCTTCCTCTAGGCCCTGCTTAGGACGAAATCGGCCTTAGGCCTTCTCCACGTCTTTCCACCACTTGACGGCTTCATCTCTAGGTTTGGTCTATCACATAACGCTGCCAGATCCACTCTTGCCTTCACATTATCCTTTGACTTATCAGGAATGTCCATAATTGTTGCCCACAGTGCCTCGGCAACATTCTTTTCAGTGTGCATCACGTCAATGTTGTGTGGAAGGAGCAGGTCGTCATAATAGGGGAGCCAAGTCAAGGCAGACTTATGTGTCCACATATGCTGCTCACCATATCCCACAAAACCACCTTCTGTATTGGCCACGAGCCCATCTATCTGTTGACGAATTTCGGCACCAGTCATCGTTGCAGGTGGGCGGTCTGTCACTACGACACCTTTCGTAAAGTTCTTGATGTCTAGGCGGAATGGATGGTTAGCAGGGAGAAATTGTCAATGTTTATCGAAGGACGAATATTTGCCACCTTTTTCAATCAAATGAACCTGAGAGCTTCCTTGCAAACTGGGCATGGGAACTTACCGTGAACACACCAGGCATATTATAGCCCATACGCCGGTAAGTCATGCATGGAGTACTGGTACCAAACATGCATTCTGAAGTTTGTCTTCGTAGCTCGGTCATACGTCCATACCCCTTCCTCCCAGGCACGTACCAATTCATCGATCAAAGGCTCCATGTACACGCCCATTTTATTCCTCGGGTGTCCGGGAATTATCAACGACACGAATATATTCTGCCTTTGAAAGCACACACCAGGGGGGAGATTGATTGGGATAACAAACACGGGCCAACATGTGTACGGGGCAGCGCTCATTCCATAGGGATTGAACCCATCTGTGGCCAACACAACACGTACATTATGAGCCTCTTTGGCTTTCTCACGGTGAATGGCATCAAAGTGTTTCCATGCTTCACCATCGGATGCGTGCACCATCTTGTCAGTATTGTATCATTTTCCATTTTTGTGCCATGTCATCTGTTTCGCGGATTCCTCTGTCATGTACAGACGCTGGATCCTCGGTATGAACGGAAGGTGCCGTAGGATTGTCAAGGGGATGTCGAGCTGCCTCTTCTGTCCATCACCAGAGTCTACCTCCATGAACCTAGACGATGTACACTTGGGACAGTACTTTGCTTCCGCGTATTCTTTCCTAAATAGCACGCAGCCCTTCGAACAAGCATGAATCTGCTCATACGTCATCTTGAGTGCACGAAGGAGTTTCTGTGCCTCGTACATGCTCTTTTGGCAGAACGTGATCATCCGGAAGCAGGCTACCAATAACCGTCAACAAGCCATCGAATGCGTCTCTACTCATGCTATACTGCGACTTGAACGCCATTACACGCCCAATGGCATCCACTTGAGAAACCTTTGTCTGGTCGTGAAGGGGCTTCTGTGCCGCGTCGAACATGTCGTAGAACGCCTTTGCAGTCGGCTCTGGCTCGTCATCCATACATCCTCCCGTGTACTGTGCCTCCTGATAGTCGTTCAACATATCTGCTACCCCCGCATCCGCGTCATAATCCTCGACACGTTGTCTCAGCACCTCCTCTCTCGTACGATGCGCTTCACCATGAAATATCCACCGAGTATAGCCCGACGTAAATCCATTCTTCCAAATATGTTCTACCATGACCTTCTTTGGTTTTCTTTTCCGGTTGACACATTTGCTGCACGGGCATGGGACTAGACTCGCTCCTTTAGCAGCTTCGCCATATGCCCGTTCCACGAAATCATCAGTCTTTCTAATCCATTCAGTGGTGACATCGTTCCTTCCTCTACGGCCCGTGTACATCCACTCACGGTCCTCCATCCTCTAACAGAAAATTTCGGCAGCACCTCCCCTGCACGGGGAGGTTTCGAAATCCTGCAAATAAAACTATCAGCATGATGGCTGACATCCACACATAATTCAACGACACGATGGCCGGCAATCATCAATACTCAATATTAACCTAATCATACACGTACACAAATTTAACACAAGAAAACTAAATACTAATCTAATCAACTCAATATTAAACCTAATCATACCCGACGGGCGGGACGACGGGTCGCGGACGAGACGGCGGGTCACGGGCGAGGCGGCGGGGGCACGGCGAGGGCACGACGAGGGCACAACGAGGGCACGCACGGTGGGGACGAGGCGGGGGCACGATGAGGGCACGACGAGGGCACGCACGGCGGGGACGCGGCGGGGGCACGGCGGGGGCACAACGTACGGCGCGGGTGCGGCGGCGGCGCGGCGACGGCGTGTATATGGCGGCGGCGGCGCGGAGTGTGAGAGTGAGAGAGTGTAGCATCCCAAAAATTCAAATCTTAAAATTTTCTCAAACTTGCTCTAAATTCAAAATGAATTTCAAATTTCATTTCAAAATGTTTGTTTGCGAGTTGATATCAACAAATAAATTATAGTGGTCTAAATTCTCTCAAAAATCTCCTCAAAATATCCTACAAATATTTCCCCAGTGATCACCCTCAAACTCTTTCAGAAATACTGCCCAAATATTCCACCGATATATGTCCAAGTATTTTCTACCTAAGAAATACCTTCAGAATCATTTTTCAAGTCCCTACAAATCTTTTCTCCATAACTTTCCTCGTGCTCATACGTATACGTATGCCTTCGGTGTCATACGGTGAGCTCTACAAGCTAATTACACTCATATAAGACAAATCCATGCTAATCTCCCACTAATCCTCTCATCCTCCCACTAATCCCCTCATCCCTCCCCCTAACCCCCCCACCATGGCTATAAATAGAGGGGCAAGGGCCTCCTCTCATCCCACCCCAAGCCATTTCATGGCAACTCCCTTCCCCCCCCCCCCACACCCACACGCCCACTCCCACTCCCACTCCACCTCCCACACAAGCACACACTAGCACAAGGATCGTTCGATCGATCTTCGATCGTTCGTCCCCCTGTTCTTAGTTTGTTCGTTCGTTCGTCCGATCGTTCGATCGTTCGTCCGATCGTTCATGGTTCGTTCGTCCGTTCGTCCGATCGTTCGATCGTTCGTCCGTTCGTTCGTCCAAATAATCTTTTTCCTGCCGTTATGCTGCCGAAATTCCGATCGTTCGTTCGTCCGATCGTTTGATCGTTCGTCCGATCGTTCATGGTTCGTTCGTCCGTTCGTCCGTTCGTTCGTCCAAATAATCCTTTTCCTGCCGTTATGCTGCCAAAATTCTGATCGTTCGTTTGTTCGATCGTTCATCGTTCGTTCATAGTTCCTATTCATCGTTCATCGTTCGTTCATCGTCACTATTTACCATTACTATTTACCGTCACTATTTACCATTACTTTTTACCGTTACTTTTTAGTTTTTACCGTTTACCATTACTTTTTACCGTTACTTTTTACCGTTACTTTTTACCGTTTACCGTTACTTTTTACTGTTACTATTTACTGTTACTTTTTACCGTTACTTTTTACCGTTACTTTTTACCGTTACTTTTTACCGTTACTATTTACCGTTACTTTTTACCGTTACTTTTACCGTTACTATTTACCGTTACTTTTTACCGTTACTTTTTACCGTTACTATTCACCATTACTATTCATCGATCATCCGATCACCCCAAATTTCAACTACTCATCCATCATGCTGTCTAGTCCACCTAAGACCAGCCAGACCCATATCCTAGTTATACAAACTCTGGTGACTGTGATTTTCCTTCCAGTGGGAACTTCCCATCTGGTCACCCATCCTAGGTTTCTCCAAGTTGAGCACGCTTAACTTGAGATTCCTTCGAACCAGGCTTCCAAACTCAGATTCCAATAATTCTCGTTTCTAAATTCTTATCGGATTATTCCCTATCCAACCATGTCATCCCAAAAGCATGGTTCATATTCCAGAAAACTCCCAAAATACTCTCGTCTCATATTCTGCCTATAACTCTCATGTTCATACTAAGTCAGACGATTCATTCGTCACTATTCTCACCAACAGTGAACTTCACTGTGCTACACCACATACACCCAGCTATAAATACACCCAGCTACCCTCTCCCTCTCCACACACATTCAACACCCTCAGCCAAGGCAAACGCCCACCCACTCAGTTACTCCGCTCTATCGGCTACACGCATAGTGTCGCTTCACCTCCAGTCCACCCTCCTAGTAAGCACCTCCGCTCCACCACTAGTAGTATCTCAACACCACATGACACAGATTCTACTCAAGACTCTACCCATCCATATATCTCTATTCTGACCACTATACTAAATATTTGTTGGTATACTTGCTTGTTTGTATGTTTGCTTGTTCATGTTGCATAGTTATCGGAGCGTTCGTACTGTCTCGTGGAGGCCAGATCTGCAAGTCTACGCCAGGCAGTGGAGCTAGAAGCCAGTTCCACGAGCTCCCCTTCCCCCTTCGCCGAATAAGCACGGCAAGCTCACTGGATCCCTTTGATGCATAAATTACCTATGCTTTTTGTAATACCCAAAATGTATACAGTGAAACTATATTGAATATCCTTATTTTATGTGCCATATGTGCATCATAAAAAGAGCATACATATATAGAGAGATGAATTAAAACAAAGGATAAAAAAAAATCTGCATCATGTTGGAGTTATGTGTTTGTGCATTAAATAAAACAATAAGGTAACAATAATAAGATAATAATTCTTAGAAGTGGAATTAAACCCTAAATTTAAAATTAGGGTTTTTGAAAATGAGAAGAAGAGAAATGATATAAAAAAAATAATAATATAATTATATTTCCAAAGATGGTATCCTAAATTCCACAATATTAATTGAGAATAAATTAGGCACAAGTTTGAATTCAAATTGAATTTGGGAATAGTGAAAGAGAAATAGAGAATAAAATGGAAAAGAATAAATGGCTATTTGGGCCTCAGACCCCCCATTCCGGCCCACCTCCCGTTTTCTCTCTTCGGCATGTGTGGCTCACCCACCTGGTCCGCGCATGCGCTTCAACCCGCTTCCATGTGGGCCTCACCTGACCAGAACTGCAGTCCACGCGCCATCTCGGTCTTCTGCATTCGCGCTCACGGCGTGTCTCCGTCACTCACTGCCTGGTGGGTCACTTTGACCAGACTCTGGGTCCTTGCGTGCGAGGACGTGGGTGGTGACCGATGCCGGGCCCCACCAGTCAGATTTATCTTCTCCCTTCCCTATCTTTTCTCCGCTTCGCGCGCTAACGGATGGCGGACTCGCCCGCAAGCTGGTCTTCTCCGCGCTGCTACTCCGCAGTCTGGGCCCTTCCGTTCCGCCCGCATCGGCCGGGGCTGTTGCGCCGTCGCCTGGCGGTATTTTTAGCCGTCTGTGCCCCCTCCCCAGCCATCTCTTGTTCATCCGCCTGTGCACGCCGTGCGCCCAGAAGAATTGAGAAGGTCTGCTCGCCGCTGCGGCCACGTCGTCATCACGTCGGGTGCCGCTGTGCGATGCCACCGTCGATTCGCGTTCCTGCCTGCGCGGTGTCGTCGTGGGTCGACCGCGGGGAGTTCGGCCTCGCCGTCGTCCCATTTTCCCCGGACGGTCCGGGCGTTCGGCAAAAACCTGTTGATGCTGCGCCAACGAACCGTGGATGACGCGACCGGTGCTCTGGAAGCTCGACTCCGTAGTCACTGCACGCTGCCGGGGACGGTACCACGACTGCTGTCGCCCTCGCTGGATCCTTCCACCGCCTCGCTACGCACTCTGGTGAGACCCTCTGCCCTTGTTCAGTTTTTGTCTAATTAACGTGCAGCACCGGTTTCTTGGGGAGTTGGCGCGCGGTAGTGGGCATGGCCCGTATGCGGTTGGCAATGGCGACGCCGGTGTGCTTCAGTCCGCTGCTCGGTGACAGCTCTAGGAAGGAGATTACCCCCGCGGCGTAGATCTTTACATCGGCGGCCCAGCGTGTAGCTAGCTTAGTGCCCTGGTGCTGACCGTTGAATTTAAGATGAGCGATTCAGATCGACTAGGGCGTTGATGTGCCGGGATCGCAAATCTGGGATCCAAAGGCCAACATCGCACTTGGGTTTGGGACTAATCGTATCCGTAGATTTGAAATCGGGCGGCCGAAACTGGACGATACCCCTTCGGCCACCATTTTGCAATAGAGCCCTTCGGTTTTTACAGAACTAACCCGCCGTCCTCGGCTATGGTGCCCTGTGTCATGACAATTTTACACCGTGGCCCCTGTGTTTCTATCTAATACACGCACAGTCCAGTGACCATTTAAATTGGATAAATGATTTAGAAAACTGAATTTTTAATATAAAAACAATTCCTAGAACTTGTTTAATTCATAGAAAATGCATACTTAGTCCAAATTTATCCATTCCAGTTCCTATAATTTTGTATTAATATTGTTTAATACTTAGTGTCTCTGTTTTAACATGAAGATGGTGTTAAAATTTATTTCTTAGCTAATCTCGTATCAAATACATAAAACCTTAGGAAATTCGTATCTCCTCCGTTTTAACTCCGATTTGATCCGTTCAAGTTGCGTTAGTCTCGTAGAAATGCGTAGATAATTATTATTCAGTTTGTATTTATGTTTGATGTGATGTTAATTTTGCTATACAATGTTTGTTTGTATTGCTACGACTAGCGCGAGGACACGTGTCATCTGAAAAGCAAGTTGGTACCTGGAATCTCAAGTGCCAGGCAAGTTGTGCCCTTGATTCACTTTTGTACCCAATAATGTTCTTTATAATCATTTACCATGCATAGGTTTAATTTTGATGGGACCCAATAGGTTTCCCTAGACTGTTTATCCTGTTTACCTTGTTTACCCCTGAATCACTTGGGTAGTTTATGCTATTGCTTTACGTGGTTTTTGGGTTAATATTTCATTATATCCATGTTCCAGTTATTTTGTTATTCTATTTATGTTCATGTCAAGATCATTATGTTATTGTTAGTTGGAACATGGAGCTTAACTTGAGAACCACGTGCCACCACAAGGGAGGAATGGGACCCCTTGGCTGACTAATTAGGAAAGCTAGTGGAAGACTACCTTACCCGAAAGGGGCAAGGGCAATAGGGGAGAGGTCAGTGCAGGGGGGTCCCTGGTTGATTTTGCTGCGATGGCGGTCAGCCAGGAACCCTGTACTGGATCTTCCTATAAACTGTAGCGGGTTTTCGGAAGCTAGTGGAACTTTGTAAAGGCCTCGTAGTGGATCCCTAGCCATTCACCTTGGTAGTGTCTAAGGGCCTAGCTAACCCTGGCGACATGGGAAACACGACTTGTGGGTAAAGGGTACAACCTCTGCAGAGTGTAAAACTGGTATACTAGCCGAGCTCACGGTCATGAGCGGCTCAGGACTCTCCGATGATTAAATTATGGAACCTAAAGTCAATTTGTCATTTGCATTTGCATGGGATTTGTTATTAATTGTGTTCTATTATTTTATTATGGTTTGGTATTCACTTACACTTAGTAACTGCTAATAAAATTTTGACCAACTTATAAAAGCAATGCTCAGCTTTAACCTCTATTGTTGATCAGCCTTACACTTCATGAACTCCCACCTTTGTGAGTTCATGTCACATTATTCCCCACAACTTGTTGAGCGATGAACATGTGTGAGCTCACTCTTGCTGTCTCACACCCCCCCACAGGAGAAGAACAGGTGGTTTCAAGTGGAGTCAAGTATCGAGGAGTTTGATCTGATCTAGGTGGCGTTTCTCAGTTGACATTGGCGCCAACGATCCTTAGTTCGTTTTATATTTATAATTTATTTTGTAAGTCTTCCGCTATGTAATAAATACTCTGATTATTGTGACATTTATCTCTATGCACTCTGTTATTATATATGTTGTCTTCTTGGCGCATGTATGAGATGCACCTGGCTTTGTTCCTTAAAGCCGGGTGTGACAGAAGTGGTATCAGAGGAAATGTTGACTGTAGGACGAAACCTAGATAGAAATGGACAACCCTTACCTACTTACCTTACTCTGATTCATTCCATACTTACCTTATCTTGATCCTGTCTCACCTTCTACTGTTCTACTCTGATCATTCTTACCTTTTCTACTCTAAGACAAGATGGATTTCAAACCTTGGAATCCCTACCCCTAGGACATTTTTAAGAGATAGGAAGCCTAAGACAAAATTAAAACTATTTTCTCTATTAAAAATATTGGTTGTTTGTGCTGATGCTAAATGCCTGATTTGCTTCTTTGATTGATTGAAATAGTATAGATGGGCAATTTAGCATGTACCACTATAAGGTACTGTATTAGCTTTAGTAGGTGACACACTAATCTACTTAGCTAATAAGTCCCCCAAAGTAACATGATTGTAATTACTCGCCTTGTCTACAACTCTTCCTTTCTTACCCTATGTTTCTAACCCAGATAGGCTATCCCTATAGTGTTAGAAGAGAGCACTATAGATGTGATCCTTGGTATGTCATGGTTAAGAAAGGCAAAGGCAGTATATACATTGTGCTAAGGGAATCGTAGAACTCACCAGTTCCAAAGGACAAAGATTTGAAGTTGAGTTGGTCATTGATCTCTTACCTGAGACTGCTCCTATTTCTAAACGGCTATACAGGATGTCCGTAGAAGAACTAAAGGAACTTAAGAAGCAATTAATGGAATTACAAGAGGCTGGATATATTCGTCCGAATTCTTCACCTTGGGGAGCACTGGTACTGTTTGTACAGAAGAAGGATGGATCGCAAAGGATGTGCGTGGTTTGTAGGACTCTTAATGATGTCACTGTGAAGAACAAGTGTCCATTACCCTACATTGAGGATTTATTTGATCAGATGAGAGGTGCAAGGGTATTCTCGAAGATTGATCTCCGATCGGGTTACCAACAAACGAAGATTAGGCCATCAGATATTTCCAAGACGAAATTCTCGACCCGATATGGTTTATATGAGTTTACCGTTATGTCATTTGGACCAACTAATGCACCAACCTATTTTATGGATCTGAAGAATAAGGTGCATGATCTGGACAGATTCGTCGTGGTTTTCATCGACGATATTATTATTTATTCCAAGAGTGATAGTAATCATGAGGAACATCTGAGAGTGGTGCAACAGAAGCAACGAGATAATCAACTCTACGCCAAGTACAGTAAATGCGAGTTCTGGATTAACGAGGTGTCATTCCTTGGACATATCATTTTTAATGGAGGAATATCAGTGGATCCTGCTAAAGTCAAGGAGATAGTGGTGTGGAGCATACCCACTACGGTTACGGAGGACCGAAGTTTCTTGAGACTTGCAGGATATTATTGGAGATTTATTGAAGGATTTTCTAAGATTGCTAAGCTTATGACCACGCTTTTGGTGAAGGAAAGAGAATTCAAGTGGGACGAGAAGTGCCAAGTATATACGGATCATAAGAGTTTGAAGTATATATTCACTCAGAAGGATCTCAACCTTAGGCAACGCTGTTGGTTGGAGCTTATTACGGATTATGATTTGGAGATTCACTATCACCCGGGCAAGGCAAATTTGGTTGCAGATGCCTTGAGTCGAAAGGAGCATGTTCATTCAGCTGTTGTTGCCCAGCTACCCGATGAGATTGTTGAGGATTTCAGAAGACTTAACCTGGGGATAGTTACTCACACTGAAGGAGTTACTATTGATGTGGAATCTACCTTGGAACAAGGAATCCACAAAGGACAGATTAGTGATACCAAGATACAAGAGATTAAGGATCTGATTACTGAAGGTCGAGGTCCAGAATTTACGGAAGATGAGCAAGGTGCCATATGGTTCAAGGACAGGATATGTATTCCTAAGATTGATAGCCTTCATGAGACTATTTTAAAGGAGGCCCATGACTTGGATTATTCTATTCATCCTGGTAGTACCAAGATGTATCAGGATTCGAAGCAGAAATACTAGTGGTATGGACAGAAGAGAGATATGGCTACACATGTGGCTATGTGCGATGTGTGTCAAAGAGTTAAGGTCGAACACCAAAAGACTAGCTGGACTACTGCATCCACTAAAGATACCCGAATGGAAGTGGGAAGAGATTGGTATGGACTTCATTACTGGATTGCCTCGCACCTCGAAAGGATACGATTCTATATGGGTTATTGTGGATAGACTGACCCAGGTGGCTTATTTTATTCCGGTCAAGACCATCTATAAGGGATCACAATTGGCTAAGCTATACATGTCTTAGATTGTGTCTCTACACGATGTACCGAAGAAGATCATTTTGGATAGAGGATCATAGTTTACCCCCAGATTTTGGAATAGTTTTCATGAGAATACGAATGAAGTTGAATTTTAGTTCGGGCTACCACCCACAAACTGATGGGCAAACTGAAAGGACTAATCAAGTGCTGGAAGATATGTTAAGAACTTGTGCTCTTGAGCATAGTGATAGTTGGGACAAGAGTCTACCTTATGATGAGTTCTCATATAATAATAGCTACCAGACCAGTCTAAAAGATGTCACTATTCGAGACTCTGTATGACAGGAAATGCAGGACTCCTCTATTTTTGGACCAGACTGGAGGAAGATAGTTCTTTGGACCTGAACCTATTCAAGAGGCAAAAGAGCTATGCTGATAATAGAAGAAGACCACTAGAATTTGAGGAAAGAAATCATGTGTACCTCAAGATGTCACCACTTCGTGGAATGAGGAGATTCAAAGTCAAGGGAAAATTGTCCCCTCGCTTTATTGGACCATTCAGAGTTTTTAGACAAGTTGGAGAGATGACCTATCAACTCGAGTTACCTGATAATCTATCTGATGTACATAATGTATTCCATGTGTCTCAACTTAAGAAGTGTCTCTGTGTCCCTGAGGAACAGTTACCCATGGAAGAGCTAAGTGTTCAGGGTGATTTGACTTACACGGAGTATCCTATCAAGATTCTTGACAAATTGACTCGAGTTACAAGAAATAAAGTTATTAAGATGTGCAAAGTGCAATGGAACCATCATGGTGAGGACGAAGATACTTGGGAAAGAGAAGAAGAGCTTCGCATAGATTTTCCCCCACCTTTTCCCTCGTTCCTCCTAAATCTCGAGGACGAGATTATTTTTAAGGGGGGTAGGACTTGTAATACCCAAAATGTATACAGTGAAACTATATTGAATATCCTTATTTTATGTGCCATATGTGCATCATAAAAAGAGCATACATATATAGAGAGATGAATTAAAACAAAGGATAAAAAAAATCTGCATCATGTTGGAGTTATGTGTTTGTGCATTAAATAAAACAATAAGGTAACAATAATAAGATAATAATTCTTAGAAGTGGAATTAAACCCTAAATTTAAAATTAGGGTTTTTGAAAATGAGAAGAAGAGAAATGATATAAAAAAATAATAATATAATTATATTTCCAAAGATGGTATCCTAAATTCCACAATATTAATTGAGAATAAATTAGGCACAAGTTTGAATTCAAATTGAATTTGGGAATAGTGAAAGAGAAATAGAGAATAAAATGGAAAAGAATAAATGGCTATTTGGGCCTCAGACCCCCCATTCCGGCCCACCTCCCGTTTTCTCTCTTCGGCATGTGTGGCTCACCCACCTGGTCCGCGCATGCGCTTCAACCCGCTTCCATGTGGGCCTCACCTGACCAGAACTGCAGTCCACGCGCCATCTCGGTCTTCTGCATTCGCGCTCACGGCGTGTCTCCGTCACTCACTGCCTGGTGGGTCACTTTGACCAGACTCTGGGTCCTTGCGTGCGAGGACGTGGGTGGTGACCGATGCCGGGCCCCACCAGTCAGATTTATCTTCTCCCTTCCCTATCTTTTCTCCGCTTCGCGCGCTAATGGATGGCGGACTCGCCCGCAAGCTGGTCTTCTCCGCGCTGCTACTCCGCAGTCTGGGCCCTTCCGTTCCGCCCGCATCGGCCGGGGCTGTTGCGCCGTCGCCTGGCGGTATTTTTAGCCGTCTGTGCCCCCTCCCCAGCCATCTCTTGTTCATCCGCCTGTGCACGCCGTGCGCCCAGAAGAATTGAGAAGGTCTGCTCGCCGCTGCGGCCACGTCGTCATCACGTCGGGTGCCACTGTGCGATGCCACCGTCGATTCGCGTTCCTGCCTGCGCGGTGTCGTCGTGGGTCGACCGCGGGGAGTTCGGCCTCGCCGTCGTCCCATTTTCCCCGGACGGTCCGGGCGTTCGGCAAAAACCTGTTGATGCTGCGCCAACGAACCGTGGATGACGCGACCGGTGCTCTGGAAGCTCGACTCCGTAGTCACTGCACGCTGCCGGGGACGGTACCACGACTGCTGTCGCCCTCGCTGGATCCTTCCACCGCCTCGCTACGCTCTCTGGTGAGACCCTCTGCCCTTGTTCAGTTTTTGTCTAATTAACGTGTAGCACCGGTTTCTTGGGGAGTTGGCGCGCGGTAGTGGGCATGGCCCGTATGCGGTTGGCAATGGCGACGCCGGTGTGCTTCAGTCCGCTGCTCGGTGACAGCTCTAGGAAGGAGATTACCCCCGCGGCGTAGATCTTTACATCGGCGGCCCAGCGTGTAGCTAGCTTAGTGCCCTGGTGCTGACCGTTGAATTTAAGATGAGCGATTCAGATCGACTAGGGCGTTGATGTGCCGGGATCGCAAATCTGGGATCCAAAGGCCAACATCGCACTTGGGTTTGGGACTAATCGTATCCGTAGATTTGAAATCGGGCGGCCGAAACTGGGCGATACCCCTTCGGCCACCATTTTGCAATAGAGCCCTTCGGTTTTTACAGAACTAACCCGCCGTCCTCGGCTATGGTGCCCTGTGTCATGACAATTTTACACCGTGGCCCCTGTGTTTCTATCTAATACACGCACAGTCCAGTGACCATTTAAATTGGATAAATGATTTAGAAAAATGAATTTTTAATATAAAAACAATTCCTAGAACTTGTTTAATTCATAGAAAATGCATACTTAGTCCAAATTTATCCATTCCAGTTCCTATAATTTTGTATTAATATTGTTTAATACTTAGTGTCTCTGTTTTAACATGAAGATGGTGTTAAAATTTATTTCTTAGCTAATCTCGTATCAAATACATAAAACCTTAGGAAATTCGTATCTCCTCCGTTTTAACTCCGATTTGATCCGTTCAAGTTGCGTTAGTCTCGTAGAAATGCGTAGATAATTATTATTCAGTTTGTATTTATGTTTGGTGTGATGTTAATTTTGCTATACAATGTTTGTTTGTATTGCTACGACTAGCGCGAGGACACGTGTCATCTGAAAAGCAAGTTGGTACCTGGAATCTCAAGTGCCAGGCAAGTTGTGCCCTTGATTCACTTTTGTACCCAATAATGTTCTTTATAATCATTTACCATGCATAGGTTTAATTTTGATGGGACCCAATAGGTTTCCCTAGACTGTTTATCCTGTTTACCTTGTTTACCCCTGAATCACTTGGGTAGTTTATGCTATTGCTTTACGTGGTTTTTGGGTTAATATTTCATTATATCCATGTTCCAGTTATTTTGTTATTCTATTTATGTTCATGTCAAGATCATTATGTTATTGTTAATTGGAACATGGAGCTTAACTTGAGAACCACGTGCCACCACAAGGGAGGAATGGGACCCCTTGGCTGACTAATTAGGAAAGCTAGTGGAAGACTACCTTACCCGAAAGGGGCAAGGGCAGTAGGGGAGAGGTCAGTGCAGGGGGGTCCCTGGTTGATTTTGCTGCGATGGCGATCAGCCAGGAACCCTGTACTGGATCTTCCTATAAACTGTAGCGGGTTTTCGGAAGCTAGTGGAACTTTGTAAAGGCCTCGTAGTGGATCCCTAGCCATTCACCTTGGTAGTGTCTAAGGGCCTAGCTAACCCTGGCGACATGGGAAACACGACTTGTGGGTAAAGGGTACAACCTCTGCAGAGTGTAAAACTGGTATACTAGCCGAGCTCACGGTCATGAGCGGCTCAGACTCTCCGATGATTAAATTATGGAACCTAAAGTCAATTTGTCATTTGCATTTGCATGGGATTTGTTATTAATTGTGTTCTATTATTTTATTATGGTTTGGTATTCACTTACACTTAGTAACTGCTAATAAAATTTTGACCAACTTATAAAAGCAATGCTCAGCTTTAACCTCTATTGTTGATCAGCCTTACACTTCATGAACTCCCACCTTTGTGAGTTCATGTCACATTATTCCCCACAACTTGTTGAGCGATGAACATGTGTGAGCTCACTCTTGCTGTCTCACACCCCCCCACAGGAGAAGAACAGGTGGTTTCAAGTGGAGTCAAGTATCGAGGAGTTTGATCTGATCTAGGTGGCGTTTCTCAGTTGACATTGGCGCCAACGATCCTTAGTTCGTTTTATATTTATAATTTATTTTGTAAGTCTTCCGCTATGTAATAAATACTCTGATTATTGTGACATTTATCTCTATGCACTCTGTTATTATATATGTTGTCTTCTTGGCGTATGTATGAGATGCACCTGGCTTTGTTCCTTAAAGCCGGGTGTGACAGAAGTGGTATCAGAGGAAATGTTGACTGTAGGACGAAACCTAGATAGAAATGGACAACCCTTACCTACTTACCTTACTCTGATTCATTCCATACTTACCTTATCTTGATCCTGTCTCACCTTCTACTGTTCTACTCTGATCATTCTTACCTTTTCTACTCTAAGACAAGATGGATTTCAAACCTTGGAATCCCTACCCCTAGGACATTTTTAAGAGATAGGAAGCCTAAGACAAAATTAAAACTATTTTCTCTATTAAAAATATTGGTTGTTTGTGCTGATGCTAAATGCCTGATTTGCTTCTTTGATTGATTGAAATAGTATAGATGGGCAATTTAGCATGTACCACTATAAGGTACTGTATTAGCTTTAGTAGGTGACACACTAATCTACTTAGCTAATAAGTCCCCCAAAGTAACATGATTGTAATTACTCGCCTTGTCTACAACTCTTCCTTTCTTACCCTATGTTTCTAACCCAGATAGGCTATCCCTATAGTGTTAGAAGAGAGCACTATAGATGTGATCCTTGGTATGTCATGGTTAAGAAAGGCAAAGGCAGTATATACATTGTGCTAAGGGAATCGTAGAACTCACCAGTTCCAAAGGACAAAGATTTGAAGTTGAGTTGGTCATTGATCTCTTACCTGAGACTGCTCCTATTTCTAAACGGCTATACAGGATGTCCGTAGAAGAACTAAAGGAACTTAAGAAGCAATTAATGGAATTACAAGAGGCTGGATATATTCGTCCGAATTCTTCACCTTGGGGAGCACCGGTACTGTTTGTACAGAAGAAGGATGGATCACAAAGGATGTGCGTGGTTTGTAGGACTCTTAATGATGTCACTGTGAAGAACAAGTGTCCATTACCCTACATTGTGGGTAAAGTGTACACCTCTGCGCAGAGTTTGAAAACCTATTCGAATAGTCCGTGTCCACTGGTATGGACGAGTCTGGTATGGTATGGCAATTAATGTTTTGTTTTCAAAAAAGGCTGCGTTTGAGATAAATGGTTTTTAAAAGGTCCGGCGGTTGAGCCGTGAGCTATGGTGGACGGGAAGTCCAGTAGCTGTTTTTGAAAAGGAAAACCAGTGGGAAACTGCTGAGATACCTGGATGGTTTAGTCCAGGGGATTTTATTATAATACTGAAAAACTTCCTGCTCCTTTGGAGAGGATGCGCTTTGCAAAATACAAAATGTTTTACAAAACAACCCTGCATAAAATATTGCTGTTTCTGCAAAATATCCTGAGCTCTAGATATTCCATGCATTATATCTGATTTCCCCATTACGCGGGTGAAGGTGGGCTGCTGAGTACGTTTGTACTCACCCTTGCTTATTTATTTTTTTTTCAGAAAAAGGAGATCGGGTAAGAGTTACGACTGTTCCCAACCTTGCCTGTGGCTGTTGGACCGCTGATTTGCTTCGCTGCGTATATCGGGCTGCTTCAGCCCCACTCTGATGATATGTCCCGAGTTGTGGACCAACTCTTAAAGTTGTTCGCCACCTTTATAGGTTTGTCGTTTAAGCATATCTGTAATCATCTGATGTATAAATGTGTTTACTAGCTTCCTGGGACTAGTAATTGTATCCCATTTGAGTCCCAGAGGATTGGGACGCTTCAGGTGGTATCAGAGGTGTTAGGTTGGCCGCAGGACGTAACCCTTAGCCTGATCCAAAAGTTTTTAAGTCCAAACTATTTTCTTAAAAAAATTCTTGCTCTCGTCCCTTCTTTTCAAAAATGCTTTCCCCCTTTCCTTCTCTCAGAAGTCAGATGGAGGTTTGCTGCCAAACCAGCTTTTGCCAGAATGAAGATGGTTTCCCCAAGTTGTTGAAAGCATGCACAGTCCGCCTCGGAATCAGGAGCTAGCCAGAGTATGATTGTCATGAATTCGTCGAGCATGGCACAGAGAAGTGTGTCGTGACTGTGTACATTGGATCCAGTCCGCACCATGTGGAATGGAGTGTCACTGCTGCAGGGCACAGATTCAAAGACACCTGTCAAGTCGTCGCTCGCAAGGCATTGAGGGCCCTGTGTCAGATCTATGAAGAAGAAGTGGCCGACACACCGCTCAGATTCTTTCTGCCCTTTCAGAGAGACCGTCCAGTTTGGATGGCCAGGATGCGTGCATTGGAAGGTCAGCAGCTGCTTGAGGACGACCCCACAGTTATGTACCTCACTGCATAGCTGCTCACCCTGGATGCACAGTATGATTTCTTGGCTCGGCACCACCGTCAGATGATTGCCCGAGCAGAAGATGCAGAGAAGCTCAACCGTAAGCTCCATGTGGATCTCACCACAGCTCAAGCCCGTGTAGCTGCCTTGGAAAGTCGTGAAGTCATTGCTGTTGAAGCCCTGAAGCAAGCCAAGGATGAGCATGTCCAGAAGTTGATGGAGGCCTACTTGGTAACCCATAACCAACGTAGAGCCCTGCGAATCCAAGAGCCTGCTTCATCCAACCCTGTTCAACCCATCAGAGCTGAAGACCCCCAGATTCTTGAAGGTCACCCGATCTCTATCAGAGGAGAGAAGAAGGCTTGGGAACTACCGGAAGGAGCCATAGTCTTGGAAGGAATTCCAGTCTTCCCTCAGGCTATGAATAAGAAAGAGCACCCTGAGTCCTCCCAAGATCCCCCGCCGGAGTTGTTTGAGCCCCTCACCATGAAGAAGATTCCAGCACCATCCCGTGAGATCAAAGAAGAAGCTGCAAGCACCCCACCAGCACCGCCGCCCTCTGAGGAGCTACAAGAGCCAGTCCTGCTTGAAGAAGAGTTCGACCCCGTGTTGCCAGCTCAGTCACCGCCAGAAGAAGTCATCAACATCAGCTCCCTCTTGACCCATCCAGGAGATGTCTCAGATTGAAGTTGTGCACCAGCCTTGCCAGAAGAGAAGTTGCCTGGTCTGAAGTTAGTTATGCCCAGTCCTCTGCATGCATTGGGTAGTGAAGTTTTTCTTCACTTTGGCTAGAGCCCTGCATGTATGAAAGGTAATCGTGTAGACTCGTGTTTTGCAAAACTCTAATTGTGTGGCCCCCTAGGGCATTTCAAAATGAATTTCGCTTGATGTTTTCTCCCCTTTTGATTGCATATGTGATGCTTTAACGTTAGTGCTCATAAGTTTCATTTAGCATAGTTCTCAATTCAGGAGCCAAGCAATAGTAGTTATGCTTAGCCCCCGAATCTGAGTAGTCCGTGCTTTGGAAAAACTCTATTCTTTCGTTATTCAAAACATTTGATTTGTTTGTGCTTATTATTGCTGAGCTTGTGTGTTTTCTTTCTTTTTAAGAAAGGTTTTCTCTAAAAACATAAATCACAAATTAGATCTAATCCTCACCTTATGCTTCTATTCTCATCTTAACCCATCTCAAGAGAAAAGTGCCTTACCAAAGAAGATACCGGGAAGCTTACCCTTGAAGCCTGGAATAAGCTACAGAAGAAACCAGTCCAGCCGCTCAGTCAAAAGGACCGACCATGAGAATCAAAGCACTACCCCTGAGTCAAAGTAAACAGGAAAAGAGGACAGAAGGAGTTATTACCATACAGAGAGGCAAAGATTCTTGGAACCAGAGACCACAAACATCAGGGTCATCGACCCCACCACTCACCTGTGCCCCCCCACACGCGTGCCTGCCTCCATGCGCACTATCACCACCCCATGCCCCCTTTCCAGCGCACTACCGCCGCCCATGCCCCCATTGCAGCGCACCCACTACCATTACCGCCAGCAACCCCATCCCCCTTCCCCCTTGTCGCGTCTGCTACCGCGTGTCACCTGCTCCATCACCACCACTCTTCACCCGAGCACCCACACTCGCCTATAAAACCCCCCACCAGCTCCCTCAACTCCCATCTCACTCAAAGCAAAGCACACTCCAGATAAATCCCCTCTGTCATAATCGCAAGCAACCCCATTTCCCACTCCCTCGCCCCTAAGATCACAATGCTTGGTGATTCTTGGGTTGAAGACTGTTGTACATGGTTCAACATCTTCGGTTTCCTCCTCTGTATGATGGTAATACTCTTTGATAGAATCCTCCAGTGGGAAGAGCAAAGAGAAAGAAAGGGTCAGTGAAAAGAAGATAGTGAAGAGAAGATAAGAAGAAGGTTCTCCCAGAATCAACCCTGTGTCAGTCATTTCTCCGCAGCCTGCTCAAGCAGCAACAGCAGAAGAAGGCCCCGTAACACCCTTGTTATGAGGTACTTCAAGGAGTTCAAATCCCCAAGATTCAAGAGTTCTACCCTCATTCTTTTTAAGTGGGGTAGTGTTCCAGTAAAGTTCCTGCTATGGAGAAGAAAAAGAAGGCTTGTAGCAAGCTTGTGGAAGACCAGAACATTGAAGCATATAAGTTTGTGGATAAGAAGTGGTCACCCAAGTTCCGTTGATGAAGCACCAGAAGACTAATCAAGGAAGGAATCCATGTGGGAGTTCGCAAGAGAAAGGTTTGCGTGTTGGCATCAATGCTTCCTCAATAAGCTAGCAGCTAAGCGAAACCTAGAAGCTTGAAGATGATTCCTTGAGTAGCCAGAATCAGCGTTTGCAATCAGCAACCAGATGCCCCTCAAAGGCCAGATTTTGTTGAAGTTCCATCTCCTCGAAGAGTCTGCAAAGTGAAGATACATAGCTGAAGTAAAGCTATACCCATAACCCTTCTAAGCCGAATCTCGAGGACGAGATTCCTTTTAAGTGGGGTAGATTTGTAGCATCCCAAAAATTCAAATCTTGAAATTTTCTCAAACTTGCTCTAAATTCAAAATGAATTTCAAATTTCATTTCAAAATGTTTGTTTGCGAGTTGATATCAACAAATAAATTATAGTGGTCTAAATTCTCTCAAAAATCTCCTCAAAATATCCTACAAATATTTCCCCAGTGATCACCCTCAAACTCTTTCAGAAATACTGCCCAAATATTCCACCGATATATGTCCAAGTATTTTCTACCTAAGAAATACCTTCAGAATCATTTTTCAAGTCCCTACAAATCTTTTCTCCATAACTTTCCTCGTGCTCATACGTATACGTATGCCTTCGGTGTCATACGGTGAGCTCTACAAGCTAATTACACTCATATAAGACAAATCCATGCTAATCTCCCACTAATCCTCTCATCCTCCCACTAATCCCCTCATCCCTCCTCCTAATCCCCCCACCATGGCTATAAATAGAGGGGCAAGGGCCTCCTCTCATCCCACCCCAAGCCATTTCATGGCAACTCCCTTCCCCCCCCCCCACACCCACACGCCCACTCCCACTCCCACTCCACCTCCCACACAAGCACACACTAGCACAAGGATCGTTTGATCGTTCTTCGATCGTTCGTCCCCCTGTTCTTAGTTTGTTTGTTCGTTCGTCCGATCGTTCGATCGTTCGTCCGATCGTTCATGGTTCGTTCGTCCGATCGTTCGATCGTTCGTCCGTTCGTTCGTCCAAATAATCTTTTTCCTGCCGTTATGCTGCCGAAATTCCGATCGTTCGTTCGTCCGATCGTTTGATCGTTCGTCCGATCGTTCATGGTTCGTTCGTCCGTTCGTCCGATCGTTCGATCGTTCGTCCGTTCGTTCGTCCAAATAATCCTTTTCCTGCCGTTATGCTGCCAAAATTCCGATCGTTCGTTTGTTCGATCATTCGATCGTTCATCGTTCGTTCATAGTTCCTATTCATCGTTCATCGTTCGTTCATCATCACTATTTACCATTACTATTTACCGTCACTATTTACCGTTACTTTTTACCGTTTACCATTACTTTTTACCGTTACTTTTTACCGTTTACCATTACTTTTTACCGTTACTTTTTACCGTTTACCGTTACTTTTTACCGTTACTTTTTACCGTTACTATTTACCGTTACTTTTTACCGTTACTTTTTACCGTTACTATTTACCGTTACTTTTTACCGTTACTTTTACCGTTACTATTTACCATTACTTTTTACCGTTACTTTTTACCGTTACTATTCACCATTACTATTCATCGATCATCCGATCACCCCAAATTTCAACTACTCATCCATCATGCTGTCCAGTCCAACTAAGACCAGCCAGACCCATATCCCAGTTATACAAACTCTGGTGACTGTGATTTTCCTTCCAGTGGGAACTTCCCATCTGGTCACCCATCCTAGGTTTCTCCAAGTTGAGCACGCTTAACTTGAGATTCCTTCGAACCAGGCTTCCAAACTCAGATTCCAATAATTCTCGTTTCTAAATTCTTATCGGATTATTCCCTATCCAACCATGTCATCCCATAAGCATGGTTCATATTCCAGAAAACTCCCAAAATACTCTCGTCTCATATTCTGCCTATAACTCTCCTGTTCATACTAAGTTAGACGATTCATTCGTCACTATTCTCACCAACAGTGAACTTCACTGTGCTACACCACATACACCCAGCTATAAATACACCCAGCTACCCTCTCCCTCTCCACACACACTCAACACCCTCAGCCAAGGCAAACGCCCACCCACTCAGTTACTCCGCTCTATCGGCTACACGCATAGTGTCGCTTCACCTCGAGTCCACCCTCCTGGTAAGCACCTCCGCTCCACCACTAGTAGTATCTCAACACCACATGACACAGATTCTACTCAAGACTCTACCCATCCATATATCTCTATTCTGACCACTATACTAAATATTTGTTGGTATACTAGCTTGTTTGTATGTTTGCTTGTTCATGTTGCATAGTTATCGGAGCGTTCGTACTATCTCGTGGAGGCCAGATCTGCAAGTCTACGCCAGGCAGTGGAGCTAGAAGCCAGTTCCGCGAGCTCCCCTTCCCCCTTCGCCGAATAAGCACGGCAAGCTCACTGGATCCCTTTGATGCATAAATTACCTATGCTTTTACAACCACAACCCTCAGCCTGTTATTTTATGCATGATATGATTTTGAGACAAGTTATTATGGCCACCCAAGCTGCTTGCCGCAATCAATCCTTAATATATTTGTTACAAATGATTTGAGAAAAGGTGTGAGTTTTCAAAAGAAAATGCTTTTCAAAATGTGTATGATGAAGGGTTTTCACCCTTATCACCTTTGAGTAGGGATAATCAGGGACTCCCTGGTTTAGGGGAGGGCCTAAGGTGTTGGCTCAGCTGGTTTAGGCGTGAGCAGAAGGATTGTCCCCTCATATAAGGACCGGTTTGTCATCTTTCACTACCTGTACTCATGATAAGTACAACCACTCGAGACTGTGTGGGCAGTCACTCAATCTGAACTCGTACGGTCCAACCCTAGGGTTATGAAGGCTGGGGAGCACCGGGAGGATAAGGAGGGGGAAAGTTTTGTCCGGTTTGGACATGGTGGTGGCCTGACTCCTTCCGGTATAACCGTTAAGGTTAGGACGTGCAAGGAAAGAAAGAGATTCGGATTCGGGTCTCACTAGCTATGAGATCGCAGAGCCGGACTAGTGGGTAAAGTGTACACCTCTGCGCAGAGTTTGAAAACCTATTCGAATAGTCCGTGTCCACTGGTATGGACGAGTCTGGTATGGTATGGCAATTAATGTTTTGTTTTCAAAAAAGGCTGCGTTTGAGATAAATGGTTTTTAAAAGGTCCGGCGGTTGAGCCGTGAGCTATGGTGGACGGGAAGTCCAGTAGCTGTTTTTGAAAAGGAAAACCAGTGGGAAACTGCTGAGATACCTGGATGGTTTAGTCCAGGGGATTTTATTATAATACTGAAAAACTTCCTACTCCTTTGGAGAGGATGCGCTTTGCAAAATACAAAATGTTTTACAAAACAACCCTGCATAAAATATTGTTGTTTCTGCAAAATATCCTGAGCTCCAGATATTCCATGCATTATATCTGATTTCCCCATTCCGCGGGTGAAGGTGGGCTGCTGAGTACGTTTGTACTCACCCTTGCTTATTTTTTTTTCATAAAAAGGAGATCGGGTAAGAGTTACGACTGTTCCCAACCTTGCCTGTGGCTGTTGGACCGCTGATTTGCTTCGCTGCGTATATCGGGCTGCTTCAGCCCCACTCTGATGATATGTCCCGAGTTGTGGACCAACTCTTAAAGTTGTTCGCCATCTTTATAGGTTTGTCGTTTAAGCAGATCTGTAATCATCTGATGTATAAATGTGTTTACTAGCCTCCTGGGACTAGTAATTGTATCACATTTGAGTCCCAGAGGATTGGGACGCTTCAGAGAGAAAGAAGGTTACCAGCGCTATGTACTAGAGATGGCAACGGGTACAAACTCGCCGGGTTTTGCTATCTCAAACCCGTACCCGTGAAAAATATTTACACCCATTAAAAAACCCGTACCCATGACGGGTTTGAAATTGTGCCCAAACCCGTACCCATCGGGTTTGCGGGTATCCACGGGTTACCCGTGGGGGTTTTTATCTCCAATATGCTTATTCTTTTATAATCAATAAGTATCGTAATGATTAATGAGATCATGGTCCAAAATTTTGTAATGAACAACGAGTTCATGATTTGCTATAAAAATATTAGTAGAGAGAATTAAATACAAATAATAAGTTGTATAATCAAGTTACCTTGCACTAAGTTATACATCAACCACATATATAACACTAGTAATAACTATAATAGCAAGCAAGCAACACTATCACCAACTACTTATACATTCACTATTTGATAAAAATTAGGAAGTAAATAGGTAGATAACAAGTTTGTTGTTCGTTTATAAAATAAAATGATAATATGCACTATGTTTGGTTGGGTTTAAAAAACCCACGGGTTCACGGGTTTGTTTACTATAGGAACAAACCCGTACCCATGAACCCGTCGGGTATATATTTATACCCATTAACAAACCCATGGGTATAAAAATTGACCCAAACCCGTACCCTAATGGGGTAAAAACCCATCGAGTTTCGGATTTCGGGTACCCATTGCCATCTCTATTATGTACACGCGCTTTGCCGAGTGCCCGTGATCTGGCACTCGGCAAAGATTTTTTTATTTTTAAAATAAGCTTTGTCGAGTGTCGCCCAGGTGACACTCGACAAAGATTAATTTACACTTCTTTGCCGAGTGTCACCCAAGGGGCACTCGGCAAAGTATACTTTGTCGAGTGTCAACCAGCTGACACTCGACAAAGTACATTTGTATTTTTTTGGCCACCAAACTTTTTGTGGTTTGTTCTTACATTATGTAGACCTACATGTACCATTTGGGGACAATTATAATTGTGTTTTCAATATCTAGTAGATTTAGTTTGTTTATTTGCATTTCTTCGGAAAATTCAGATTTGAACTGCAGGTCACTCGAAACTTGGAAAACCGTGCATGCAAAAATGATATCCATGCTACTTAGCACAAGTTACGATCGATTTCAGGAGCGGACAGGAAACTTCGAGCACCATGCTCACTGAACATGGCCGTGAACTTGCCATCCAGGTGTTTAAAAATTGTATAAAACACAAATAAACTCAGAAAAATTCTTGAAACCTGTCCATGTGCCATGATATCATATCTAGAGGCTGTGATAAAAAATTTAGAATGTTTGAAGAAAGTTGTGAGACAGTATGTGTAGAAACCTAAGAGAACTACACATGAAATCATGGAGTTTCAATGTGGATCTCTTAGGTTTGTACACATAGTGCGTCATAGCTTTCTTGAAATTTTTTTAATTTTTTATCACAGCCTCTACATATGATATCATGACACGTGGACAGGTTTCATGATTTTCTGACTTTGTTTGTGTTTTATACAATTTTTAAACACCTGGATGGCAAGTTCACGACCATATTAAGTGAGTATGGTGCTCGAAGTTTCCGGTCCGCTCCTGAAATGGGTCGTAACTTGTGCTAAGTAGCATGAATACCATTTTTTCATGCACTGTTTTCCAAGTTTCGATTGACCTGCAGTTCAAATCTGAATGTTCCGAAAAAATTCAAATAAACGAACTAAATCTACTAGCTATTGCAAACACTGTTATAATTGTCCCAAAATGGTACATGTAGGTCTACATAGTATAGGAACATACCACAAAAAGTTTGGTGGCCAAAATATAAAAAACAAAAATATGGTTTGCCGAGTGTCTATAGAAGACACTCGGCAAAGCCTTCTTTGCCGAGTGCCAGTCCTCGGCTCTCGGCAAAGAGTGACGGCCGTCAGCTTTAGGACGGCCGCTGACGGCCCTTTGCCGAGCGCTTTCTTTGCCGAGTGTTTGACACTCGGCAAACATGTCTTTGCCGAGTGTAGTCCTGTGCCGAGTGTCCTGCACTCGGTAAAGAGGCTCGTTACCGAGAGCTGAACTTTGCCGAGTGCGGCTCTCGGCAAAGCCCTCTTTGCCGAGTGTCCGACAAAAGGCACTCGGCAAAGAGTCCAACACTCGGCAAAGCCTCGGATTCCGGTAGTGATCTTAGCATCATTTCACCATATAAACTCCCAATATCAAAGCAATATAAAGTCTGTAGCTTACTAATTTAAATTAATTAAACAATGTGGGCTTCATTGGGCCGTGTCGACCCCAAGCCTGACTTATCTGTGCGGGCCGTGCCGAGGGCCCGACGGGCCGAATTTGAGGCCCGGGCTAGGCCTACCTTTGGGCCGTGATAGGCTGGTCTATATTATTTTGTGTTGGACCGTGCTTTAGACTTCTGTTTTCGTGTCGTGGTAGCTCGACTCATATTCCCAGCACTACTAGCAGAGCGTCAGGGAACTAGGGAAGGGAAGTATTTTAATTGGTGTTCCGAAAATATGAGGGCGCAGGAGATGTAGACGCGTGTTAGCTAACCGATCCGATGGTCGTCAGCTCATCATCATCACTGCTTCTGTTCGTTTTTGGGTCAACCTGTGCACGCATTGCATGTACATGGTCGGGTCCCTTTTTTTTTCTGTCCATCGTTCTTTGATGGGCGTGGGCCACCAAAGAAGATGGAGCGATGGAGTAGCCATGGAGTAGTAGTCGGAATAATTGGACGGTTGATGATTGCACGCAACTACATACGTACTAGTGTACTACACCGAGCAAGAAAGCCTATCTCTCTGCTGCTCATCATCCATCGATCGATATCACAGGCCGGCCACACGCTTGCGTATCAATTTGGCGAATAATCGGGCCATCATTTACGCCGGTCGATCGTCGGACAAATCCTTTCGCGTTGTCTCAGCCTGTGAGCTCTGAACGTACCGAAACAACAACAATGGCATGCATGTTCGAAGGAACTCAGCAGCTAGCAATGGCATGCATGGAGTCATGGGACAGTAGCTAGCCAGTAGCTGTAGCGCGCGGTGCGTACGTGCGACCTCCATGCATAACCTGGGATGCTGTGTATTCTCCCTGCCGGCCGGTTCTGCCAGAAACGAATCAGAACTGGCCCTTGCCCTCGAAGCTCTGGCCGAAGGCCCAGCCGGGAGGGACGGCGCCGTCAAGGACGAGGGCGCGGCCGTCGCTGGCGACGACGCGGAACGACAGGCCCTGGCCAACGCTCCGGCCGTCGTCCCCTGTCGTCCACACCGAATTTTTTGTTTTTTAGCCCCTTTGGAGATAAAAATTTACGTTTGGACCCTCAGAAATTTAATTTGCACGTTTGGACCCGAAGCTCGGCGCCATAGGCTATGGCGCCGAGGTAACACAGCTCGGCGCCACAGCCTATGACGCCGAGCTCGGTGACGTGGCAGTCGTCGTGGCACCTAGCTCGGCGCCACAGATCTTGGCGCCGAGCTAGGAAATACCCGTCGCCGCCTTTTCTCTCTGCGCGTTTCTTCTCAGTTCTCTCTGCGCAAAAATACCACCGCCGCCGTTTCTCTCTGCGCGTTTCGCCGCCGCCCGGAGTTTGCCGCCGTCCCGGCACGCCGCCGGCCGCCCGCCCAGCTCCCTGCCTGCCCGGAGTTCCCCGCCCCGCCAACGGATTTCGCCGCCGCCGCCCCGGCTCGCGAGCTCGGGCGCCCGGAGTTCGCCGCCGCCGCCGCCTGTAGTTCTCCCCCGCCGCCCGGAGCTCGCGAACCCCGCCCGGAGCTCAAGCCGCCGCCCGGAGTTCGCCGCCGCCGCCACCCGTAGTTCGCCCCTGTAAATTGTTTTCTTTATGCATTCTGGTATTTTAGTTCTGTTTGTAGGTTGTTTCACCATGCTCTATTGCTCTTAAAGAATCAAGGGCAAAATTTGTGCTATGTGTTCATCTTGCTGTTTAGATTTCTTTGCCTTCGTCCATGGTATTTGAGGGAAAGCAAGTATTCATGTAGGCTAAATCAGATGCAACTATATCTGCATTTTTATTAAATCCCAGACAGCAGTAATCAAACTGCTGGTTAATGACAGCCACCAAAGCTGCATTGTTTTGTTAATAGAGGAAGTGTGTTCTTAGTAAATTTCTTAGATTAATTTCTTAGTTTATTAATTTCTTAGTTTAGTAAATTTCTTAGTTTAGTGTTTAGTAAATACTTAGTGATTATATAGTTAGGATTTTGTTTAGCGCATTGATATTACATGTTTTCTGTGTTGGCAACCATCGTGTTGTCGTTTATTCGCAGGTTCTATAAACATCACTTTACAGGGGAGGTGCTGCCAAATTTTTTACTGACAATTGGTTTTTTTGTACGTAGGTGTTCGTCCGACTTGACCTTCTTCACCGTTAGCTGGACTCGTACGCGTTCTCAGGTATACATAGTTTTCGTACATTATTTATAGATTATGTAATTTCGTTTGATGTGTTCATTTAATATTTACTGTATAGTTATTAGTTAATATATATTTATTACTTAGTAAGTTAGTAGGCTTAAGTATGTAGCCATTATTGAGTTAGTAATCCATTTTTGCAATAGATGGACAGCCTAGTAACACTATACCATGGAGGAAGGGTGGAGATAGATGCTTATGGGAGTGTTACTTTTGATGGTATGAAGATCGTGACCATGTTGTTCGTTGAAAGACCATCTTTTGACCAGCTTTTGGCTCGAGCTTGTGAGGAGATTAGTTGCGACATAAACGACCCTAGAATATCAATTCAGGGTTTGTTGTCCCATATTACATATGGAACAGTTGTCCGACGGTTGATCTCCATTACCTCAGAAGATGATTGGGTGATATATTTAAGAATTGTGAAGACGATGGTTCCACCATGTTTGGATGTGGTTGTTCAAAAGTTACCTGTTAGTCATTGCGAAGGTCCAGTCGGGTTATCTCCACAAATGCCAAATGCATCTCGTATTGAAGCTCCTTTGGTAGAGCTTCATGAAGAAGTCGTTGTTGTGCCCGATGCTCAATCGGGTCCGCACGAGTATGGGATTTCTCGTCCTATTCCCGGCGTTTGTGGGGCTTCTAATGCGGTGGTACCCCCCCAAGACATCCCATTGACCCAGGATCCAGTTCACGATCATCCTAGTAAGTGTCTTCGACACATTGTTCGTATCCATCGTTATTTCGTTTGATTAGACTTTTTAATGTGGTTTTTCTTGCTCCGACACGATGCAGGATCTCCACATATGGATAATGCTGCTTATCTTGATGTGCCTGTGTCATATAATATGGACAACATATGCAGGGCATCCAATAGTGTCGATGTTCAGATTGAGGATGAGGAGGAGCCATATGAGGCTGCACGGGCCTTAGATTCTGATGATGACCGTCCGGTTCAAGAAATGACGGAGCAAGAAATTGAACTCATAAGACGTTTGTGTCCGGAGCGAGACCCTGCAGTACATGAATTTAGCAGTTTAAGTCATTCCACCCGTGCTTATGCTGAAGGACGTGACGATGAACTGCTAGAGGCTCCGGATAACGCCGACAGCATTGAGATTAAGGTAGGCTTACTTTTCAAGGACCTGCCTACACTGAGACGATGGCTACAGGAATATTCTGTGAACCGGAAGAGGCCGTTCAAGGTGAGACATTCGTATGCACAGCGTCGTTACACTGTTGTGTGCGAGGTGTCCGAATGTAATTGGAGGGTATGTGCCCGAAGGCAGAAGGACACCGGAAAGTTTAAGATCACCAAAATTGTAGGTCCACACACTTGTGCCCAGACAGAGCTGAGCACTAAGCATCGTCAGTTGACATCTACCCTGATTGCGAAAAGGATATTGGGGATATTGAAGGGTCAGCCAAACTTGAAGGTGAAGTCAATTATGACCATGACTTCGGAGCTGTTTGGTTACAAGATCAAATATGGGAAAGCATGGAGGGCAAAGCAGCGAGCATGGAAGATGATATACGGGGATTGGGAGGAGGGTTATGAGAAGTTACCAACATTGTTCAATGCAATGAAAGCAAAAAACCCAGGCATGCATTACGAGTACATCCCCAAACCTAATGAATGGAGGAACGGCAGAGAGATATTTTTTCGTGCTTTCTGGTGTTTCTCGCAGTGCGTAGAGGCCTTCAGGCATTGTCGTCCCGTGCTCTCTATTGATGGTACTTTTCTGCTTGGGAAGTATAAGGGCACATTGTTGGTTGCCATATCATGCGACGCAGACAACGCACTGGTTCCTTTGGCATTTGCTTTGGTGGAGAGAGAGAACAGAGATAGTTGGTCTTGGTTCTTGCGGCTTGTACGCATCCATGTCGTAGGCCCTGGACGCGAGGTTGGTGTCATATCTGACAGACACCAAGGTATTCTTAATGCAGTGCAAGAGCAGATTCCTGGCTACGCACCCATGCACCACAGATGGTGCACTCGACATCTAGCAGAAAATCTTCTTCGAAAGGATCATAGCAAGGCTAACTTCCCCCTTTTTGAGGAGGTATGTCGACAGTTGGAGGTTTCGTTTTTCGAGGATAAGTTGAAGGAACTAAAAGATGCAACAAATGTTGAAGGTAAGAACTGGATTGCTGGATTGCTGAGGGAACCGCAGAAATGGACAAGGGCCTACGACGAAGGGGGCTGGCGGTTCGAGTTTCAAACTAGCAACATGGCCGAGTCATTTAACAGTGTGCTCAAGGGTATACGGGGCATGCCAGTCAATGCTATAGTAACATTCACTTTTTATAGGCTTGTGGCTTGGTTTAATGAGAGACACGCGCAGGCCAAGGCAATGCAGACCCGAGGGCAGAGATGGGCACCTAAACCAACATCACACCTTAATAATGCAAAGGAACGTGCCCATAGACATGAGGTACAATGCTTTGATGAGGAGTTGGGTAAATACGAGGTAACAACACTAGGCGGCATAACTTCCGACGGTGAGGTGCGACCTTCGAGGACACATGTCGTGTTACTTGATGCATTCTGGTGCGGATGTGGTAAACCTAGACAATACCATTTTCCATGTTCTCATTATGTTGCGGCCGCACGTCATCGTAACTTTGCATTTGAGAGCAGAATACCTTCTGAGTTCAGTGTAGAGAGCTTAGTACGTACCTGGAGCCCTCGTTTTGAGCCATTTCTTGATGAGTCACAATGGCCAACGTACACCGGTCCGGTATACGTTGCTGATCCAGCGCATCGATGGGACAAACGTGGTAGTAGGAAAAGGAGCCGGTGCAACATGGTTATGGATCAGGTTTCCGGTCGCAGTAGGAGAGGTCGAGCGTCCCCCTTTCTCGTGGACCCAGAGCAGAATGAATGCGGAAAATGCGGTAGACTTGGCCACAACTCACGTACATGCATTTGGACACTTAGTCAGGTGTGATAAATTTTTTTATACACAAATTTTATTCTAATATGTTGATGTTTTTGTTACACTTTGTACACAAGTTATATTCTAATATGTTGATATCTTAATTTGCAGGATGGCGCAGTTCCACTTGCTGGACCCTCACTACGACGAGCACCACAGGGGCCGTCTCACCGCAGAGGGAGAGGTAATATTTTGTACATAAATTAAATTTTCGAATTAATATATGCGACCTATATTTGACTAACGAAAATTCTTTTGATTGATAGGTGTTGCCCGTTCTGCGGGTCCGGACCCACGACCGGTTTCTGGAGGAGATGAGGTACGATGAGAGGTACACTCCTCTCCTACAGAGGGCTGGCTTGGACGTCTTATCGTACCAGGTCCGCCGTGGGCTGCCCACTTTCAACCCAGCGGTGTTGACGGCTCTGGTCGACAGGTAAAGACTTCTCTAGTTGTTTAATATTTATAATTATCAAATCTACTTTGCATTACCTTGAGAATGATACAAAAATATTGCATAGTGCATTTGTGACGTTAAAACCTAGCAGTAAACACAAAAAAAAGTAGACCTGAACAGAGATACTGAAATTACCTGGTGGTCAGTAAGTGCTCCATATGATGGGTTCCGAGAATCACCCCACCGTCCATGGGGATACTGATCCCAACCTAATGTCCTTTGTGTAATATTTACTTATTATCCTTTGTTTTATCCTTCTTTCATGTTCGCGCTCCCTTTCTCTTCCATATGGAGTAGTCCCAAGAATGGACATGCATGTTGTGGTTATCAGCATCAACTCTTCCATATACACCAATTTCCTGGGATGCTTGATGAACTGGAGCAGACCTTCCTGCAAAGTAATCGGCTTGTCTGCCAGAAATGCATACTATACTCAGTGCATGCGCTATGTTCTATTGCAGTGATAAACGCACAAATGATTGTTACTGAGTAGTCTTCCAAGAATATCAATGAGAAGAACCAAAACAGCTAACGGAAACAAAGGCTACAGCAGAAATAATTTACCAAACACATGGTCATTCAATTGATGCACTGTTATATCATGAGTGACAGTAAAACTCTAACAATAACTAACAGCCTTATAGATTCATTTCATATAACCTGACTGAGATAGTATACCTCGTATCAGATCCAGGCTGCAGCTGACCTTTCAAGAGCTGCTGATGGTGCATCGATGAACTCTAGGAAATCAAAAGGATTCAATAAACGACATGCTATCAGAAAGAACAAAACAGTGCTTTGTAAGTAAGGAAACAAAAATCTACCTGCTCCATATGATCATAAACTTGTGAAAAACAAAAGGATTGCAACAGTGCACTGGTTATTTAAAATCTATAGGGAGAAAAGTAAAAAAGAAAAACAGAGAAAGAAACCTGATGACCAGCAGCTATCTGATCAGTGTATCTTCTATCCAAATCACTGAGACCATCTCTTCTACCAAGATTGGCCGCAAAGCTAGACGACGACGACGACGCACTAGTGTCCATGTGAGCCACTGACGTAACAAGCTAGCTTATTAGGTTCTGGACTGGTGGGTGTGTAGCGTGCAGCCGCGCGTGTGCTATATATGCATGGTTGGGAATTGGGATTACCAGAGCGACGAGCCAGCAGCTATCTATGTATCTTTAGAGAGAGATAGAGAGAGCAGGCGAGCAGCCAATGGCGGTCGTCATTTCATTAGAAAAAAAAAATTGGACTCTGTGTTAACGACGAAATATACTGCAATTAATAAGTAGCAAGATTTTCGAATTCGCTAATTGCCAAACCGGCCTGGGGGAAGATTTGGCATTTATGGCGGTTTATAAATTTCAGTTTGGAAAGTATTTGTTGCTGGAGATTTCTATGGGCAACAGCCAACAGTATATTATTCTTCAATAATGGTGCCTACTATAACGCTCCGTAAGACACCTCTAAGCATCAGTGGTCATCGGTGCTGGAGAACAGGGACCAGCACCCGCCACCCTTTGCTGTGCTTGGAGCAGGGGCTGAGGGTGGTGCATTGTGTCTTCTTATATGAACAACAGACATTGGCAGCAACGGCGGCGGTTTGTTCAGGAGGTGCTGCGGGTGAGCGGCAACCAACACGCATGGCCGTTCCCTCAATTGGGACTCCGTTCCCTCCCCGTCCTCCCCGACGTGCCCCTCGTCTCCCATGTGGTTTGTGGGTGCCGATTCTGTTGAGGTGATCTCCTTTTCCCCTCTCCCCTTCCCTCAGGTCTTCTTCCTGCTTTCTTCTGGATAGATATGGCGAAGTTGGATTTTCGGCCGGAAATCATATTTGAGTATTTTATTCAGCTTCGTCTGGCCTCCCTGGTGTGTCCTGAGTGCCCAGGCCTCCCTTCGGCATTCTGGTTGGTGATCTCTTTTGGTCGATGCATCTTCAAACTAGACTCGGATTCAGTTGGCTTTCTTCTCCAAGCTTTCCCGGGTGGGTATGCTGCTGGCTTCAATGTTTCTCAACTTTCTGATCGAGTTTTTCGATTTTCGGTCTTCTCCAAAGCCGTGGGTTTTTATATTTATAATTCCAAGTGTATTGATCGCGGGAGTTCAGAGCCTTTTTCAATCTCTGGAATCATGGTGGCCCAAATTGGATTTATGAGTACAGAAACTTCATTAAGGAAGAAAATGCTAATTGGCGGACTATTCGGGCCAAGAAGAGTATCTCCTATGCTGATATTGTTAAGCTCCCCCTCTAACTGGTGCAAACGCGATCCCGATTCTCAACAAGAAGGCGTTCTCGAATTTAGATAGGAAATCTGATCATGCAAGAATCTCTGTCTTCAAGCGATTGGCGTCATCTGCCTGTAATTTAGGATCTCGAGGCTTTCGAAATTCATTGAATGCGAAGAACAATGCAATCTCCATGAATGTTCTTCCCCGCCGGGCGTTTTCCTCGGTGAGTTAGTCTGGCATTAATGGAGGTGTTCATAGCCGCAGGCGTCGCGGGCGCGTAGTTTTCCGAAATTCAAATTTAAATTTATTTCGGCCACGCAACCTTCAATGGCGGCCCATTCTGAGGAGAGGGTCTGTCGGGCCTATGGCTGGGCCGTCGACCTCGGGCCACGTCGGGTCGCCTGGCTAGGGCCCAATAGCTTTTCTTTGTAAATTCTGCAAAGTCAGGGGCATTTGGAATTATTTTGTCATTTAAAGAAACAAAGATTCGAATTTTCTTTAAAATCGTTCCCTTCCTTTGAGAGCCGGTCCAATTCGGCTCGGAAATTTAAAATTTTTAGACTACAGTTCTTGGTTCCGTTCTCTGTCAGGGTCTCTGACTAGTGGACCTCCAAGGTTCAGTTGCTTTGAAGAGTTCGCCAGGGCGGTTTTATTAAGCGTCCCTAGAGCTCTCGTTGGGTGTCACTTCACCAAAACCCTAAACTGCTGCTAGTTCCGTCGTGTGCTTGCGATCTTCGGTCCCTCCTGCAATGGCGTACCGACGGGTGGATCCGTAGCCTTTCCTGCCTCCGGGCTTCAGCGCCATGGTGGTGCAACACCATGAGATTATGTCTAGGTCAGTCTCTAGGAGGCTTCCATTGATGCATGAAGACTGGGCAATAATAAATATTCACCCTTTGCCAGATCATGAGGTTCTTTTTCCCGCGGTTCAGGATGTGATTAGAGAATACTTAGTTGAGCATCGGAGGCTTGGGGTGAGAGACATCCAACGCTCTCATATGGGTCAAGTTTTGGTGCAATTTCAAAGTGTCCTTGAAAGAGATAAACTTGTTTTGCTTGGTCCGCAGCAGTATCTTGATGCTACTTTTACTGCTTTAAGGCATAATGATGCCTGGAATCACCGGGCCCTTTTTTTAATCGTGAATGCTGGCTGATGTTGTTGGGCTTTTCCCTGGATTACCGCTCCTCTGATTACTTGCAAGCTACCATTGGTTCTTTTGGCAGATTGATTCTGTGGGAGGAAGATAGGCATAATGTTACCAGGACTTCACTTCGGGTTCGCGTCATATCGCTTGAAGAAGTCCCCCAGTTTATTGTTTTTTCTGAAGCAGAAGGATTCATCGGGGCTTCTTGGACTGTTCAATGTGAAATCATTCAGCAAAATATGCTTGGTGGCCAACCTCAAGATGAAGACCCAGTCCCGGAGGCACCGGAAGATGGTCAGCAACTTCCCCTTGCCTTTTTTGGTCTGGGACAGCCTTTGCCTGCTGCTGGACTTGACCTCAACTTCACGCTAGTTCCGTTGGGGGAAGATGATTAGGTTCAGTCTAAAGACAATGTTCAGGGAGAGTGGGACCATTGGATAGTTAATGCTCAACCTGCTCAATAGATTCAACATGACATTCAGCTTGATGAGCCTGCTAATGTTCTTGTTGTCCTCACTCTAGGTGCTTGAGAGCACCTAGAGGGGGGTGAATAGGTGATCCTGTAACACTTCAAAAACTTAAGCCACAAAACTTGGTTACTTGTTAGCACAGTAGTTTGCCAAGTGGCTAGAGAAGGATCTCAACACAACACAATAACCAAGAGATATCAGTCACAGAGATGGCACAGTGGTTATCCCGTGGTTCGGCCAAGACCAACGCTTGCCTACTCCACGTTGTGGCGTCCCAACGGACGAGGGTTGCAATCAACCCCTCTCAAGCGGTCCAAAGACCAACTTGAATACCACGGTGTTGCTTTGCTTCTCTTAATCCCATTTGCGAGGAATCTCCACAGCTTGGAGCCTCTCGCCCTTACACAAGATGTTCACGAAGAATCACAGAGCAAGGGAGGGATTAGCAACTCACACACGACACAAAGATCACAGCGAATACGCACACGCAAAACCCAGACTTGAGCTCAAGAGACTAACACACTAGAACGGAGCTCAAATCACTAGAATGTCAAACAAGTGCGCGAGAATGAAGTGTGAGTGATCAATGATGCTCAAAGGATGCTTGGTATTCTCCTCCATGCGCCTAGGGGTCCCTTTTATAGCCCCAAGGTAGCTAGGAGCCGTTGAGCACAAGTTTGGAAAGCCATTCTTGCCTTCTGTCATCGGGGGCACCGGACAGTCCGGTGCACACCGGACACTGTCCGGTGCCCGATTTCCTTCCTTAAATAGCGAAGCCAACCGTTGGCAGCCTGAGAGCCGTTGGCGCACCGGACATGTCCAGTGCACACCGGACAGTCCGGTGCCGTCTTCTAGCCGTTGGCTCGGCCACGTGTCCCGCGCAGATTGCGCGGCCGACCGTTGGCCCGGCCGACCGTTGGCTCACCGGACAGTCCAGTGCACACCGGACAGTCCGGTGAATTTTAGCCGTACGTCGCCGGTGAATTCCCGAAAGCAGCCACTTTGCCCAAGCCAGCCTGGCGCACCGGACACTGTCCGGTGCACCTAGACTGGGCAGACTTTGGCTGCTCGAGCCATCTCTTCTCCAACTCGATTTTTTCTGTTTCCAGCACTTAGACACAATACATTAGACCATAAAACAATGTACTAAGTTTGAGAAACATACCTTTATCCTTGATTTGTACTTTGTCCACCATTTTACAATTAGGCACCTGTGTTGGGCACTAAATCACCAAAACACTTAGAAATGGCCCAAGGGCACATTTCCCTTTCAATCTCCCCCTTTTTGGTGATTTATGCCAACACAACATAAATCAAGTAGAACAAGTACAAAATCAAATCAAATAAGAAATCAAAATTGTTTTGATTCAATTTTGACATATATGGATCACTCTTTGCCACCACTTGGTTTGTTTTTGCAAATCAAACTCAAATTTCTATCTCTAAGTCAAACACACATGTTAAGACATAAAGAGAGTCATTCTAAGAGAAATTGACTTAAGATTTAAAAAACTCCCCCTTTTTCCCATAATCAATACTTCTCCCCACAAGAAGCCAACTTTTGACAAGAGAGACAACAAAAGAGTTTTGACAAACCAAAATCTCTATTCTACTATTTTCAAAATCTCTCAAGTGGTAGCTGATCTATTTATCGCTTTGGCCTTTATTTTCTCCCCCTTTGGCATCAAGCACCAAAACGGGATCAATCTTGGCCCTTTAACCCCATTGCCTCACCAAAATCTTCAAATAAGAACACAAAGGCAATAAGAGTATGAAGATGAACTTGGAAAAGTTACTCTTTTCATCGGAGTGCAGTGGAAGTCTTGCATGGTCCAAGTCCACCTTTTCCCTTTCAATTTTCCTTGGAGACTAAAACAACGAAACTCAAGTACATGGTTAGTCTCAAAGGGTCAAGTTGTAGCACAGCTCCCGCTAAATATGTGCATTACTTGCAAACAGGACTTGTGAGGTCCAGGGAGTGTTTGTACAACTTGAGCACCACAATAAGCAACAAAATGCAGAATGAACATGATCAAAGGCATAAACACATGTATGCTACATTTCAATCCAAGTTCCGCGAATCTAAGATATTGAGCTCACTACGCAGCCTGCAAAAGGTCTTCTCATCTAGAGGCTTGGTAAAGATATCGGCTAGCTGGTTCTCGGTGCTAACATGAAACACTTCGATATCTCCCTTTTGCTGGTGGTCTCTCAAAAAGTGATGCCGGATGTCAATGTGCTTTGTGCGGCTGTGCTCAACAGGATTTTCCGCTATTCGGATAGCACTCTCATTGTCACATAGGAGTGTGACTTTGCTCAGATTGTAGCCAAAGTCCCTGAGGGTTTGCCTCATCCAAAGTAGTTGCGCACAACACTGTCCTGCGGCAACGTACTCGGCCTCAGCGGTGGATAGGGCAACTGCTCAGATTGTAGCCAAAGTCCCTGAGGGTTTGCCTCATCCAAAGTAGTTGCGCACAACACTGTCCTGCGGCAACGTACTCGGCCTCAGCGGTGGATAGGGCAACGGAGGTTTGTTTCTTAGAGTTCCATGACACCAGGGACCTTCCTAAGAATTGGCACGTCCCCGATGTACTCTTCCTATCGACCTTACATCCAGCATAGTCAGAATCTGAGTACCCAATCAAGTCAAAGTTAGATCCCTTTGGATACCAGATCCCGAAGCAAGGCGTAGCGACTAAATATCGAAGAATTCGCTTCACAGCCACTAAGTGACACTCCTTCGGATCGGATTGAAATCTAGCACACATGCATACGCTAAGCATAATATCCGGTCTACTAGCACATAAATAAAGCAAAGAACCTATCATGGACCGGTATGCTTTTTGATCAACGGACTTACCTCCTTTGTTGAGGTCGGTGTGTCCGTCGGTTCCCATCGGCGTCTTTGCGGGCTTGGCGTCCTTCATCCCAAACCTCTTTAGCAAATCTTGCGTGTACTTCGTTTGGGAGATGAAGGTGCCGTCCTTGAGTTGCTTCACTTGGAACCCAAGGAAGTAGGTCAACTCGCCCATCATCGACATCTCGAATTTCTGCGTCATTACCCTGCTAAACTCTTCACAAGACTTTTGGTTAGTGGAACCAAATATTATGTCGTCGACATAAATTTGGCACACAAAAAGATCACCATCGCAAGTCTTAGTAAAAAGAGTTGGATCGGCTTTCCCAACCTTGAAAGCATTAGCAATTAAAAAGTCTCTAAGGCATTCATACCATTCTCTTGGGGCTTGCTTAAGTCCATAGAGCGCCTTAGAGAGCTTACACACATGGTCGGGGTACCGTTCATCCTCGAAGCCAGGGGGCTGCTCCACGTACACCTCCTCCTTGATCGGCCCGTTGAGGAAAGCGCTCTTCACATCCATTTGGTACAACCTGAAAGAATGGTGAGCGGCATATGCTAGCAAGATACGAATTGATTCTAGCCTAGCCACAGGAGCAAAAGTCTCCTCAAAGTCCAAACCTGCGACTTGGGCATAACCTTTTGCCACAAGTCGAGCCTTGTTCCTCGTCACCACCCCGTGCTCGTCCTGTTTGTTGCGGAACACCCACTTGGTTCCCACAACATTTTGCTTGGGACGAGGCACCAGTGTCCAAACTTCGTTGCGCTTGAAGTTGTTGAGTTCCTCCTGCATGGCCAACACTCAGCCCGGATCTAGCAAGGCCTCTTCTACCCTGAAAGGCTCAATAGAAGAGACAAAAGAGTAATGCTCACAAAAATTAACTAATCTTGAGCGAGTAGTTACTCCCTTGCTAATATCACCCAATATCTGATCGACGGGATGATCCCATTGAATTGTCGCTCGAACTTGGGTTGGAGGTGCCTGAGGTGCTTCTTCCTCTTGAACATCCTGTGCTCCCCCTTGATCATGTGCCTCCACTTGAGGTACCTGTTCGTCATCTTGGGTTGGGGGATGCACCATAGTTGAGGAAGACGGTTGATCTTGCTCCAAGTGTTCCTGAGGCCGTACATCTCCAATCGCCATGGTGCGTATCGCGGCCGTTGGAACGTCTTCTTCATCTACATCATCAAGATCAACAACTTGCTCTCTTGGAGAGCCATTAGTCTCATCAAATACAACGTCGCTAGAGACTTCAACCAAACCCGATGATTTGTTGAAGACCCTATACGCCTTTGTATTTGAATCATAACCTAATAAAAACCCTTCTACGGCTTTGGGAGCAAATTTGGAATTCCTGCCTTTCTTTACTAGAATGTAGCATTTACTCCCAAAAACACGAAAATACGATACATTAGGTTTGTTACCGGTTAGCAGCTCATACGACGTCTTCTTGAGGAGGCGGTGAAGGTAGACCCTGTTGATGGCGTGGCAAGCCGTGTTCACGACTTCCGACCAAAAGCACTCGGGGGTCTTGAATTCTCCAAGCATAGTCCACGCCATATCTATGAGCGTTCTGTTCTTCCTCTCTACCACACCATTTTGCTGAGGTGTGTAGGGAGCGGAGAACTCGTGCTTGATCCCCTCCTCCTCAAGAAACTTCTCCACTTGAAGGTTCTTGAATTTGGACCCGTTGTCGCTCCTTATCTTCTTCACCTTGAGCTCAAACTCATTTTGAGCTCTCCTTAGGAATCGCTTGAGGGTCCCTTGGGTTTCAGACTTATCCTGCAAAAAGAACACCCAAGTGAAGCGGGAAAAGTCATCAACGATAACTAGACCATACTTACTTCCTCCTATGCTCAGATAGGCGACGGGTCCGAAGAGGTCCATATGTAGCAGCTCCAGGGGTCTTGATGTTGTCATCACATTTTTGGTGTGATGAGAGCCTCCCACCTGTTTCCCTGCTTGACAAGCTGCACAAGGTCTATCTTTTTCGAAATGAACATTGGTTAGACCTATCACGTGTTCTCCCTTTAGAAGCTTGTGGAGGTTCTTCATCCCCACATGTGCTAAGCGGCGATGCCATAGCCAGCCCATGCAAGTCTTAGCCATTAAGCATGCATCTAGACCGGCCTCTTCTTTTGCAAAATCAACTAAGTAAAGCTTGTCGTCTAGTACACCCTTAAAAGCTAGTGAACCATCACATCTTCTAAAGACAGACACATCTACATTTGTAAACAAACAGATATATCCCATATTGCATAATTGACTAACATATAGCAAATTATATCCAAGAGACTCTACTAAAAACACATTAGAGATAGAGTGCTCATTTGAGATTGCAATTTTACCTAACCCTTTTACCTTGCCTTGATTCCCATCACCGAATATTATTGAATCTTGGGAATCTTTATTCTTGACGTAGGAGGTGAACATCTTCTTCTCCCCCGTCATATGGTTTGTGCATCCGCTGTCAATAATCCAGCTTGAACCCCCGAATGCATAAACCTGCAAGGCAAATTTAGGCTTGGGTCTTAGGTACCCAACTCATGTTGGGTCCTGCAAGGTTAGCACAAATATCCTTAGGGACCCAAATGCAAGTTTTGTCTCCCTTGCATCTTGCCCCTAATTTTCTAGCAACTATCTTCCTATCCTTTCTACAAATAGCAAAAGAAGCATTTAAAGCATGATATATTGTAGAAGGTTCATTAACTTTCCTAGGAACATTTACGACATTTCCCTAGGCATATTATGAATAACATTTCTCCTACCAACGTTTCTATCATGCACATAAGAGGAACTAGAAGCAACCATGGCATGAGAATCAAAGGCATTATATACATTACAACTCCTATAAGCATTTCTAGGTTGTCTTCTATCATAGTACATAAAGGCATGGTTCTTTTGCACACTACTAGCCATAAGGGCCTTCCCTTTCTCCTTGGCGGAGATGGGAGCCTTATGGCTTGTCAAGTTCTTGGCTTCCCTCTTGTAGCCAAGTCCATCCTTAATTGAGGGGTGTCTACCAATCGTGTAGGCATCCCTTGCAAATTTTAGCTTGTCAAATTCATTCTTGCTGGTCTTAAGTTGGGCATTAAGACTAGCTAATTCATCATTTAATTTGGAAATTGAAACTAAATGATCACTACAAGCATCAATGTCAAAATCTTTACACCTATTACAAGTTTCAACAATTTCTACACAAGAATTAGATTTACTAGCTACTTCTAGTTTAGCATTTAAATCATCATTAAAACTTTTTAACTTAGCAATAGTTTCATGACAAGAAGATAATTCACTAGAGAGCATTTCATTCCTCTTAATTTCTAGAGTAAGAGATTTCTGTGCTTCTACAAATTTGTCATGTTCTTCATACAACAAATCCTCTTGTTTTTCTAAAAGCATATTCTTGTCATTCAAGGCATCAATTAATTCATTAATTTTGTCTACCTTGGTTCTATCTAATCCCTTGAATAAGCATGAGTAATCTATTTCATCATCATCACTAGACTCATCTTCACTCGAAGAAGCGTAAGTACTAGTATGAGTGCTTACTTTCTTCTCTCTTGCCATGAGGCAAGTGTGACGCTCGTTGGGGAAGAGGGATGACTTGTTGAAGGCGGTGGCGGCGAGTCCTTCATTGTCAGAGTCGGAGGAGGAACAATCCGAATCCCACTCCTTTCCGATATGTGCTTCGCCCTTGGCCTTCTTGTAATGCTTCTTTTTCTCCCTCTTGTTCCCTTGGTCCTGATCACTATCATTGTCGGGACAATTAGCAATAAAATGACCAAGCTTACCGCATTTGAAGCATGAGCGCTTCCCCTTGGCTTTGGTCTTGCTTGGCTGCCCCTTGCGACCTTTAAGCGCCGTCTTGAAGCGCTTAATGATGAGGGCCATCTCCTCATCATTGAGTCCGGCCGCCTCAACTTGTGCCACCTTGCTTGGTAGCGCCTCCTTGCTCCTTGTTGCCTTGAGAGCAATGGGTTGAGGCTCATGACTAGGACCGTTCAACGCGTCGTCCACGTATCTTGCCTCCTTGATCATCATTCGCCCGCTTACGAACTTCCCAAGAACTTCTTCGGGCGACATCTTGGTGTACCTAGGATTTTCACGTATATTGTTCACCAAATGAGGATCAAGAACGGTAAATGACCTTAGCATTAGGCGGACGACGTCGTGGTCCGTCCATCGCGTGCTCCCGTAGCTCCTTATTTTGTTGATAAGGGTCTTGAGCCGGTTGTATGTTTGTGTCGGCTCCTCGCCCCTTATCATCGCGAACCGTCCAAGCTCGCCCTCCACCAACTCCATTTTGGTGAGCAAGGTGACGTCGTTTCCCTCATGAGAGATCTTGAGGGTGTCCCAGATCTGCTTGGCATTGTCCAAGCCGCTCACCTTGTGATACTCGTCCCTGCACAAAGAGGCTAGCAACACAGTAGTAGCTTGTGCATTTTTATGAATCTGTTCATTAATAAACACAGGGCTATCCGAGCTATCAAATTTCATTCCACTTTCCACAATCTCCCAAATGCTTGGATGGAGAGAAAACAGGTGAGTACGCATTTTGTGGCTCCAAAATCCGTAATCCTCTCCATCAAAGTGAGGGGGCTTGCCAAGTGGAATGGGGAGCAATTGAGCATTTGAACTATGCGGGATGCGCGAATAATCGAAAGAAAAGTTTGAGTTAACCGTCTTTCGTCTATCGTAGTCGTCGTCGTCCTTTTGGGAGGAGGAAGACTCGTCGCTGTCGTAGTAGACAATTTCCTTGATGCGCCTTGTCTTCTTCTTCCTCCCGTCTTTTCTTTTGTGGCCCGAGCCTGAGTCGGTGGGCCTATCATCATTGGGCTCGTTGACGAAGGACTCCTTCTCCTTGTCTTTGATCACCATCCCCTTGCCTTTAGGATCCATCTCTTCAGGCGGTTAGTCCCTTTCCTGAAGAGAACGGCTCTGATACCAATTGAGAGCACCTAGAGGGGGGGGGGGTGAATAGGTGATCCTGTAACACTTCAAAAACTTAAGCCACAAAACTTGGTTACTTGTTAGCACAGTAGTTTGCCAAGTGGCTAGAGAAGGATCTCAACACAACACAATAACCAAGAGATATCAGTCACAGAGATGGCACAGTGGTTATCCCGTGGTTCGGCCAAGACCAACGCTTGCCTACTCCACGTTGTGGCGTCCCAACGGACGAGGGTTGCAATCAACCCCTCTCAAGCGGTCCAAAGACCAACTTGAATACCACGGTGTTGCTTTGCTTCTCTTAATCCCGTTTGCGAGGAATCTCCACAGCTTGGAGCCTCTCGCCCTTACACAAGATGTTCACGAAGAATCACAGAGCAAGGGAGGGATTAGCAACTCACACACGACACAAAGATCACAGCGAATACGCACACGCAAAACCCAGACTTGAGCTCAAGAGACTAGCACACTAGAACGGAGCTCAAATCACTAGAATGTCAAACAAGTGCGTGAGAATGAAGTGTGAGTGATCAATGATGCTCAAAGGATGCTTGGTATTCTCCTCCATGCGCCTAGGGGTCCCTTTTATAGCCCCAAGGCAGCTAGGAGCCGTTGAGCACAAGTTTGGAAAGCCATTCTTGCCTTCTGTCATCGGGGGCACCGGACAGTCCGGTGCACACCGGACACTGTCCGGTGCCCGATTTCCTTCCTTAAATAGCGAAGCCGACCGTTGGCAGCCTGAGAGCCGTTGGCGCACCGGACATGTCCGGTGCACACCGGACAGTCCGGTGCCGTCTTCTAGCCGTTGGCTCGGCCACGTGTCCCGCGCAGATTGCGCGGCCGACCGTTGGCCCGGCCGACCGTTGGCTCACCGGACAGTCCGGTGCACACCGGACAGTCCGGTGCACACCGGACAGTCCGGTGAATTTTAGCCGTACGTCGCCGGTGAATTCCCGAGAGCAGCCACTTTGCCCAAGCCAGCCTGGCGCACCGGACACTGTCCGGTGCACCACCGGACAGTCCGGTGCACCCAGACTGGGCAGACTTTGGCTGCTTGAGCCATCTCTTCTCCAACTCGATTTTTTCTGTTTCCAGCACTTAGACACAATACATTAGACCATAAAACAATGTACTAAGTTTGAGAAACATACCTTTATCCTTGATTTGTACTTTGTCCACCATTTTACAATTAGGCACCTGTGTTGGGCACTAAATCACCAAAACACTTAGAAATGGCCCAAGGGCACATTTCCCTTTCAGTGCTGCCCAACCAATTCTCCTGGTTTTGGCTACGCTTATGAATGGGCTTCAAGAAGTTGATGGCCCAATTATTTCGGTGGACCCCCTGTGGGGGAGCAAGATATGGCCGATGTCCCACTCCCAGGTGTTCAGCCGGTGGGGCAAAATAATCAATTTTTTAACAATATGGAGATGAATTACATGTTTGCTCAGTATTGGCAACCGGACCCTATGTTCCAGATGCACACGGAAAGGAAAAGGACTGCACAGTTCTATAGGCTCTAGGCAAATTATTTTGCACATGCGGGTAACCCTGAAATTTATGTGAAGATCCCAAAAAAGTGGTCGTCCTTTTTCCTGTCGAATCTGCTTTAGCCGGATTCGTTCAACTGGTCTAAGTCTTTCCTGTCTTCGGAGATTCCACCTACCCTACTGGAGCCGGATTGGAGTCTCTTTCATTTGCCATCCCCAAGAACTGTCCCAATGACAAGTTTTTAGGTAAAGTTCTCTCGGAGGACCCTCAGAACAGGATCTCTGACCTGAAGGATGTGGACTCTTCCTCCTCCCATCCGACTATTGTGGATTCTGATCTTAGGAGGAGCAAAGGGTTGAAAGACTCCAAGGCTGGCTTCAGGCATGGTTCCTGCCTAAAAAGGAATTGTTTGATGTGTCACCATAAATTCGATGGCCCACCCACCCTGTCCACCAAGGTTATCAGGAATCTTGGGTCCAAATTCTGCAGCATGTCAGAAGATGAGTTGACTGACAAAAATCTGAAGAAGAAGAATTCCTCGGGATCTGTCTGCTCCAAGAAGCCAAACAAAAAGGACAGAAATGACAAGAAAGAAGACAGTAATGATGAAGACAAGTAGTAAGATGAAGAATTCCTGGTCTGCGAGATTTTGCTTACTTTTGAATTGTTGGGCATTTTGGCTGGATATTCCCCTGATGTGATGTTTATCTGTTGGGATTTGGATTTGTTTGTATATTAGTTATGCTACTATGTCATTTGATGACCTAACCATGCTTATCCACCCAGTAATTGGGCGTGGGTTTCCTTTTGGCAAAGACTATGTAAGTTTTCTTAATGAATAATTCTAGTTCTATTAATTATTATGAGTGGTCTGTCTTAAGCCACAATGTTAGAGGTATTAACTCCACTATTAAATGGAATGGCCTTCGTTGTGCAATACGGGAGTCAGGCTGCGATGTTATTTGCTTACAGGAAACCAAAAAGGAATTCTTTGATGGTGCATACCTAAAAAATTTCTGTCCCAGTTACTTTGATTCATTTTCTTTCGTTCCTTCGGTCGAGTGGCTCCATTATTATTTGGAAAAGTACAAAATTGGTGGGCAATGTTATTTTTTAGAATGATTATGCTCAATCGGTGGAATTTTTCTCCAATTTATCGAACTGCTCCTGGATTATCACGAACATTTATGCACCATGTACTCCGCAGGGAAAATTAATTTCCTCAACTGTTCTCTAATATCAATATGCCCTCGGATAAGCTTTGGCTAATTGTTGGAGATTTTAATTTAATTCGTCGGTAGGAAGATAGGAATAAAGTTGGGGGTGATATTAATCTAATGCTGAAGTTCAATGAGGCAATAAGCAACCTAGACCTTGTTGAAATTCCCCTTCACAGACTCTCCTTCAACTGGTCTAATAGGTAGAGGGAACCCCTTCTTCAGAGACTAGATTGGTTCTTCATTTCGCAAGAATGGTCGGTGGTTTATCCTGAAACTCGTGCAAGAACGTTGCCATGTGATATTTCCGACCATGTGCCTTGCCTTGTTTCATTCAAGTCAAAGGTTCCAAAACCTAAGATTTTTAGATTTGAAAACATTTGGCTAGGATTTGAAGGCTTCATGAACGTTTTCCAAACTACTTGGCTCGGCCAACCAAATCTTTCTGATAAAGCAAAGAACTTAACAACCAAGTTTAAGATCCCAAGGAAGGTGCTCAAGGATTGGCAGAGATCACTGCCAAAGATTGATAAAACAGTGCGAGACATTAAGTTATTAATTGAGTTCATTGACAATATTGAAGAGCACCGAGATCTTTCTATCGAAGAATTGAACTTCAGAGATCTTATGCAGACCAACATTGCTGAATTGCTATTTGCTCAAGATTTTTTCATGCACATGCAACGATAAAGCACAGACGAAATTCAATTGCCTTGCTGACTGATGATAATGGGACAATCCACTCGGAGCATGATCACAAAGCATATTTTCTGTGGACCGCTTTCAAGAATCGACTGGGATCTTCTGACTTCATAGGAATTGATTTTGACTTGGCAAATCTACTAACTCCGCATGATGGTCTCCTATGGTTAGACTCCCCCTTCACTAAGCAAGAGATTGATAACATTATTAAATCGCTTCCTTCGGACAAATCCCCCAGTCCTGATGGTTTTAACACCAATTTTGTTAAAAAATGCTGGCATGTCATTGCACAGGATTTCCATGACTTATGTGACAAGTTTTACCAAGAAGATGTTTGTTTAAAAAACATTAATGGGTCCTTCATTGTCCTGGTGCCGAAGAAGGATAATCCACAAAAGGTGGGAGATTACAGGCCAATATCGCTTGTAAATAATAGTATGAAAATTATCACGAAGCTCCTTGCAAACCGCTTGCAGACGATGATGACATTGTTAGTTCACAAAAATCAGTATGGCTTCATAAAAGGGAGAACGATCCAAGACTGCTTGGCTTGGGCTTACGAATACATCCATTTATGCCATTCCTCTAAAAAGGAAATAATTGTTCTTAAACTTGATTTTGAAAAGGCTTTTGATACTTTAGAGCATGAGCTAATTTTACAAGTCCTGATTCATAAATGATTTGGACCCAAGTGGCTCAACTGGATTCGAAGTATCCTTCAATCTGGCACTTCATCGGTTTTGCTCAATGGAATCCCAGGGAAAACTTTTCATTATAAATGAGGGATCAGACAAGGAGACCCACTTTCACCGTTGTTGTTTGTCTTGGCGGCAGATCTTCTTCAGAGTATTATCAATAAAGCCAGGCATCTGAACCTACTTTAGCTACCTTTTGACAGACAGATGTGGATAAGACTTTCCTATTGTTCAATATGTTGATGACACTCTCTTGATAATGGAAGCCTGTCCAAAGCAGTTATTTTTCCTAAAAGCAATTCTCAATTCCTTTGCAACTTCAACTGGTCTCAGGGTGAATTATAACAAATCAAGTATGTATCTGATCAATGTTAACCCTGGGAAAATGGAGATTCTATCAAGAATGTTCAACTGTCAGACCGGATCAATGCCTTTCACTTACCTTGGACTACCACTGGGTCTTTCAAAGCCACGACTTCAACACTTTTTACCCCTAATCCAAAGAATTGAAAAGAGACTGTCATGTTCCTTTAATTTCCTATCTCAAGCTAGGCGATTGGAGTTGGTAAACTCGATTTTCTCAGCTTTACCAACCTTTTTTATGTGCACGCTTAAGATCCCAGTTTCTACCATTAAGTAGATAGACATACACAGGAACATTGCCTTTGGAGAGGGAATGACATAAACTCCAAAAAGCCACCGCTAGTTGCATGGTCCATGATTACTAAGCCGAAAGACAGTGGAGGTCTTGGGGTGCTAAGGTTGGAGACCCAGAACGAAGCGCTCCTCCTGAAATACTTGCACAAGTTTTTCAACAAACATGACTTACCGTGGGTAAATATCATTTGGAATAATTACTATATGTCTGGCAGACTCTCTGGTCATAGAAGAATTGGCTCTTTTTGGTGGAAAAGTCTGCTGAACCTTCTGCATAATTTCAAGGGATTGGCATATCCAACCATCGGTAATGGTAGAACCATCCTTTTCTAGGAAGACTTGTGGAATAGTGGTATTCCAAACCAGCAATATTCAGAATTATTCTCTTTTGCATGCAACATAAAACTTTCTATTGAAGAGGCTAAACAACAAGAACATCTATTTCAAAATTTTTAGCTACCCCTCTCTGAGCAAGCTTATGAACAATATTTGGAGTTGAATGAAGCTTGGGATCAAATCACCATAAATAACTTGAAGGACAGATGGAGATATATTTGGGGTTTAGATATCTATTCAACAAAAAGACCTACAGACATCTAATGGGGCATTCAAACGTCCATACTATTTATAAGTGGCTATGGAAAAACAAATGCCAACCAAAGCACAAAGTCTTTTACTGGTTATGGCTAAAAACAGACTTAACACAAGGAATATGCTGAGAAGAAAGAACATGACACTTGAGTCGTATTTGTGTGAAAATTGTATCTGGTAAAAGGAGGAAACTCTATATCACCTATTTCTTAGATGTAACTTTGCAAAGGCCTGCTAGAATTCCATTGGTGTGACCCCTCCTAGAATCGCTCATCCGGAAGAGGCCTCGGCTAACCTCAAGCAGCAACTCAATGTTCCTTTCTCTATGGAGATAATTATCCTCATGACCTGGAGTATCTGAAAATGCCGAAATGCATGGTTATTTGAGAACAAAGACCCAACAGTGCAGCACTGTAAGAATGAATTCACAAAGGAATTACTTCTGGTCATTCACAGAGCTAGAGGAAAATATGACACCTCAATCCCGAACTGGCTTAATCAGTGGCAGTCTTAACTATATAGCTCCTCTAATTCATCTTCTCAACTTTCTCAATTAAAATTTCCCTATACATAGCTGTCTCTTGTACATACGATGCGTTGTAATTTTACATTATTAATAAAAAATTTACAGTAGGGGTTTCTCCTCCTGATCTTTCAAAAAAAAAATGGTGCCTACTATACACATGCAGGTCATAAAAAGTTTACGGATGTAAAAAGTTTCATAATGTTATAGATGTTATGCTATTTCCTTGTTTATTTTATACAAACCAGGGATTGAGGGCTTTAAGAGACATACTTCAAAAGTTTACGGATCTTGATAACGCAACCCGACGAGTTTAATGTCCCGTATGTGCATGGTCAGATACAACACAGTTGTTATTCTATTTTGTAGTTGTAAAGATTTGTAATTTTAGAAAAAAAAATATGTCTCATACTTTATGAGTATTGGTTTTTTTTTGTAATAACATATATTATTCTGATGAGAACTAACGTGGTGCCTATGATTAGGAGTGGTAAGATACATGGAAGTCAAGCACCAGACGTGTTACGTGTATGTACCTGTACCGACGCCACTGTCTCATGCTAAAAAACAAAAGGAAACCGAAACAATAAACAGAAGCAAAAGGCCCACTGCGATAAAGTTTGGCCCTCGAAGCGAATCCAAGCCACTTAAACATCCACACTGTCATAAGAATCGGATAGCCCAAGCACAAGAGAAAAAATATTATGGGCCGAAGAGTAATAGCTAGATGGGCCAAATCCTAAATGGAAGCCCAGTGAAGCAGATAACCCTTGGGAAGGCGGAAAAGCCCAACAAATCACCTGACGAACTAAACCAGCGGAACAAAGCACTGGTTCTGCTTCTGCTGTGCAACTCATACGCATGGTAAAAACAACCCCCAATAAAAACACCCTTTGAGTGAATCCTGAAAATTGAATTTCTACAAAAGAGAGGGAGAGAGAGAGCAAGAAGCCTCGAGCAAATCCGCTTACTAGCTAGGTTAATTATTCATTGAATTTCTAGAGAAGCTAGCTAGCTCCTTATCAAGCAATGCAAGAGACAAATATGATTGCACAAGGCACCTGAATAATCGTCCAGAGCACACATGCATATGCTGCCACCAAATCAACTAATGATGCTAGCTACTGTACGAGCACACAACGCGCGCACCTTTTACACTATTCGTAGCTGCTGACGATTGACGCTCATATCACTACTACTGTTACTGTCAGGTAGCTAGAACAGTAGTAACTAAGCTTGCAAGACACTAGCTAGCATGTGAAGCTCAGCTCAGCCACTACTCCTTCCAATCCCATCCCATCTGCGTTACTGTTGGCAATTAAACTAACTGAAAGAACAGCTAGCTAGCTAGCTAGATAGCTTATTAGATCCCATCTGAACCACCACACTGACAGGAGCCCAAGAGCTAGCAGCTTGCACGGACGGCGTGCAGCAGAACGGAACAGTTAAGTAAAGGCGACGATGGTTGTGCACTGCTGGCTGCTACACCGACAGTGCATGCGGTTAATTAGCTAGACTACTAGATTCCCCATGCATGCAGCTAATAATTAGCTGCCTAGTGAGATGGTTCGCTAGCTAGCGGCGTAGTCCGACGGCAAGCACACGAGCCCTAGGCGGCCCCTAGCAACAGAGAGGGTTTGTTCATCGATCATCTGGCATTCTCTTCTGCTAGCCTTTTTTGTGCCCCGCGCCCGGCCGGTGGGTTCAATCACCGGCCGGCTCGCACCTCATATTAATTAGTAGGTCGCCGCCGCCGCGAACTGTTCATCTGGCCGTGCTTTCTGTTCTTCTTTTTTCAGAATAGTTAACGGAACAGGAACCTATACATATATATTGCTAACCTGTTGAAGTCACCACATGTGATGCGCTGTCCCCGTTCGTCCTGCTCTCTGAATATCATCTATAGTTTTATCTTCTATTGTATATATACTATGTTGTGTTGGGAAAGCAAAGGGATGCATGGATCGAAAGCACGCATGCATGTACTATACGTGTGTGTATGTATGTATGTCGACGCATCATATGCATGCATGCATGGTCCTCTGGTGCGTCTTCTAGCTCCTCTGTGTGTGTCTATGTATATCTTTTTTTCAAAGAAGAGAGGTGTGCCTATTTCATTGAAAAAAAAGGAGGAGGTACATTACATTCGGATCCGTCATGTGCGTCCAATGTCTAGCTAGTGTTAACTCGTCGAATAAAAAAGAACATATTCACACTTACATGTACATCTAGCTATCAAACGTGGTGATCAGGCATCCATCTTCTTCGAAAAGACTGAGGTCGTCAGCAGCTCTGGTCTCGTTCACCTTAAAGGAAAAAAAAAGGACGAACTCATGCATGATGGTCTCTACTACACTGTTTACAGCGCATTATTCTACCAAACGAGCATAGCTTTGCCATGTGTATCACACTGCAACCGCAAAGCGCGACAAGGATGCTGCGCAGTCATTTTTGTGCTGATCGATATGTACTAAAGCTCTTGTGATGATCCGATATATCGTACTAGCTAGCTAGTGATTAGTAGGAGACAAACGCACACCTGCGCAAGTGTAGATGAAAAGAGAGGTACAGCATGGGTTGCCTTTGCCAAACCTGTTCATCATTCATTGCCCACTATTTGGGAGATCTGAACTACATATAATATAGCCATGCATCAAAACAAAGCAACAACTACATATATACTTCTCAAGTAGATGTACTACACCTTTACGCATGTAATCATCGCGCTGATGGTATTTTTTATTTATTTCAGTGCTTCAGAAACTACACAAAAAAAAGACTTCTTTTTTCTTTTTGCTTTTTGGCATCACAATTCATTGCCCACTATTTGGGATGTAACACCCCTGGTGTTACTGGAAACTAAAACATGGCATGACATCATATGCATTGGCATCTTTGTATTGTAACACACTTAGATTGCATTCACTAGGACCAAGAAAAACTCAAAAGGAGATGTGGTGATGGATAGAGTGGAAAACCTAGTTTGAAAAACTCTAGTTTTGAGTTCAAAAGTGAAATATGAGATCTAGCCATAATTTGCCAAAAATTAACCAAAGTTGTAGAGTTTCCAAAACCAAACAATTTTCATGTGTTGAGATTTTCAAGTTTTGAAGAGAAATTTGGAGTAATTTGCAGATTTCAGATTTAATACAGTTTTGGTTCAACTAAAAACAGTTTGGTTTACCTATTTCGGGACTCCTGTATGTTTTAATCTGGGGGCTTTTGGCAAAAGGTTGCTATAGTAAACTTGTAGAGTAACTATAGGAGAACAACTTTTATTAAGTATTAAAGCTCTAAATCTATATGGAACTGGTAGAAAAAGGAGCCTAAAGATGCAGTGTTCAGTTTGGAAAATCAGACAGATAAAAATTCAGTCCTGCTGATTTTTCAGTCTGAAGCAGATTTGGGATACTCCTTAAGGGCTGATCCATGTAGTTCTGGGCTATGAGTGCTGTACCAAAGTGGAAGCCAATACTTTGGTGTGCAGATTTGATTAAGGGTAATGCCACTAAAACCAGTTGGAACAGACAGTAACAGTAGTTCAAATGTTCAATGTTTTTAAATCTGGATTCAGACTTAGCCCCATTTCAGCACGCTGAGATTTGTGTGATTGGTCTAACTTTGGGGTTCCTTGGAGAATGATCCGTGGCGTATTGAGCCATACTCTTTACATCAAAGTTGAAGATCATATGATAGTGAGCAAGTTTTATTAAGAAGGTTTTGCTTGGTGCTGCACCAAATCTAGAGTAAACTATGCCTAAACTCTCCATGTCAGGTGTTGAGTTCAGTTCTTACTTCAGTTGGCTGAATTTGAATTTTTGTGTTTCCACCAAACTTTGGAGCTCTATAACTCTTGATCCATGAGCTTTTGGTCTTGGGCTGTTATAGCAAACTTGTAAAGCTTTGTTTGGTGAGCAAATGTTATTAACTAAGGTTGGCATGTATTACTTGGGATCGTGAGGATCAAAGGGGTTAATGTTGGAAGTTTCAGTTTGGTGCCAAGTGCAGTTTCAGAACCTGAAACGTGATGCTATTGTGCTGAATTTTCAGAAAAACTGTGTAATCCTCTTGACCTTGGAACCATTTAATTCTTCATTTTTGGACTTTTGGGGGATAATCATTATATAAAACCTGAAGATCCATTGTAGGAGGATATTTCTTATGAAGAAGGATCTCCCGGTCTTCATTTCAAATTCGGAGAAAAGGTTATTCCAAGTCACTTGGTTAGATAGAGGTGTGCTGAATTTAATTTGGTTAGCTGACGGGTGCAGTTCAGTGGTATTGCCCAAACTTTGGAGCTCTCTAACCTGAGGTTTGTTGAGTTTTAGTTGATATCTTTTAAAGCAAAGTGGGAGAGTGATCATAGGAGAACGACTCCTAGTAAAGAACTGTATCAAACTAGCGTAAGAAAATGAGAGAAAATCTGATTGGAAGTCTTAGGTTCAGATTTTATACAAGCGCTTTGAATGCAATTTAAAATTCAGGTTTGGGGTGCAGAGAGATCCATGTCTCTGCTGTGCTCCATTTACGCCATTCAGTTTGGCCTATTTAATAAAAACAAGGGACATCACACGAATGAGTGAATCTTCTGGTGCAAATGTGCTGGCTAGCTGTGATCTATTTGGGCAGTGAGCGCGGCATACTCAGGCTGTGTACGTCGGCCGAGCCTCTTTGCTGTTTCCAGATTGATCGAGGTCGGTAAAAAAGGAGGAATTACCGCCTATCCATAATCCCGCCTGGCCGAGCACCATCCTATGGCAGCCGCGTGTCTTTTGTAAACCAGGAGCTGGCACTGTGCGTCAAGGCTTTTTTCCTACTGTGATAAGCTCAAACGCAACTGCATGATTTTTCCTCCTCTTGCCATTTCTGTATTCCCCTACGCCCAGTGAAAAGCTTCCTGGGTCCTCGTGTTCGAGTCCCCCACCTGCTCGCCCGTCACAAGCCAGCGCTTTACACTAGCAGCACACCCTATCGCCCGCCTCCTTATCTGCTGACTGCCGCTGTTACGATTATCGTCGCCATGCCTGCTCACATTTCTCCCTCCCTCGCGGTCAGAACTGCTCAAGGTGATTACTGCTTAGTTTGTGCTCGTTCGTTGTTCCCTTATGGGCCATGTTATTCATCGCACAAGTTGTTTGAACTCTAACACGAGATAGTGTCCGGAACGTCGGGTTAATGCCAGTGACCATGTCGGTGTTCGCCATCACCGGGTGAAATGGAGTTTGTGTTTAAAGCTATTATTACCGGATTGCTTAGGGCTGTAGTCGACCGACCTCTGACTTGGGGTGGTGATGATTGGGAGGCTGGTCGTCGGTATTGGATTTCCATAGTCGCTGATCAGAGGTTCGACTAGAGACTAGCAGTGCACCCAGTTGCGAATAAGCCATAGAGGAAGGACTTAGGCGCAGTTGGCAGAGAGACATGTAAATAGGATTTTGGGTGTTCTATTAATAGAACAAGACGACGGGACCTTTTTCATAAAATAACGCGGCGCAGGTAGCGCACGGAATTTGTCAATACTGGGCCTCCTTGGGCCAGTTTCGGCCCAATTACGATTGAGGATTTTCCTTTACCAATTAGTGAACGGAATAAGAAAAACCGTTAACAATAGCACAAAAGTGCAAAAATCAACAAACCAATTTTATAAAGTTCACAAAATTGTGTAGCTTCTATTAAAGGTTAATCTTATGATTTTTGCAGCAAAAAGTAAATTCTTGGGCATTTAAAGGCACCCTTAAGAGGCTTAAAAGAATTTTAGAAATAAAACCAGCGCACCAAAAATTGTGAAAATTTGCAGAAAAGTTATATACCCTTAGAATAGTTCCTGGTAGAAATTTGAGTATGTTTAGGTTTTATTTACTTAGAGAACCAGAAACTAGCTTAGTAAACTTTAATCTATTTAGTTCTCTAATTGTTTGAAGTAAGTTTAATTTGATAATTTTGGGCCACTATTAAGAAACCTAGAACCATGTGTATAATCACTGTATGCTTAGTTAAAAGTATTTAAACTTTTCTACCTCTCCCCAAGCGAGAGTTTGCATAGCATATCATCACATAAGCATTCATATACTTTGAATTGACTTGTAGAGCACCTTGAAGAAGAAATTGAAGTGGAAATAGAAGGGGAGCCTGTTCCTCCATCTGAAACTTCTCCAACTGAGGCTGTCGCTGAAGGTCCTCCGGAGGGTGTCCCATTTGGATTTGCTGCTAACTGTAATATCCTGGTAGAAGAACTCGACTCTCCTCCTCACCAAGGCAAGCCCCGGTGCATTTGCCACCTCCTTGCTGTTTTTAAACTTTTATCACTTATATGCTGCATTAGGTGGTAGGAGTAGAATGATTAAACTTTTGTTGCATAACTTCCTTGAACAATTGATTACCATCCTTGATACCTGTTTTAAAAAGCTAGATGTGCTTAGTATGCTCATAGACTAAGAACAAAATGTTTTGATCTATGGACCATGTTTTTGCAAAGAAAAAGAGGCTGGAGTGATGAAGGTATCAAAGGCCTTGATGACTTCATCATTTCAGTACGGTACCTCTGACAGGTGCCGGGTTTTCAGGAATAATTTAATGTGAGACCAGACGTTGAGCAGGAAAGGTCGCCCGTCTGTGTCGATTAAGGACCGCACCGAAAGTAGGCTTGCTGATCTAGGACCCTTTAACTGGCCACATGCCTCATCATGGGTAAGCTTAGCCTCGATCGGACCAATACCAGAACAGCTCGCACGCACTGGGAGTGGAGAGATGGCGAGAGTAGCTTGTACCCTCCGTGGCAAGAGACTGGAAGGTGGGGTGCTGTACTCTCGGAAACATGGCGGGCACCATGGCGAGGGTAACGTGTACCAACCAGGCCAACGGTTGGACGGTGGAGTGCTGTGCTCTCGGGTCGCGTGAACCCGTTCTGGTCTTGAGAAACCCGGTGGCGAGTTGACATATGCAAGGGTTAAGTGCTACATATGTCGTGTGGTTGGAGATCCCCAGCTGGGTATTAATCGATTCGGATCGCCGAACTTCTCGGATATGAAGACTGGATCATTGCCCTGCATCGTAGATAACAAGTGAAACTAAAGCTGTTAAAATGAAGCTAGTATAGGACAAGTGAATGCTCTAGATTAGGCAAATCTAGATTCAGGAAAAGTACTTAACTTGTGAAGTAAAAGTTTGGCCTAAGGATTCACTACTAGTAAGCTTTTCTGCAAAACTGAGTCTTTGAAATTTGGTAAGCCTTACCTTGATTCCCAACAACTAGCATACCCTTGCGAGTTTTTTTTTCTTTAGTCGGGTCAGTCTTGCTGAGTATTTCCATACTCAGGGTTTATCCCATTGTTGTTGCAGTAGAAACTATCAACACGTATGAGTTTTGTTAAACTCATAATGGTGACTTTTACTTGTGTACATTATGTGGGTTCTGCGGAAAGATAGTTTCTTCCCAGTTGATGTAATAAGTTAGCACTTTAACTCTACCTCGGGCATGTAATAATAAATACTTTGTGGTTTGTAAACTTATTAGCTTGTTAATGTATATTATCTTATTGTAAAGACTTCCGCTCAACTCCTGTTTTTTTAAACTCTATGTTCTGGATTGGTTATTGTAATATTTGCAACTTTGTGTGAATGGTCCTTGGAAAGGAACGAGTTCATCGAAACTCGGCAACTCGAGTAAGTTATCTGATCCACTTACATATCTATCCGAGGCCTTGAGGGCAAGGATTGGTGTACGTGGGCCCGATAACTTGGTTGGGTTGTGACAGCTGGTATCGGAGCCCTTCACACAATTTGCAAGTAATAGAATAATCGTCAGAACCTATCTTTAAAGGAATTTGAGTTCAAATGAATTTTTGGAAAACTCAAAAATTTGGATTACATGCCTGGTAGTAAGAAGTGCAATTAGTACTATAATAAGTCAAGGACTAATAGGTGGCTTAGTTGAAGGTACTAACCACTAACCCACAACTTAGGCTAGAATCTTCTGCAGGTACACTAACAAAATACTAGCAGATTACGACTAGTTAATCTCGGAGTGAGTAGGGTTGCCACCGCCATAGAATGTGATAGCCATATATTTTGGCATTAGTTGAGGGGCGAATAGGACCCGAAGCATGCATCATAACATTCACTCTTTATTAAAAAGTTTTCCCCTAACGCAAGATGGTTACCAGAATATATGTGGGTTTACAAATTTTTCTAACTCTACTAATCCTTGATCTTTTCTTGTATCTTTACTCTTTAAAAATTCAGAATGGCTCACCCTAAGCAGACGCCCCGCATGCATGTTGGACCACGAGGCGTGCCTAAGCATCAACTGGCTTCTCGTACTGTGGAGACCGGCAGTAGCAGTCGCGCACCTCCGTCGCTGGTGGCACAACTACAACAAGATTTAAGAGCGTCAGTCAACAAACGGGGCCTGGACGCTGCTCATATTCTGGAGCTACTGGCTGAAAAGAAGCAGCTAGAAGCAGTTAGCTGAACAGAAGGAGCAACTAACTGCGACAATGCGATCCAGGGAGGCAGCGTTTGCTCGTGAGAACCATTTGAGGGGCCGTTTTCAAGATTTAGTTATGGCCTACAATGATCTGGAGGACTACTCCAATGTACTGCATGAGGAAGTTCACCAACTGTATTACCAGCTGCACCCCGATGATGCACCAGGAGCTGCAGAGGCAGAGGGTGGTGTTGTGTTAGCTGATGGGGGTGAACCGGATGCAGACTCAGAGGAAGAAGCAGCGCCTGTGTTTGCACCAGGTGGAAATTCTCCAGTGGGTAGTGATGTGTCAGGAATAGACACTGATGCAGAGGATTAGAATAGACACTAGGTCTATGAGTGCATCCTCTGTTGTAATATTAGTACCAGCAGTAGTCTGGAAATTTTGGTATTGTAACCACTAAGGATCATGTATTTTGTTTTTGTAATATATTCCTAGTTGTGGACACCCATTTATGAGTTCTGTTTCATTTCAGATGCCTAGGCGTGTTCGACTATCTGATATAGCCGGCACCTCTCAGGGCGGTGTGGAAGCTGACTCTACTCCTCCACCGCCACCAATTCCTCCAACCCTAGCTGATGCAATTGCCGCGTTAGTAAATGCGACGGCTGATAATGCACGTGTTTTGCGTGAAGTGCTTCAGAACCAAAATCAACATGGGGCTCGGGTACCTCCAAATAATGTTAGAAATGCTTCTTACATGGAATTCATGGAGACCCGACCTCCCACTTTTATAAAAGCTGAAGAGCCACTGGAAGCCGATGAATGGCTTTGGGTGGTGGAACAAAAGTTTGGGTTGATCCAGTGTACAGAAGTGCAAAAACCTCAGTACGCAGCTCAGTTACTTCGTGGACCTGCCAGTACTTGGTGGGCAAACTTTGTGGCTGTACAACCAGCAGGACATCAAATTACTTGGGCTGAATTTAAGGAAGCTTTTAGAGCACATTATATTCCAGATGGAGTCCTGCAAATGAAACTGGAGGAATTTTTAAGGCTTAAGCAAGGTCCTGACACGGTGATGCAATATCTTGGGAAGTTTAATCACTTGTCCCAGTATGCTGTTGATCATGTGAACACTAATGGTAAAAAGCGAGATTGTTTCATGCGGGGTTTGAGTTTTAAACTGCAGAAGAAAATGGCAACCTGTTATGACTTGACATTTAATAGAGCAGTCAGTGTGGCGATTGCAGTAGAAGACAAGGGGCGGGTGCATCAAAATGCTAAAAGGATGTGGAAAGGCTCTGGAGCTGGATCTTCCCAGGATCCATCAAAGCGTCAAAAGGTAGTAATCAGAACAGCTGGTTCTCCCAACATTCCCTATCACTCAGCCGCTTATCCTGCTAAGACTCCTATCTACATCCGTCCCACAAATATGCAACGCCAATCCTTTCCCACAAATAACCAAGCTCCCCGTTTGCCTGCTCCCACTGGCACCAAATATCCCTGCTATAACTGTGGAAAAGCAGGGCATTTTATTAAAGACTGCCCCTACCCCCGCCAAAACAACTCAAATTTCCAGAAACCAGCAGGAAATCATTCTCAAAATCAGAACAAGAATACTTCTGGAAACAATGCAAAAGGGAAGGACAACAGAAAATTCGGGCGAGTATTCTATACTCAAGTGGATGTGACTCCAGAGGGAAATCCTGTGCTTATGGGTATGTTCCTTGTTGCCCATCATCTTGCCAAAATACTTTTTGACACTGGTGCATCCCATACATTTCTCAGTAAAGATTTTGCCATGCATCATAATATTTCTATTCAAGAAGCAAGATGGGGTGTGGCAGTACAATCACCCGGGGGTCGATTGTTTACAAAGGAAATGGCCTTCCAAGTGCCAATAGAATTAGTTGGGCATAGTTACCCTACTAATATGATAGTGCTGAAAGGTCAAGATATAGATGTGATTTTAGGCATGAATTGGCTAGTCCAACATGAAGTCGCTATTGATACGAAGAAACGGACCATTCGATTAAATACTTTGTTAGGAGAGAGCCAGTTGCAAATTCAGTTGCCCCCGCTAAAAGAAGTCCCAAGAGGAGTCTATAGTACATTAGTTAAAGAGTTAGCCAATATTCCGGTGGTGCGAGAATTTCCGGATGTTTTTCCAGAAGAGTTGCCAGGTTTGCCACCAGAACGTGATGTGGAATTCTCAATTGAATTAAAACCTGGTACAGCTCCTGTCTCTCGGAGGTCGTATAGAATGCCCCCAAATGAGCTGGCAGAATTGAAGACGCAACTGCAAGATCTGTTAGAAAAAGGTTTCATTCGACCCAGTTCCTCACCCTGGGGCTGCCCTGCCATCTTTGTGAAAAAGAAGGACCAAACATTAAGGATGTGTGTTGATTATAGACCCCTGAATGAGGTAACTATCAAGAACAAATATCCGCTGCCGCGAATAGACCTTTTGTTTGACCAGCTTGTTGGGGCAAAGGTATTTTCCAAGATTGATCTCCGTTCCGGTTATCATCAAATTCGGGTTCGGCCAGAGGATATTCTGAAGATGGCTTTTACAACAAGATATGGGTTGTATGAGTATTTGGTTATGTCGTTTGGACTTACTAATGCTCCTGCCCATTTCACCTATTTAATGAACTCGGTATTTATGCCAGAATTGGATAAGTTCATGGTAGTTTTCATTGATGATATCCTGATTTATTCCAAGAGTAAAGAAGAACATGCTACTCATCTTCGGGTGGTGCTGACTCGACTTCGGGAACATAAGTTATATGCTAAATTCAGTAAATGTGAGTTTTGGTTAGATCGAGTTCCATTTCTTGGTCATATTTTGTCAGCAGAAGGAGTAGCCGTGGATCCTAGTAAAGTGAAGGATATCCTAGAATGGAAGCCACCTACCACGGTTCATCTTGTTCGGAGCTTCCTGGGCATGGCAGGATATTATCGTCGGTTCATTCCTGATTTTTCAAAAATCTCTAAGCCAATTACCGAATTACTGAAGAACAATGTGAAGTTTAATTGGACACCAGAGTGTAATGAAGCCTTTGAGAAGTTAAAGAAATTATTAACCACGGCACCCGTGTTAGCACAACCTTATATTGAGAAGTTTTTCGACGTATATTGTGATGCTTCTGGTACGGGTATTGGATGTGTGTTAATGCAAGAAGGCCGTGTAATAGCATATGCTTCACGACAATTGAAGAGACATGAAGAACATTATCCTACTCATGATCTGGAGCTTGCGGCAGTTGTGTATGCTTTAAAAATTTGGCGTCATTATCTTCTGGGCAATACTTGCCATATTTATACAGATCATAAAAGCCTCAAGTACATCTTCACTCAAGCGGAATTAAATATGAGACAGCGAAGGTGGCTAGAATTAATCAAGGACTATGATCTAGAAGTGCATTATCATCCTGGCAAGGCGAATGTGGTCGCAGATGCGCTCAGTCGCAAGGAGCATTTATGTTATCTATTGGCTAGTCCTCTTGAGACCACAATTTGTCAAGAAATGGAACGACTAAATCTGAGTATGTTCCAACCTGCCCTACTAGCTAATCTACAACTGGAGTCAACTTTAATTGATCAAATTGTGGAAGCTCAGAAGACAGATGCTGGGATAACCCATATCAAGGAACACATGGCAATGGATCCTACTACGTGTTTCCACATGGATAACAAAGGTATTCTTTGGTTTAAGAACCGATTAGTAGTTCCAAAGGTTCCTGAGTTGAGGCAACAGATACTGGATGAATCTCATACCTCCCGGTATTCTATCCATCCTGGGAGTAGTAAGATGTATCAAGACTTAAAATCGCGATTCTGGTGGACTAAGATGAAAATTGAGATTGCTCGTTATGTTGCTAGGTGTGATATTTGCCAACGAGTAAAGGCTATACATCTAAGGTCTGCTGGGCCATTGCAATCGTTGCCTATCTCGGAAGGGAAATGGGATGATATCAGCATGGATTTCATCGTAGGTTTACCCAAGACTTCCAGGGGTTGTGATTCTATTTGGGTAATCGTGGACCGTTTCACCAAGGTTGCACATTTTCTACCAGTAAAGACTAGAGATTCAGTGGTTTCCTATGCCAAATTGTACATTGCACGCATCCTGAGCCTGCACGGTGTGCCAAGGACGATTATCTCAGATCGTGGTCCTCAGTTTGTGGCCAAATTCTGGGAAGGGCTGCATACGTCTCTAGGTACCAAATTAATTCATAGCTCAGCCTACCATCCACAAACCAGTGGGCAGACCGAAAGAGTAAATCAAATCTTGGAAGACATGTTGAGGGCGTGTGTGTTAGCCTATTCTGAAAAATGGGATGAGTGTTTGCCGTTGGCTGAATTTTCCTACAACAATAGTTACCAAGAGAGTATCCAGATGGCACCTTTTGAGGCTCTTTATGGGCAGCGGTGCCGAACTCCACTCAACTGGTCGGGGCCCGGTGAACGGTTTTTCTTTGGGCCAGATTTAGTAAAAGAGGCGGAAGAAAAGGTGAAACTTATTCAACACCGTTTGAAGGTTGCACAACACCGTCACAAACGTTATGCAGACAAGCGGACCCTTGTTTTTCCAAGTTGGCGATTTTGTGTATTTGAAGGTTTCACCTATGAAAGGGGTAAATCGTTTTGGCATTAAAGGGAAATTGGCACCACGCTATGTTGGCCCTTTTGAAATACTAGCACGGTGTGGAGATGTGGCTTATAAAGTGAAACTACCTGAACATCTTTCGGCCATACATAATGTATTTCATGTATCCCAACTTAAGAAATGCCTTCAAGTGCCTGACAAAGTGGTAGAAATTTCTGATGTTGATCTGGAACCGGATTTGACTTATTCCGAGCACCCTATAAAGATTGTAGATCAACAGGAAAGGGTTACCCGCAGAAAGACTATCAAATTTTACAAAGTACAATGGAATAAGCATTTCGAAGATGAAGCTACATGGGAATCTGAGGAGTTCTTGAATAATAAGTTTCATAAGTTTTTAGAGTCTTGTAAATCTTAAGTCTATTGTAAATTATACTTAATGTAAACTGACTGGGACACCCACACTCCCTGCCTTGTAACAGAAATAAGGAAATGAGATTGTGACGCGTTTCCTTTTCCACTACTTAGCCTCGAGCCTTAATCTCGGGACGAGATTTCTTTTTAGGGGGAAAGGATGTAACACCCCTGGTGTTACTGGAAACTAAAACATGGCATGACATCATATGCATTGGCATCTTTGTATTGTAACACACTTAGATTGCATTCACTAGGACCAAGAAAAACTCAAAAGGAGATGTGGTGATGGATAGAGTGGAAAACCTAGTTTGAAAAACTCTAGTTTTGAGTTCAAAAGTGAAATATGAGATCTAGCCATAATTTGCCAAAAATTAACCAAAGTTGTAGAGTTTCCAAAACCAAACAATTTTCATGTGTTGAGATTTTCAAGTTTTGAAGAGAAATTTGGAGTAATTTGCAGATTTCAGATTTAATACAGTTTTGGTTCAACTAAAAACAGTTTGGTTTACCTATTTCGGGACTCCTGTATGTTTTAATCTGGGGGCTTTTGGCAAAAGGTTGCTATAGTAAACTTGTAGAGTAACTATAGGAGAACAACTTTTATTAAGTATTAAAGCTCTAAATCTATATGGAACTGGTAGAAAAAGGAGCCTAAAGATGCAGTGTTCAGTTTGGAAAATCAGACTTAGATAAAAATTCAGTCCTGCTGATTTTTCAGTCTGAAGCAGATTTGGGATACTCCTTAAGGGCTGATCCATGTAGTTCTGGGCTATGAGTGCTGTACCAAAGTGGAAGCCCATACTTTGGTGTGCAGATTTGAAGGGTAATGCCACTAAAACCAGTTGGAACAGACAGTAACAGTAGTTCAAATGTTCAATGTTTTTAAATCTGGATTCAGACTTAGCCCCATTTCAGCACGCTGAGATTTGTGTGATTGGTCTAACTTTGGGGTTCCTTGGAGAATGATCCGTGGCGTATTGAGCCATACTCTTTACATCAAAGTTGAAGATCATATGATAGTGAGCAAGTTTTATTAAGAAGGTTTTGCTTGGTGCTGCACCAAATCTGGAGTAAACTATGCCCAAACTCTCCCTGTCAGGTGTTGAGTTCAGTTCTTACTTCAGTTGGCTGAATTTGAATTTTTGTGTTTCCACCAAACTTTGGAGCACTATAACTCTTGATCCATGAGCTTTTGGTCTTGGGCTGTTATAGAAAACTTGTAAAGCTTTGTTTGGTGAGCAAATGTTATTAACTAAGGTTGGCATGTATTACTTGGCATTGTGAGGATCAAAGGGGTTAATGTTGGAAGTTTCAGTTTGGTGCCAAGTGCAGTTTTAGAACCTGAAACGTGATGCTATTGTGCTGAATTTTCAGAAAAACTGTGTAATCCTCTTGACCTTGGAACCATTTAATTCTTCATTTTTGGACTTTTGGGGGATAATCATTATATAAAGCCTAAAGATCCATTGTAGGAGGACATTTCTTATGAAGAAGGATCTCCCAGTCTTCATTTCAAATTCGGAGAAAAGGTTATTCCAAGTCACTTGGTTAGATAGAGGTGTGCTGAATTTAATTTGGTTAGCTGACGGGTGCAGTTCAGTGGTATTGCCCAAACTTTGGAGCTCTCTAACCTGAGGTTTGTTGAGTTTTAGTTGATATCTTTTAAAGCAAAGTGGGAGAGTGATCATAGGAGAACGACTCCTAGTAATTAAAGAACTGTATCAAACTAGCGTAAGAAAATGAGAGAAAATCTGATTGGAAGTCTTAGGTTCAGATTTTATACAAGCGCTTTGAATGCAATTTAAAATTCAGGTTTGGGGTGCAGAGAGATCCATGTCTCTGCTGTGCTCCATTTACGCCATTCAGTTTGGCCTATTTAATAAAAACAAGGGACATCACACGAATGAGTGAATCTTCTGGTGCAAATGTGCTGGCTAGCTGTGATCTATTTGGGCAGTGAGGGCGGCATACTCAGGGTGTGTACGTCGGCCGAGCCTCTTTGCTGTTTCCAGATTGATCGAGGTCGGTAAAAAAAAGGAGGAATTACCGCCTATCCATAATCCCGCCTGGCCGAGCACCATCCTATGGCAGCCGCGTGTCTTTTGTAAACCAGGAGCTGGCACTGTGCGTCAAGGCTTTTTCCTACTGTGATAAGCTCAAACGCAACTGCATGTTTTTTCCTCCTCTTGTCATTTCTGTATTCCCCTACACCCAGTGAAAAGCTTCCTGGGTCCTCGTGTTCGAGTCCCCCACCTGCTCGCCCGTCACAAGCCAGCGCTTTACACTAGCAGCACACCCTATCGCCCGCCTCCTTATCTGCTGATTGCCGCTGTTACGATTGTCGTCGCCACACCTGCTCACATTTCTCCCTCCCTTGCGGTCAGAACTGCTCAAGGTGATTACCGCTTAGTTTGTGCTCGTTCGTTGTTCCCTTATGGGCCATGTTATTCATCGCACAAGTTGTTTGAACTCTAACACGAGATAGTGTCCGGAACGTCGGGTTAATGCCAGTGACCATGTCGGTGTTCGCCATCACCGGGTGAAATGGAGTTTGTGTTTAAAGCTATTATTACCGGATTGCTTAGGGCTGTAGTCGACCGACCTCTGACTTGGGGTGGTGATGATTGGGAGGCTGGTCGTCGGTATTGGATTTCCATAGTCGCTGATCAGAGGTTCGACTAGAGACTAGCAGTGCACCCAGTTGCGAATAAGCCATAGAGGAAGGACTTAGGCGCAGTTGACAGAGAGACATGTAAATAGGATTTTGGGTGTTCTATTAATAGAACAAGACGACGGGACCTTTTTCATAAAATAACGCGGCACAGGTAGCGCACGGAATTTGTCAATACTGGGCCTCCTTGGGCCAGTTTCGGCCCAATTACGATTGAGGATTTTCCTTTACCAATTAGTGAACGGAATAAGAAAAACCGTTAACAATAGCACAAAAGTGCAAAAATCAACAAACCAATTTTATAAAGTTCACAAAATTGTGTAGTGTAACACCCTAAATCTCATTTTGAGAATATAGTAAAAACTTTTCAAAGATCTTGCATTAGAATTTTTATTTTTCCCTCTCTTTAGAACTCTCATAACATTTGAAGACTCATCTCCCTATTTAAAAAAAAAGCATTTGCTTAAGTGAATAAAATAATAAATAGAACCATATTTGGCACTCATGATGGAGTTTTAATTGTATGTGCATTTAAAATAAGAATAAAATATAATAATGGAATTGAGAATTTGAAGTTAACCCAAAAGGGGTGCACTTTAGGGAATAGGAAATAATATATATAAGACAAGAGAGAATACTATGCAAAGCAAAATAAATCTATAAATAAATAAAATTATTCCATGCTATATTCATATTGAACATTTAAATAAAGACAAATTTGCCACAAACTTTGGATTCAAATTGGAATTTAAAATTTGAATTGAGTTGGATAATTGGAATGGAAAAATAGGAAAGAAAATAAAAAGAAAAAGATTAAAAACCTTACTTGGGCCGACAACCTCACTTTTGGCCCACCTAGGCATTTCCTCACCCGCACGGCCCAGGTTTCCACTCCCGCGGCGCCGACATGTGAGCCCCACTTGGCAGCCCCCTCCCGCGCACACACCGCCATGCGGGCCCGCCTTGTCAGTTGTTGCCGTGCCCCAACTCCTCAGCCTCACACGCGCTCGGGCTCACCTTGGCTGGCGACTGGGACCGGGGTGTCAGCCTTGTCTTCATCCTCCGGAGCTTCGCGATCGTGTTGGCTTTTGCCTCGGCACCGCGCGAATCTAGCCATGGGCCCGCATCGTCAGCCATCCCGCGCTCACGCCCTCTCCGTCACCGTCGGGTGGTCCCGCCTCGTCAGCTCGGTCTTCTCCGAATCCGTCGCGGCGCGGTGTGCGATCCCGACAAACCCGCCGCAGCTGAGCGTCTGTCGCGGCCCGCCCAACAAACTCGCTGCTGCTCCGCTCGGACTCGCTCTGCCCTATATAACCCGGCCGCTCTTGCCCCTAACCATCTCGGCGAATACCCAGCCACCAAGTAAACCGTGGGCGGAAGGGAGAAGTTTCCGCCGCCGCGGCCAATTCCTGACCTCGCCGCCGTTAAAGCCTTAGAAAGGGGTCGTGGGGCTTCGCCGAGTCACCAGGAAGACATCTCTGCCAGTGTTCGACGGGATTGAGTCTCGAGGCGGTCTCAATTCCTCACCGAAGTTCAAGCACCGCCGCGGGTCCGCCCGCCGCCGTGGCCTGCCTCTGCCGGTGGTCTATCTGCTCGGTAACTCACCTCACCGTGCTCGCCAAGTCCCCCTCTACGCTTAGCTCGGTCCGATTTGGGTTTAGCGCTCCGGGACGGCCGATTGGCAGCCTCGCCGGCGTGCTCCGCCGCGCGCGCGGGGCGGCGCCGCCGTGTTTGGGGCGGGATTGGGCGAGACGAGGGGAGATCCGTTGATCGTGGAGCGGACGCTCCAGATTAGAAGTGAGGGAGTACCCCTTCGTCATTTTAAATCCGAGCCGTCGGACTTCAATCGTGTGGTTCGGGGTGGATTGGATCGTGGGCATTCGTGGACCGTGGATCTCTAATCGTACGGTTGTCGTTGCGTACCGGTTCGCATATAACTTGATTTAATCGTGGCCCTTGATACATGATCCAACGACTCTATGTGATCGATACCCCTTTGCCATGTTCATTTTACTAAAGAGACCCTGAACTTTTATGAAATGAACCCGCGGTCCACCCTCGGGGTTCTATGTGTCTGGGGATTTATTACACCAAGCCCCCTGCGTTTTCCATTAATTGAGGCCCAGTCCAGAACTCATTTAAATTGAATAAATAGAATAGAAAATAGATTTTTAATATGAAAATAATTGCTAGAACTTAGATAATTCATAGAAAATTTATTTTAACTCCAAATTGAATCATTCCAATTCCTAAAATTTTGTAATAATATTCTCTATCATTTAGAATCACTGTTTTGACATGAACTCTGTTAGGAAATTAATTTATCATCTAATCCTATTATAATCACCTTAAATCTTAGGAAATTCATAACTTGCATTCTATAACTCAAAAATTAATAATTCTTTTTCCTGTGATCTTATTTTAATATGTATATTATTAATGTGTATTTTGTCCTTATGTTTGGTGTAATGTTAATTTTGCCTATACCATGTTTGTTTGAAATTGCTACGACTAGCAGTGAGGATACGTATCACCTGAAGATCATCCTGGTACCTGGATTCTCAAGTCCCAGGCAAGTTGTGCCCTTGATCACTTCTTTTCACCTACTCATGTTCTAATTAATCATAATGATCTGCATAGGTTAATTTTGATGGGACCCAATAGGTTACCCTAGTTTGGTTATCTTTATACCTTGTTTACCACTGAACCTTTTTGGGTAATACTTGCTAGTGCTTTATGTGGTTTTGGGTATAAAGATACATTATTCATGATCACACTTTTATTATCTGTTTATTATTATTGTTCATGTTAAGATCATTATGTTAATTGGAACATGGAGAACCACCCGGGAAAACAGTGCTACCACAAGGGAGGAATGGGACCCCTTGGCTGATTAATTAGGAAAGCTAGTGGAAGACTACCTTACCCGAAAGGGGCAAGGGCAGTAGGGGAGAGGTCAGTGTAGGGAGGCCCTCGGGAGGATTTTGCTGCGATGGCGGTCCTGCAAGGGATTCCTGCACTGGATCTTCCTATAAACTGTAGCGGGTTTTCGGAAGCTAGTGGAACTTTGTAAAGGCCTCGTAGTGGATCCCTAGCCATTCACCTCGGAAGTGTCTAAAGGGCCTTGCAAACCCTGGCGACATGGGATACACGACTTGTGGGTAAAGATGCGCAACCTCTGCAGAGTGTAAAACTGGTATACTAGCCGTGCTCACGGTCATGAGCAGGGTAAAGATGCGCAACCTCTGCAGAGTGTAAAACTGGTATACTAGCCGTGCTCACGGTCATGAGCAGCTCGGACACTCACATGATTAATTTATGAAACTAAATTTCAATTTGTCATATGCATTGCATCGCAGGTGATGGTGTTACTTTTGTTCTACTATTTAATTGGGTTTGGTATTTACTTATACTTAGTAACTGCTAATAAAATTTTGACCAACTTTAAAAGCAATGCTCAGCTTCAACCATTCTCTTTGGTAAGCCTTACACTTCACGTGAGCTCCCACCTTTGGCGAGTTCATGCACATTATTCCCCACAACTTGTTGAGCGATGAACGTATGTGAGCTCACTCTTGCTGTCTCACACACCCCACAGGTCAAGAACAGGTACCGCAGGATGAGGCGCTTGGAGGATGCTGAGATGTGTTCGTGAGAGGTCTAGGTCGTCGTCTCCCAGTCAACTTTGGGTTGCTGGACCGTTGTCTCCTTATAATGTAATTATTTATTTTGTATAGAACTCCTGTTATATATAAAGATGTGACATTCGATCCTGTGCCACTATACATCATATGTATGAGACTTGGTCCCAGCATACCTGGTGTTTATGTTAACCCCGGGTTTTGGACCCCTAAAATCCGGGTGTTACAGAAGTGGTATCAGAGGAATGTTGACTGTAGGACGAAACCTAGTTAGAACTGGACAACCATTCTTTACTTACCTTACTCTGATTCTTTTCTAAACTTTTCTTAATCTTTTCTCATCTAATTCCGCTTACTCTGATTATTCTTACCTTTTCATTCTAAAGACAAATGTGGATTTCAGACTTTGAAATCTTGTGCCTAAAGTGACCTTTAGGAATAGGAGACCTACTCTTAGGGACAAAAAAAAACAAAACTATTATTTTTATCTATGTACTTGAATGTTTGTTATTATGATATTTGTCTGATTTGGATCTTTGATTGAGTGTGATGAGTTGTGGAGTAATGTCCACAATTGCATCCGCATATATACATAGGTATAAAAATATATTTATAAAATAACTAGACAACCTAGTTTATCCCCATTGGAACATATCTAGCTTAAGAAATTTAACTTATCCCAAAAGATCTCATTCTAACCAACTCATCTTATCTTAAAAGATTCTCCCTTATCTTAATAGATCCATCTCATCTTAAAAGATACTCATCTTATCTTGAAAAGATTTTATCCTTATCCTAATAGATCTAACTGGCCCCAGAAGATTCTATCTTATCTTTATGGATCTGTCTTATCCTAATAAGCATACTTATCCACCCTAGTTTAAACAACCATGATCTAATGCAAATTAATTAGATCTTATCTAGTCAAACTAGTCATACCAATCTAATCTAGATCCCATCTAATCTAATATGATCTAATCTAATGTGGTCTACTTAAACATATTAGTGATACTGGTAGAAGAGATTAAACCCTACTAGCCATGAATTAACTTAACCAATAGAGCCATGATGAATGGTATGACCTTTCTATTCCCACCTAACAACAAACAAAACTTTTAAACCTACATCTTGTAGTCTATCTCCCCCATATATATCTCTCATCTTGACAGATTCTATCTTACCCTTGGACATTCACCTTATATGACTGGTTACCCCAATCTGGACATAAAACAAAAATTAAGCCCTACTAAAGAATCTTCAGATTATAACCAGCTACTAGCCTATTCATTCTGCTTATTGAATATGGTCATTTGCAAAAACTATTATCATATGCTTCTAACTTTCATGGTCAATACCAGGAAAGGAAAGATTATCACGTAACAACAAACAGAAAATGAATCCTCCAAATCCTCCACCTATTGAAACCGAACAAGTGGTTGCTGCCCAAAGACTGGTAATACAACAATTAACAGACCTGGTGACCGAGATGCAAAACCAGATAAGACAACAACGCGAGGAAATACGTCAGGTCCGCCAAGAAATAAGACAGGCACGGTTGGAGAGACAACAACAACAACAACCTCCACCACCACCACCCGCCCCACCAAGCTACATAGATATAGATTATGATGATTTGTAAGATCTAGATGTTACTTTAGTTAGTAGATGATATGATATTATTCTAGAAGGAACAATAAGGTCTATTGACCCTATGTTTTGTTAAAGAATTATACCTCATGCTGAGATTTCTTTGTGTGTGCATATGTTCATAGTATACATCCCTTTTCTTACAAATCTCGAGGACGAGATTATTTTTAAGGGGGGTAGGATTTGTAACACCCTAAATCTCATTTTGAGAATATAGTAAAAACTTTTCAAAGATCTTGCATTAGAATTTTTATTTTTCCCTCTCTTTAGAACTCTCATAACATTTGAAGACTCATCTCCCTATTTAAAAAAAAAGCATTTGCTTAAGTGAATAAAATAATAAATAGAACCATATTTGGCACTCATGATGGAGTTTTAATTGTATGTGCATTTAAAATAAGAATAAAATATAATAATGGAATTGAGAATTTGAAGTTAACCCAAAAGGGGTGCACTTTAGGGAATAGGAAATAATATATATAAGACAAGAGAGAATACTATGCAAAGCAAAATAAATCTATAAATAAATAAAATTATTCCATGCTATATTCATATTGAACATTTAAATAAAGACAAATTTGCCACAAACTTTGGATTCAAATTGGAATTTAAAATTTGAATTGAGTTGGATAATTGGAATGGAAAAATAGGAAAGAAAATAAAAAGAAAAAGATTAAAAACCTTACTTGGGCCGACAACCTCACTTTTGGCCCACCTAGGCATTTCCTCACCCGCACGGCCCAGGTTTCCACTCCCGCGGCGCCGACATGTGGGCCCCACTTGGCAGCCCCCTCCCGCGCACACACCGCCATGCGGGCCCGCCTTGTCAGTTGTTGTCGTGCCCCAACTCCTCAGCCTCACACGCGCTCGGGCTCACCTTGGCTGGCGACTGGGACCGGGGTGTCAGCCTTGTCTTCATCCTCCGGAGCTTCGCGATCGTGTTGGCTTTTGCCTCGGCACCGCGCGAATCTAGCCATGGGCCCGCATTGTCAGCCATCCCGCGCTCACGCCCTCTCCGTCACCGTCGGGTGGTCCCGCCTCGTCAGCTCGGTCTTCTCCGAATCCGTCGCGGCGCGGTGTGCGATCCCGACAAACCCGCCGCAGCTGAGCGTCTGTCGTGGCCCGCCCAACAAACTCGCGGCTGCTCCGCTCGGACTCGCTCTGCCCTATATAACCCGGCCGCTCTTGCCCCTAACCATCTCGGCGAATACCCAGCCACCAAGTAAACCGTGGGCGGAAGGGAGAAGTTTCCGCCGCCGCGGCCAATTCCTGACCTCGCCGCCGTTAAAGCCTTAGAAAGGGGTCGTGGGGCTTCGCCGAGTCACCAGGAAGACATCTCTGCCAGTGTTCGACGGGATTGAGTCTCGAGGCGGTCTCAATTCCTCACCGAAGTTCAAGCACCGCCGCGGGTCCGCCCGCCGCCGTGGCCTGCCTCTGCCGGTGGTCTATCTGCTCGGTAACTCACCTCACCGTGCTCGCCAAGTCCCCCTCTACGCTTAGCTCGGTCCGATTTGGGTTTAGCGCTCCGGGACGGCCGATTGGCAGCCTCGCCGGCGTGCTCCGCCGCGCGCGCGGGGCGGCGCCGCCGTGTTTGGGGCGGGATTGGGCGAGACGAGGGGAGATCCGTTGATCGTGGAGCGGACGCTCCAGATTAGAAGTGAGGGAGTACCCCTTCGTCATTTTAAATCCGAGCCGTCGGACTTCAATCGTGTGGTTCGGGGTGGATTGGATCGTGGGCATTCGTGGACCGTGGATCTCTAATCGTACGGTTGTCGTTGCGTACCGGTTCGCATATAACTTGATTTAATCGTGGCCCTTGATACATGATCCAACGACTCTATGTGATCGATACCCCTTTGCCATGTTCATTTTACTAAAGAGACCCTGAACTTTTATGAAATGAACCCGCGGTCCACCCTCGGGGTTCTATGTGTCTGGGGATTTATTGCACCAAGCCCCCTGCGTTTTCCATTAATTGAGGCCCAGTCCAGAACTCATTTAAATTGAATAAATAGAATAGAAAATAGATTTTTAATATGAAAATAATTGCTAGAACTTAGATAATTCATAGAAAATTTATTTTAACTCCAAATTGAATCATTCCAATTCCTAAAATTTTGTAATAATATTCTCTATCATTTAGAATCACTGTTTTGACATGAACTCTGTTAGGAAATTAATTTATCATCTAATCCTATTATAATCACCTTAAATCTTAGGAAATTCATAACTTGCATTCTATAACTCAAAAATTAATAATTCTTTTTCCTGTGATCTTATTTTAATATGTATATTATTAATGTGTATTTTGTCCTTATGTTTGGTGTAATGTTAATTTTGCCTATACCATGTTTGTTTGAAATTGCTACGACTAGCAGTGAGGATACGTATCACCTGAAGATCATCCTGGTACCTGGATTCTCAAGTCCCAGGCAAGTTGTGCCCTTGATCACTTCTTTTCACCTACTCATGTTCTAATTAATCATAATGATCTGCATAGGTTAATTTTGATGGGACCCAATAGGTTACCCTAGTTTGGTTATCTTTATACCTTGTTTACCACTGAACCTTTTTGGGTAATACTTGCTAGTGCTTTATGTGGTTTTGGGTATAAAGATACATTATTCATGATCACACTTTTATTATCTGTTTATTATTATTGTTCATGTTAAGATCATTATGATAATTGGAACATGGAGAACCACCCGGGAAAACAGTGCTACCACAAGGGAGGAATGGGACCCCTTGGCTGATTAATTAGGAAAGCTAGTGGAAGACTACCTTACCCGAAAGGGGCAAGGGCAGTAGGGGAGAGGTCAGTGTAGGGAGGCCCTCGGGAGGATTTTGCTGCGATGGCGGTCCTGCAAGGGATTCCTGCACTGGATCTTCCTATAAACTGTAGCGGGTTTTCGGAAGCTAGTGGAACTTTGTAAAGGCCTCGTAGTGGATCCCTAGCCATTCACCTCGGAAGTGTCTAAAGGGCCTTGCAAACCCTGGCGACATGGGATACACGACTTGTGGGTAAAGATGCGCAACCTCTGCAGAGTGTAAAACTGGTATACTAGCCGTGCTCACGGTCATGAGCAGGGTAAAGATGCGCAACCTCTGCAGAGTGTAAAACTGGTATACTAGCCGTGCTCACAGTCATGAGCAGCTCGGACACTCACATGATTAATTTATGAAACTAAATTTCAATTTGTCATATGCATTGCATCGCAGGTGATGGTGTTACTTTTGTTCTACTATTTAATTGGGTTTGGTATTTACTTATACTTAGTAACTGCTAATAAAATTTTGACCAACTTTAAAAGCAATGCTCAGCTTCAACCATTCTCTTTGGTAAGCCTTACACTTCACGTGAGCTCCCACCTTTGGCGAGTTCATGCACATTATTCCCCACAACTTGTTGAGCGATGAACGTATGTGAGCTCACTCTTGCTGTCTCACACACCCCACAGGTCAAGAACAGGTACCGCAGGATGAGGCGCTTGGAGGATGCTGAGATGTGTTCGTGAGAGGTCTAGGTCGTCGTCTCCCAGTCAACTTTGGGTTGCTGGACCGTTGTCTCCTTATAATGTAATTATTTATTTTGTATAGAACTCCTGTTATATATAAAGATGTGACATTCGATCCTGTGCCACTATACATCATATGTATGAGACTTGGTCCCAGCATACCTGGTGTTTATGTTAACCCCGGGTTTTGGACCCCTAAAATCCGGGTGTTACATGTAGCTTCTATTAAAGGTTAATCTTATGATTTTTGCAGCAAAAAGTAAATTCTTGGGCATTTAAAGGCACCCTTAAGAGGCTTAAAAGAATTTTAGAAATAAAACCAGCGCACCAAAAATTGTGAAAATTTGCAGAAAATTTATATACCCTTAGAATAGTTCCTGGTAGAAATTTGAGTATGTTTAGGTTTTATTTACTTAGAGAATCAGAAACTAGCTTAGTAAACTTTAATCTATTTAGTTCTCTAATTGTTTGAAGTAAATTTAATTTGATAATTTTGGGCCACTATTAAGAAACCTAGAACCATGTGTATAATCACTGTATGCTTAGTTAAAAGTATTTAAACTTTTCTACCTCTCCCCAAGCGAGAGTTTGCATAGCATATCATCACATAAGCATTCATATACTTCAAATTGACTTGTAGAGCACCTTGAAGAAGAAATTGAAGTGGAAATAGAAGGGGAGCCTGTTCCTCCATCTGAAACTTCTCCAACTGAGGCTGTCGCTGAAGGTCCTCCGGAGGGTGTCCCATTTGGATTTGCTGCTAACTGTAATATCCTGGTAGAAGAACCCGACTCTCCTCCTCACCAAGGCAAGCCCCGGTGCATTTGCCACCTCCTTGCTGTTTTTAAACTTTTATCACTTATATGCTGCATTAGGTGGTAGGAGTAGAATGATTAAACTTTTGTTGCATAACTTCCTTGAACAATTGATTACCATCCTTGATACCTGTTTTAAAAAGCTAGATGTGCTTAGTATGCTCATAGACTAAGAACAAAATGTTTTGATCTATGGACCATGTTTTTGCAAAGAAAAAGAGGCTGGAGTGATGAAGGTATCAAAGGCCTTGATGACTTCATCATTTCAGTACGGTACCTCTGACAGGTGCCGGGTTTTCAGGAATAATTTAATGTGAGACCAGACGTTGAGCAGGAAAGGTCGCCCGTCTGTGTCGATTAAGGACCGCACCGAAAGTAGGCTTGCTGATCTAGGACCCTTTAACTGGCCACATGCCTCATCATGGGTAAGCTTAGCCTCGGTCGGACCAATACCAGAACAGCTCGCACGCACTGGGAGTGGAGAGATGGCGAGAGTAGCTTGTACCCTCCGTGGCAAGAGACTGGAAGGTGGGGTGCTGTACTCTCGGAAACATGGCGGGCACCATGGCGAGGGTAACGTGTACCAACCAGGCCAACGGCTGGACGGTGGAGTGTTGTGCTCTCGGGTCGCGTGAACCCGTTCTGGTCTTGAGAAACCCGGTGGCGAGTTGACATATGCAAGGGTTAAGTGCTATATATGTCGTGTGGTTGGAGATCCCCAGCTGGGTATTAATCGATTCGGATCGCCGAACTTCTCGGATATGAAGACTGGATCACTGCCCTGCATCGTAGATAACAAGTGAAACTAAAGCTGTTAAAATGAAGCTATTATAGGACAAGTGAATGCTCTAGATTAGGCAAATCTAGATTCAGGAAAAGTACTTAACTTGTGAAGTAAAAGTTTGGCCTAAGGATTCACTACTAGTAAGCTTTTCTGCAAAACTGAGTCTTTGAAATTTGGTAAGCCTTACCTTGATTCCCAACAACTAGCATACCCTTGCGAGTTTTTTTTCTTTAGTCGGGTCAGTCTTGCTGAGTATTTTCATACTCAGGGTTTATCCCATTGTTGTTGCAGGAGAAACTATCAACACGTATGAGTTTTGTTAAACTCATAATGGTGACTTTTACTTGTGTACATTATGTGGGTTCTGCGGGAAGATAGTTTCTTCCTAGTTGATGTAATAAGTTAGCACTTTAACTCTACCTCGGGCATGTAATAATAAATACTTTGTGGTTTGTAAACTTATTAGCTTGCTAATGTATATTATATTATTGTAAAGACTTCCGCTCAACTCCTGTTTTTTTTAAACTCTATGTTCTGGATTGGTTATTGTAATATTTGCAACTTTGCGTGAATGGTCCTTGGAAAGGAACGAGTTCATCGAAACTCGGCAACTCGAGTAAGTTATCTGATCCACTTACATATCTATCTGAGGCCTTGAGGGTAAGGATTGGTGTACGTGGGCCCGATAACTTGGTTGGGTTGTGACATGGGAGATCTGAACTACATATAATATAGCCATGCATCAAAACAAAGCAACAACTACATATATACTTCTCAAGTAGATGTACTACACCTTTACGCATGTAATCATCGCGATGATGGTATTTTTTTTATTTCAGTGCTTCAGAAACTACACAAAAAAAGACTTCTTTTTTCTTTTTGCTTTTTGGCATCACAATTCAAGAGTGAGTGAGTGAGAGACCACTGCGGGATTATATCGGAGCAGAAGATGACAACAATGGGAGCCTGATGTTTGGACTTTGGACACATCCTCCGTGTCATATGGCATGGCGTCATACTCATATTACCTTCAGGCCGGGTCAGCATCGTTTGGTTCCTGATATCTCCATGGAGAGTGAGATGGAAAGGGAAAGAGAGAAACAAATAAAGCGCACAAAGGATCAAGAAGGCCACAATTTGATGACCCGGCCTGTGGTATTGAGATCGCCTTGATGTGATGACTTATTTGTCCAGAAAGTAGACCTAGCTAGCTAGACAGGTAGTTCTTTGTCATGACCTGCTGCTCATTGTCTGATTGTTTACTCATCATCAGTAAAGCTATGGTTCTTACAAACACCAGCGCTATAGCTAGACAGTAATAATAATAGAACACTAAGCAACAATAATGGCTCTGCCACATTTTCTTCCGTCCGAAGATGTTCTTCTCTGCCGCCGTACGTTGTCTCTGTAGCCATTATTGTTGAATTTGGACACTCAGATTTTCTGCCATCAGAGAAGCTGCAGGTGCTGAGCTGAAGGAGAAGGCGAGCGCACAGTATCTGTACCAGACCACCTGCAGCTAGCGACAGGAAGGAAGCGCGCACCCGAAAAACGCATGCGTTGTTTGCTCCCAAATAAGGCCCCCAAAGTCTCGGTAGAATCATTGCAAAAATTTCTGGTGCATCGAATCCAAACTGTTTCAGCGAACACAATGAAAACATGAGGCGAATGGGTCATCGGAGATATAAAGCGAAACAGCCTTTTTACTGTGCTTACAAGGTACCGTACCAATAAAAGTTATTTTCAGATCAATAAAAGGATTTGGACACTCATCAGCAGACTCTCTCATCTTATATTAATTAGAATGCAGCTGGCGTTGAACTGAATCGACCGAGAAGGCAAAAATGCACATACAGTAACAGGAAGCGCCCTCCCAAAACATATGTTGATGGCACAAAGTCTTTACGCAGAGATTCAATATAATTGTGTAGAGAACTGCTTTAAAACTAGCACAATTAATAGGGTATGGGAGATTAATTAATTAAACATATGTATGCATGTACAGTACACAGTTGCGGACGTACGATACATGATCATCATCACACAAAAGACAGAACAGAAAGAGAGAGAGAGAGATCCATAGAGTAGAGCAGCTTCTCGCTTTGGTAGAATGTTAGAGACAGAATGCACCTTTTGGCGCTGTCAACCGGTCCTTTTTGACAAGCCATGCATCACGCCTTGCAAATTAAAGGTGCCCTCGAGGAAAACATGGTGCTCTTTCCCGCTGTATTTTTCATGGCCACCTTCCATCATCAGAGCATACACATATATATATACTTATACACACACACATCATTATATTAGAGCTAGCATATATATTTGTAATAGTCTGATTCGTCAGGCAGCACTTTCTCGTTTTGTCATAAGAAAAGCACCTCTGTTTCCTTCCGATTGGAAGGTAGTACAGCCGGAAACCATAAAGAAAGGGCCGGGGCTGGTGGAAAGGAACTCGATCGGAGACGATGAGCGAGGCGCGCGCGCGAGGGACAAAAGGAAAGAAAGAAAGCGCCGCCGGCCGGCCAGCTTCTGCTGCTATAGCTATAGCAGCAGCAGCAGCTCGGCAGTCGTCTTCTCCGAAGACGTCGCGTGGATCGTCGTCGAGAGTAAATGCTGACGAGTACACACTCGTATACATGACTCAACAGCTGACCTAACGTCCACTGTACAGATCTACGGCCGAGAGCCTGACCGACCTGCGCTGCTTCCTCTGACTCAAACATCGATCTGCAGCTGCTGGCGTACGTACGTACTATACTAGCTAGGGTTTTATCTGAAATTTTCCAGCCCTTCACACTACTATAGCTGTACGACGTAGACGACACTACTGTACGTGCATATGGACTGCGGCGCCGCGCATGCACTGCTGGCGCCTTTACCAACATCTCAGCGTCAGCGTATAGGACTATAGGCCGGGTAGATAGCTGCTAGGCGCCATGTGTACCATGCCCACTGTATGTCGCCTTGCTCGTTGGCGTGGACGTGATTACGAGTCCATCTAGAAATCCAGGACGATGGACAAAGCATATGCATGCGATGGAGCTGCCGAGTTAGGTGAGCCACAGCCCCAGCGAGGCAGAAGCTACCATATATGACAAGATGGGTTAGTTTCCCCGTCCGCTTTGCTTTACTTCTTGTTTTTTGTTTTCACCTAATCGATTCAGAATCACCGTGGAATGGAAAGTTACCTGACGTGCCGTGTATTTTTTTACCTGCTTCTTGCACATGATTCTCACGACAATGATCTCCCAACGGCACATCCATCGCTCATCTTTTTTGTTTTTACGGCGTCACGGCTCCGGCTTCTAGCTAGCAGAGCTAATGCGAGAGGCATGTTCTCCGACGACAAGGTTTTGGTTTGGATCGGTGTAGAAGCAGAAGCCGTCCGGGGCGCATGCACCTCTTCTCCGGTAACTTGGATTCCCGACAGGTGGCGGATCCAGAATTGGTCCAAGAGAGGGGCTACTAAACTAACGCTATAAATTTTTTTAAGCAAACAAAAAATATAATTGATATTTAATAACATAAGAAGTAAGATATAATTTAAACATTCAAGAAATTTGTAGCACAAAGTAAATCGATATGGATTCTAGAAATTTAATAATCAATGCGTACCTGCAGTCTGTGTTAGGATTTATGGGCTTGGCCCAATTAAGAAATTCAAATAAATCCCAGAAAATCTCAAAAGCCCATACAAGAGGATGGCTAGAGGATAGGTGGAACCATTAGCACCATATTGCTAACTCTAGTGGAGTAGAGCTAGCTTAAATATGGAAGCCACACTCACTCACCAAGTCATGGATGAGAGGAGAGAGTGTGGAGAGCCACACGCGCGCGCGCTCGCTCGCCTCACCTGGGCGAAGGGCACGGGCGCACGACATGCGCGTGAATGGTCTGCCGAAATCCGGTCCCTCGCCTTGCGGGGGCGCGAAAATCTCAACTGATTGCGAGATTTTCGTGGGCGGATAAGCACGGGGGTCGCGGACTCGGCCCTATAAAAGGAGCCCGGCAGCCAGCCTCCAAATCATCCCAATTCACTTTCGCCTCTCTTCACAGCTGAGCCGCCTTCCAGTTCTCTTCGTCCCGATCGTAGAGGTGCATCTGCGATTAGGAGAGCAGGTCTCCGGAACCCTTCGCATTCTAGATCCTGCACCAGGAGAGGCCGAATAAGGTTTTTGGGAAGCGTCTTCACGCGACTGCTCGTGATCTGATTGACCTTGTCGACCCTGCTGATTTCGCTACTTCGACATCGTCGACCCTGCTGATTCCGGCGCGTGCCATCTATCAGTAAGTCTAATCAGTACGCATCATCTGATTTGGCTTGTTATTTCAGTGCTTGTGATTTTGTCATGATTTATATTCGGAATTTAAACGGGAATTTGTCTAATTATTCAACAATCCAAAAACCTTATCGTAGACAATTTCCTAGTTTTTCTATGGCTGCTTTTGCCGACGCGCTGAAGCCAGAAAAGTTTAATGGTATGCACTTTAAGAGATGGCAAGTCAAGGCCACGCTCTGGCTTACTGCTATGAATGTCTTCCATGTTAGTAAAGGCAGACCTGAGGGTCCACTGACTCCTGAACAGGAGAAAGAGTACGACCATGCCAATACTATCTTTACGGGAGCCGTTCTTAGCGCCCTTGTTGACCGTCTGGTTGATGTGAATATTCAGTATACAGACGGGAAAGAGTTATGGGATGCACTTACTACCAAGTATGGTGCATCGGATGCTGGCAGTGACCTGTATATCATGGAGAGCTTTCATGATTATAAGATGGTTGATAATCGCTCTATTGTAGAGCAAGCTCATGAAATACAGTGTATAGCCAAGGAACTCGACCACCTTAAGATAGTCCTTCCTGACCGATTTGTGGCTGGGTGCATTATTGAAAAGTTGCCTTCTACATGGAGGAACTTCGCCACATCTCTGAAACATAAGAGACAGGAGATATCAGTTGAAAATCTGATAGCGTCTCTGGATGTTGAGGAGAAAGCTCGGGCTAAGGACACGGGATCTAAAGGAGGCGAGGGCCACTCCAGTGCCAACATGGTTCAGAGGAACCACAACAAGGGCAAAGGAAAGCCAAAATCTAACAAGCCCAACAAAACTACCAACTTCAAGAAGAAGAAGAACAAGGCTGAACTGACATGTTTCGCATGTGGCGAAACGAGTCATTTTGCCAAGGATTGTCCTGATCGAGCGGATCGCCGTGGCAAAAAGGGCAATGTCAACACAGTGATCGCTAGCAATGAGGAAGACAAAGGGTATGGTAATCTACCTTTCATCTTCTCAGTATTTCAATCACCTAGTTGGTGGCTTGATACTGGTGCTAATGTTCATGTGTGTTCTGACATTAACTTGTTCTCTTCTTATCAGGGTGCCCGGGATTCTTCCGTCCTAATGGGGAATGGGTCACATGCTTCTGTTCATGGCACTGGCACGGTGGATCTGAAGTTTACTTCGGGAAAGATCGTGCAGCTGAAGAACGTGCATCATGTCCCTTCTATACACAAGAATCTCGTTAGCGGAACCCTTCTGTGTAGAGATGGGTTCAAGGTAGTTTTGGAGTCCAATAAATTAGTTGTGTCTAAGTCTGGACAATTTATTGGTAAAGGCTATGACTGTGGAGGCTTGTTCCGCTTTTCTCTGTTAGATTTCAATAATAAGTCTGTGAACCATATTTGCGCTAATGTTGATGATCTTACGAGTATTTGGCATTCTCGTTTGTGTCATATTAATTTTGGCTCTATGTCTCGGCTTGCAACCATGAGTTTAATTCCGAATATCACCATAGTCAAAGGTTCTAAGTGCCATAGTTGTGTGCAGTCGAAGCAACCTCGAAAGCCTCACAATGCTGCTGAGGAGAGACACCTGGCACCTCTAGAACTCATACATTCTGATCTTTGTGAGATGAATGGTGTGTTGACAAAGGGTGGTAAGAGATACTTCATGACATTGATTGATGATGCGTCTAGATTTTGCTATGTATACTTGCTAAAAACTAAAGATGAGGCTTTAGACTACTTCAAAATCTATAAGGCTAAAGTTGAAAACCAACTAGAGAGAAAGATCAAATGTCTTAGATCAGATCGTGGTGGCGAGTTCTTTCCCAAAGTCTTTGACGATTTCTGTGCAGAACATGGCATTATTCATGAGAGGACTCCTCCCTATTCACCCGAGTCAAACGGGATTGCTGAAAGGAAAAACCGTACGTTGACTGACCTGGTGAATGCCATGTTAGACACTTGTGGTTTATCTAAGGCATGGTGTGGGGAGGCAGTCCTGACTTCATGTCATGTTTTGAATAGAATTCCTATGGGCAAAGAAGAGAAAACCCCTTATGAGAAGTGGGTTGGGAGAAAACCATCACTTTCATACTTGCGCACTTGGGGGTGCATGGCGAAAGTCAATGTACCAATTAATAAAAAGCGCAAGCTTGGTCCAAGGACAATGGATTGTGTCTTTCTTGGATATGCTTCGTGTAGCATAGCATATAGATTTTTAGTAGTTAAATCTGAAGTTCCTGATGTATATGTTGATACTATTATGGAATCACGTGATGCTACTTTCTTTGAACATATATTTCCAATGAAAGACATTCATAGCAATTCTAGATACTCTTCTGAGATAACTCCTGAACATAGTACACCTATTGAGAGTTTTGAACAGCCACAGGAGGATGACAATGATGCTCCTAAAAGGAGCAAGAGACAAAGGGTTGAAAAATCCATTGGTGATGATTTCATTGTGTACCTTGTGGACGATACTCCTACTACCATTGCAGAAGCATTTGCATCTCCAGATGCAGATGATTGGAAAGAAGCAGTTCATAATGAGATGGACTCCATTCTTTCAAATGGTACGTGGGAAGTCACTGATCGACCCTATGGATGCAAACCTGTGGGTTGTAAGTGGGTGTTTAAAAAGAAGCTCAAGCCTGATGGTACAATTGAAAAGTACAAGACTAGGCTTGTGGCTAAAGGCTATACTCAGAAAGAAGGAGAAGACTTCTTTGATACTTACTCACCTGTTGCTAGAATGACCAATATTCGAGTACTACTTTCTTTGGCTGCCTCGTATGGTCTCCTTGTTCATCAGATGGATGTAAAGACAGCTTTTCTTAATGGAGAGCTGGACGAGGAAATCTATATGGAACAGCCTGATGGATTTGTAGTAAAGGGTCAAGAAAGCAAGGTGTGCAAGTTATTGAAATCTTTGTATGGTCTGAAGCAAGCACCAAAGCAGTGGCATGAGAAGTTTGACACGACTCTAACGTCTGCAGGCTTTGCCATTAATGAGGCAGACAGGTGTGTATATTATCGCTGTGGTGGGGGCGAAGGAGTTATATTGTGCTTATATGTTGATGATATATTGATATTTGGCACAAACATTGATGTGATCAATGAAGTCAAGTCTTTTCTATCAAAGAGTTTTGATATGAAAGATCTGGGAGAAGCTGATGTGATTCTAAACATCAAGCTGATTAAGGCAGATGGTGGGATTACTCTCTCGCAATCTCACTATGTTGAAAAGGTTTTGAAGCGATTTGGCTTCTCTGAGTGCAAACCTTCTCCAACACCTTATGATCCCAGTGTGACACTGCGAAAGAACAAGAGAATTGGTTTAGACCAATTGAGATACTCTCAGATTGTCGGTTCACTCATGTATCTTGCTGGTGCAACAAGGCCCGATATCTCGTTTGTTGTGAGCAAATTGAGCAGGTTCATGTCAAACCCCGGGACTGATCATTGGCATGCACTTGAGCGGGTTATGCGCTACCTGCAAGGTACAATGAGTTATGGAATTCACTATTCTGGTCAGCATGCAGTACTTGAAGGATATAGTGATTCGAACTGGATATCTGATGCAGACGAGCTTTATGCCACCAGTGGTTATGTCTTTACTATTGGTGGAGGTGTGGTATCATGGAGGTCATGCAAGCAGACCATTTTGACGAGGTCAACCATGGAAGCCGAGCTAGCTGCACTTGACACAACAACCGTTGAGGCAGAATGGTTGCGTGAACTCTTGATGGACTTGCCGGTGGTTGAGAAACCAATACCAGCTATCCTTATGAACTGTGACAATCAGACAGTGATTGCTAAAGTGACGAGTTCTAAGGATAATGGAAAGTCATCAAGACATGTCAAAAGACGATTGAAGTCTGTCAGAAAGTTGAGAAACTCCGGAGTTATAAGTGTGACTTATATTTCAACAGATAAAAATATGGCAGATCCTTTTACCAAGGGACTACCACGTAATGTGATAGAAATCGCATCGAGAGAGATGGGTATGAGACCCGAATAAAGTTGCCATGGTGGAAACCCAGTCTATGTGATCGGAGATCCCGTGAATTAGGTCCTGGGAAGAACAAGCCATTGGTGAACTGAGGAGAGTAACCTTTGACCCTCTCTAAGTAAAGATGCAATACTCTCAAATGCTGTAAGGCAGGTTGGCTTTGTGCCTTAATGTGTTCTGTTGGCTTGTATTAGCGAAGATGTTGTCCTGCAGAACATTCTTTGAAAGAACACACCTATATGAGTTAGACTGTCTAACGTCGCAGTCTATGAGATTTGGGTGATCTCTAGTAAACTCATGAAGAGACCTTAGAGTACGACGTATATGCTCCACCCGATAAGGGGACTACTGGTAGCCAAGTACTGGTCATGACTTCAAGTGAAACCCATTCATGCAAAACTTGCAATTCAAGGCATAGTCCATTGTCCAAGTTGTGGGTTGGTGTAGCTTGGAGTTCTAGGCGGAAGTTCAACTTAACAGTCTCTGCTGAAAAACTAGTATATTAAACAGTAGTGAACAGTGGCGAAAACTGCATATGGGCATTTGAGATCTGGTGGGGGATTGTTAGGATTTATGGGCTTGGCCCAATTAAGAAATTCAAATAAATCCCAGAAAATCTCAAAAGCCCATACAAGAGGATGGCTAGAGGATAGGTGGAACCATTAGCACCATATTGCTAGCTCTAGTGGAGTAGAGCTAGCTTAAATATGGAAGCCACACTCACTCACCAAGTCATGGATGAGAGGAGAGAGTGTGGAGAGCCACACGCGCGCGCTCGCTCGCCTGGCCTGGCCTGGGCGGGGCGAAGGGCGCGGGCGCACGACATGCGCGTGAATGGTCCGCCGAAATCCGGCCCCTCGCCTTGCGGGGGCGCGGCTACCTTTTGCCGTTTGATTTTTTGGTTTCTTGGCTGTTACGCTTATCCTAACCGAACGCTATAAAATCTCAACTGATTGCGAGATTTTCGTGGGCGGATAAGCACGGGGTCGCGGACTCGGCCCTATAAAAGGAGCCCGGCAGCCAGCCTCCAAATCATCCCAATTCACTTTCGCCTCTCTTCACAGCTGAGCCGCCTTCCAGTTCTCTTCGTCCCGATCGTAGAGGTGCATCTGCGATTAGGAGAGCAGGTCTCCGGAACCCTTCGCATTCTAGATCCTGCACCAGGAGAGGCCGAATAAGGTTTTTGGGAAGCGTCTTCACGCGACTGCTCGTGATCTGATTGACCTCGTCGACCCTACTGATTTCGCTACTTCGACATCGTCGACCCTGCTGATTCCGGCGCGTGCCATCTATCAGTAAGTCTAATCAGTACGCATCATCTGATTTGGCTTGTTATTTCAGTGCTTGTGATTTTGTCATGATTTATATTCGGAATTTAAACTGAAATTTGTCTAATTATTCAACAGTCTGCACACGGTCTGCACCTTCACGGCTTCACTGTTTGCTTTGCTTGTCTGCAGTCTGCTAGGCTTCACAGCTTGCTTGCTTGTCTGCAGTCCACACCCGCTCGGCTGCCCCTGCTCGCCTGGACTTGCTCTTCGATCCGGGCTTGCTTGCTTGCTTCACAGCTTGCTTGCTTGCTTTGCTTCACGACTTCACTGCTTGCTAGGAGGCTTCGCTGCTTGCTGCTTTGCTCCACGGAAGGAGGCCAGCCGGCCAGGAGCCCAGGACTAGGAGGGAGCCCCCGTGGCGCCGCGGGCCCGCGGCGGTGCTCCGTCCTCCGGCCTCTGGCCTCCGTGCGCGAGACGGCGCGAGGCGAGTGGGCAAGTGGCGACTGTCGGCTGGAGCTTGTGGGAGACGTAGATGAGTAGTGGTGGCTGCCGGCTAGAGCTGGAGGAAGACGTAGATGCGTACCGGCGAGCTGGCGGCTGGACGACGACTGCGTCAGCGTGTGACCGGTGACCTAATGGGCTGCGTGCGGTCTATTCGCTGTAGATGGGCCGCGACCGGGGCTGCAGCCCAGGCAGCCTCGGACGCAGATCCACCCCTGTTCCCGACGACGCATAGCTACCAATTGAAGGGACCCATAGATATTGCCGTCACCAACACAACATATATAGAGCCAGTTTGTTTTAGCTTTTTGCTGACCCTAAAAGCTTTTGTCGACTGCTAAACACCTGGCTTTTCACCACGTTTCTATGAGAATCACTTTAATGAAAACCATCTAAGGAATTCATCACTTACTAGACCCTAAACCCTATAGATCTCTTTATCTTCCTCCACACGTAATCTCTACGATACTCATATTCTCCCCACAGACAGACTCTCGTCATAAAAGCTCGTAGGAAAAAACCAAAACAAACGGGCCCATAATATTCTTCTCTAGTTGATGAAGTAGCCAACACAATCTCTCTCTCTCCCTCTGGGACTTTGTGTGTGTGGGTGTGTCTGATGATACATGATAAAGGTTTTTACAAGTTTTGAAGGTACCATGTGGTGGTTTAAAAAAGTAAGAAGTCTAGTGTAGTGGATTGATGCTTTGGTCTGATCAACCATGATTAGATGTTGGGCCATATGCATGCATGGCGGACACAACTTGGTCCTTCCTCTCTCTCTGGCCATGGGCTTTTGCCCTAAGAGACGTTGAGCCTAATAATGGACTCTTATCTGTGGTCCTAGCTGCTTACCCCCTGGCCCCTTATGTGTGGGTTGACTCGCTTGCCCGACACAACACTGGTCTAGCTAGTACTAGTTGCTATAGCCAGGGGACGCACTCAGTTGTCAGCTCCCGATCTCCCCATCCAAAATAAATCAGCTTCTAGAGTTGTTATAAGCAGTTAAATTATTATTTTAGATTTTTAACTAAGTTTATATATAAAAAAAGGTGCTAGTATTTATAACATCAAATTAGTGCCTTGCCATCCATAGATCGATGCACACATTTCTTCAAAACATCCTTGTATATATCTATCTCTCTGTCAAGCACCGTACAACCGTCACTGGCGCATACTAGCTACTCAATATGAGTCACAGTCCAGCAGTTGGAGATTGGCACATTAATAGCTTGGCAACTAGCTAGCAGTTTGGTGGGATGTTCTTACATCTGTATGTTTCAGCATTTCCCCATCAAATAAATAAATGTATGAAGATTATTATATGATATTTGGTCCTTTAGCCATCAAATACATGCATGTATGCATGCATATATATAGTGATGGTATTAGTGTTTAGCCTGACGTATATAGTACGCATGCATGGTGGAACTGAAGAAGGAAGCCGGCCTAGCACACTACTACAGATATTTCATCAACCCCTAGTTCAGAAACCATCATCACCGGCTAGTAACAACTTGGTGGTGATAGTATTAGCTAGAGACAGTGATGTGAATCGGCTTAGAAACCAGTATGGAAAACCAAGAAAACATACAAGCCATCGGCCGGTAATTAATTAACTTGGTGAGTCGGTGGTGGTGCTGCCCGTCCGTGTGTGTTGTGTTGTCGCCTACCAATGCAAGCGCGCTAGCTGTTGCCATCACCAGAGACGACGTCTGGGGCACCACCACCACCTAGCTAGCTGCGGCACAGATCATCTAAACCACACGCATATGCCATGGGGGAGTAGCTAGCTAGGGGCCGGCCTGGATCTGCAGCACCAGCCACTAGTACACAGAAGCTCTATAGTGGCGGTTCTAAACCTATTTACACAGGCGTTTTTCAGTACCGTCAGTGCTAGGGGTCAGTGGAAATCAGCATTTCCACTGGCGGTTATTTTGGAACCGCCAGTGAAAAGTGCATTTTTACTGGCGGTTTTCTTAAGGAACCGCCAGTGAAAAGTTCATTTCCACTGGCGGCTGAATAAAGAAAACCGCCAGTGAAAATGCATCTCCACTGGCGGTTTTATAAAGCAAACCGCCAGTGGAAATGCACTTTTCACTGGCGGTTTTCTTTATTTAGCCGCCAGTGGAAGTTTTCCCGCCTTTTTTCAAATTTCAAACAATACTGAATTATATATATATTTATTTACACACACAAACATATATATATATATATATAGATCTATATTGATATTGAAAGCAACATATATACATTTATATACATCAAAGTATTCTGTTTACAACCATATATGCTTCATGCATTCTATACATCATAAGTTTTCACCTAAGCTCTAATAACTATCTCGGCTAAGAGATAATCTACTAATTTCTGTTAGTATTCTAAACTCTGGCAAAGCTAATGTCCTGGAAGCATCGTGATATTTTCCTTCTGCGGGAATGACCTCTTTCAATATGAATGTGCAGAGGTCCTCGACTATGCCATACAATGCAGCTTCGGTCAAGTTCTCCGGGTTTCCTCGTTGAAATTGCTGTAAAGGAATTTTATAAACATCATCTATTTATACTCAATAATAACACATTTGCATCTTTAATGACATAAATACATACTTGACTATTACTAATAATACCTTGTCAGGGTTCGTGATGTATCGTCCGTTCACTCTCATGAACTCGCACGCATAGAATCCACATAGGACCGATCCTTGTGGTTGCTTGTGGCACTACATAACGGGAGATTGGTTATTTAGTTGCAACATTGTGTATGATATGTATTCATAAAATCACATACTTACCGGCCAGTGATGATGGATGTCTAGTGGCACGCCTTTTTTCGACAGGTCGTACTTTCCACCTCTCATCTTATAGAATCTATAAGCCCTGTGATCTCAAATAGAATCACCATGTTATTCTCAAATTTTAATCGATAAAAGTATGCATGCATAGAAAAGGCTTACAGCTCTAAGGTGCTGAGGAATTCTGCATATGTCGAAGGGTCGAAGTTCAAGGAGTCGAGCACCAGCACCTTTCCAACCTTAGGATAAATGAGGAAGCATATCCAGTGGTCCCTGTACGAATCAAATTTGTGATGCATGTGTATTGAAATTATTGATTTTATTTATGCAAAATCACACTTACTTAAAGTTGTACGGGGCCATTATGGCTTCCCTGTCTTGAAATTGAAGCATTGCATGTCCTATATAGGTGGCGTATCGAGCTTCAAAATCCTTCTTCATATCCTTTATACGCTTCTCAACTTCTTCGTCCGTCTTTCCCCGTAATTCATCGTTGTCTTTCCCGATTCTAAAAGTGTGGCTTTCCTCGGATATAAGTATTGGGTTGAGATACCCAACCCTTTTACTGGCACTAGCATTGGGCTTGGTACCGTAAAGGATCTCCTGCTGATCATGTTGCATTCTGCAAGTCACACGTGCATGTCAGATATTGAAATTTTATACAGCTCACTAATAATAACACACATATGTGGAAGTATGAGCGACACTTACAATGCAAACATCGTTACAAGTTGCACGTCGAGTCTCTGAAGGTTCATCATTAACCACATGTCCTCGAATGTAACAACGGCCTTTTGGTCCGAACCAATAAAAGCATGGTCTGGTATATGCACACTGATGGTGTCGATGCCAACCGATGATGCCCGCATGTACCAGTCATGCAACCTTTTAACACCAGCCGGGACCTTTCTTAGTTTCTCAAGAGGTAGCAGAGGTCTGCCCGACACATATTTTTTAGGCACGTTTTTGTAATCTGCCTTAGTTGGCTTCTTTATCTTTGCGGCCATTGCCTCAGCCTTTTTTGCAGACTCCTCGTGCTTGGCCAAATCAATAGTTTGTGACGTGAGGCTCTGTCCAATCCCTTTCAAAAACCGAGCTGTGCCAGCAGTAGTAGCTTTACTCTTCTTTTTCTGATACGGGGACACCAATTTTGGAATAGGAAGTTTAGATTTCTTTGATGGCCTTGAATCCTTTGATGGTTGTGGAGAAGGTGGATCCCTTGATGGTGGCGTAGAGAGTGGGTCACCAAGAGGATGGGGAGGAGAAGGTGGTGGAGCCCTGAATGGTGATGCTTGTGGCGGAGACGGTGGGTCAGAAAAAGGATGAGGAGCAGCATGTGAAGTTTGAGGAGGTGAGGATGATGGATGTACAATAGGAACAAAAATTTGAGAAGGCGGAGACGGTTGGGCCTGCGACGCCTGCGACGAATTCGACCAATCAAGCAATTCGACATCCCTTCGAGGCCAAAGGATAAAATTCTTGATAGCTTGTCCAAGTTTCTCGATACCTTCGGGCCCAGGGATGTCTAGCATGTCGTCCTCGGATCCTTGGACGACCGACGTCACTTCTACTTTGCAATAATCATCTGGAATATCGTTTCCATGGAACTTACGTCCTGGGATCACAAGGACTGTGGCTACTTTCTTTGTACGTTTATTGTTAATACCATATCTTATAACCAGTGTGCACGCCACAGGCCTTGTGATGTCATCAACTGGATAACGGTCCTTATTTCCCGTTGAAGCAACAGAGCTTGGTAATGTCGTACAATCTGTGGAAGCCGGCGGTTGAGCTGCTGGAATTATTTGTATTTGTGGAGTGGTCATCTGTTGAACAGACATCACACTCGCCAACTGTTGCATCAATTCTGGAGGAGGATTCGATAGCATTTGAGACATCATGGCTTTGAACTCTTTCTTGGCCTCCTCCTTAAAATAATTCGCCATCTCTTCCTTGTATCGATCACGTTTCCTGTACAGACCTTCCCACTGTTGTCCGAATCCTTCCTTCCATCCTTCCTTAGACGAGATTCCTCGTACACGGCCAGGATGCTCAGGGTTACCGAGACCAGCCGTTAGGATGTCTCTTTCCCTTTGTGGCTTAAAAGTTCCTTCGCTCTGCTTAGCTGCCATTGTATATATGTTTTTTGCCGCTTCTTCGACAATGGGATCATCAAAAGATACACCGGTCTCGGTTTCCCTTGGTTTTCTAGCATGGAGCCAATTTGCCGCCCTTTCACCAAGTTGCTCGGACAGCGTCGGCAACCCTGCGGCCTTCTTCTTGGCGTCTTCTTGTCTCCATTTAGGAACCTGACGCTTGTAACCACCTGTGCCTAGGTGGTGGCGGTACTTGTTCTTCTTTGATAGTTCTGAATTTGCCTCACTTAGAGATATGAAATCAGGGCTGCTCCTCTGCTCTAGAAATACTGCCCACTGACCTGCTGAGATTTTATATTTTTTGGTCGGGTCCAGACCTTTCTTTGCAAACTTTGTGTTCATCTCAGACCTCCAGTTTCGGAAATTGATTGCAAGCTGCTTCATCGTGTATTCCTTCACGAGTTCTTCTGAACCCCGAGGCAGAACGAACCTCATTAATAGCTTATTCCATATTTGATTCTTGACATCATCTGGCACATCTCTCCACTGTCGTATTGTTATGTCAAGATTATCTCTAACTAAAAACCCAAGTGCATTCCGGAACTTAGGTAGTGCCTCTTCTGGAGCTAGGGGCTGACCTTTCGGGCTCACGTCTGAGATTTTGTATGTTTTGTCGGGAAACTTGTTCAGCCCCCTGTCACCTCTTTTTCGATCGCTCTGCTTCCTTTTCCTTGACGTCTCGGTTGTTGTCTTGGTCTGTTCCGGTGCGTCTTGGGTCGGCTCCGGTACGTCTTCGTTTCGTGCCACGGCTTCTTCGAGTATCGCACGAAATTCAGACACGACCTCCTATTCATGTAATAAAATGCACAAGAGATCATGCATGTGAAATCAGTAGGGTACACATACGAAGCTAAAGATGCGTACTTTTACCTCAGCTTCTTGTGGATCATAAGTAGGGTCACGTTGCAACTCACGGAGAGCGGCCCTATCTATGCTAGTGTTAGGAAAAGGGTCGCTAGGCGTTTCATATCCTTCACTGCTGGATTGTTCTTGAGCAACACTCTTGTCCATGTGCTCGGGCACTAAATCTTGGTCCTTGATCGGAGAACTCATTGAGCTATATATATACAAATACATAAGCAATAATTAAATACATATTAACACATATTAACGTAAGCAATAATTAAATTCATATTAACAAATAGTATAATTAAATACATCCTCAGGCACTAAACCCTTAACCCTAACCCTAAACCCTAACCCTAAACCCTTAACCCTAACCCTAACCCAAAACCCGAACCCTTAACCCAAAACCCGAACCCTTAACCCAAAACCCGAACCCTTAACCCTAAACCCTAACCCTAACCCTAACTATAACCCTTAACCCTAACCCTAACCCAAAACCCGAACCCTTAACCCAAAACCCGAACCCTTAACCCTAACCCTAACCCTAACCCTAACCCTAAACCCTAACCCTTAACCCTAACCCTAACCCTAACCCTAACTATAACCCTTAACCCTAACCCTAAACCCTTAACCCTAACCCTAACCCAAAACCCGAACCCTTAACCCAAAACCCGAACCCTTAACCCTAAACCCTAACCCTAACTATAACCCTTAACCCTAACCCTAACCCTAACCCAAAACCCGAACCCTTAACCCAAAACCCGAACCCTTAACCCTAACCCTAACCCTAACCCTAACCCTAAACCCTAACTATAACCCTAACCCTAACCCTAACCCTTAACCATAACCCTAACCCTAAACCGTAACCATATAGTATCGTATAGTCGTATAGTATCGTGTAGGACGGGGAGAGAGTCGCATAGGACGTATAAAGAGGGAGAGAGGGAGAATCGTATGGATATTATCGAGTTACGTATAGAGAGGGAGAGAGGGAGAGTCGTATAGGACGAGGAGAGGGAGAGAGGGAGAGTCGCATAGGACGTATAGAGAGGGAGAGAGGGAGAGTCGTACGGAAATTATCGAGTTCAGATCGAATTCGGATCGGATCGGATACGTATATTATCGAGTTGTGACGGATAAAATTACAATGTATATATTCAACATACATTTGAACACATATGAACACACATATATATATTGAACACATACATTTGAACACATATGAACACACATATATATTGAACACATACATTTGAACACATATGAACACATATATATATTGAACACATACATTTGAACACATATGAACACACATATGAATAAAAATAAGTATTGTATGAATACTCTCATCTCCTCTCCTCTCTCTCCCTCTCCCTCCTCTCTCTATCTCTCTCCTCTCCCTCCTCTCTCTCTCACCCTCCTCTCCCTCCCTCTATCTATCTCCTCTCCCTCTCTCTATCTCTCTCCTCTCCCTCCTCTCTCTCTCTCACCCTCCTCTCCCTCCCTCTATCTCTCTCCCTCTCCCTCCTCTCTCTTCCCTCTCCCTCTCCTTCCTCTCTCTTCCTCCCTCTCGGCGGCGGCGGCGCGTGCGCCCTCCTCTCTCTTCCCTCTCCCTCTCCCTCCTCTCTCTTCCCTCTCCCTCTCCTTCCTCTCTCTTCCTCCCTCTCGGCGGTGGCGCGTGCCTTAGGGTTTACTAAACGCGGCGGCGGCGGCTGCCGGCGCGGTCATAGACGGCGGCGGTACGACAGATTAGGGGAAAGAGATACCTGGAGACGGCGGTGCGGGGGCGGGAATGGCGGCGTGGGGACGGGCGCGGGGACAATCGCCGGCGAAACCTCGGGGTCGAAATCCAGCAGCCTGACGGCGTCGTCTTGAAGTGAACTGGCGCCGGGACTTGTAAATTTTTCGGCTCCCGCGCGCCACCCTTTATATAGGCGCCATTTCTACTGGCGGTTGACAACGAGAACCGCCAGTAGAAATGGCTTCCACAGACTGTAGAAGCCATTTCTACTGGCGGTTGACAACGTGAACCGCCAGTAGAAACTATTTCTACTGGCGGTTGTCATAGAGAACCGCCAGTAGAAATGGATTCTACAGTCTGTGGAAGCCATTTCTACTGGCGGTTCTCTATGACAACCGCCAGTAGAAATAGTATTTTATTATTATTAACATAGTTTTTTATATATTGTTTTACTTCACTTTTTATATATTATACTTTTACCTCTCTCCATCCCCTCTCTCTCTCTTCTCTCTCCATCCTCTCTCTCCCTCTACCTCTCCTCTCTTTCCTCTCCACTCTCTCTCCCCTCTCCCTCTCCATCCTCTCTCTCCTCTCCACTCTCTCTCCCCTCTCCCTCTCCATCCTCTCTCTCCTCTCCACTCTCTCTCCCCTCTCCCTCTCCATCATCCTCTCTCTCCATCCCCTCTCTCTCTCCTCTCTCTCTCCTCTCTCTCCATCCTCTCTCTCTCCTCTCTCTCCATCCTCTCTCTCCTCTCCCTCTCCTCTCTCTCCTCTCTCTCCCCCTCTCCTCTCTCTCTATAAAGTCAATAGAAAGTCATGTAAAATTGTAAATGGTAGCCACGAAAATTGAATGAAGACAATTACATGCTTCGGTTTGTCGCTAACAATAATCAATTACATGACAAGTCCTAACAATAATCAATTACATGACAAGTATATAATCTAGGAAGCTATTGTTCTGCCTTGTCCATCGTGGCGTACCCAGGGCAACGAATTGCGTGGGATGCTTCGCTCAACGTTCCTTATCTTGGTTGGATGGTCTATGAAAAGAGACATGTCGTTGAACTGGTTAAAATTCTCTAAATCAGATACACCATCAACTCCTATAGCTTGTTGTTTTCCAGGAAAAACTACATGCTTCGGTTTGTCGGTGCTTTTCTTCTCATTGTTAGAAATGATCTGTTCAGCATAGAAGACCTGTGCAGCACGATTAGCAAGGATCCATGGGTCATCTTTGTAACCTACCTTACTTAGATCAAGAACTCTGACCCCATAGTTGTCTACCGTGACATGTTTGTCTTCAACCCATTGACATCGGAAAACCGAGATCTGAAATGTACCATAGTCTAGTTCCCATATGTCCTCAATAAAGCCAAAATATGTAATAATCTCACCAGTTTCATCATCTATGGCTTCGCATCGAACACCACTGTTTTGTGACATGCTCTTTTTGTCCTTGGACTTGGTACAAAATGTGAATCCACTAATGTCATAGGTTTGCCATGTTGTGACCTGGCGTGATGGTCCAGATGCCAAGCCCTTGATGGTTTGTTCTTCTATTGTTTCTCCACGTGGAATGTCCTTCACCATTAGCCATGTGTTGAACCGCTGCTTATGTTGCTTCATTACCCAATCATCCGTATGCCCAGGATTTTGCTCGCGAAGCTCATTGATGTGTTGTTGGATAAATGGCTCCATTATCGTTAGCTGATGTAGGATGCTCTGATGTGCCTCAAGTACTATATCGTAATCCGGTGGGATGAAAGATTTCCGTCCCATCCTCCCGCTTCCATACAGTCTACCCTCGTGTCGTGACGGAGGCAGACCTATTGCAACCTGGTCTTTTAGGATACTATTGTAGAATGGACCTCCGGACTCAATGGCCTCTTCGGTACAGTACCCCTCTATCATGGATGCCTCGGGACGAGCACGGGTTGATACATAGCCATTCAGTATTGACATGAAACGCTCATACGTCCACATTTCATGCAAGTACATAGGACCCAATGCCTCTATTTGTGGCACCAAGTGCACCACAAGGTGCACCATAATATCAAAGAACGATGGAGGGAAACACATCTCAAACTGTGATATTGTCTCCACTGCGAATTCCTAAAGAGATGCCAACTCATCACGGCCAATTACCTTTTGTGAAATCCTGTTGAAAAAGTAGCACAACCGTGTGATTGCCATCTTTAAAAACAAAGGATTTATAGCCCTGATGGCAATAGGTAGGAATGTAGTCAGCATGACATGGCAATCATGTGAGTTGTAGTTGGTGATTGTCAGGTCTTTCATTGACACAATACTCCGTATGCTAGAGCAGAATCCGGATGGGACTTTCAAATTCTTGAGCCAAACACACATCGCATGTTTCTCATCTACATTGAGATTGTAGCTTGCTACTGGGAGATGGTACTTCCTATTTTCTTGAAGAACGGGATGTAGTTCCTTTTTATGCCTAAATCTACCAAGTCCATGCGTGAATTGAGCCCTTCTTTTGTTTTGCCCTTTATGTCTAGCAAGGTGCCCATTATGCTTTCAAACACGTTCTTCTGAACGTGCATACCATCGATCGCATGCCGCACATCTAACTCTTTCCAGTAAGGCAAGTACTCGAAGAAAATAGACTTCTTCTTGAATATAGCCCCCGAAGCTGGTTTGACATCCTTCCTTGTTTTTCCGTCTTTTGTCTTCTTCCCGAAAACAAACTTGATATTCCTGACTATTTCAAAAACTCTATGACCTCTATTGTTACCCGATGGAGCAGTAGAATGTAGTTCACCATTATTGTCGAAGTACTTATCCATCTTTCGCATGCGGTACCTGTGTCCTTCCAATAAAAAGCGTCTGTGCCTCATGTAAACTATCTTCCTAGATGCAGCAAGGGATACGTAAGCAGTTCCATCAATGCATACTGTGCAACCAACCTTTCCCTTAAACTGGCCTGATATTGTGAAGAGAGCAGGGTAATCGTTGATCGTAACAAAAAGAATTGCTCTCAGCGTGAATGAACCTTTACGATACTCATCCAACATTTGAACACCCGTTTCCCACAATATTTTCATATCCTCCATTAAGGGCTCCAAAAATACATCCATGTCAACTCCAGGTTGTGTAGGTCCAGAAATAAGGATGGTTAGCAAAATGTACTTCCGTTTCTGCATCAACCATGGAGGAAGGTTGTATATGGTGAGGATCACCGGCCATGTGCTATGCTTGCTGCTCCTCTCAGCAAATGGGTTCATTCCATCAGTACTCAGTGCGAACCTAACATTTCTCGGGTCATCGGCAAAGTCTCGGTGGTTGTCATTGAAATCTTGCCACTGCTTCCCATCGGCTGGATGTCGAAGCTTCCCATCGTTTTTGTGCTCATCAGAAGCATGCCAGCTCATAAGTCTGGCATCCTCAGGATTAGCGAACAAACACCTCAATCGATCGACGACGGGGAGGTACCACATCACCAAAGCAGGAATCTTTTTGAGCGCATAATAGTCTACTTCTTTTTCTTTGCTCGTGGATTTTGAAGTCTTTTTTTGGGCTTTCTTTCGCTTCTTCCCTTTAGACACGGATGCAACACACTCTTCGTCCTCTCGATAGTCTTTATTCGTCTTGTACCTACTTGCACCGCACTTTGGGCAGCTCTCCAAGTCTTTATAATCATCACCTCGATAAAGGATACAGTGATTTCTACACGCGTGGATCTTCTCCACACCCATAGTGAGCGGACTGATTAGTTTCTTTGCATAGTACGTGTTAGCAGGCACATTGTTCTCCTTTGGAAGCATGTCTGCGATAATACTCAAGAACGCATCGAAGCCAGCATCAGACACACCATATTTAGCTTTTAACATCAACAGCTTTAGCACAGACCAGAGCGTCGTGAACTCTTTGGTACAACCCTTAGACTCGTCGTACAAAGGCTCTTCTGCTGCCTTCTTCAGGGACTCCATACCTTTCATTAAGAACATCGATTGATCTGTATGACGACGCAACATTGCCTCTAGCAACTCTGCATCTTCCTCATCCATAACACTTGGCAGAACATGAGGTCTATCATGTTCATTTCCTCCAGCGTAACCATGATCAGTAACATTTTGCACTACATGTTCGCTCTGTGGAAGAGGTTGGTGTGTCTCGTGAACGAACTGAAATCTGTCGTCGATGTTCTCAGGGTTTCCAGTCGTATAAGGCGAAGAGCTACCCTCTCCATGCTTTGTCCAAATTGTGTAATCCTTCATAAATCCTCGGCATACCAGATGAGATATGATTTGTTCTGTGTCATTAAATACAGCAGCATTTTTGCAGTCCATGCATGGACAATATATGTGTTTTGTCTTTGTTCTCCAAGCATGGTTCGTAGCGACATCAATAAACCTATGGACCTCGGATATGTATGATGGATCTAGCCTTGATAAGTTATACATCCAGGATGTCCTCTCCATCACCACCTGTAAAAAAGTAACATAAAACACATGGTGAAACCCTATATCCAAAAATGTGGCTAAAATGTGAAACCCTCTCTCTCTCTCTCCTCTCTCTCTATCCTCTCTCTCTCTCCTCTCTCTCTCCTCTATCTCTCTCTCTCCGCACGGACGGTAAGTGCTGCACCTGCTCCGAGCGCATTGGCAACAATAGCTCTCTCTCCCTCTCCCTCTCCTCTCTAGAAAGTCGTGTAAAATTACATGCTTCGGTTTGTCGCTAACAAAATGTAGTTAGACTACTTTATCTCTTCCAATAAAAGTAGTTAGACTACTTTATCTCTAACACATGGTGAAACCCTATATCCAAAATGTGGCTAAAATGGAGGAAAAATGAACAAAATTTGGCAAAAGAAACATAAGCCAAACTTTTTTAGCAACTAATAAACAAAAAAAAAATAATACCCAAACCTATCTTTAACACATGGTGAAAGCCTAGTTTCAAAATGTAGTTAAAATTGAGCAAAAATAAACAATAACTGACAATTGAAACATAATTAAACCAACCTTCCATACAACACATTCACCATTCATAAAGCAACTAAATATGTGTTATGGATAAACTTATTTGATAACTAAACATGAAAAAGGAGAGGGAATAGACAAAAACTAACCATCTTAAGCAACCTCATTTGAGGAAATAGAGAAAATTACCTAGCTATACTCTTCTCTCTCACATGTAAAACCCTAGATCCAAAATGTGGCTAAAATTGAGCAAGAATGAACAAAAATTGACAAAGAAACATAAACCAACCTTTCTTATCCACCTTCTTCGAAGAAATGAAGAGCAAAACCTCCCTCCTTATATTTTTTTGAAATCTGGACCTCCAAAATCGCCTCCAATGGAAGCTGGCTGCGAGCATACAGTTCACTGTCGGGGGAAGAAGAGAGCTATTTATAACAGACAGTTCACTGGCGGTTGGCTTGAAAAACCGCCAGTGGAAACCAATTTCCACTGGCGGCTATCTTAACACAACCGCCAGTGGAAATAGGGTATTTCCACTGGCGGTTCGGTTACACCAACCGCCAGTGGAAATTGGTTTTCCACTGGTGGTTATGTTACACCAACCGCCAGTGGAAACATCCTATTTCCACTGGCGGTTGTGTTAAGATAACCGCCAGTGGAAATGTGTTTCCACTGGCGGTTCCAAAGCCGGGCCCGCCTCGTTTTTTTTACTGACGCGCGATAACTGAAACCGCCAGTGATAATTTATGGGTGCCGCAGGCTATGAGCTCTTTTCTACTAGTGAGCGAGGGAGAAGTCAGAAGTGGGCGGGAGGGGCTCGTCTGAGAGCGAGGAGAGAATGTATATAGGGGGCCGGGATCGACAGTTATTTATCCATGCATTAATATATAATTCTGCTGAATTATTACCCACGTACGCATGCATCCATGATTCGTTGCTTCTATCAAGAACCCGCATGGAACCAAATGCACCCATGCATCATGTCCCTATATATACGATGGTCATCACACAGCTCGAAGCTTCATGGACGATGAACACGCGTCACAGGATCGGAGAATTATTTCTGGCAAGACGTCCATCGTCGTCCTGGGAGATGGTCACCTCCCACAAGAACATAAACAACATGTGCACTGTTTCTTGTGCATTGCTAGCTGCTAGCTGCTGCTGCTGCTGCTCGTCAAACTCCTCATCTATTAGCACTCATTCCTCGCATGACAATGTGTGCGGTTCTAGTACATGCATGCATAGACACTTTGTACTTTACCATGCACCGATCGTTATGGAGACAGGAATTTCTCCGCTTCAAATAAATACTTTCTTGGTCCTCTTTGTCAGCTTATGTATGTATAGTATGTATCAGGTCTTTCTCTCGCTCAGCCACACGCGCGTTCTCTCTCTCTCTCTCTCAATGTCAATGCCTGAGAGAATGCAATTAATGCTCGTTTCTTGATGAGTCAATCGATATAAAACTTGATCAATATTAAAAAAATTAAAGGGCACAGACGATCGGAAGTCGTCTATTATGCATAATATATATTTTATAGTAAACATTTTTGGAGATGCAAATGTTAATATACTATTCTTTGAAACCTAGTTATACTTAAAACAGTTTGAGGGAATCTAAACTTTGGATTGAATTCTTTATTTATATATGAAATATATATAGGTAGTACATGTAAGTTTGTCCTTATTTTGTCATCTAGTAAAACAATAGTCTCGATCTTCAACAGCATGCGTACCTTATTATCTTCCATCTAAAGCTTAATACTTTCAACCTTTTATGGGTACGGATCTATAGCTAGGGAGTTTAGGATGAGCTCTATATATGACTTGTGTAGCAGTAGCCTACCTGTCTCAGCGTTAGATTCGTCCTTGATGTTGATCTATTATGAACTGACTAGTTATGAAACATTTACGTTTTCACCGTTGATGGGCCGATCTCTGGCTCTCGTAGCATATATGCTAAACTACAGAAATGTCAAATCCTATAACCAATCATTAATTTATCATTGGCGATGAATCAAGTTTGTTTGTTTTTTTTTTCTCGAGAACGTTTGTACATGGCGCGGGTTATAAGATAGTTTACCTTTCTCAGCGTCAGCCTACCAGTGTAGGATAACAAATAGCCTCTCACTCTCTCTCTTTCCATAATTGTATAATTGTATTCTTCATTAATTATAATTCTGTTGTATATCTATTTGATGTCATAACTTTTTTTAACGCTCCCTATAATTTTGGTCGGACTTAAGATGCTTTGATCGACACATCCTTAGGGCATGTACAACCGCATTTAATATGGGGTCTCTAATTGCCTAAGTGAAAAAAAAAATACAAGACACACTCTCTTCGCGAAGAGTCCGTCTCTTCACGGCTCTCTATACATATTGTCTCTTAACTGCATTTATGATCTAGAGTATCAGGGTTATATCATGTAGTCTCTTAGCTGTCCCACCGAAATGGAGTCTAAGGTTGTACATGTCCTTAGTTTCCTTTTCTCCATTGGTATAATTAATTTAGCTAGCGATTAGCACATCGAAATCGAGACAGGTTGTTAGCTTGTATAAATGTCGTCTTGACATGCATGTGATGGAAAGATACCTAGGCAGAGGCAGTTTTACACATAACAACAACTAGCTAGGGGCCGGGACCCGGACGGCCTGCACATGTGAGTGATGCTGCCGACCAGATCGATCAGACTCACCCATGCATATATCCATCCATGGCCATGGACCTCCTCCTCCCTCCTAAGCTAGAGCTTGTGGCGAAAGCTCCATTAAATCATTTAATGGGATCGATGAACGCGTGTTAGCTGTCGAGATCTACATGTCGCCGGCCCATGCCCAATGGCGCCAAACGTTTTGGCCACACATCGTCCGTACGTCGTCGCGCCATCCTGTACATGCATGTACGTAAATATACACGTCTGACTTGAGCAGACCGATGGACACGACAAGCTACGGTCAGTTTACTACAAGAAAACAAGAAGATCAGGATGTAGACAGCTGACAGGGCATGTACTTACCTTTACTACGACCATAGTCTCTGTCGACATGCATGCATGCTCGCTCTAGCTGCATATACACAGCTAGCCTTTTGGCTAGAGAAAAAAGTACACGCATGGTGAAACGTACTGATGAGCATAATTATTAATTGGCGAGATCGATCTTTCTTCTTTTCAGAAACAGTTTTGGTCCACTTGCTGAGCACGAGGTGGCACAAAAGAAAAAGCTACAAGAGCCTTCACTAGAATAAAAGATTGTGTGTGCTGCTAGCTTGAGGTGGTGAATAATATATATACGCGGTGAGCAGATAAAAACTAAACTAAATCATGGCGCTGCAGTAGTGTATATGTGATTAGGGGTGGTAATGGATCACGATTCAAATGCTTCTTTAAAAAAAATGGTAGAGTACTAAATAAAATGTAGTTAAAAATGAATAGAAATAGGGTTCGATACTAATCCGATCCGATCCTTAAATCTTATACTTTAAAATTTAGAGCCCATTTTACCATGTCTATATGTGATGAAAGGTGCATGTAGCCTTGTATTTAATTTGTGTGATGAGCTGATTATATATTAAACAAGCAAACATGATGGTGGTTGTATATAGTTTAATTTAATTGTTATATATATGTGGGCAGGGTGCATGTGGTGGCCGCCACTGGCGATGGCAAGCTCCTCCGCCTTTTAAATTTCTTGTCCAGTTAGTTAGTTATATATAAATATTCCATGCATGGATCTGCAGGTGGGCCCCGATGACCGACCGATGGAGGATATAATAATATATATACGGCCGGAGTAGATTATATATATATTTACATGCATGTGATCTAGATTGTTTAGTAGTTTAGAGGTTGAGTGCTGATGGGCCACTGAAAGCAATGCCTCTCCGACCCGTACGTCAATCACATTTCACCTTTCCGATTAATCATCTCTGCTTCTTCTTCAATTCTTTCTCGATCCGGCCCCTACTAGCTTATTGCATTGTGTTCTTCAAGCTTCTCATCTCTAGCTAACACGTAGCAAGTGCGTCGTCGTATGTAGGAATTAAAGCGTCCCTCCCTCTAGCTACTTTCGTTGCATATGTATTGCATATATGTAGTGGTTTGCAAACTAATAAGGGGCCTCTTTTTGGAAGTACACATTTCTTAAGAAATTGGTTTATAGAAACTAGATAAGATAGTTAACATACCAGTTTTTACCTCATTTCGTAGAAACTAGATTCACATTCGTTTCTTAAAAACCAATAATAAGCTGGTGTCTCCTAGCTAAAAGATAAAAAACGGTTTACTTGCTCTTTCAAACAGAACTTAATTAAACCCTACCAATTGCAGTAATAATTTATTTTTCAGACTCAGATCGATGTCCCAGTTTAATTAATTCATTCTCAGGTTTTCACGAGCTCCTCCCACTGGCTGCACACACGCCGTGCATCACAAAGTCCGATTACCCAGGTATCTATCTATCTATCTATTTGTCTGTCCATCCATCTATCCATCTCTCTCGATCATGATTCCTTTCAGCAACGACGACATTAGCTAGCTGGATCGAGTACGTTACTAGTAGCTAGCTAGCTACCAATGCAACCTCGGATTAATTTTGTCCATATGCATTTGTCATCTAACAAGGACATTCATGATCGTCTTGTAAACATCACAGGGAGAGTAGGTAAAGCCCGGCCCGCTCGCTGATGATCATTGCATGCGTGTCAGTCAGGCTGAAGAACAGGGCACACACTAGCTAACACTACACATCGATCCATACACACACGCGTACGTACGCACGCACTGGCACTGCTGTGCCGTTCGTTGGCTATTTAATTACATGTTGCATATGGCCACGTGCTTGCCTGTGCCTCTGCCTGCTGCTGGCCTGCACATTCTTCAATCTTGACCAATGCTGGCAATGCATCAATGGCTAGAGAGAGAGAGAGGCGCGGCCTAGCTAGATACCTAGCTGCCTGCAACACCACCACGTGTTCCGTCCATGTATCGTCGCAGGCAGCCAGGCATGCACGTACACGTACGTACGTCGATCGTCCAGCCCCAGCAGCCATGAGCCATGCATGCATGTGCATGTGGCTTGCTGCGCGCTGGGCCGCCCGCCCGGCGATGAGACGAGACGAGACCCATGCACGTACGTGTACGTCCGACAAACCTCTGCAAATAATACGATGCCATTGCCATGCGTACGTACATTGGCTGCACAACTAATAACAGCTCATGCATGCCACACGTACATTAATATAGATATTGACTTTACCGTTAACGTAAATATATAATACCAAATTCCTTATTTGAGAAAAAAAAAACTATAAAATCTCTTATGCAAAAATCAGTTGACTAATTAAGCATACGGTCAATGTAGCTTGGACACTAGTAAACTAGACAAAAATAATAATATTTGTAATACAAGAATCAGTTGACTATTGCAAATTCACATAAAACTGGTCCAAAGTGGACAGAAGCTACCAATATTTTTGTTTTAGGACAAGATAGTGCCCACTGTATGTGTTGATGCATGTTGTTGCAATCTTGTGCAGGTATGACATGTGCAATGACTGAGCAAGTTATAACCTGAACTTAATATAATCTAGTGACACAAGCTTCAACTCAACTTAACTCGTCAGGAACAACATAATATAGTGAGTACTAGCACCAGATACACTGTCTAAACTTGAAAGGAAAATAGGGTCAAACCTTTTCCATAATTAATTTTGGTGGTTGAATGCCCAACACAAACAATGGACTAACTAGTTTGCTCTAGAAAACATATTCTACAGGTGCACAAAGGTTCAACTCAAACCAATTGAGAGCACCTAGAGGGGGGGGGGGGGGGTGAATAGGTGATCCTGTGAAAACTTAAACTTATAGCCACAAAAACTTGTTAAGTGTTAGCACAATAATCACCAAGTGGCTAGATAGGAGTCTCAACAAAACACAATACCACAAGAGATCAAACACAGAGATGACACAGTGGTTTATCCCGTGGTTCGGCCAAGACCAACGCTTGCCTACTCCACGTTGTGGCGTCCCAACAGACGAGGGTTGCAATCAACCCCTCTCAAGCGGTCCAAAGACCAACTTGAATACCACGGTGTTTTGCTTTGCCGTTCAATATCCCGATTGCGAGGATTCTCCACAACTTGGAGCCTCTCGCCCTTACACTTGAGATTCACAAGAAATACGGAGTAAGGGAGGACAGCAACACACACAAATCCACAGCAAAATGCGCACACACACGGCCAAGAATCGAGCTCAAAAGACTATCTCAAAGTTCTCACTAGAACGGAGCTCGAATCACTGAGAATGACAAACGAATGCGCAAAGACTTAGTGTGGATGATCAAGAATGCTCTAAGGTTGCTTGGTGTGCTCCTCCATGCGCCTAGGGGTCCCTTTTATAGCCCCAAGGCAGCTAGGAGCCGTTGAGAGCAAATCTGGAAGGCCAATCTTGCCTTCTGTCGTCGGGTGCACCGGACAGTCCGGTGCACACCGGACACTGTCCGGTGCCCGATTTCCTTCCTAAAATGGCGCTGCCGACCGTTGCAGATCTGGGAGCCGTTGGCGCACCGGACATGTCCGGTGCACACCGGACAGTCCGGTGCCCCCTTCCGACCGTTGGCCCGGCCACGTGTCGCGCGCAGATTCCGCGGCCGACCGTTGGCCCGGCCGACCGTTGGCTCACCGGACAGTCCGGTGCACACCGGACAGTCCGGTGAATTTTAGCCGTACGCCGTCGGCGAATTCCCGAGAGCGGCCACTTCAAGCCGAGCCAGCCTGGCGCACCGGACACTGTCCGGTGCACCACCGGACAGTCCGGTGCACCCAGACTGGACAGACTTTGGCTGCTCGAGCCATCTCTTTTCCAACTCGATTTTTTCTGTTTCCAGCACTTAGACACAATACATTAGTCCATAAAACAATGTACTAAGTCTGAGAAACATACCTTTATCCTTGATTTGTACTTTGTCCACCATTTTACAATTAGGCACCTGTGTTGGGCACTAAATCACCAAAATACATAGAAATGGCCCAAGGGCACATTTCCCTTTCAATCTCCCCCTTTTTGGTGATTTATGCCAACACAACATAAAGCAAGTAAAACAAGTACAAAAACACTTCAAATAAGAACTCAAATTATTTTGATTCAATTTTGACATATATGGATCACTCTATGCCACCACTTGGTTTGTTTTTGCAAATCAAACTCAAATCTCTATCTCTAAGTCAAACACACATGTTGAAACATAAAGAGAGTCATTCAAGAAGAGATTGATCAAAGATTTCAAAAACTCCCCCTTTTTCCCATAATCAATACTTCTCCCCACAAGAAGCCAACTTTTGATAAGAGAGACAACAAAAGAGTTTTGACAAACCAAAAGCTCTATTCTACTATTTTCAAAATCTCTCAAGTGGTAGCTGATCCATTTATCGCTTTGGCCTTTATTTTCTCCCCCTTTGGCATCAAACACCAAAACGGGATTAATCTTGGCTCTATAACCCCATTGCCTCACCAAAATCTTCAATTAAGAGCAAATGGCAATAAGAGTTCATTAGATGAACTTGGAATAGGTTACCCTCTCATCGGAGTGCAGTGGAAGTCTTTCATGGTCCAAGTCTACCTTTCCCTTTCAATTCTCCTTTGAGACTAAAACAATCAAACTCAAGCATATGGTTAGTCTCAAAGGGTCAAGTTGTAACACATCTCCCCCTAAAACTGTGCATCACTTTGCAACGGACTTGTGAGGTCCAGGGAGTGTTTGTACAACTTGAGCACCATACTTAACAACAAAATGCAAAAAAGAACATGATCAAAAGCATAAATACATGTATGCTACAATTCAATCCAAGTTCCGCGAATCTAAGACATTTAGCTCACTACGCAGCCTGCAAAAGGTCTTCTCATCTAGAGGCTTGGTAAAGATATCGGCTAGCTGGTTCTCGGTGCTAACATGAAACACTTCGATATCTCCCTTTTGCTGGTGGTCTCTCAAAAAGTGATGCCGGATGTCAATGTGCTTTGTGCGGCTGTGCTCAACAGGATTTTCCGCTATTCGGATAGCACTCTCATTGTCACATAGGAGTGGGACTTTGCTCAGATTGTAGCCAAAGTCCCTGAGGGTTTGCCTCATCCAAAGTAGTTGCGCACAACACTGTCCTGCGGCAACGTACTCGGCCTCAGCGGTGGATAGGGCAACGGAGGTTTGTTTCTTAGAGTTCCATGACACCAGGGACCTTCCTAAGAATTGGCACGTCCCCGATGTACTCTTCCTATCGACCTTACATCCAGCATAGTCGGAATCTGAGTACCCAATCAAGTCAAAGTTAGACCCCTTTGGATACCAGATCCCGAAGCAAGGCATAGCGACTAAATATCGAAGAATTCGCTTCACAGCCACTAAGTGACACTCCTTAGGATCGGATTGAAATCTAGCACACATGCATACGCTAAGCATAATATCCGGTCTACTAGCACATAAATAAAGCAAAGAACCTATCATGGACCGGTATGCTTTTTGATCAACGGACTTACCTCCTTTGTTGAGGTCGGTGTGTCCGTCGGTTCCCATCGGCGTCTTTGCGGGCTTGGCGTCCTTCATCCCAAACCTCTTTAGCAAATCTTGTGTGTACTTCGTTTGGGAGATGAAGGTGCCTTCCTTGAGTTGCTTCACTTGGAACCCAAGGAAGTAGGTCAACTCGCCCATCATCGACATCTCGAATTTCTGCGTCATTACCCTGCTAAACTCTTCACAAGACTTTTGGTTAGTGGAACCAAATATTATGTCGTCGACATAAATTTGACACACAAAAAGATCACCATCGCAAGTCTTAGTAAAAAGAGTTGGATCGGCTTTCCCAACCTTGAAAGCATTAGCAATTAAAAAGTCTCTAAGGCATTCATACCATGCTCTTGGGGCTTGCTTAAGTCCATAGAGCGCCTTAGAGAGCTTACACACGTGGTCGGGGTACCGTTCATCCTCGAAGCCAGGGGGCTGCTCCACGTACACCTCCTCTTTGATCGGCCCGTTGAGGAAAGCGCTCTTCACATCCATTTGGTACAACCTGAAAGAATGGTGAGCGGCATATGCTAGCAAGATACGAATTGATTCTAGCCTAGCCACAGGAGCAAAAGTCTCCTCAAAGTCCAAACCTGCGACTTGGGCATAACCTTTTGCCACAAGTCGAGCCTTGTTCCTCGTCACCACCCCGTGCTCGTCCTGTTTGTTGCGGAACACCCACTTGGTTCCCACAACATTTTGCTTGGGACGAGGCACCAGTGTCCAAACTTCATTGCGCTTGAAGTTGTTGAGTTCCTCCTGCATGGCCAACACCCAGTCCGGATCTAGCAAGGCCTCTTCTACCCTGAAAGGCTCAATAGAAGAGACAAAAGAGTAATGCTCACAAAAATTAACTAATCTTGAGCGAGTAGTTACTCCCTTGCTAATATCACCCAATATCTGGTCGACAGGATGATCCCTTTGAATTGTCGCTCGAACTTGGGTTGGAGGTGCCTGTTGCGCTTCTTCCTCCATTACGTGATCATCTTGTGCTCCCCCTTGATCACACGCCTCCTTTTGATGAACCTGTTCATCGTCTTGGGTTGGGGGATGCACCGTTGTTGAGGAAGAAGGTTGATCTCGTTCATCTTGTTCCTGTGGCCGCACTTCTCCAATCGCCATGGTTCGTATAGCGGCCGTCGGAACATCTTCTTCATCTACATCATCACAATCAACAACTTGCTCTCTTGGAGAGCCATTAGTCTCATCAAATACAACGTCGCTGGAGACTTCAACCAAACCCGATGATTTGTTGAAGACCCTATACACCTTTGTATTTGAATCATAACCTAATAAAAACCCTTCTACAGCTTTGGGAGCAAATTTAGAATTTCTACCCTTCTTCACTAGAATGTAGCACCTGCTCCCAAATACACGAAAGTAAGATACATTGGGTTTGTTACCGGTTAGTAGCTCATACGACGTCTTCTTGAGGAGGCGGTGAAGGTAGACCCTGTTGATGGCGTGGCAAGCCGTGTTCACGGCTTCCGACCAAAAGCACTCGGGGGTCTTGAATTCTCCAAGCATAGTCCTTGCCATATCTATGAGCGTCCTGTTCTTCCTCTCTACCACACCATTTTGCTGAGGTGTGTAGGGAGCGGAGAACTCGTGCTTGATCCCTTCCTCCTCAAGAAACTCCTCCACTTGAAGGTTCTTGAATTCGGACCCGTTGTCGCTCCTTATCTTCTTCACCTTGAGCTCAAACTCATTTTGAGCTCTCCTGAGGAAGCGCTTGAGGGTCCCTTGGGTTTCAGACTTATCTTGCAAAAAGAACACCCAAGTGAAGCGGGAAAAGTCATCAACAATAACTAAACCATACTTACTTCCTCCTATGCTTAGATAGGTGACGGGTCCGAAGAGGTCCATATGTAGCAGCTCCAGGGGTCTTGATGTGGTCATCACATTCTTGCTGTGATGCGCTCCTCCCACCTGTTTACCTGCCTGACAAGCTGCACAAGGTCTATCTTTTTCGAATTGTACGTTAGTCAAACCTATCACGTGTTCTCCCTTTAGAAGCTTGTGGAGGTTCTTCATCCCCACATGTGCTAAGCGGCGATGCCACAACCAGCCCATGCAAGTCTTAGCCATTAAGCATGCATCTAGACCGGCCTCTTCTTTTGCAAAATCAACTAAGTAAAGCTTGCCGTCTAGTACACCCTTAAAAGCTAGTGAACCATCACATCTTCTAAAGACAGACACATCTACATTTGTAAATAAGCAGTTATATCCCATATTGCATAATTGACTAACGGATAGCAGATTATATCCAAGAGACTCTACTAAAAACACATTAGATATAGAGTGCTCATTTGAGATTGCAATTTTACCTAACCCTTTTACCTTGCCTTGATTCCCATCACCGAATATTATTGAATCTTGGGAATCCTTATTTTGTTGATGAGGGTCTTGAGCCGGTTGTACGTTTGGGTTGGCTCCTCTCCCCTTATCATGGCGAATCGTCCAAGCTCGCCCTCCACCAACTCCATTTTGGTGAGCATGGTGATGTCATTCCCCTCGTGAGAGATCTTGAGGGTGTCCCATATTTGCTTGGCATTGTCCAAGCCGCTCACCTTGTTGTACTCTTCCCTGCACAAGGATGCTAAGAGAACAGTAGTAGCTTGTGCATTTCTATGGATTTGTTCATTTATGAGCATAGAGTTATCCGAGCTATCAAACTTCATTCCATTCTCTACAATCTCCCAAATACTTGGATGGAGAGAAAATAAGTGACTACGCATTTTGTGACTCCAAAATCCGTAGTCCTCCCCATCGAAGTGTGGAGGTTTGCCAAGAGGAATGGAAAGCAAATGCGAATTCGAACTATGTTGAATACGAGAATAATCAAATGAAAAGTTCGAATTGACCGTCTTTTTGTAGTCGTTGTCGTCGTCCTTTTGGGAAGAGGAAGATTCATCGCTGTCGTAGTAGATGATCTCCTTGATGCGTCTTGTCTTCTTCTTCTTCCCTTCTTTGCGTCTGTGCCCCGAGCCTGAGTCGGTAGTCTTGTCGTCTTTTGGCTCGTTGACGAAGGACTCCTTCTCCTTGTCGTTGATCACGATTCCCTTCCCCTTAGGATCCATCTCTTCGGGCGGTTAGTCCCTTTCTTGAAGAGAACGGCTCTGATACCAATTGAGAGCACCTAGAGGGGGGGGGGGGTGAATAGGTGATCCTGTGAAAACTTAAACTTATAGCCACAAAAACTTGTTAAGTGTTAGCACAATAATCACCAAGTGGCTAGATAGGAGTCTCAACAAAACACAATACCACAAGAGATCAAACACAGAGATGACACAGTGGTTTATCCCGTGGTTCGGCCAAGACCAACGCTTGCCTACTCCACGTTGTGGCGTCCCAACGGACGAGGGTTGCAATCAACCCCTCTCAAGCGGTCCAAAGACCAACTTGAATACCACGGTGTTTTGCTTTGCCGTTCAATATCCCGATTGCGAGGATTCTCCACAACTTGGAGCCTCTCGCCCTTACACTTGAGATTCACAAGAAATACGGAGTAAGGGAGGACAGCAACACACACAAATCCACAGCAAAATGCGCACACACACGGCCAAGAATCGAGCTCAAAAGACTATCTCAAAGTTCTCACTAGAACGGAGCTCGAATCACTGAGAATGACAAACGAATGCGCAAAGACTTAGTGTGGATGATCAAGAATGCTCTAAGGTTGCTTGGTGTGCTCCTCCATGCGCCTAGGGGTCCCTTTTATAGCCCCAAGGCAGCTAGGAGCCATTGAGAGCAAATCTGGAAGGCCAATCTTGCCTTCTGTCGTCGGGTGCACCGGACAGTCCGGTGCACACCGGACACTGTCCGGTGCCCGATTTCCTTCCTAAAATGGCGCTGCCGACCGTTGCAGATCTGGGAGCCGTTGGCGCACCGGACATGTCTGGTGCACACCGGACAGTCCGGTGCCCCCTTCCGACCGTTGGCCCGGCCACGTGTCGCGCGTAGATTCCGCGGCCGACCGTTGGCCCGGCCGACCGTTGGCTCACCGGACAGTCCGGTGCACACCGGACAGTCCGGTGAATTTTAGCCGTACGCCGTCGGCGAATTCCCGAGAGCGGCCACTTCAAGCCGAGCCAGCCTGGCGCACCGGACACTGTCCGGTGCACCACCGGACAGTTCGGTGCACCCAGACTGGACAGACTTTGGCTGCTCGAGCCATCTCTTTTCCAACTCGATTTTTTCTGTTTCCAACACTTAGACACAATACATTAGTCCATGAAACAATGTACTAAGTCTGAGAAACATACCTTTATCCTTGATTTGTACTTTGTCCACCATTTTACAATTAGGCACCTGTGTTGGGCACTAAATCACCAAAATACATAGAAATGGCCCAAGGGCACATTTCCCTTTCACCAATAAATATACAAGATAGGGTTCAAATACAAAGGAGCAAAGAAACCGAGTGTGACCTAGTCTGGCGCACCGGACTATCCAATGCACCAGGACCGTATAATCTCAAACTCGCCACTCTCGGGTTTCTCAGAGGCCCGCTCCGCTATACTTCACCGGACTGTCCGGTGAGACAGCGGACCAACGACTATCTAGCACAACGGTCAACTGCAACGGACCCCTGCAAACGCTACAGTGCGCGCAGAAGTCAGAGCAGTCGTCAGAGGCGCACCGGACAGTGAACAGTACTTGTCCGGTGCGGCACGGGACTGTCCGGTGCCACTAGAAGACAAAGCCTCCAACGGTCACAAGCTCCAGAACCCTAACGGTTGGGTGACGTGGCTGGCGCACCAGACAGTGTCCGGTAGCACACCGGACTGTCCGGTGCGCCCATCGACAGCAGCCACCCCTAACGGTTGTTTGGTGGTTGAGGGCTATAAATACCCCCAACCACCACCACTCCCACCATCCAAGCTTTCAGAACTTTGCATTCAATACAAGAGCAATATACTTCACTCCAAGATACAAATAAAAGTGATTGATCCACTCAAAGTCCCCAACTCAATTCTAGTGCATTACATCATTAGGACTTGTGAGAGGATCACTTGTGTTTCTTGTTGCTCTTGCTTGCTTGGTTTGGCTTTCTTTTCTTTCTCACTTCTTACTCTCAAGAGCTTTGTAAGCGAGGCAAGAGACACCAATTGTGTGGTGGTCCTTGCGGGGTCTAAGTGACCCGTGAGATTAAGGAAGAAGGCTCACTCGGTCTATGTGACCGTTTGAGAGAGGGAAAGGGTTGAAAGAGACCCGGTTTTTGTGACCACCTCAACGGGGACTATGTTCTTTAGAACCGAACCTCGGTAAAACAAATCACCGTGTCATCCGCTTTATTTCTTGGTTGATTTGTTTTCCCCCTCTCTCCCGGACTCGGATTTAATTCTAACGCTAACCCCGGCTTGTAGTTTGTGTTTTAAGTTGTAAATTTCAGATTACGCCTATTCACCCCCTCTAGGCGACTTTCAAAACTATAAACAAGTGCATAATAAAATGAATAGACTACATAAGACAGTACAACAACCCATAATGCCCCTTAGCATTCGATCCATGAATTTAGATTATCTCTTCAGTGAAATTTCTAGATTCAGGGGACATGGATTGATAATACCAGACATAAAAAATAAATAGTGAATTTATGTTCTTTTTTGACACAATAGTGAATTTATTTTATGCAAACACATAGCCTTATGGCCCAAACAGATAAGAGAGTAGGATCAGGCGGTACCAAATAGTGATATTGGCTCTGCATTTCTACATTGGAAAATTCAAATTACCAAATTAGCAGAAATCGGCACATATCATGACAGCGACCAAGATTAGAACGACACCTCCACTTGTTCCACCTAACAGGGGAGTGGGATGACGAACTCCTAGCCCGAAGTGAGCGGTGAGTTGGGGTCGTCGGCGGTGAGCCCGTTGGCGGTGTGGATATCTGGTCGGTGGAGGGGAGGCCAAGTCGCCGCAGACACAGCGGTTGGCACGAGAGGGGCATCCTCACGGGGGACGATGTGGTTGGCGGCGCCTGGAGAGTCAAAGTCGAGCGCGTTCCTGTGATCGTCGATTTCGCTGTTGCGCCACGGAACACCAACGCCACTAGGAACAACAGTCGTGCAGTCACGCTGGAGAGCGGGTCCGCGCGAAGCAGGGACAGTCTGGAGATGTAGCACTGTCGCTGCGAGGAAGATGAAGATGGGAGAGAATAAGTTGGCGGCGTCTACGTGCTGGGAAAAGAGGTAAGGTTAGGGGAGGGAGGAAAATGAGGGAAACGAAGGGAAGGAACCTCTAGAACGATGATGGGGAGGCGATCCGCCATGGATCTCATCTTTGGGGATGCTTGTCCGCCGCGGTCGTGGTGGCTTCGCCGCGCTCGCTCGTGTTGCGCAACCGCCGCCACTGAAACCCTGGTCTCAGCCGTCGTGGAAGGCCAGGTAGAGCGGTTGGTTTTATACGATGGTACATGAGCGTAAACCTGTGTATAACTAAGCGTAAACATTATAATGGGTGACCCGGATGGTGCGCCTGGTCAACCGGGCGGGTGGTCGGGGCTTCCTGGAGTTAAACAGAGTCGAGGCTCTAAATACATATAATATATATATAGTATATGTATATTGTAATACCCAATTTGTAAGAGATAATATAAAAGGAGAAAAAAATATTATTCCCTTTATTTATATATATGTGTTATCTCTATTTACCATCACATATTCACATGTGAACACCTCATTTGAAAACAAATAAATAATAAAGGACATATTACTAAATTGTGCATCATGTTGGCTTTTATTTGTATGTGCATTTAAAAAAAATAATAATAATATCAATAGGAAATACATTATTATCCAAATTGGGATTTAAGACATCATTTACAATTTAGAAATTAGAGATAACATAAAAGAGCAAAGAAAAAGAGAATACCTTATAAAGAAAACTATATAAAAACAAATTTAGATTTTCAAATTGGTACCCTTGAATTATATATTAGACTTGAGTACAAACTCACAACCATAATTGAATTCAAATTGGGGATTCAAAGCAATAAAAAGAAAAAAAATAAAACAGAAATCAGAAAAGGAAAAGAAAACAAAAAGAGGATGGGCGAGTTGGGCCCAATTCTCCACCCGCGGCCCACTTCCGGCTTCACTGCGCAACCCAGTTCACCTACGCGCCGACAGGGGGGCCCCACTGGCCATTTTCCCCCTCGCGCTCGTTTCCTCCCGTTCGCTGGCACGTGGGCCACGCCATCTGTTTGCGCTGGGCGTCACAGTCGCTGGGTTGTGGGGCTAGCCTGGCGAGATCGCCTGCTCGCGGAGTTCTTCTCCCCCATGACCAAGCACGACACCGCACAACGGAATCCAGGAATACCAGAGCTACTGGTGGTTGGACCCTTCGAATCAAGTGACATGTGGTACCCGGCGCTGCACCCTGCTCTTCATTAAAACCTTGCCTTCTGTAATACTCAAAATTGTGTACAAGGAATATATAGTGTTTTCCTTATTTGATGTGCCTCATTTGCATCATAAAAAGAGCATACACAAAATTTAGAGTTTAATTCAAACAAATGATAAAAAAAAGAATGCATCATGTTGGAGTTTATATGTTTGTGCATTAAATAAAATAATAATGTTAATGGTAATAAGATAGTAATTACTAGAAGTTGAATTAAGCCCTAAATTAAACCTAGGGTTTTTGAAAATGAGAAGAAGAGAAATGATATATATATATATATAAAAGGATATAAATAATATAATTATATCTCTAAAAACTGGTATTTTAACTTCACCATATGATTTGGGAATAAATTCGGCCTAAGTTTGATTTGAAACTTGAATTCAAATTTGGATTAGAAAATGGTGAAAAAAAAGAATGAAAAAAAAGATAAAACAAAACCCAGCTAATGGGCCTCGTATCTCATATTCGGCCCAGTGTGCAAATCCTCAACCGCGCAGCCCACCACTCACCCTCGGCGCCGACATGGTGGGCCCACAGGGCAGTCGCGCCAGCGCACACAGTATTTCCCCTTTCACTGCGTCGCGGGGACCACCGGCCAGCCGCTTACCCCGCTCCCACGTCGCGTGCTGGTTTACACTGTGCTGTGGGGCCGACCCGTCATCCGCGCGCGCACGTGTTAGCTCGCTGTCGCGCGGGGCCGTGTTGTCATCACCCAGCTCCGCGCAAACACCGCGCGATCCAACGACCTCCACCGTCCTCGCCGTAGGAATCGGCCGCAGTGGCCAAGTTCGCGCATGGATCATGCTCGAGTTCGCGGTCCTCCTCCCGACTCGCCTGCATGGTGCGTAAATATCCACTCGCGCGCCTGGTCAACCGCCCTCCGCAACAAACGCGAGCTCGCCGTGCGCGCGATTCTCGCCGTGCGCGCGATTCTCGCCGGAGGACTCTGATTCCGTGGAACGACCTCGCGGACGCCCTTTAACATCGAAGCCAAACCCCTCCGCTCTCCTCTCAACCACCAGCAAACCGAGCCATCCATTACTAACTCCATTGACGCCGTGTTAACGAGGCGCGGTCCACGCCAAAGCGGACTAGTATCTCTGTTTTGGCATAAAAACAGTAAGAACATTAATTTAACATTTAATCCTATTTTAATCACATTAAACCTTAGGAAATTCATAACTTGAATTCTATAACTCCAAATTTAGTGATTCCAGTTCCTATGATTTCATTTTAATGTGTAGATTTTTATTGTATATTTTATTCATCTGTTTGGTGTGATGTTGATTTTGGCTATACTATGTATGTATTGTGTTGATGCGAATAGACGAGCAAGCCACTGTGGAAACTGAGATTCAACAAGTAGAGATAGCTGAGCAGGAGCTCATTGAAGGCAAGTTGTGCCCTTGATCACTTACTTTTCCCAGCCATGTTCTTATTAATTTTAATGATCTGCATAGGTTAATTTTGATGGGATCCTTTATGTTACCCCAGTTTTGATTACGTCTATACCTTGTTCACCCCTGAAATATTTTTGGGTAGTACTTGCTATTGCTTTATGTGGATTGGGTATGGAGATACACTACTCATGATTATCCTGTTATTATCTTGTTATTATTACTATTCATGTTAAGATCATTAAATTAATGGGAACATGGAGCGACCACCCGGGAAAACAGTGCTACCACAAGGGTTCAATGGGACGCCCTTGGCTGATTAACTAGGAAAGCTAGTGGAGGTCTTCCTTACCCGAAAGGGGCAAGGGCAGTAGGGGAGTGGTCAGTGTAGGGAGGTCCTTGGTTGATTTTGCTGCGATGGCGGTCAGGCAAGAACCCTGCACTGGAGCTTCCTATAAACTGTAGCGGGATTTCTGAAGCTAGTGGAACTTTGTAAAGGCCTCGTAGTGTTACCCTGCCTCGCCTCCTCGGTAGAGGTGTATGGGATTGGCCGTCTCTTGGCAGATGGGTAACATGACTTGTGGGTAAAGATGCGCAACCTCTGCAGAGTGTAAAACTAGTATACTAGCCGTGCTCACGGTCATGAGCGGCTCGGACCCTCACATGATTAATTATGGAACCTAAATTTAATTTGACATTTGCATCGCATTTGGGATTATTTTACTATTACTGTTCTTTATTATTAGTAAGGTTTGGTATTTACTTACACTTAGTAATTGCTAATAAAATTTTGACCAACTTATAAAAGCAATGCTCAGCCTCAGCCTTTACTTCATTGATCAGCCTTACACTACATGAACTCCCACCTTTGGTGAGTTCATGCCACATTATTCCCCACGACTTGTTGAGCTATGAACGTATGTGAGCTCACTCTTGCTGTCTCACACCCCCCACAGGAGAAGAACAGGTGGTCGAAGAGGAGCCACCTAACACTGAGGCATTCGACTTGATCTAGGTGGCGTTTCTCAGTCGACATTGGCGCCGACGATCCTTAGTTCGTTTTACATTTATTCCTTTATTTTGTAATAAGTCTTCCGCTATGTAATAAATACTCTGATGTTTTATGACATTTATCTCTATACACTCTGTTATTATATATGTTGTCTTCTTGGCGCATGTATGAGATGCACCCGACTTTGTTCCTTAAAACCGGGTGTTACAGAAGTGGTATCAGAGGAAATGTTGACTGTAGGACGAGACCTAGATAGAAATGGACAGACTCTTACCTACTTACCTTACTCTAATTCATTCTATACTTATCTTACCTTGATCCTGTCTCACCTTTTGCTGTCATACTCTGATTACTCTTATCTTTTCTACTTCAAGACAAGATGGATTTCACACTTTGAAATCCTACAACTATGAACTTTTTCAGAGATAGGGAACCTAAGACGAAATTAATTTTTTTTCTCTATTAAAAAAATGTTGGTTGATTGTTCTGATGATCAATGCCTCATTTGCTTCTTTGATTGATTAAAATAGTATAGACGGGCATCTTAGCATGTACCACCATAAGGTAATGTATTAGCTTTAGTGGATAACACACTAATCTACTTAGCTAATAAATCCCCCGCAGTAATATTCCTCGTAATTACTCACCTTGTCTACAATTCTTCCTTTCTTACCCTGTGTTTCTAACCCAGATGGACTACCCCTATAGTGTTAGAAGGGAGCACTATAGACGTGATCCTTGGTATGTCATGGTTAAGAAAGGTAAAGGCAGTTTATACACTATGCTAAAGGAACCATAGAACTCACCAGTTCCAAAGGAGAAAGATTTAAAGATGGAATTGCAGTAACTACCACCACCAGACTAGTGGCATTCTTTATACCTGAGGAGTTTGTTGGTGACAACATCCGTGTGGTTAGAGATTTCCCGGATGTCTTTCCAGAGGAGTTACCAGGGATACCACCTGATAGAGAAGTTGAGTTTGTTATTGATCTCTTACCTGGAACCGCTCCTATTTCTAAACGACCATACAGGATGGCCGTAGAGGAGTTGAAGGAACTTAAGAAGCAGTTAACTGAGTTACAGGAGGCAGGGTATATTCGTCCGAGTTCCTCACTTTGGGGAGCACCGGTCTTGTTTGTACAGAAGAAGGATGGATCGCAACGGATGTGTGTGGATTATAGATCTCTTAATGATGTTACGGTGAAAAACAAGTATCCGTTACCCCGTATTGAGGATTTGTTTGATCAGATGAGAGGAGCCAGTGTATTCTCGAAGATTGATCTCCGATCGGGATACCATCAGATGAAGATTAGACCATCGGATATCCCTAAGACGGCTTTCAAAACCCGAAATGGATTATATGAGTTTACTGTTATGTCATTTGGATTAACCAATGCATCGGCTTATTTCATGAATTTGATGAACAAAGTGTTTATGGAGTACTTGGACAGATTCGTCGTGGTGTTTATCGATGATATTCTGATCTATTCTAGGAATGAAAGTGATCATGAACAACATCTAAGGTTGGTGCTACAAAAGCTGCGAGATAATCAACTCTACGCTAAGTTCAGCAAGTGCGAGTTTTGGATTGACAAGGTGCCATTCCTTGGTCATATTATTTCTAATGGAGGAATAGCAGTGGATCCTGCTAAAGTGAAGGAGATAATGGAGTGGAGAGTGCCCACTACAGTTACTGAGATTCGGAGTTTCTTGGGACTCGCAGGGTATTATCGGAGATTTATTGAAGGGTTCTCTAAGATTGCCAAGCCTATGACATCGCTTTTGGAGAAAGGAAGAATTCAAGTGGGATCAAGAGAGCTTTGATCAATTGAAGGAAAGGTTGATGTCGCCACCAGTATTGGTTATGCCAGATCTACAGAAGGGATTTGACATTTATTGTGATGCATGCGGCCAAGGATTGGGATGTGTGCTCATGCAAGAATGTCATGTGATCGCCTATGCATCTCGTCAGCTGCGGAAACACGAATTGAACTACCCCACTCATGACTTGGAGCTGGCTACAGTTGTGCATGCACTTAAGATTTGGAGACACTATATTATGGGGACTAAGTGCCAAGTATACACGGATCATAAGAGTTTGAAGTATATATTCACTCAGAAGGATCTCAACCTTAGGCAACGCCGTTGGTTGGAGCTCATTAAGGATTATGATTTGGAGATTCACTATCACCCAGGCAAGGCAAATTTGGTTGCAGATGCCTTGAGTCGGAAGGAGCATGTTCACTCCGCTTTCGTTGTCCAGCTACCTGATGAATTAGCAAAAGATTTTAAGAGACTCAACCTGGGAATTGTTACACATACGGAAGGAGTGACTATTGAATTGGAATCTACCTTGGAGCAAGAAATTCGTAAAGGTCAGATTGGTGATGCTAAGATTCAGGAGATCAAGGATCTGATAACAGAGGGTAGAGGCCCGGAGTTCACAGAGGATGAGCAAGGCACGATATGGTTCAAGAATCGGATCTGTGTTCCCGACATTGATAGTCTTCAGGAAACCATATTGAAGGAGGCACATGACTCAGTTTACTCTATCCACCCTGGAAGTACTAAGATGTATCAGGATTTGAAGCAAAAATATTGGTGGTATGGATTGAAGAGAGATGTGGCTGCACATGTGGCTATGTGCGATGTATGCCAAAGAGTTAAGGCTAAACACCAGAGGCCAGCCAGACTACTGCATCCACTGAAGATACCTGAGTGGAAATGGGAAGAGATTGGCATGGACTTCATTGTTGGATTACCCCGCACGTCTGCTGGATATGATTCTATATGGGTAATTGTGGACAGGCTAACTAAGGTAGCCCGCTTTATTCCAGTGAAGACCACGTATTCAGGAGCCAAGTTGGCAGAGTTGTACATGGCACGGATTGTATGCCTACATGGTGTGCCAAAGAAGATTGTGTCAGATCGAGGATCACAGTTTACCTCTCGGTATTGGAAGAAGTTACACGAGTCCTTGGATACGAGATTGAATTTTAGTTCGGCTTACCATCCCCAGACTGATGGGCAGGCTGAGAGGACTAACCAGGTGCTAGAAGATATGTTAAGAGCTTGTGCCCTTAAACATGGTGGAAGTTGGGATAAGAGTTTGCCGTATGTGGAGTTCTCTTATAATAATAGCTATCAGGCCAGTTTGAAGATGTCACCGTTTGAGGCTTTGTATGGTAGAAAGTGCAGGACTCCATTGTATTGGGATCAAACTGGTGAAAGGCAGTTGTTTGGACCTGAGATTATACAAGAAGCAGAGGAACAAGTTCAGCAAATAAGAGAGAATTTGAGAACTGCACAGTCCAGGCAGAAAAGCTATGCTGATACCCGGAGAAGACTGCTTGAGTTTAAGGAGGGGGATTATGTCTATTTGAAGGTGTCACTACTCCGGGGTATGAGAAGATTCAAAGTCAAAGGAAAGTTGTCCCCTCGCTTTATTGGACCCTTTTTAATCTTAAAGCGAGTGGGAGAGGTTGCATACCAATTGGAGTTACTGGATCATCTCGCGGATGTTCATGATGTCTTTCACGTATCTCAGCTGAAGAAATGTCTTAGAGTACCTGAGGAACAATTACCAATGGAGGACCTTAGTGTTCAAGAGGATTTGACTTATGCTGAGTACCCCATCAGGATTCTGGATACATTGACTCGAGTTACAAGGAATAAGGTTATAAAGATGTGCAAAGTGCAATGGAGCCACCACGGTGAAGATGAAGCAACTTGGGAAAGAGAAGAAGAGCTTCATATAGATTTTCCCCACCTTTTCCCTAGATCTTCTTAAATCTCGAGGACGAGATTATTTTTAAGGGGGGTAGGATTTGTAATACTCAAAATTGTGTACAAGAAATATATAGTGTTTTCCTTATTTGATGTGCCTCATTTGCATCATAAAAAGAGCATACACAAAATTTAGAGTTTAATTCAAACAAATGATAAAAAAAGAATGCATCATGTTGGAGTTTATATGTTTGTGCATTAAATAAAATAATAATGTTAATGGTAATAAGATAGTAATTACTAGAAGTTGAATTAAGCCCTAAATTAAACCTAGGGTTTTTGAAAATGAGAAGAAGAGAAATGATATATATATAAAAAAAGGATATAAATAATATAATTATATCTCTAAAAACTGGTATTTTAACTTCACCATATGATTTGGGAATAAATTCAGCCTAAGTTTGATTTGAAACTTGAATTCAAATTTGGATTAGAAAATGGTGAAAAAAAAAGAATGAAAAAAAAAGATAAAACAAAACCCAGCTAATGGGCCTCGTATCTCATATTCGGCCCAGTGTGCAAATCCTCAACCGCGCAGCCCACCACTCACCCTCGGCGCCGACATGGTGGGCCCACAGGGCAGTCGCGCTAGCGCACACAGTATTTCCCCTTTCACTGCGTCGCGGGGACCACCGGCCAGCCGCTTACCCCGCTCCCACGTCGCGTGCTGGTTTACACTGCGCTGTGGGGCCGACCCGTCATCCGCGCGCGCGTGTTAGCTCGCTGTCGCGCGGGGCCGTGTTGTCATCACCCAGCTCCGCGCAAACACCGCGCGATCCAACGACCTCCGCCGTCCTCGCCGTAGGAATCGGCCGCAGTGGCCAAGTTCGTGCATGGATCACGCTCGAGTTCGCGGTCCTCCTCCCGACTCGCCCGCATGGTGCGTAAATATCCACCCGCGCGCCTGGTCAACCGCCCTCCGCAACAAACACGAGCTCGCCGTGCGCGCGATTCTCGCCGGAGGACTCTGATTCTGTGTAACCACCTCGCGGACGCCCTTTAACATCGAAGCCAAACCCCTCCGCTCTCCTCTCAACCACCAGCAAACCGAGCCATCCATTACTAACTCCATTGATGCCGTGTTAATGAGGCGCGGTCCACGCCAAAGCGGACTAGCGCTCTGGCCGTCGCTCCGGCCTCGGCTAGGCATCTGGGGCCCTCGTTGAGGCTCGCTGGTGCTCGTGATTCGCTCGGCTGGTGCGATTGGGGGCTGGGGTGCACGCGATTTCTCACCGGAGTTCCTACGCCGCCGCGGGCTCGCCCTCCGCCGTGGACAGCATCGATCGGACCTCTATTGTCGGTGAGAACCACCCCTCCCTATTCCCTATGTTCTGCGCTTCACGTAGCACCCTTAGGAGCGGGGATTGAGGCATCTGCGCACCGGCACGGCTATCGCCGGCGAGCCCTCCGCCGTGCGGCACTAGAGAGCCGCCGTGCCCAGTGTAAGATTGGGGGAAGAGTTGTACACCGTTAGATCTCAATGGACAGCCACGATTAGATGCTGCGCATAACCCTTGCCGCGTTAAATCGTGACCACCGATCTGTAGATCAAGGGCTTGGGTTGGATCTGGGCATGGGGTGTTGCGGTCCGTGGATCTCGGATCCAAGGGGCCGAAGTGCGTACCGGTTTGATTGTAGAAGAAACCTAATCCAAGCCGTCCATAGATGATCGGGCGGCTCACGTTGGCCGATACCCCTTCGGCCAGGCACTTTTCCATAAGAGACCCTCTGTTTATTTGAAAACAACCCGCCATCCAGAGAACACTGTGCTCTGTGTCTTAGAAAATTTACACCGAGAACCCTGTGCTTACCAGAAAATGAGGCCCGATCCAGAACTGATTTAAATCAAATAAATGAATTAGAAATTGGATTTTAATATGAAAATAAACCCTAGAACTTGTATAAATCATAGAAAATCCATTTTTAGTCCAAATTGAGCCATTCTAATTTCTAAAATTTTGTAATAATATTCTCTATCACTTAGTATCTCTGTTTTGGCATAAAAACAGTAAGAACATTAATTTAACATTTAATCCTATTTTAATCACATTAAACCTTAGGAAATTCATAACTTGAATTCTATAACTCCAAATTTAGTGATTCCAGTTCCTATGATTTCATTTTAATGTGTAGATTTTTATTGTATATTTTATTCATCTGTTTGGTGTGATGTTGATTTTGGCTATACTATGTATGTATTGTGTTGATGCGAATAGACGAGCAAGCCACTGTGGAAACTGAGATTCAACAAGTAGAGATAGCTGAGCAGGAGCTCATTGAAGGCAAGTTGTGCCCTTGATCACTTACTTTTCCCAGCCATGTTCTTATTAATTTTAATGATCTGCATAGGTTAATTTTGACGGGATCCTTTATGTTACCCCAGTTTTGATTACGTCTATACCTTGTTCACCCCTGAAATATTTTTGGGTAGTACTTGCTATTGCTTTATGTGGATTGGGTATGGAGATACACTACTCATGATTATCCTGTTATTATCTTGTTATTATTACTGTTCATGTTAAGATCATTAAATTAATGGGAACATGGAGCGACCACCCGGGAAAACAGTGCTACCACAAGGGTTCAATGGGACGCCCTTGGCTGATTAACTAGGAAAGCTAGTGGAGGTCTTCCTTACCCGAAAGGGGCAAGGGCAGTAGGGGAGTGGTCAGTGTAGGGAGGTCCTTGGTTGATTTTGCTGCGATGGCGGTCAGGCAAGAACCCTGCACTGGAGCTTCCTATAAACTGTAGCGGGATTTCTGAAGCTAGTGGAACTTTGTAAAGGCCTCGTAGTGTTACCCTGCCTCGCCTCCTCGGTAGAGGTGTATGGGATTCGTGACCCCTTGGCAGATGGGTAACATGACTTGTGGGTAAAGGGTACAACCTCTGCAGAGTGTAAAACTGGTATACTAGCCGAGCTCACGGTCATGAGCGGCTCAGGACTCTCTGATGTTTAAATTATGGAACTTAAATTCAATTTTGTCATTTGCATTGCATGGGTTGTTATTAATTTTGTTCTACTACTTTATTTAAGGTTTGGTATTTACTTACACTTAGTAACTGCTAATAAAATTTTGACCAACTACTTAAAAGCAATGCTCAGCCTTAACCCCTATCAATGATTAGCCTTACACATCACATGAACTCACACCTTTGTGAGTTTATGTCCACTGGTTCCCCACAACTTGTTGAGCTATGATCATGTGTGAGCTCACCCTTGCTGTCTCACACCCCCCCCACAGGAGAAGAGCAGGTGGTTCAGGAGGAGCAGGGGATAGAGAATAAAATTATAAAATTATAAAAATTTAGAAAGTGGAATGGATTAATTTGGAGCAAGTATGGATTTTCTATGAATTATTGAAGATTTAGCACTTATTTTTGTATTAAAAATACATTTTCTAATTCATTTATCCATTTTAACCTGTCACTGGACTGGGCCTCAAAATCTGAGAACAGCAGGGGGCTCAGAGGAACTTTCCCAAGACACAGCGCACAGCACACACTGGACGGCGGGTTGAATTCATTAAAATACGGGGGCTCATATGGAAAACCACCCACGAAGGGGTACCGTGAACTCTCGACCGTCCGATCAAGCGCCCACGCGCCAAATTAAAACGCAGTACCACCGAAACGGTACGCAGCGCGCGCCATCGGATGGAAGATCTACGGTGCAGATTTCAATGTGACAGGATTCGATCGCAACCGACCGATCAGAGATCTATGGCCGTGGTTCTATTGGACGAAGGGGTATGTATTAACCTAATCTACACCGTCCAAACTGGATCCAATGATTATCGTGGAGCGCCCATCTTCTCCCCTATCCCCAACCGGTGGCGACCCATTCACGGCGGCGCCCTCACCGGAGCTCGCTGCTATCCCCAAATCGGGCCTAATTACCCGCGCTGATGGCCTCAAAACTTAGAGTAAGGTACTGCGAGGTATGAGGGAAGCATCTCACCGCTTCAAGACGCGCTGGCGAACCGAATCGCGGGAGCATGCGGTCGGTGACGGACTCTAGCCGACGGCGAGCAATTCACCACGCGACGAAGGCGCCTGACTTCAATTGCGGCCACGCACGGTTTCACGGACAATGGCGACCCTCCCTCGGCCGAGCACTGAGGGCAGAGAACCGGTACCGGCGGAGTTCCTCGATGGCGGACCGATTCGCTCCCTCGGCCAACACCTTCTCTCACCACTACGGCGCTCTTGGCTAGGCATGGGTAGTTAGCTGACGGCGGACTTGGAATGTGGCAGCTAGGCACCTAAATAGGACGAAGAAGGGGGAAGATGGAGGCGATGCGGGCGCCCACGACGCCACCGCAGCGCTTGGTTTGTTACGGATGCGAGCAGGGCGGCTCCAGAAAACGAACACGCGGTCCAAAGGGAGGGGGCCCGCGCCCGGGAGTTTCGCGGCGTCTGTTAGAGTCGGTCCGAGGGTATCGCGTGCGGAGTCCGCCGGAATCGCGCGGTGCGGGGAGCTTGGCCGCACCCGACGCGAGTTTGTTGCCGAATCTGAGCAAATGGGCCCACATGGCAGTGAAGACCAGAGGCAGACAGCTAGTGAGGCTGCCAAGGCGAGCCCACTGCGCAGCGCGTCAATGGAAAAGAAGGGCGTGCGCGGCTGGTGTAGGCAAGCGCGTGGGGAGGGACCTGGGCCGAAATGAAGCCTGAGGCCCAGTTGGCTTCTTTTCCCTTTTTCTTTTATCTCTTTTTTTTATATATTCATTTGAATCTCTAGTTTGAATTTGAATCCCTTTTTGTGGACTTAACCTTTGAGTCAAATATTCAAAATCCAATATGTATAAGAATAATGTATATATTTTTATACTTATTTTTTTATTCCCCTATTAATTTCTCTTCTTTTCTCTTTTCTCAATTCTAGGATTTCTTTTAAATTCTAAATTTCCACTTGGGAATGTAATATATTTCTTGTCACATTACTTTTATATTGCCACATAATGCACACAAAATAAAGAACCAACATGATGCACATTTTTTTTGTGGTAAGTCTTTTATTAATTATTTTTTTTTGAATATGGTGTTCACATGTGATGATGCATAAAGATCAAACTCACATAAAGAGAAATTGTTTCTCTATTGGTATTATTTCTAGCAAATTACAAAGTGGGTGTTACAAATCCTACCCCCCTTAAAATTAATCTCGTCCTCGAGATTTAAGAAGAACTAGAGAAAAGGTGGGGAAAGTCTATACGAAGCTCTTCTTCTCTTTCCCAAGTTGCTTCATCTTCACCGTGGTGACTCCATTGGACTTTGCACATCTTTATCACCTTATTTCTTGTGACTCGAGTCAAAGTATCAAGAATCTTGATCGGGTACTCTGTGTAAGTCAAATCACCTTGAACACTGAGCTCTTCCATGGGTAACTGTTCCTCAGGAACACGAAGACACTTCTTTAGTTGAGAAACATGGAACACATTATGCACATCTGATAAAGTAGCGGGTAACTCGAGTTGGTATGCCATCTCCCCAACTCGCCTAAAGATCAAGAATGGTCCAATATAGCGAGGGGACAATTTGCCCTTAACTTTGAATCTCCTCATTCCACGAAGTGGTGACACCTTGAGGTACACATAATCTCCTTCTTCAAATTCCAGTGGTCTTCTTCTATTATCAGCATAACTCTTTTGCCTGGTTTGAGCCACCCTCAAATTCTCTCGAATTATACGGACTTGTTCTTCTCCTTCTTGAATCAGTTCAGGCCCAAAGAACTGTCTTTCTCCAGTCTGATCCCAATATAAAGGAGTCCTGCACTTCCTCCCATATAAAGCTTCAAAAGGTGACATCTTCAGACTGGCCTGATAACTATTATTATATGAGAACTCAGCATACGGTAGACTTTTATCCCAACTTCCTACGTGCTGAAGGGCACAAGCTCTCAACATATCTTCCAATACTTGATTAGTCCTTTCAGTCTGTCCATCAGTCTGAGGGTGATAAGCTGTACTAAAATTCAACTTTGTACTCATATTCTCATGAAAGCTTCTCCAAAATCTTGAGGTAAACTGTGAACCTCGATCAGACACGATCTTCTTTGGTACACCATGTAAACACATAATCCGAGCCATATATAACTCTGCTAGCTGAGAACCTTTATAAGTAGTCTTCACAGGAATAAAATGAGCCACTTTAGTCAATCTATCCACAATCACCCATATAGCATCATATCCTTTCTGGGTGCGAGGCAATCCAGTAATAAAATCCATACCAATCTCTTCCCACTTCCACTCGGGTATCTTCAGTGGGTGCAATAGTCCAGCTGGCCTTTGATGTTCAGCCTTAACTCTTTGACATACATCGCACATAGCCACATGTGCAGCTACATCTCTTTTCAATCCATACCACCAATACTTCCGCTTCAGATCCTGATACATCTTGGTACTACCAGGATGAATAGAATAATCCGAATCATGGGCCTCTTTTAAAATAGTCTCTTGAAGGCTTTTAATATCAGGAACACACATTCTGTCCTTGAACCATATGGTGCCTTGCTCATCTTCCGTAAATTCCGGAACTCGACCTTCAGTAATCAGATCCTTGATCTCTTTTATTTTAGCATCGTCAAGTTGACCTTTGCGGATTTCTTGCTCCAAAGTAGGTTCCACATCAATAGTAACTCCTTCAGTGTGAGCAACTATCCCCAGGTTAAGTCTCTTGAAATCCTCAACAATCTCATTGGGTAGCTGGGCAACAACAGCTGAATGAACATACTCCTTGCGACTCAAGGCATCTGCAACCAAATTCGCCTTGCCCGGGTGATAGTGAATCTCCAAATCATAATCCTTAATAAGCTCCAACCAACGGCGTTGCCTAAGGTTGAGATCCTTCTGAGTGAATATATACTTCAGACTCTTATGATCCGTATATACTTGGCACTTGGTCCCCATGATATAATGTCTCCAAATCTTTAGCGCATGCACAACGGCTGCCAATTCCAAGTCATGAGTGGGGTAGTTCAATTCATGTTTGCGTAACTGACGAGAAGCATAAGCAATCACATGTCCTTCCTGCATGAGCACACATCCTAAGCCTTGGCCACATGCATCGCAATAGATATCAAATCCTTTCTGTAGGTCTGGCATAACCAATACTGGTGGCGACATCAACCTCTTCTTCAATAGATCAAAGCTGTCTTGACACTTCTCGTCCCACTTAAATTCTCTTCCTTTCTCCAAAAGTGAAGTCATAGGTTTAGCAATCTTAGAAAATCCTTCAATAAATCTCCGATAATATCCTGCTAATCCCAAGAAACTCCGAATCTCGGTAACTGTAGTGGGTACTCTCCACTCCATTATCTCCTTAACCTTAGCAGGATCCACTGAAATTCCTCCATTAGAAATAATATGACCAAGAAATGGCACCTCGCCAATCCAAAACTCGCACTTGCTAAACTTGGCATATAGCTGGTTATCTCGTAGCTTCTGTAGTACCAACCTCAGATGTTCCTCATGATCGCTATCACTCTGAGAATAGATAAGAATATCATCGATGAATACCACGACGAATCTGTCCAAATACTCCATAAACACCTTATTCATCAAGTTCATAAAATAAGCTGGTGCATTGGTTAATCCAAACGACATAACAGTAAACTCATATAATCCATATCGAGTCGAGAAAGCCGTTTTGGGAATATCCGATGGTCTAATCCTCATCTGATGGTAACCTGATCGGAAATCAATCTTCGAGAATACTCTAGCACCTCTCATCTGATCAAATAAATCCTCAATACGGGGCAACGGATACTTGTTCTTCACCGTAACATCATTAAGAGATCTATAATCCACACACATCCGCTGCGATCCATCCTTCTTCTGTACAAACAAGACCGGTGCTCCCCAAGGTGAGGAACTCGGACGAATGTACCCAGCCTCTTGTAACTCAGTTAACTGCTTCTTAAGTTCCTTCAACTCCTCTACAGACATCCTATATGGCCGTTTAGAAATAGGGGTGGTTCCAGGTAAGAGATCAATAACAAACTCAACTTCTCTATCAGGTGGCATCCCTGGTAACTTCTCTGGAAAGACATCCGGAAAATCTCTAACCACCCGGATGTTGTCACCAACAAACTCCTCAGGTATAAAGAACATTGCACGCATGGGTGAGGAGGTTACTGCAATATTAAATTGAAATCTCTCTCCTTTAGTGGTAGTGAGTTCTACGGTACCTCTACCACATGCTATAACGGCCTTTGCCTTTCTTAGCCATGACATACCAAGGATCAGATCTATACTGCTTGACTCTAATATTATAGCAGTAGCTCCAAATTCTCTACCCATAATGGTCAATGTCAATCTACATGTCATTTGATTCGCCTCAATAGGCCCTTTAGGTGTAATTACTATCATGGGTTTTCTCATATTTAGCAGTGGTATTTCATTTGTGTTGGCATATCTAGCAGACATGAATGAATGTGTAGCACCAGAATCAAATAATATGGTTGCAGGAATTGCATTAACATAAAACATACCAAGTACGAGGTCCCCACCATCCGGAGTAGCATCAACGCTGACTTGATTAACTTTGGCAATAGAATATCCCTTGCCAGATCCTGGAGTTTGCTGCCTGTTCTGAACTGGAGTAGCAGCAATCCTCTGTGGGCAGACATTTGCATAATGACCAGTCTTCCCACACTTGAAACAAGTAGTGCTTGGACTCTGTCCTGAGAACTTCGTCGGGGTGCCAGTGGGGGTAGCCTGTCGAGGAGGTGGAGTCCTCAGTGGTGATTGCTGAACTGGGCGCGGTCCTCTCGGTCGAGTCGGTGTACCCTGCGGTGAACTGTAGCGAGGACGAACACTGCTGCTTCCTTGTCCTTGAGATATTGCCTTTCTCTTCAAATCTCCCAGCTGAACACGCTTGTGTTCAATAGCCAGGGCCTTATCAAGCAGCCTCTCAAATGATGGAAATGTGTGTGCCACTAGAGCATACTGCAGTGGTCCATTAAGTCCTTCAATAAAATGCTCCTGCTTCCTCTCATCTTTAGCAACTTCATCAGGGGCATATCTGGATAACTGGATGAACTTGTCGCGGTACTCGCTGACTGACATACTTCCTTGCTTCAGCGACAGAAATTCCTTCTTCTTAATCTTCATTAATCCAGCTGGTATATGATAATTCCTAAACTGTGTACTGAACTCTGCCCAAGTAATATTATCAGCAGCATCGTGGGCAGCAGTATATGAATCCCACCAGTCAGCAGCAGGACATGTCAGACGTCCAGAAGCATATAAAACCTTCTCCCGGTCTGTGCATTGTGCAATATTCAGCATCTTCTCAACAGACTTCAGCCAATCATCCGCGTCCAGTGGATCAGGTGAGCTAGCGAATGTAGGTGGCTTATGACTCATGAACTCCCTATGCTTATCACGGGGTGGAACTGGTGGTGGTGGTGGAGGCAGTGGTACTTGTTGCTGTTGTTGTTGCATTTGTTGTTGCAGCTGCTGTTGTTGTGCCCTCCTTTCCTGGCATATCTCCTCTCGCTCCTGGCGCAACTCCTGTCGTATATCTTCTCTTTCCTGACGCATCTCCTGGCGTTCTTGCTGCATCTGGGCACGCATATCAGCCATAGTGTCCGCCATTTGCTGCATCACCGCCATCTGAGCAGCAACCAGTGGGTCAACTCCGCCTGGTGGAGGATTAGGAGGATTCATCTCTGCAGGTTGTGGCTGGGGTTGTCTATGTATCCACCGAGTGTGTCGATTAGGAGGCAAATCAATTCCACCACCCCGCCTGGTATTGACCATCTGAGTTAGATACATATGGTAAGAGAATAGTAGACAAGGCAGGTATTTACAAATCAGGTTACTTTAGGGAATTTTATTAGCTAAGCAGATTAATATTTTACCTATCATAGCTAATTCAATACCTTATGGTGGTACATGCTAAGATGTCCATATATAATATATCAATCAATCAAAGAAGCAAATCAGACATTTAACATCGGAACAATCAAACAACATTTTTTTAAAGAGAATAGTTTTAAATTTTGTCTTGGGTTCCCTATCTCTTAAAAAGATCATAGTGGTAAGATTCGAAGGTGTGAAATCCATCTTGTCTTAGAGTAGAAAAGATAAGATTAATCAGAGTAGGATAGCAAAAGGTGAGACAAGTTCAAGATGAGATAAGTATAGAATGAGTCAGAGTAAGGTAAGTAGGAAAGGTTTGTCCATTTCTATCTAGGTCTCGTCCTACAGTCAACATTTCCTCTGATACCACTTCTGTCACACCCGGCTTTAAGGAACAAAGTCGGGTGCATCTCATACATGCGCCAAAGAAGACAACATATATAATAACAGAGTGTATAGAGATAAATGTCATAAAACATCAGAGTATTTATTACATAGCGGAAGACTTAATAAAAAATAAAAGAATAAACATAAAACGAACTAAGGATCGTCGGCGCAAATGTCAACTGAGAAACGCCACCTAGATCAGATCATACTCCTCGCCTTGTGGCTCCTCCTGAACCACCTGCTCTTCTCCTGTGGGGGGGGTGTGAGACAGCAAGGGTGAGCTCACACATGATCATAGCTCAACAAGTTGTGGGGAACCAGTGGACATAAACTCACAAAGGTGTGAGTTCATGTGATGTGTAAGGCTAATCATTGATAGGGGTTAAGGCTGAGCATTGCTTTTAAGTAGTTGGTCAAAATTTTATTAGCAGTTACTAAGTGTAAGTAAATACCAAACCTTAAATAAAGTAGTAGAACAAAATTAATAACAACCCATGCAATGCAAATGACAAAATTGAATTTAAGTTCCATAATTTAAACATCAGAGAGTCCTGAGCCGCTCATGACCGTGAGCTCGGCTAGTATACCAGTTTTACACTCTGCAGAGGTTGTACCCTTTACCCACAAGTCATGTTACCCATCTGCCAAGGGGTCGCGAATCCCATACACCTCTACCTAGGAAGCACGGCAGGGCAACACTACGAGGCCTTTACAAAGTTCCACTAGCTTTCGAAAACCCGCTACAGTTTATAGGAAGTTCCAATGCAGGGTTCTTGGCTGACTGCCATCGCAGCAAAATCAACCAAGGACCTCCCTACACTGACCACTCCCCTACTGCCCTTGCCCCTTTCGGGTAAGGTAGTCTTCCACTAGCTTTCCTAATTAGTCAGCCAAGGGCGTCCCATTAAACCCTTGTGGTGGCACGTGTTACTCAAGTTAAGCTCTATGTTCCAATTAGCATTAATGATCTCAACATGAACATAAATAGAATAACAAAAAGAATTGGAACATAGAGGTAATAAATGATTATCCCAAAACCATATAAAGCAATAGCAAACTACCCAAGTGATTCAGGGGTAAACAAGGTAATGAGATAAACAATCTAGGGTAACCTATTGGATCCCATCAAAATTAACCTATGCATGAATAAGTGACATTAAAGAACATTACTGGGTAAAAAGTGGTCAAGGGCACAACTTGCCTTCAATGAGCTCCTGCTCAGCTACTTCAACCTGCTGCTCACCAGGATCCTCAGCAACGGGCTCTTCTACTCGCCACAATACAAACAAGCACAATATATAGAGAAATTAACATCACACCAAACATGTGAACAAAATACACAGAAATATTCTACTCAATAAAATAAAATCCTAGGAACAGAAATCATAATTTTTGGAGTTATAGATTTTAAGTTATGAATTTTCAAAGGTTTTATGTGCTTTAAGTAAGATTAATTGTGAGATTAATTTTCTTACTGTTGTCATGATAAAACAGCGGCTCTAGGAGATAGAGAATAAAATTATAAAAATTTAGAAAGTGGAATGGATTAATTTGGAGCAAGTATGAATTTTCTATGAATTATTGAAGATTTAGCACTTATTTTTGTATTAAAAATACATTTTCTAATTCATTTATCCATTTCAACCTGTCACTGGACTGGGCCTCAAAATCTGAGAACAGCAGGGGGCTCAGAGGAACTTTCCCAAGACACAGCGCACAACACACACTGGACGGCGGGTTGAATTCATTAAAATACGGGGGCTCATATGGAAAACCACCCACGAAGGGGTACCGTGAACTCTCGACCGTCCGATCAAGCGCCCACGCACCAAATTAAAACGCAGTACCACTGAAACGGTACGCAGCGCGCGCCATCGGATGGAAGATCTACGGTGCAGATTTCAATGTGACAGGATTCGATCGCAACCGACCGATCAGAGATCTATGGCTGTGGTTCTATTGGACGAAGGGGTATGTATTAACCTAATCTACACCGTCCAAACTGGATCCAACGATTATCGTGGAGCGCCCATCTTCTCCCCTATCCCCGACCGGTGGCGACCCATTCACGGCGGCGCCCTCACCGGAGCTCGCTGCTATCCCCAAATCGGGCCTAATTACCCGCGCTGATGGCCTCAAAACTTAGAGTAAGGTACTGCGAGGTATGAGGGAAGCATCTCACCGCTTCAAGACGCGCTGGCGAACCGAATCGCGGGAGCATGCGGTCGGTGACGGACTCCAGCCGACGGCGAGAAATTCACCACGCGACGAAGGCGCCTGACTTCAATTGCGGCCACGCACGGTTTCACGGACAATGGCGACCCTCCCTCGGCCGAGCATTGAGGGCAGAGAACCGGTACCGGCGGAGTTCCTCGACGGCGGACCGATTCGCTCCCTCGGCCAACACCTTCTCTCACCACTACGGCGCTCTTGGCTAGGCGTGGGTAGTTAGCTGATGGCGGACTTGGAATGTGGCAGCTAGGCACCTAAATAGGACGAAGAAGGGGGAAGATGGAGGCGATGCGGGCGCCCACGACGCCACCGCTGCGCTTGGTTTGTTACGGATGCGAGCAGGGCGGCTCCAGAAAACGAACACGCGGTCCAAAGGGAGGGGGCCCGTGCCCGGGAGTTTCGCGGCGTCTGTTAGAGCCGGTCCGAGGGTATCGCGTGCGGAGTCCGCCGGAATCGCGCGGTGCGGGGAGCTTGGCCGCACCCGACGCGAGTTTGTTGCCGAATCTGAGCAAATGGGCCCACATGGCAGTGAAGACCAGAGGCAGACAGCTAGTGAGGCTGCCAAGGCGGGCCCACTGCGCAGCGCATCAATGGAAAAGAAGGGCGTGCGCGGCTGGTGTAGGCAAGCGCGTGGGGAGGGACCTGGGCCGAAATGAAGCCTGAGGCCCAGTTGGCTTCTTTTCCCTTTTTCTTTTATCTCTTTTTTTATATATTCATTTGAATCTCTAGTTTGAATTTGAATCCCTTTTTGTGGACTTAACCTTTGAGTCAAATATTCAAAATCCAATATGTATAAGAATAATGTATATATTTTTATACTTATTTTTTTTATTCCCCTATTAATTTCTCTTCTTTTCTCTTTTCTCAATTCTAGGATTTCTTTTAAATTCTAAATTTCCACTTGGGAATGTAATATATTTCTTGTCACATTACTTTTATATTGCCACATAATGCACACAAAATAAAGAACCAACATGATGCACATTTTTTTGTGGTAAGTCTTTTATTAATTATTTTTTTGAATATGGTGTTCACATGTGATGATGCATAAAGATCAAACTCACATAAAGAGAAATTGTTTCTCTATTGGTATTATTTCTAGCAAATTACAAAGTGGGTGTTACACTCGTCTACTCGCATCAACACAATACATACATAGTATAGCAAAAATTAACATCACACCAAACATGTAAATAAAATACACAATAATAATCTAGACATTAAAATAAGATCATAGGAATTGGAATCATTGAATTTGGAGTTATATATTTTAAGCTATGAATTTTCCAAGGTTTTATGTGCTTAAAACTAGATTAAGTAATAGATAAATTTTAGTGTGCCTTTCATGCCAAAACATTGGCACAATTTGATAGAGAATAATATTACAAAATTATAGGAAGTGGAATGGATTAATTTGAAGTTCATATGAATTTTATATGAATTAAACAAATTCTGGCATTTATTTATGCATTAAAAATCAATTTCTATTTACTTTTAATGGGTTTTCTAACCTTCTGGACTCGGCGTCAATTACAGGAAAGCGCAGGGGCTAAAGCATAAAAATCCTAGGACACATAGCGCTACTGTGTGGACTGCGGGTTTAATCAACCGAACCCGAGGGTTTCTTTTGTAAAACGGCTTCGGCGAAGGGGTATGCAGCCATCTGAGCCATTGGATCCTAATTCAAGGGCTCGAATTAGATCATTCATTACCCGAACCGGTATCGGATGTGGACTGCTAGATTAAAATCCGACGGTCGATGATAGCGCAAGACCCAAGCCCTCCGGATCCGCCCGATTTTAGATGGATGGGCCGGATTCAATATCGCGAAGGAATAAGCAATTTCTAATCCCAACCGTCTACCCTCAAATCTACGACCCAGAGTCACACACGCGGAGGGGGTATGCCATCTTCCAATCATCACCATTGAATAACAGATCAACGATCACGGTGTGCTCCATGGAAAAAAGTTCGCTCACTCGATCTAAGCCGTCTGTTCCCTGATCTGTATGTTAGCAGTGCTTCTTCCCCAGCTCGAGTGCGGCCGTGATGCGACACTATTGCGGCGGCACGCCGGCTACGAACCGTGAACGCTCCGAGGAGTCCTAATCCTAGCACGATCTTGTGCGAAACGGAGAGGGAGATACGACGAATATGAAAATGGTAGCCATACTGCGGATTAAGCTTCTGGGCAATCCGACCACTGCGCACGGCGGAAATCCCCGTCTACCCGACGACAGCGAGAGATTGGTCCATGGTGTCACAGTCAATCACGCCCCCTGAGTACGGGCACCATCGGCGGCTTCACAGAGACTACCCAGGCTACACTCCGAAGGTAGTACGGTGCTGGCAACGAAGTCCTCCGCGGCGGCGCGGTACTCCGATCTCACGGTGGGTTAAGCACAATGGGAAGGGGAGAAACGACAGAGGGAGGGAAAAGCTTTATACCCGTTTTCAGCCACCAACGACCCGCCCCAATCGCGCGGCCGACACGATTCCTCGGGGCCGTTGCGATTTCCCCATGTTGATGAAGAAGGCAGAGTCCAACTAGGATCTCGGTGACTCATAGGGCGGAAATCCGCACGAACTAAAGACCAAGGGGCGAACCCAATAACGTGGTGCTTCGGCAAGTCTAGCCGGACCCAGTGGTCGATGGTCAAGTCAAGCGCGGAGGACCTGCTGAGGCGCGAGAAGCATGGCAAGGATACGATGTCCCCAACGAACATGGGAGGAACTAAGGAAGACGAGTGCTGGTCGCCCGGCCCCACCTGGCAGCAGAGTGAACCAGTGCGCAGAGCACGTGCCAGGTGCGGTAAGTGTGGGCCCTATCGTCAGTGACCTCGCAGAAAAGGAAAGGAACGTGGAAGTGGGCTGCCGCGGGGTAGAAAAAAGGAAATAGTGGACCGGACAGAAGAAATGGGCCCAGGCGCATGCAGACACTATTCTTTTTATTTTCCTTTTTGTTTTCTTTCTATTTCAAGTTCAAATTTCTAATCAATTCCAACTTTGTGGCAAGTTTATTCTCAGATTAAATATTCAATTTGAACCTACCTAAAAGTGTGATGAATTTATTTATTTATAACTTTATTTTGTGTGGTATAATATTTCTCTCTTTCTTTCTTATTTCCAATTCTATAAATTGTGCCTTTGGGATAAATCTAAATTCTCAAATCATTACTATGTATTTTTTTGTGTCACCATTATATTTAATCAATGCACAAACAAAACTCCAACATGATGCATGGCTTTTCTTCTTTTTTTTGTTTTAGTAATGAATTATTCTCTTTTAGTTAGGTTTAGTCACATGTCTCAAGAAGTAGATGGCAAATTACATAAGGAGATCAACTCTTTTATAAGTCTTAAAATTTGGGTATTACACACGGATTTTTGGTTGACCTACACTGAAACAAGAGCATGCACTCCACCTCTCACACCCCAAATCGCATCTCCTTCAATTGATTGAAGGACCCTTGGTGTGAGGTGAAGTTTGTCTAACTCGTTGGTGATTCTATCTCTATTCTCCCTTTCTCTTTATCTCTTGAGCTCATTGCGAATTTGAATCTTGTGTGGATTTGTTACTCTTGGAACCTTGTGTTCCTTGACGGATAGAGGTTGCTTGGGAGTCTCCAAATTTGTGGATGACCCCAAGAAGTTTGTATTACCCGCTCGTTGAGCTAAGTTAAGAAGAGATTGCTTTGACCTTGGTGGTCGGCTTGTGGAGGATTAGGGTTGGAAAAGACCTGGATTTTTGTAGGCTCCTCAACAAGGAGTAGGACACCTTTGTGGTGGTTGCCGAACCTCAGGTTAAATCGTGTGTTCTTGGTGTGTTCTTGAGAAGTTCTTTAAACTGTTGGTCAGTTTAGATTTATTTTATCTTGAGTGTGAATCTTGTGGAAACGGTCCACATCGATTTGACACCCATTTGAGTGGATCTTCTCTAGGGCTAGACATAAGAAAGAATCTCTCATTACTTCGTGCTATTTGCTTAACTATTTATCTAATCTAAGTTGAGCAGGTTCAAACTTGCTCAGTTGTGAATAATATCAGCTGAACTAGTTTGCACCAGTGCAACTTGAAATTTGACATTATCTCGAAGTTTTTTGTGAGAAATTTCAGGTGTAACCTATTGACCCCCTCTAGGCTACTTTCAGACGGATCTCGGAATGCACGCGCGCGAGGGTTGACCCCTGAGCGCGTACGACTGTGATGCCATCCAAGGTGGGAGCGGCGATGGCAGACTTCCCTAGCTAGGCGCGAGTGACGACGACAGCCTCCCCTAGGCACGAAGTGGTGGCGCATCCCAGATGCGAGGCAGCAGTTCCGCAGGACGGCGGTCCTATTTTTATGCTATTTTGTATACATATTTATGTCATTGTCAATAGGTTTTTATGATCTATATTTTAGTTCATGGCTTCGCTTCCATCTATTTGTTTGTTTATGATATTTCTGTTCACATTTTACGCAAACAGCTAATGGATTTTATGCATTATCTCGTTTACTTAATCCAGTGTGTGTTGGGTTTCTACCATTTATGCTATATGTATAAGATATATTTACGACCCACACATTTACACAATAAAATAGAAATTTAGAAAAAGGTAACCGCTCTAAGAAATAAGGTCATTTGCCACGATTCCATAAATCTCGCGTATGCCGATCCATTTCCTTTTCAACTCACATTCTTGCCATCCTAAATTTGTGCACATGCAGTAGAAAACAAATTTTTTACGCAGTCTACCGTAGTGCATAAATAGCTTCATCGTGTAGTATAATTAGTATCAGTATATATCATAAACTGGTTCTAACGAGCCTTGATGCATGGATGTTGGAAATATCCTATATTTATGGAGAAAATAAAGCATTTAAATCAGATTTTTTTGTTTCCATACATGTTTTCGTTATAAAATAGATCAATGATTTACACTAAAATTCATACTCATTTTACGCTTTTTTGGTTCACGTTTTACGCTAAAATCCGTCTGAGCTCCCATGCACGATTGGCTCCATATCTTCTGTTCCGATATATACGGTAACATCCAGCTTCGTGGACGCGCTAATCACGGTGGTGTGTGGACCCACCTGAACGAACCAACGAAAAGTTTATTGGCGCTCTCTTGTTATGCAAGTCTGAACCATTAAATATGCTAGCATAAACATGAGTAGGAACCAACTACCCGACCAGCGAACACGACGCTGGCCAACCTTCGTCCATCCCAACTCGACCCCACCATGTGCGCACCTTATATTTACGCAAAACATAACACATGTTTACACATGCGTAAACGTGCCTCACAATCGCGCGGACGCACGCGCCCCACTGGGCCGACCTGACCACACGCGTGACCACTACCTTGGCTGCGGCTTCCCAAGCCTATCGGAAGCTCAGGGCTTCCATTACCAACTATATATATATATATATATATATATAAACTACTCTATTAAGTATTTAGTGTCAGCGTCCACAACTAAATGAGCCTGCCTTGCCCCCGCCCGCACACCCGTGCTACGCCCACTAGCCGACTACCCCCGACGATGGCGCCCAACAGCCGACCCCACTCCTAGCTCGCAGCCGCGCCCACGACCAGCACGAGAAGCGTAGATCTCGCCCAACTCCCAACGCGCAACCGCGCCCACGACCAGCACGCCAAGCGCGGATCTCACCCAACTCCCAGCGTGTAGCCGCGCCCACGACCAGCACGCCAAGCGCGAATCTCACCCAACTCCCGTGCTACGCCTCTGCAGTCGCTGATGGCACCCAGCAGCCGACCCCACTCCCAGCGGCCAGCCTCGGATTCCACCAGGCTGGGATCTCGTAGATCACGCTGGGCAGGGATCTCGGCCACTCCTGAGCAGCCGCAGATCCCGTGCTCCACCCCCACGTCCAGCAGGCTCTCTCCCTTCCCCCGCCATGTCTACGTCCGTGGATCTCTCCATTCCCCAATAGTGCCCCCATCAAGGCCACCATTGCAAAATCGATGGTCACGCCCGCGGATCTCTCCGCCTTGCCCTCGCCCGCCTGCTGTTAAAAGGATGAAGCTCGGGCGAGGTTCTGTTCAACTCCCACCCCGATTCGACGAGTTTCTATTCAACTCATACAGTACGTCCTCCAACTCTCATATATGGTGACAAAATCCTAAATCCGCGGAATCTTGAAACACTATAATGTTCAAACAGTACACACAAAGTCACTGTAATACCCAAATTTGTAAGAGATAATAGAAAAGGAGAGAAAAATTACTTTTCCTTTATTTTTTATGTGTGTGCATCTCTATTCACCATCACATGTGAAAACCTCACTTAAAACAAATAAACAATTAACAAAAGGCACACAAATAACCTATTCATCATATTGGATTTATTTGGTTGTGCATTTAATACCAACAATATTAATAAAAATATATTATTATCCAAATTTGAATTTAAGCTACATTTGGAATCCTAGAAATATGGAGAAGATTAACCACTAGCTTTAATAAAATAAATATTAAAAATAAATAAGTTCACCCATGTAATGTCTAAATTGGTCAGGTGATAGGGAAAACAAATTTACCATGAAGTTTGAAGTTGAATAGGGATTTAAATTAGGAATTTGAAAACAAAGGGAAAACAAAAGGGAATAAAACAGAAAAGAAAAGAAAAGAAGAAAAACCAGCTAACTAGGCCACCCTGCGTTATTCGGCCCAACACACCGTTTTCCCCTGCGCGCGCACTGGCCCAACTCGCGTCCTCCGCGTACTCGGGATGGCACACTGACACACGGGCCCCATCGGTCTGTCACTGGGTATCACGAGGCAGGACTCTTGCGCGTGGGACCGGGTGGTCAGGGCCGTCGTCCCCGCAAGACTCGTGGGCGAGCTCAACCGAACCCGCGAAATTCGCGCGGCGGGTGGCTCGCCTCGCGTATAAATTGATGGCGCAGCCGGCAGACGGGCCCGACGCTTCCTAAACCCTAGCCGTCTGAGGGTTTCTTTGGTCACAAATACTGGCTCCAGTGGAGAGAACACGGAGAAGAGGGAGGATGCCGCTGTCACCCGCCACGGTGTTCCAGTGCGTGCGGTGGTGATTGGTGGCCAATTGGAGACCGTGGGACCTCGACATCGTGCACGTTGTGTGTGTGTGGAGAATCGCCTCCGGGGATCGTTCTGGCCGCCCAGAATTGTTCGATGGAGCACAACCCGGTCCTCGCTGCCGCCCCTCTCCGTGGTCGGGCGTCACCGTGCCTCGGTCGACTGAAGGTGAGCTTCCACCCTGTTCGCCGTCCCCTCCTCCACGTTATGCTTTACTGAATTGAAGAATAGCGTAGCCGAGCCCTAGGAACACTGCACAGTCATGGCGCCGCCGTGCCGGAGCTAGCGCTCCACTGCAGCTTGAGTCGGGCTTGGGTTAACGCGCTAGGACTGTTAGATTGTGTGTGTGCGGGTGAGATTAAAAGTGGCTTACCGCTTCGCTTGCAACGTTGGATCGGCGATGGATGGATAGGATTAGCTCTCCGTTTCATTAAATCTTGGCCGTCGATCTCTGATCTGGCGGAGGGCATCGCGTACCGATTCAGTAAAAGCGTAGATCTAATCCTACGCGCTAAACGCTGATCCAACGGTCTGAAATCCTTGATACCCCTTCGCCATGTGGAAATTGTAAAAGAGCCCCTCTAAGATCTTTAAAACAACCCGCCGTCCTGGGGTACTATTCTCTGTGTCTCGAGGTTTTTACCTAGGCGCCCCTGTACTTTACAGAAAATGAGGTCAAGTCCAGGGAGTTATAAAATCAGGAAAATGAATTAGAAAATGAGTTTTTAATATAAAAACAATTCCTAGAATTTGTATAATTCATAGAAAATGCATATGCACTCCAAATTGGTCGATTGTAGTTCCTAAATTTTTGTAATATTATTGTCTAACCATTAGTGCCACTGTTTTGACATGAAAGACACATTAAAATTTATCTAGTACTTAATCTTGTATTAATACATAAAACCTTTGGAAATTCATAACTTAAATTCTATGACTCCAAATTTAATGATTCCAGTTCCTATGATCTTATTGTAATGTCTAGATTATTATTGTGTACTTTATCTACATGTTTGGTGTGATGTTAATCTTTGCTATACTATGTATGTATTGTGTTGATGCGAGTAGACGAGCAAACTACTGAGGATCCTGAGGTTCAGCTGGTAGAGACTGCTGAGCAGGAGCTCGTTGAAGGCAAGTTGTGCCCTGGATCACTTCTTTTACCCATTCATGTTCTTATTAATCATAATGATCTGCATAGGTTAATTTTGATGAGACCCAATAGGTTACCCTAGATTTTGACTATCTTTATACCTTGTTTCACCACTGGTTTTACTACTAAATTTTTGGGTAGTACCTGCTATTGCTTTATGTGGCTTTGGGTATAGAGAAAATCATCACTCATTGTTATACTTTTTATTATCTGTTTATTATTCACTGTTCATGATAAGATCATTATGTTAATGGGAACATGGAGAACCACCCGGGAAAACAGTGCTACCACAAGGGTTTAATGGGACGCCCTTGGCTGATTAACTAGGAAAGCTAGTGGATGACTACCTTACCCGAAAGGGGCAAGGGCAGTAGGGGAGTGGTCAGTGTAGGGAGGTCCTTTGGTTGATTTTGCTGCGATGGCGGTCAGACGAGGGATTCCTGCACTGGAGCTTCCTGTAAACTGTAGCAGGTTTTCTGAAGCTAATGGAACTTTGTAAAGGCCTCGTAGTGGTACCCTGCCTCGCTTCCTTGGTAGAGGTGTATGGGGTCTGATCAACTCCGTGGCAAATGGGTAACATGACTTGTGGGTAAAGATGCGCAACCTCTGCAGAGTGTAAAACTGGTATACTAGCCATGCTCACGGTCATGAGCAGCTCGGACACTCACATGATTAATTTATGGAATTAAATTCAATTTGTCATATCATTGCATCTGGGATTATTTTATTATTACTTTTATTTATTATTATTAAGGTTTGGTATTTACTTACACTTAGTAATTGCTATTAAAATTTTGACCAACTTATAAAAGCAATGCTCAGCTTCAGCCTTTATTTCATTGATCAGCCTTACACTTCATGAACTCCCACCTTTGGTGAGTTCATGCCACATTATTCCCCACAACTTGTTGAGCGATGAACATATGTGAGCTCATCCTTGCTGCCTCACACCCCCGCAGGAGAAGAACAGGTGGCCGAAGAGGAGCCACCTAACACCGAGGCTTTCGACTTGATCTAGGTGGCGTCTCCCAGTCAGTTTTCTGGCGCCAAGGATAGATTTTAGTTCCTACAATATTCATCTTTTATTTTGTAAGACTTCCGCTATGTAATAAGTACTCTGATTATATTGTGACCTTTATCTCTATACACTCTGTTATTATATATGTTGTCTTCTTTGGCGCATGTATGAGATACACCGGCTTTGTCCCTTAAAGCCCAGGTGTGACAGAAGTGGTATCAAAGCAAATGTTGACTGCAGGATGAAACCTAGATAGAAATGAAAAAAACCCTTACCTACTTACCGTACTCTAATTCTTTCTATACTTATCTTGATCCTATTTCACCTTCTACTGTTCTACTCTAATCATTCTTACCTTTTCTACTCTAAGACAAGATGGGTTTCACACCTTGGAATCCTACACTTATGATCTCTTTAAGAGATAGGGAACCTAAGACAAAATTAAAACTATTTTTCTCTATTTAAAAATGTTGTTTGATTGTTCTGATGATAAATGTCTGATTTGCTTCTTTAATTGATTGAAATATTATATATGGACATCTTAGTATGTACCACCATAAGCTAATGAATTAGCTATGGTAGGTAAAACATTAATCTACTTAGCTAATAAATCCTCCAAAGTAACACGATTCGTAATTACTACCTTGTCTACTTTTCTCTTACCATATGTATCTAACTCAGATGGTCAATACCAGGAGGGGTGGTGGAATTGATTTACCTCCCAGACAACACACTCGGAGGATATTTAGACAACCCCAGCCACAACTAGCAGGGATGAATCCTCCTAATCCTCCACCAGGCGGAGTTGACCCACTGGTTGCAGTTCAGATGAGGATGATGCAACAAATGGCGGACACTATGGCAGATATGCGTGCTCAGATACAGCAAGAACGCTAGGAGATGCGCCAGGAACGAGAGGAGATACGCTAGGAGTTGCGCCAGGAGCGAGAAGAGATACGCCAGGAGAGAAGGGCGCAACAGCAACTGCAGCAACAACAGCAACTGTAACAACAACAGCAACAACAGCAAGTACCATTGCCTCCACCACCACCACCAGTTCCACCCCGGGACAAGCACTGGGAATTTATGAGTCACAAGCCGCCGACCTTCGCCAGTTTGCCAGACCCACTAGATGCAGATGATTGGTTGAAGTCAATTGAGAAGATGCTCAACATCGCCCAATGCTCAGACCGGGAGAAAGTTCTTTATGCCTCTGGTCGTCTGACAGGTCCTGCTGCTGACTAGTGGGATTCTTATGTTGCTGCCCATGATGCTGCTGACACTATTACTTGGGCAGAATTCAGTACACAGTTCAGAAACTACCATATTCCAGTTGGATTGATGAAGATCAAGAAGAAGGAGTTTCTGTCATTGAAGCAAGGCAACATGTCTGTCAGTGAGTACCGCGATAAGTTCATTCAGCTCTCCAGATATGCTCTAGATGAAGTTGCTGAGGATGAGAGAAAGCAAGAGCACTTTATTGAAGGACTTAATGGACCCCTACAGTATGCACTGGTTGCACACACATTTCTATCATTTCAGAGGCTGCTGGATAAGGCTCTTGCTATTGAACACAAGCGTGTTCAACTGGGAGACTTGAAGAGGAAGGCTATCTCACAGGGGCAGGGTAGCAGCAGTGTTCATCCCTGCTATGTTTTGCCATAGGGTACACCTACTCGTCCAGGAGGAGGACCACACCCAGCTCAGTACGCTCCACAGGGGTCTCCACGGACACCTCCCACTCATCAGGCTGCTCCCACTGGCACCCCGACGAGGCCTACAGGACAGAAGACTGGCCCTACATGCTTCAAGTGCAGTTAGATTGGGCACTATGCTAATGCTTGTCCGGTGGGGAATTCTGGTACACCAGCTAAGAACAAGCAACAGACTCCTAGCAAGGGATACTCTATTGCTAGGGTTAATCAAGTCAGCGTTGATGCTACTCCTGATGGTGCTGACATCATACTTGGTATGTTTTACATTAATGCCATTCCTGCAACCATATTATTTGATTCTGGTGCTACACATTCATTCATGTCTGCTCGATATGCCAACACAAATGAGATACCACTGCTAAATATGAGAAAACCAATGATAGTAATCATACCTAAAGGGCCTGTTGAGGCAAATCAAATGACACGTAGATTGACATTAGCTATTATGGGAAGAGAATTTGGAGCTACTGCTATAATATTAGAGGCAAGCAGTATAGATCAGATCCTTGGTATGTCATGGTTAAGAAAGGCAAAGGCCATTATAGCATGTGGTAGGGGTATTGTAGAACTCACCAGCCCTAAAGAAGAAATATTTCAAGTTCAAATTGCAGTAACCACCTCTTCCAAACAGGCGATATACTTTATAGCGGAGGAGTTTGTTAGTGACAACATCCATGTGGTTAGATATTTTCCGGATGTCTTTACAGAGGAGTTACCAGGGATGCCACCAGATAGGAAAGTTGAGTTTGTCATTGATCTCTTACCTGGGACTGCTCCTATTTCTAAGCGACCATATAGGATGTCTGTAGAAGAATTAAAGGAACTTAAGAAGCAGTTAACTGAGTTACAGGAGGCAGGGTACATTCGTCCGAGTTCCTCACCTTAGGGAGCGCCAGTTTTGTTTGTACAGAAGAAGGATGGATCACAGCGGATGTGTGTGGATTATAGATCACTTAATGATGTTACTATGAAGAACAAGTATATGTTACCCTGCATTGAGGATTTATTTGATCAGATGAGAGGTGATAGGGTGTTCTCGAAGATTGATCTCTGATCGGGTTACCATCAAATGAAGATTAGACCATCGGATATTCCCAAGATGGCTTTCTCGACTCGATATGGATTATATGAGTTCACTGTTATGTCATTTGGACTAACTAATTGAAAGGGAAATAGGGTCAAACCTTTTCCTAAATGATTTTGGTGGTTGAATTGTCCAACACAAACATTTGGACTAACTAGTTTGCTCTAGAATATATGTTCTATAGGTGCCAAAGGTTCACAACAAACCAATACAAAGTTAAAAGAAAGGGTTCAAAACAAAGGAGCAAAGAAAACCGAAGGTTGCCCTGGTCTGGCGCACCGGACTGTCCGGTGTGCCACCGGACAGTGTCCGGTGCACCAGGGAGAATCACTCCGAACTGCTCAGCTTCGGGTTTCTGGAAATTGCTCTCTGCTATAATTCATCGGACTGTCTGGTGTAGCACCGGACTGTCCGGTGTGCCAGCGGGAGCAACGGCTAGCGCACCAACGGTCGTCTGCAAAAAGCAACAGTGAACGCTATAGTGCAGACTGCGCGCGCATAAGTCAGAGCAGGCGCCAGAAGGCACACCGGACAGTGAACAGGACCTGAACGGTGCACCACCGGACTGTCCGGTGGCCCCACAAGTTAGAGCTCCAACGGTCGAACCCTAACGGTTGGGTGACGTGGCTGGTGCACCGGACTGTCCGGTGCGCCGTCGATAGCAGGCATCCCCAACGGCCACTTTGGTGGTTGAGGCTATAAATACCCCCCAACCACCACACTTCAAGGCATCCAAGTTTTCAGCCATTGCATTCAATACAAGAGCTCTAGACTTCACTCCAAGACAAAAACAAGAGATCAAACCCTCTCCCAAGTCCAAAGTTCACTCCAATCAAATAGTGACTAGTGAGAGAGAGAGACATTTGTGTTCATTTGAGTTCTTGCGCTTGGATCGCTTTTCTTCTTCCTCTTTCTTGTTCCCAAGTCATTTGTAATCAAGGCAAGAGACACCAATTGTGTTGTGGTCCTTGTGGGGACTAAGTGTCCCGATTGATTGAGAAGAGAAGCTCACTCGGTCTAGGTGACCGTTTGAGAGAGGGAAAGGGTTGAAAGAGACCCGATCTTTGTGACCACCTCAACGGGGAGTAGGTTTGCAAGAACCGAACCTCGGTAAAACAAATCACCATGTCACACTCTTCATTTGCTTGTGATTTGTTTTCGCCCTCTCTTTCGGACTCAATTTTATTTCTAACGCTAATCCCGACTTGTAGTGTGTGCTTAAGTTTATAATTTTCAGATTCCGCCTATTCACCCCCCTCTTGGCGACTTTCAATTGGTATCAGAGTGTGGTACTTCATCAGAGCTTAACCGCTCGAAGTGATGTCGAGAGATCACGCCAAGAAGGAGGTCATGGCTGGCAAGAAGCCCACCACAAGTCATGAGAAGGCTCCATCAAGGGAGTCCGACTCCAAAGGAAAGGGAGAATCACCCTCTCACAACAAGTCGCATCGGAGTGGCGACAAGAAAAAGAAGATGAAGAAGGTGGTCTACTACGAGACCGATTCTTCGTCGCCATCCACCTCCAGCTCCGACGCGCTGTCCGTCACTTCTAAGCGCCATGAGCGCAAGAAGTTTAGTAAGATCCCCCTATGCTATCCTCACATTTCAAAACATACTCCTTTACTTTCCGTCCCACTAGGCAAACCACCCATTTTTGAGGGTGAAGATTATAACATGTGGAGTGATAAAATGAGGCATCACCTAACCTCACTCCACGCTAGCATTTGGGACGTTGTTGAGTTTGGAGTGAAGGTACCATCGCCGGGGGATGAAGATTATGATTCAGACGAGGTTGCCCAAATCCAGCACTTCAACTCCCAAGCCACTACTATACTCCTCGCCTCTCTAAGTCGAGAGGAGTATAATAAGGTGCAAGGGTTGAAGAGCGCCAAGGAGATTTGGGACGTGCTCAAGACCGCGCACGAGGGAGATGAGGTGACCAAGATCACCAAGAGGGAGACGGTCGAGGGGGAGCTCGGTCGTTTTATGCTCAACCAAGGAGAGGAGCCACAACCTATGTACAACCGACTCAAGACCTTGGTGAACCAAGTGCGCAACCTTGGGAGCACCAAATGGGATGACCATGAAATGGTCAAGGTTATTCTTAGATCACTCATTTTTCTTAATCCTACTCAAGTTCAATTAATTCGTGGTGATCCTAGATATAAACTAATGTCTCCCGAGAAAGTGATAGGAAAATTTGTGAGCTTTGAATTGATGATCAAAGGCTCAAAGAAGATCATCGAGCAAGGCGCCTCCTCCGTACCCGAGGTATAACCCGTCGCATTCAAGGCGACGAAGGAGAAGAAAGAAGAGTCTACATCAAGTAGACTCCCCATCAACGCCTCCAAGCTCGATAACGAGGATATGGCGCTCATCATCAAGAGCTTCCGCCGAATCCTCAAGCAAAGGAGGAGGAAAGACTACAAGCCCCGCTCCAAGAAAGTTTGCTACAAGTGTGGTAAGCCTGGTCACTTTGTAGAAAAATGTCCTATTTCTAGTGACAGGGGCAACGACAAGAGGGGGAAGAAGAAGGAGAAGAAGAGATACTACAAGAAGAAGAGCGGTGATGCCCATGTTTGCCGGGAGTGGGACTCCGACGAGAGCTCCACTAATTCCTCCGACGACGAGGACGCCGCAAACATCACCGTCAACAAGGGTCTTCTCTTCCCCAACGTCTATCACAAGTGCCTCATGGCAAAAGATGGCAAGAAGAAGAAGGTAAAATCTAGATCCTCCACTAAGTATGCAACTTCTAGTGATGAGGATAATTCTAGTGATGATGAGGATAACTTGCTCACCCTTTTTGCCAACCTAAACATGCAACAAAAAGAAAAATTAAATGAATTGATTAGTGCTATTCATGAGAAGGATGAACTCTTGGATAGCCAAGAGGACTTCCTAATTAAAGAAAATAAGAAGCATGTTAAGGTTAAAAATGCTTATGCTCAGGAAGTAGAAAATGTGAAAAATTAACTAGTGAGCTTAGCATTTGCCATGACACTATTTCTAGCCTTAGAAACGAAAATGCTAAATTAATTGCTAAGGTTGAGAAATCAAATGTATGTAATGATTCAATTGCCAATCTTAGAAATGATAATGCTAGTTTGATTGCTAAGATTGATAAATTGAATGCCTCTCTTGCTAGCCTTAAGATTGAGAATGAAAAATTAATTGCTAAGGCTAAAGATTTAAATGTTTACAATGATGCTATCTCCAATCTCAGAAATGAAAATGTCATGTTACATGCTAAGATTGATGAATTAAATGTTTGCAAACCCTCTACTTCTAGTGTTGATCATGTTTCTATTTGTACTAGATGTAGAGATATTAATGTTGATGCTATTCATGATCACCTTGCTATGATTAAACAACAAAATGATCATATAGCTAAACTAGATGCTAAAATTGCCGAGCATGAACTAGAAAATGAGAAATTTAAATTTGCTCGTAGCATACTTTATAATGGGAGACGCCCTGGCATTAAGGATGGCATTGGCTTCCAACAGGGAGACAATGTCAAGCTTAATACCCCTAAGAGATTGTCTAACTTTGTTAAGGGCAAGGCTCCCATGCCTCAGGATAACGAGGGCTATATTTTATATCCTGCTGGTTATCCTGAGGATAAGATTAGGAGAATTCATGCTAAGAAGACTCATTCTGTTTCTCACCATGCTTTTATTTATAAGAATGAGGCTTCTAGCTCTAGGCGTTCTACCCATGTTAAAATGCCTAAAAGGAAATCTCCTATTGCATCAAATGAACATAACATTTCATTTAAGACTTTTGATGCATCATATGTGCTCACTAACAAATCAGGCAAAGTAATTGCCAAATATGTTGGGGGCAAACACAAGGGGTCAAAGACTTGTGTTTTGGTACCCAAGGTGCTTGTTTCTAATGTGAAAGGACCCAAGACCGTTTGGGTACCTAAGAACAAGGCCTAAATTTGTTTTGTAGGTTTCTGCATCCGGGGGCTCAAGTTGGATCATTGATAGCGGGTGCACAAACCACATGACTGGGGAGAAAAGGATGTTCTCCTCCTATGGGAAAAACCAAGATCCCCAAAGAGCTATCAAATTCGGGGATGGAAATCAAGGTTTGGTCGAAGGACTTGGTAAAATTGCTATATCACCTGACCATTTTATTTCCAATGTTTTTCTTGTAGATTCTTTAGATTATAACTTGCTTTCAGTTTCTCAATTATGTAAAATGGGCTATAATTGTCTTTTTACAGATTTAGGTGTTACTGTCTTTAGAAGAAGTGATGATTCAGTAGCCTTTAAGGGAGTATTAGAGGGTCAGCTATACTTAGTTGATTTTAATAGAGCTGAACTCGATACTTGCTTAATTGCTAAGACTAATATGGGCTGGCTCTGGCATCGTCGACTAGCTCACGTTGGGATGAAGAATCTTCATAAGCTTCTAAAGGGAGAGCACATTTTGGGACTAACAAATGTTCATTTTGAGAAAGACAGGATTTATAGCGCATGTCAAGCAGGGAAACAAGTTGGTGTTCATCATCCACACAAGAACATCATGACGACCGACATACCACTTGAGCTACTCCACATGGATCTATTCGGCCCGATAGCTTACATAAGCATTGGCGGGAGTAAGTACTGTCTAGTTATTATGGATGATTATTCTCGCTTCACTTGGGTGTTCTTTTTGCAGGAAAAATCACAAACCCAAGAGACCTTAAAGGGATTCTTGAGACGAGCTCAAAATGAGTTCGGCTTAAGGATCAAAAAGATTAGAAGCGACAATGGAACGGAGTTCAAGAATTCACAAATTGAAGGCTTCCTTGAGGAGGAGGGCATCAAGCATGAGTTCTCTTCTCCCTAACACCTCAACAAAATGGTGTAGTGGAGAGGAAGAACAGAACTCTACTTGACATGGCAAGGACCATGCTTGATGAGTACAAGACACCGGATCGATTTTGGGCCGAGGCGATTAACACCGCCTGCTACTCCGTCAACCGATTATATCTACACCGAATCCTCAAGAAGACATCATATGAACTCCTCACCAGTAAAAAGCCCAATGCTTCATATTTTAGAGTCTTTGGTAGCAAATGCTTTATTCTTGTTAAAAGAGGTAGAAAATCTAAATTTGCTCCTAAGGCTGTAGAAGGCTTTTTACTTGGTTATGATTCAAACACAAGGGCATATAGAGTCTTTAACAAGTCCACTGGACTAGTTGAAGTTTCTTGTGGCATTGTGTTTGATGAGACTAACGGCTCTCAAGTAGAGCAAGTTGATCTTGATGAGCTAGATGATGAAGAGGCTCCGTGCGTCGTGCTAAGGAACATGTCCATTGGGGATGTGTGTCCTAAGGAACCTGAAGAGTCTCCACAAGCACAAGATCAACCATCTTCCTCCATGCAAGCATCTCCACCAACCCAAGATGAGAATCAAGCTCAAGATGATGAAAATGAAGATCAAGAAGATGAGCCACCTCAAGAGGAGGACAATGATCAAGGGGGAGATGACAATGATCAAGACAAGGAAGATGAACAAGATCAAAGACCGCCACACCTAAGAGTCCACCAAGCGATTCAAAGAGATCACCCCGTGAACACCATCCTCGGCGATATTCATAAGGGGGTAACCACTCGATCTCGAGTCGCTCATTTTTGTGAACATTACTCTTTTGTTTCCTCTATTGAGCCACACAGGGTAGAGGATGCACTTAGAGATTTGGATTGGGTGCTGGCGATGCAAGAGGAGCTCAACAACTACACGAGGAATGATGTATGGTATTTAGTTTCACGTCCTAACCAAAATGTTGTAGGAACCAAGTGGGTATTCCGCAACAAGCAAGATGAGCATGGTGTGGTGACAAGGAACAAAGCATGACTTGTAGCCAAGGGTTATTCACAAGTCGAAGGTTTGGATTTTGGTGAAACCTATGCACCCGTAGCTAGGCTTGAGTCAATTCGCATATTACTTGCCTATGCTACTTACCATGGCTTTAAGCTCTATCAAATGGACGTGAAGAGTGCCTTCCTCAATGGACCAATCAAGGAAGAGGTCTATGTTGAGCAACCTCCCGGCTTTGAAGATAGTGAGTACCCTAACCATGTTTACAAACTCTCAAAGGCGCTTTATGGGCTCAAGCAAGCCCCAAGAGCATGGTATGAATGCCTTCGAGATTTTCTTATCACTAATGGCTTCAAAGTCGGTAAAGCCGATCCTACTCTCTTTACTAAAACTATTGCAAAAGATTTGTTTATATGCCAAATTTATGTTGATGATATTATATTTGGGTGTACTAACAAATCTACTTGTGAAGAGTTTAGTAGGATCATGGTACAGAAATTCGAGATGTCTATGATGGGGGAGTTGAAGTATTTTCTAGGATTTCAAGTCAAGCAACTCCAAGAGGGCACCTTCATCAGCCAAACGAAGTACATTCAAGATATACTCACCAAGTTTGGAATGAAGGATGCCAAGCCCATCAAAACACCTATGGGAACCAATGGGCATCTCGACCTCGACACGAGAGGTAAATCCGTAGATCAAAAGGTATACCGGTCAATGATAGGATCTTTAATTTACTTATGTGCATCTCAACCGGATATTATGCTTTCTGTATGCATGTGTGCAAGGTTCCAAGCCGATCCTAAGGAAGTTCACCTTAGGGCCGCGAAGAGAATCTTGAGATATTTAGTTCATATACCTAAGTTTGTCCTTTAGTACCCCAAGGGATCCTCTTTTGACTTATTAGGATATTCCGATGCTGATTGGGCAGGGTGCAAAATTGATAGGAAGAGCACATCAGGGACTTGTTAGTTTCTAGGGAGATCCCTGGTGTCTTGGGCTTCAAAGAAACAAAACTCAGCAGCTCTTTCTACCGCCGAAGCCGAGTATATTGCCACAGGCCATTGTTGCGCACAATTGCTTTGGATGAGGCAAACCCTTAGGGACTATGGCTACAAATTTAGCAAAGTCCCTCTCCTATGTGACAATGAGAGTGCAATCCGCATGGCGGATAATCCCGTTGAACACAGCCGCACTAAGCACATAGCCATTCGGTATCACTTTTTGAGAGATCACCAACAAGGGAGGATATCGAGATAGCCTATATTACCAAACTTAGGAATGAGCTAAACATTCTTGATTCTCGGAATTTTGATTGATACTTTGCACATATAGCTCATTTATATACCTTTGATCATATCTCTTTTATATCTATGACTAATGTGTTTTCAAGTGTATTCTCATGCTTAGTCATAGAATTGAAAGAGAAATGGAGTATTCGGCAAAGACAACGCTTCCACTCAACTCCATCGGTATTATCTACTCTTTGCCGGTATTCCGCCATCTCTCCACAATTGGTATAATCTTTCACTCATATTTTGTTTGCCATGGGAGAAAATGTTAAAAGGGCTTATATTTCACTCACAAGTATCCGTTTTTGGCGATTCATGCCAAAGGTGGAGAAAGTATTAGCCCAAAGCAAAAGGACCGCACCACCGACGAATTTTAAAAATGAAGTTTTCAAATTGGTATCTTAATGTGTTTTCAAAAGGGGGAGAATATCTTCAAAAATTTGTAAAACCCTCTTGAACACTAAGAGGAGAATTTCATTGAGGGGGAGTTTTGTTTAAAGTCAAAGGAAAAGCATTTGAAACAGGGGGAGAAAATTTCAAATCTTGAAAATGCTTCTTTCAATCTTACTCATATACCTTTGACTATTTGCAAAAAAGGATTTTGAAAAGAATGTACAAAAGAATTTGCAAAAACAAAACTCGTGGTGCAAATGTGGTCTAAAATTTTAAATAAGAAGAAAAACATCCATGCATATCTAGTAGAAATAATTATATTGGTTTCATTCCAAGTAACCTTTGCACTTACCTTATGCAAACTAGTTCAATTCTGCACTTTTACATTTGCTTTGGTTTGTGTTGGCATCAATCACCAAAAAGGGGGAAATTGAAAGGGAAATAGGGTCAAACCTTATCCTAAATGATTTTGGTGGTTGAATTGTCCAACACAAACATTTGGACTAACTAGTTTGCTCTAGAATATATGTTCTACAGGTGCTAAAGGTTCACAACAAACCAATACAAAGTTAAAAGAAAGGGATCAATACAAAGGAGCAAATAAAACCGAAGGCTACCTTGGTCTGGCGCACCGGACTGTCCGGTATGCCACCGGACAGTGTCCGGTGCACCAGGGAGAATCACTCTGAACTGCTCAGCTTCGGGTTTCTGGAAATTGCTCTCCGCTATAATTCACCGGACTGTCCAGTGTAGCACCGGACTGTCCGGTGTGCCAGCAGGAGCAATGGCTAGCGCGCTAACGGTCGTCTACAAAAAGCAACAGTGAATGCTACAGTGCGGACTACGCGCGCAGAAGTCAGAGCAGGCGCTAGAAGGCACACCGGACAGTGAACAGGACCTGTCTGGTGCACCACCGGACTGTCCGGTGGCCCCACAAGTCAGAGCTCCAACGGTCGAACCCTAACGGTTGGGTGACGTGGCTGGCACACCAGACAGTGTCTGATGGCGCACCGAACTGTCCGGTGCGCCCGTCGACAGCAGCCATCCCCAACGGCCAATTTGGTGGTTGAGGCTATAAATACCCCCAAACCACCACACTTCAAGGCATCCAAGTTTTCAGCCATTGCATTCAATACAAGAGCTCTAGACTTTACTCCAAGACACAAACAAGAGATCAAACCCTCTCCCAAGTCCAAAGTTCACTCCAATCAAATAGTGACTAGTGAGAGAGAGAGAGACATTTGTGTTCATTTGAGTTCTTGCGCTTGGATCACTTTTCTTATTCCTCTTTTGTAACACCCACTTTGTAATTTGCTAGAAATAATACCAATAGAGAAATAATTTCTCTTTATGTGAGTTTGATCTTTATGCATCATCATATGTGAACACCATGTCCAAAAACAATTAATAAAAAGATATGCTACTAAATCATTGCATAATGCTGAATATTTTATTTGTGTGTGCATTTTTGTGACAATATTATAATAATGTAAAAAGAAATATGTTAAATATCCAGTTGGGGATTTAAATCCTAAAATAATCCTAGAATTAAGAAAAGAGAGAAGGAAGGGATTATACAAAATAGAGGAAAATAAATATATGAAAGAATACATTTTGTTCCTGCTAATATTTTAATTTAGGTATTTAACTCAGTTATGAAGCTCACAAACAAGTTTGAATTCAAAATGGAGATTTAAAAATGAAATGAAACAGAAAATAAAAAGAAAAGGAGAAGAAACTTACCTGGGCCTTAGATCCCACTTTCGGCCCACTAAAGAAAACCCTTGCCTCGGCCCATGTCCCCACCCGCACTACTGTGTTGGACGGCGCCGACATGTGGCCCCATTTGGTCAGCCCCTTCCCACACGCCAGGGCCCGCTATCTCACGCGCTTCCGTTTCACTTCCATATGGGCCCCGCTTGCAAGCCAGCCGCTCTGTGCCTGCGTTCCCTTTGCTCGGTCGCTGACGCGTGGGACCATGCCATCAGATCTGTCCTCTCCACGGAGATCTCGCTCGCCGCTGCCATCTCGCCCCGGTAAACCCTCCAACGGCCTCCGTGTATGGCGCACCCGCCCACCGTTGACCGTACCCTAGCCATATATACCGGGCACCCCTATCTCCGCTCCATGGTGCCAAGTCCTCACATCCACACCACCGTACCAGCAGAACGAAACCGAGAGAGAGAGAGAGGGAAGCGGCTGCGCTGATTCCGTCGTGGTTGAAGCACGCAAGCGCCGTCGTCGGGCTGACCTAAGCCAGTGAGAGAGCTTCGCCTCAACACCCGGAGGACATCCGTAGACTCGCCGCGCGGGATTTGAGGCCGGGTGGCGTGAATTGGCCGTCAGAGGATAGGCTCCGCCGTGCCCTCGCACTCCTCCGTGGCCAACCCTCCTGTGTGCGCCATCTTAGGTAAGTATTCGCCCTCCAGGTTCGCGCAGTCGTCCGCTTCATTTAGAACCAGTAGAATCGATGTTTGGGCGCGCGGTTCGCAGTTTGGCTGGGCGCCGGCGATGGAGCCACCGTGGAGGTGCGGCTGTTGCCATCGTCCGGCAAGGAGATGGGGGGAGAAATTAGGGGTCCTGTGACCGGTTCGGCCTGATTCCCCCTCGGCCGTTCGATTCAAATCAAGCGCATAGGATGCAACCTGGGGTTTATTAAATCGTATCTGTCGATTTCGTGATCAACGATCCTCGGCGCGTACCGTTTCATTAAAGACTAGATTCAATCCAGGCCAATGAATCCTGATCGTGCGGTCCACGGTGCACGATACCCCTTGGGCCCGTGCATTTCCTTAAGAGCCCCCTGGTAAACAGAAAATCAACCCGCAGTCCATCGGGCACTATACCCTGTGTCTTAGGAAACTTACACCGAGAACCCTGCTGTTTTCTGTAAATGAGGCCCAGTCCAGAGATAGTTTAAATCGAATAAATGATTAGAAAATGGATTTCTAACATGAAAATAATTACTAGAACTTTATAAATTCATAGAAAATTCATACTAACTCCAAATTACTCCATTCCAGTTCCTAAAATTTTATAATTTTAGTATCTATCACTTAGAGCCTCTGTTTTATCATGACAACAGTAAGAAAATTAATCTCACACTTAATCTTATTTAAAACACATAAAACCTTTGAAAAGGCATAACTTAAATTCTACAACTCCAAAAATTATGATTCCTGTTCCTAGAATTTTATTTTAATGCGTGGATTATTACTGTGTATTTTGTATATATGTTTGGTGTAATGTTAATTTCTCTATATGCACTGTGCTTGTTTGTATTGTGGCGAGTAGAAGAGCCCGTGACCGAGGATCCTGGTGAGCAGCAGGTTGAAGTAGCTGAGCAGGAGCTCATTGAAGGCAAGTTGTGCCCTTGACCACTTTTTACCCAATAATGTTCTTTAATATCATTTACTCATGCATAGGCTAATTTTGATGGGACCCGATAGGTCACCCTAGATTGTTTATCTCATTACCTTGTTTACCCCTAAATCACTTGGGTAGTTTGCTATTGCTTTACCTGGTTTTGGGATAATCATTTATTACCTCTATGTTCCAATTCTTTTTGTTATTCAATTTATGTTCATGTTGAGATCATTAATGTTAATTGGAACATAGAGCTTAACTTGAGTAACACGTGCCACCACAAGGGTTTAATGGGACGCCCTTGGCTGACTAATTAGGAAAGCTAGTGGAAGACTACCTTACCCGAAAGGGGCAAGGGCAGTAGGGGAGTGGTCAGTGTAGGGAGGTCCTTGGTTGATTTTGCTGCGATGGCGGTCAGACAAGAACCCTGCATTGGAGCTTCCTATAAACTGTAGCGGGTTTTCGGAAGCTAGTGGAACTTTGTAAAGGCCTCGTAGTGTTGCCCTGCCGCGCTTCCTGTAACACCCACTTTGTATGAAAGGCTAAAAAGAGAAAGTATAGTACTCTATATCTATATGTGTTACCCATGTTTATCATTTCATGTGAACATATCACTTACACAAACACATGATTAACAAGAAATACCCGAAGATAATACATGCATCATACTGGGTTTTGTTTGCTTGTGCATTTAATAAAAAAAAATTAATAAGGACACATGAATGATGAAGATTAAGGAGTTTAATCTAAACTCAACCATAGTACTTGGAAATAAACTTTAAAGAGAAAGAGCATAAAACTTACCTAATATTTATATATATATGTATATGAATGTATCTTCACACTTAGTATCTTGATTGTGCACCATAATCTGAGGACAAATCTATCACAAAATTTAAATTTAAGTTGGAAAAGAAGTTGTGAAATTGAGAGGGAAGAAAAGAAGATAAAAAAAATATAAAAAGAAAAAGGGAAGGGCGTGATGGGCCCTTTGCTTCTTCACGCGCCAGCCCAGTCTATTTCCGCCACCAGTCGCTTACACGTGGGCCCGGAACCTGACGATCTTCTCCATCTCGCATACTCGGACGTCCCACTGAACAGCGGGGCCCCCGGTCAGCTCCTTCTCCTTCCTACCCACGCGCGCAGACAAAACAGAACCCGCCGCTCTCCCCGCTGGTCGTTCGCAACAGACGACGTGCATAGCTCACATGCCTTCGACTAATCCTTCTTCCCCTGCTTTCTCGGCAACAAATTAGGTGCCCAGTAACCATCGTCTTAACTATACGAGCGCAAAACCCGGCCAGATTGGTCCTTGCCGTCGGCGCGATTGGCGGGGACATCGATCGCGGGCTTCAAATGGATGCCGCATTGCCCTCCGCGTGAGCCGCACTTAGATTAGCTCCAGTTCACGAATTCCCATACGCCGCTGGATTGAGAGTAGAAGAAAGCGTCGGGGGGAAAATTTGTGCGCCTGTGCTGGTGTACGCCTGCCCCGGTTCCCAACCCTTGGAAGACCACATGCGTTGCTCCATTGTGGTGCTCGGATGGTGCTCACGGCATCACACTGAGTCATCCGCAGCTTGGGAGCACGTGATTTCTCGTCGTGGTTAAGTCGCCGCCTCGAAGCCGCTCTTCTCCCTGGGCCGTATCGCGCATGATCTGGTTCCTGGTAAGTAGTTATCCGCTCTATTCGCCTTGCACTGAGCAACGTGTAGCATCTGTCCGAACTAGAAGTGGGTGCCGGAGTATGTATAAGGGGGGGTCTGTCCATGGCGCCGCCGCGGTAGAGCCCGTGCGCCGCCGTGCGCGTGTCCCAGTGGGTGAGATGAGTGGAGCATATCGCTTCGGTTCGGCAGATTAATCTTGGGCCGTCCATAAGGTGATCTGGGGTCAGGATTGGATCTCACAAGGGCGATCTATAAGCCGTAGATCCAGCGATGGACGGTTCCGTGTGATCGCGCCGTTCATCAAATCAGAGCCATCTATCGTAGATCCCACGGTTCTGTATGCTTGATGAATATTAGGGGTTCACGATCTAATCTGGATCGTTGGGCTCTGATCCAACGGCCCAGATATTGCGATACCCCTTCGCGGATACGTTTTGTTAAAGAGACCCTGATAAATATAAGAATCAACCCGCCGTCCTGTCTCGACTGTTCACCGAGTCTTAGAAATTTTATAGTTTGACCCCCGTGGTTCTCTGTATTTAGTGCTCGGTCCAGAGAACAAAGAAATTAGGTAAATACTTATAGAAATTAATTTTTAGTACACAAATAAATCAATAAACTTGGGAAATTCATATTTAATCCATCCTAGCTCCAATTTAATTTATTCCAGTGACATTTATTTTGTAATAATATTGCCTGTCACCTAGTGTCTCTGTTTTGACATACAAACAATAATAAAATTTATTCCCTAACTAATCTTATACCAAATACATAAAATCCTTAGAAATTCATAACTCCTTCGTTTTAACTCCGATTTGATCCGTTCAAGTTGCGTTAGTCTCGTAGCAACGCGTAGATCATTATTATTCAGTTTGTACTTATGTTTGGTGTGATGTTAATTTTATCTATACCATGTTTGTTTGTATTGCTACGACTAGCGCGTGGACACGTGTCATCTGAAAAGCAAGTTGGTTCCTGGAATCTCAAGTGCCAGGCAAGTTGTGCCCTTGATTCACTTTCGTTACCCAATAATGTTCTTTATAATCATTTACCATGCATAGGTTTAACTTTGATGGGACCCGATAGGTCACCCTAGATTGTTTATCTCATTACCTTGTTTACCCCTAAATCACTTGGGTACTTTATGCTATTGCTTTACGTGGTTTTTGGGTTAATATTTCATTATATCCATGTTCCAGTTATTTTGTTATTCTATTTATGTTCATGTCAAGATCATTATGTTATTGTTAATTGGAACATGGAGCTTAACTTGAGAACCACGTGCCACCACAAGGGAGGAATGGGACCCCTTGGCTGACTAATTAGGAAAGCTAGTGGAAGACTACCTTACCCGAAAGGGGCAAGGGCAGTAGGGGAGTGGTCAGTGTAGGGAGGTCCCTGGTTGATTTTGCTGCGATGGCGGTCAGCCAGGAACCCTGCATTGGAACTTCCTATAAACTGTAGCGGGTTTTCGGAAGCTAGTGGAACTTTGTAAAGGCCTCGTAGTGGATCCCTAGCCATTCACCTTGGTAGTGTCTAAGGGCCTAGCTAACCCTGGCGACATGGGAAACACGACTTGTGGGTAAAGGGTACAACCTCTGCAGAGTGTAAAACTGGTATACTAGCCGAGCTCACGGTCATGAGCAGCTCAGGACTCTCCGATGATTAAATTATGGAACCTAAAGTCAATTTGTCATTTGCATTCGCATGGGATTTGTTATTAATTGTGTTCTATTATTTTATTATGGTTTGGTATTCACTTACACTTAGTAACTGCTAATAAAATTTTGACCAACTACTTAAAAGCAATGCTCAGCTTTAACCCATATTGTTGATCAGCCTTACACTTCATGAACCCCCCCTTTGGTGAGTTCATGTCACATTATTCCCCACAACTTATTGAGCGATGAACAATTGTGAGCTCACCCTTGCTGTCTCACACCCCCCCACAGGAGAAGAACAGGTGGTTTCAAGTGGAGTCAAGTATCGAGGAGTTTGATCTGATCTAGGTGGCGTTTCTCAGTTGACATTGGCGCCGACGATCCTTAGTTCGTGTTATATTTATCTTTTATTTTTGTAAGTCTTCCGCTATGTAATAAATACTCTGATTATATTGTGACATTTATCTCTATACACTCTGTTATTATATATGTTGTCTTCTTGGCGCATGTATGAGATGCACCTGGCTTTGTTCCTTAAAGCCGGGTGTTACAGAAGTGGTATCAGAGGAATGTCGACTGTAGGACGAAACCTAGATAGAACTGGACAACCCTTATCTACTTACCTCACTCTGACTCTTTCTATACTTATCTTGATCCTGTTTTACCTTCTACTGTTCTACTCTGATGATTCTTACCTTTTCTACTCTAAGACAAGATGGATTTCACACCTTGGAATCCCACATTTATGAACTTCTTAAGAGATAGGAGACCTAAGACAAAAACTAAAACTATTTTCTCTATTTAAAAATGTTGGATGATTGTTCTGATGATAAATGCTTGATTTGCTTCTTTGATTGATTGAAACATTATAGTTGGGCATCTTAGCATGTACCACCATAAGGTAATGTATTAGCTGTAGTGGATAACACACTAATCTACTTAGCTAATAAATCCCCCGCGGTAACATTTCTCGTAATTACTCGCCTTGTCTATAATTCTTCCTTTCTTACCCTATATTCCTAACCCAGATGTGCTACCCCTATACTGTTAGAAGAGAGCAGTATAGATTTGATCCTTGGTATGTCATGGTTAAGAAAGGCAAAGGCAGTTTATACACTGTGCTAAAGGAACCGTAGAACTCACCAGTTCCAAAGGACAAAGTTTTGAAGTTGAAGTCGCAGTAACTACCACCTTCAGACTAGCAACATTCTTAGTAGATGGGAAGTTTGTTGGTGTCAACGTCCGTGTGGTTAGAGATTTTCCGGATGTCTTCCTAGAAGAGTTATTAGGGGTGCCACCAGATAGGGAAGTTGAGTCTGTTATTGATCTCTTACCTGGAACTGCCCCTATTTCTAAACGGCCATACAGGATGTCCGTAGAAGAACTAAAGGAACTTAAGAAGCAATTAACGGAATTACAAGAGGTTGGATACATTCGTCCGAACTCTTCACCTTGTGGAACACCGGTGTTATTCGTACAGAAGAAGGATGGATCGCAACGGATGTGTGTGGACTATAGATCACTCAATGATGTCACGGTGAAGAACAAGTGTCCATTACCCCGCATTGAGGATTTATTTAATTGGATGAGAAGTGCAAGCGTATTCTCGAAGATTGATCTCCGATCGGGTTACCATCAAATGAAGATTAGGCTATCAGATATTCCCAAGACGGATTTCTCGACTCGATATGGTTTGTATGAGTTTACCGTTATGTCATTTGGACCAACTAATGCACCAACCTATTTTATGGATCTGAAGAATAAGGTGCATGATCTGGACAGATTCGTCGTGGTTTTCATGGACGATATTTTTATTTATTCCAAGAGTGATAGTGATCATGAGGAACATATGTGATTGGTACTACAGAAGCGATGAGATAACCAACACTACGCCAAGTACAGTAAATGCGAGTTCTGGATTAACGAGGTGTCATTCCTTGGATATATCATGGAGGAATATTAATGGATCCTGCTAAAGTCAAGGAGATAGTGGTGTGAAGCATACCCACTACGGTTACGGAGGACCGAAGTTTCTTGGGACTTGTAGGATATTATCGGAGATTTATTGAAGGATTTTCTAAGATTGCTAAACCTATGACTTCACTTTTGGAGAAGAGAAGAGAGTTTAAGTGGAACGATAAGTGCCAAGACAGCTTTGATCAATTGAAGAAGAGATTGATGTCACCACCAGTGTTGGTTATGCCAGACCTACAGAAAGGATTGGACATTTATTGTGATGCATGTGGCCAAGGCTTAAGATGTGTGCTCATGCAAGAAGGACATGTGACTGACTACGCGTCTCGACAGTTGCGGAAACAAGAGTTGAACTACCCCACTCATGACTTAGAACTGGCAGCCATTGTGCATGCGCTTAAGATTTGGAGACATTATATTGTGGGAACCAAGTGTCAAGTATATACGGATCATAAGAGTTTGAAGTATATATTCACTCAAAAGGATCTCAACCTTAGGCAACGCTGTTGGTTGGAGCTCATTAAGGATTATAATTTGGAGACTCACTATCACCCAGGCAAGGCAAATTTGGTTACAGATGCCTTGAGTCGAAAGGAGCATGCTCATTTAGCTGTTGTTGCCCAGCTACCCAATGAGATTATTGAGGATTTCAGGAGACATAATCTGGGGATAATTGCTCACTCTGAAGGAGTTACTATTGATGCGGAACCTACCTTGGAGCAAGAAATCCGCAAAGGACAGATTGGTGATGCTAAAATATAAGAGATTAAGGATCTGATTACTGAAGGTCGAGGTCCGGAATTCACGAAAGATGAACAAGGCACTGTGTGGTTCAAGGATCAGATATGTGTTCCTAAGATTGAAAGCCTTCGTGAGACTATTTTAAAGGAAGCCCGTGACTTGGATTATTCTATTCATTCTGGTAGTACCAAGAGGTATCAGGATTTGAAGCAGAAGTACTAGTGGCATGGATTGAAGAGAGATGTGACTACACATGTGGCTATGTGCGAGGTGTGTCAAAGAGTTAAGGCCAAGCACCAAAGACAAGCTGGACTATTATACCCATTGAAGATACCTGAATGGAAGTGTATGGATTTCATTACTGGATTGCCTCGGACCTCAAGAGGATGTGATTCAGTATGAGTTATTATGGATAGACTGACCAAAGTGGCTCATTTCATTCCGGTCAAGACTACTTATAAGGTATCTCAATTGGCAGAGTTATATATGGCTCGGATTGTGTCTCTACATGGTGTACCGAAGAAGATCATTTCGGATAGAGGATCACAATTTACCCCCAGATTTTGGAAAAGTTTTCATGAGAATATGGATGCGAAGTTGAATTTTAGTTCGGACTACTTTAGACTGATGGACAGACTGAAAGGACTAATCAAGTATTGGAATACATGTTGAGAGCTTGTGCCCTTCAGCATGGTAGTAGTTGGGACAAGAGTCTACCTTATGCTGAGTTCTCATATAATAATAATTACCAGGCCAGTCTAAAAATGTTACCGTTTGAGACTCTATATGGCAGGAAATGCAGGACTCCTCTATATTGGATCAGACTAGAGGAAGACAGTTCTTTCGACCTGAACTTATTCACGAAGCGGAAGAACAAGTCCGTATAATTCGAGAGAATTTGCGGGTAACTCAGACCAGGCAAAAGAGCTACGCTGGTAATAGAAGGAGACCACTGGAATTTGAGGAAGGTGATCATGTGTACCTCAAGGTGTCACCACTTCATGTAATGAGGAGATTCAAAATTAAGGGCAAATTGCCCCCTCGCTTTATTGGACCATTCTGAGTTTTAGGCGAGTTGGAGAGATGGCCTATCAACTCGAACTACCTGATAATCTATCGGATGTGCATAATGTATTTCATGTATCTCAACTTAAGAAGTGTCTCCGTGTCCCTAAGGAACAGTTACCAATGGAAGAGCTCAGTGTTCAGGGTGATTTGACTTACACTGAGTACCCGATTGAGATTCTTGATACTTTGACTGGAGTTACAAGAAATAAGGTGATAAAGATGTGTAAAGTACAATGGAGACACAATGGAGAAGATGAAGCGACCTGGAAAAGAAAAGAAGAGCTTCGCATAGATTTTCTCCATCTTTTCTCTAGTCCTTCTTAAATCTCGAGGACGAGATTATTTTTAAGGGGGGTAGGATTTGTAACACCCACTTTGTATGAAAGGCTAAAAAGAGAAAGTATAGTACTCTATATCTATATGTGTTACCCATGTTTATCATTTCATGTGAACATATCACTTACACAAACACATGATTAACAAGAAATACCCGAAGATAATACATGCATCATACTGGGTTTTGTTTGCTTGTGCATTTAATAAAAAAAAAAATTAATAAGGACACATGAATGATGAAGATTAAGGAGTTTAATCTAAACTCAACCATAGTACTTGGAAATAAACTTTAAAGAGAAAGAGCATAAAACTTACCTAATATTTATATATATATATGTATATGAATGTATCTTCACACTTAGTATCTTGATTGTGCACCATAATCTGAGGACAAATCTATCACAAAATTTAAATTTAAGTTGGAAAAGAAGTTGTGAAATTGAGAGGGAAGAAAAGAAGATAAAAAAAATATAAAAAGAAAAAGGGAAGGGCGTGATGGGCCCTTTGCTTCTTCACGCGCCAGCCCAGTCTATTTCCGCCACCAGTCGCTTACACGTGGGCCCGGAACCTGACGATCTTCTCCATCTCGCATACTCGGACGTCCCACTGAACAGCGGGGCCCCCGGTCAGCTCCTTCTCCTTCCTACCCACGCGCGCAGACAAAACAGAACCCGCCGCTCTCCCCGCTGGTCGTTCGCAATAGACGACGTGCATAGCTCACATGCCTTCGACTAATCCTTCTTCCCCTGCTTTCTCGGCAACAAATTAGGTGCCCAGTAACCGTCGTCTTAACTATACGAGCGCAAAACCCGGCCAGATTGGTCCTTGCCATCGGCGCGATTGGCGGGGACATCGATCGCGGGCTTCAAATGGATGCTGCATTGCCCTCCGCGTGAGCCGCACTTAGATTAGCTCCAGTTCACGAATTCCCATACGCCGCTGGATTGAGAGTAGAAGAAAGCGTCGGGGGGAAAATTTGTGCGCCTGTGCTGGTGTACGCCTGCCCCGGTTCCCAACCCTTGGAAGACCACATGCGTTGCTCCATTGTGGTGCTCGGATGGTGCTCACGGCATCACACTGAGTCATCCGCAGCTTGGGAGCACGTGATTTCTCGTCGTGGTTAAGTCGCCGCCTCGAAGCCGCTCTTCTCCCTGGGCCGTATCGCGCATGATCTGGTTCCTGGTAAGTAGTTATCCGCTCTATTCGCCTTGCACTGAGCAACGTGTAGCATCTGTCCGAACTAGAAGTGGGTGCCGGAGTATGTATAAGGGGGGGTCTGTCCATGGCGCCGCCGCGGTAGAGCCCGTGCGCCGCCGTGCGCGTGTCCCAGTGGGTGAGATGAGTGGAGCATATCGCTTCGGTTCGGCAGATTAATCTTGGGCCGTCCATAAGGTGATCTGGGGTCAGGATTGGATCTCACAAGGGCGATCTATAAGCCGTAGATCCAGCGATGGACGGTTCCGTGTGATCGCGCCGTTCATCAAATCAGAGCCATCTATCGTAGATCCCACGGTTCTGTATGCTTGATGAATATTAGGGGTTCACGATCTAATCTGGATCGTTGGGCTCTGATCCAACGGCCCAGATATTGCGATACCCCTTCGCGGATACGTTTTGTTAAAGAGACCCTGATAAATATAAGAATCAACCCGCCGTCCTGTCTCGACTGTTCACCGAGTCTTAGAAATTTTATAGTTTGACCCCCGTGGTTCTCTGTATTTAGTGCTCGGTCCAGAGAACAAAGAAATTAGGTAAATACTTATAGAAATTAATTTTTAGTACACAAATAAATCAATAAACTTGGGAAATTCATATTTAATCCATCCTAGCTCCAATTTAATTTATTCCAGTGACATTTATTTTGTAATAATATTGCCTGTCACCTAGTGTCTCTGTTTTGACATACAAACAATAATAAAATTTATTCCCTAACTAATCTTATACCAAATACATAAAATCCTTAGAAATTCATAACTCCTTCGTTTTAACTCCGATTTGATCCGTTCAAGTTGCGTTAGTCTCGTAGCAACGCGTAGATCATTATTATTCAGTTTGTACTTATGTTTGGTGTGATGTTAATTTTATCTATACCATGTTTGTTTGTATTGCTACGACTAGCGCGTGGACACGTGTCATCTGAAAAGCAAGTTGGTTCCTGGAATCTCAAGTGCCAGGCAAGTTGTGCCCTTGATTCACTTTCGTTACCCAATAATGTTCTTTATAATCATTTACCATGCATAGGTTTAACTTTGATGGGACCCGATAGGTCACCCTAGATTGTTTATCTCATTACCTTGTTTACCCCTGAATCACTTGGGTAGTTTATGCTATTGCTTTACGTGGTTTTTGGGTTAATATTTCATTATATCCATGTTCCAGTTATTTTGTTATTCTATTTATGTTCATGTCAAGATCATTATGTTATTGTTAATTGGAACATGGAGCTTAACTTGAGAACCACGTGCCACCACAAGGGAGGAATGGGACCCCTTGGCTGACTAATTAGGAAAGCTAGTGGAAGACTACCTTACCCGAAAGGGGCAAGGGCAGTAGGGGAGTGGTCAGTGTAGGGAGGTCCTTGGTTGATTTTGCTGCGATGGCGGTCAGCCAGGAACCCTGCATTGGAACTTCCTATAAACTGTAGCGGGTTTTCGGAAGCTAGTGGAACTTTGTAAAGGCCTCGTAGTGGATCCCTAGCCATTCACCTTGGTAGTGTCTAAGGGCCTAGCTAACCCTGGCGACATGGGAAACACGACTTGTGGGTAAAGGGTACAACCTCTGCAGAGTGTAAAACTGGTATACTAGCCGAGCTCACGGTCATGAGCAGCTCAGGACTCTCCGATGATTAAATTATGGAACCTAAAGTCAATTTGTCATTTGCATTCGCATGGGATTTGTTATTAATTGTGTTCTATTATTTTATTATGGTTTGGTATTCACTTACACTTAGTAACTGCTAATAAAATTTTGACCAACTACTTAAAAGCAATGCTCAGCTTTAACCCATATTGTTGATCAGCCTTACACTTCATGAACCCCCCCCCCTTTGGTGAGTTCATGTCACATTATTCCCCACAACTTGTTGAGCGATGAACAATTGTGAGCTCACCCTTGCTGTCTCACACCCCCCCACAGGAGAAGAACAGGTGGTTTCAAGTGGAGTCAAGTATCGAGGAGTTTGATCTGATCTAGGTGGCGTTTCTCAGTTGACATTGGCACCGACGATCCTTAGTTCGTGTTATATTTATCTTTTATTTTTGTAAGTCTTCCGCTATGTAATAAATACTCTGATTATATTGTGACATTTATCTCTATACACTCTGTTATTATATATGTTGTCTTCTTGGCGCATGTATGAGATGCACCTGGCTTTGTTCCTTAAAGCCGGGTGTTACACTTCCTAGTTAGAGGTGTATGGGATTCGCGACCCCTTGGCAGATGGGTAACATGACTTGTGGGTAAAGGGTACAACCTCTACAGAGTGTAAAACTGGTATACTAGCCGAGCTCACGGTCATGAGCAGCTCAGGACTCTCTGATGTTTAAATTATGGAACTTAAATTCAATTTTGACATTTGCATTGCATGGGTTTATTATTAATTTTGTTCTATTACTTTATTTATGGTTTGGTGTTTACTTACACTTAGTAACTGCTAATAAAATTTTGACCAACTACTTAAAAGCAATGCTCAGCTTTAACCCCTATCATTGATTAGCCTTACACATCACATGAACTCACACCTTTGTGAGTTTATGTCCACTGGTTCCCCACAACTTGTTGAGCTACGATCATGTGTGAGCTCACCCTTGCTGTCTCACACCCCCCACAGGAGAAGAGCAGGTGGTTCAGGAGGAGCCACCAGGCGAGGAGTATGATCTGATCTAGGTGGCGTTTCTCAGTTGACATTGGCGCCGACGATCCTTAGTTTGTTTTATACTTATTCTTTTATTTTGTATTAAGTCTTCCGCTATGTAATAAGTACTCTGATGTTTTGTGACATTTATCTCTATACACTCTGTTATTATATATGTTGTCTTCTTGGCGCATGTATGAGATGCACCTGGCTTTGTTCCTTAAAGCCGGGTGTTACATAAGTGGTATCAGAGGAAATGTTGACTGTAGGACGAGACCTAGATAGAAATGGACAAAACCCTTCATTACTTACCTTGCTCTGATTCAATCTATACTCATCTTATCTTGATCTTGTCTCACCTTTTGCTACTCTACTCTGATTAATCTTATCTTTTCTACTCTAAAGACAAGATGGATTTCACACGTTGGAATCCTACCACTATGACCCTTTTTAGAGATAGGGAACCCAAGACCAAAATTTAAAACTATTTTCTTTAAAAAAATGTTGTTTGATTGTGCTGATGCTACATGCGTGATTTGCTTCTTTGATTGATTGAATTATTATAGATGGACATCTTAGCATGTACCACCATAAGGTATTGTATTAGCTTTAGTAGGTGACACACTAATCTACTTAGCTAATAAATCCCCCCGCAGTAATATTCCTCGTAATTACTCGCCTTGTCTACAATTCTTCCTTCCTTACCCTGTGTTTCTAACCCAGATGGACTACCCCTATAGTGTTGGGAGAGAGCACAATAGACATGATCCTTGGTATGTCATGGTTAAGAAAGGCAAAGGCAGTATATACACTGTGCTAAGGGAACCGTAGAACTCACCAGTTCCAAAGGACAAAGATTTGAAGTTGGAATTGCAGTAACTACTGCCACCAGACTAGCGGCATTCTTAGTAGATGGGAAGTTTGTTGGTGTCAACATCTGTAACACCCACTTTGTAAATTGCCAGAAATAATACCAATAGAGAAACAATTTCTCTTTATGTGAGTTTGATCTTTATGCATCATCACATGAGAACACCATGTCCAAGAACAATTAATAAAAAGATATGCTACTAAATTGTTGCATCATGCTGAATATTTTATTTTTGTGTGCATTTTGTGACAAGAAAAATATTAAAGACCAAAAAGGGAATTTAAAACCTAAAATAAATTCTTGAGAATAGAGAAGAGAAAGGAATATTATTCAGTACAAATAAAATTATCATTAAAATTACTTCATCACAGTTGATATGATCAAAATAAATAATTAGCCAGTATATAAAGTGCCACAAAGTTTGAATTTGGATTGAAGTTTGAATTTGAAAAAGAAATGAAACAGAAAATAAAAAGAAAAAGAGAAAAGGAGCTAACTGGGCCTCGGAACCCACATTTCGGCCCACTTAAGAAATTACACCGCGCCAGCCCAGACATCCCTCCGGTGCCGACTTGTGGGCCAAGTCTGTAAGTTGCACGCGCTTGCGTTTCACTTCCACGCGGGACCCACTCGCCAGGGCACTCTCCCACGCGTGTGCGATGCCCGCGACTCTGGCGCATGGGGCCAACCCGTCAGCCCTCGCCATGCCATGGCCGTGCGACTCGAGCTCAACCGCCCGCGCGACATTCCCGGGCGCCACGCACTCCCATACCGAACTCGGCGGCCTATATGACCGCGGGGATGAGCCGAGTCCCCTCCTATCCTCTCATCTCCACCATTTAGCCTTAGCCGCCGTGCACCATTAACCAGAGAGAAGCGAGGTGCGGCCGCCGTGAGCAATCCCTGCAACGCCGTCGATCCGGTCCTCGGTGGGGCGTCCACGGGCTTCATCTGGTCGGTAGGGAGGCATCCGTGGCAAAAGCACTCGGGATCCGTCGCGGGCCTCGCCGGAATTCCTCACCGTACCTCGTCCTCCGCTGCGCGCCGCGAGCAGGAGACTACCGCCATTCAATCGAGGTACTAACGCCATCCGCGTGTTCGCATTGTTGTTCAGTAGGTTTAGCGTTAGTTAATCGCATTTTAGACGACCCTAGCGCGTGGAATCGCTTCGCCGGCGTGAGACCTCACCGCGGTGGCGTCTCGGCGCTGCTCCGTCGGGAGGTAGGTGATGACCGCCAGCCGTTGGATCCAAATCGTGCGCCGCGGATTGGTTCTAGCTGGGCAATTGGGGGATTCGATCTGGTCCGTTGGATTCGGGCGGAACGGCGTAGATTAGATGCCGATCGTACCGTTTCGGCGGAGCGAGCAGCGACCGTAGATGCAAGATCCGAGGGATGCGCGTTGATCTCGGTTATGTTGAGCGCGAACCGTTGATCGCCGATCGAACGGCTTCAGTCGCGTACCGGTTCGGTATATAATGAATCTAATCTGGGCCCTCGGTTGGGAATCGAACGGCTAGGATCGCTTCATACCCCTTCGCGGGTCCATTTTACTTAAGAGCCCCTCGGGTTTCAGTGAATCAACCCGCAGTCCTATGCGACTGATCTATGTGTCTGGGGGTTCTTTCACCGAGACCCCTGCGCTTCGGCTTATTTGAGGCCCAGTCCAGTGATCGTTTAAATTAAATAAATGAAATAGAAAATGGATTTTTAATAGGAAAATAATTGCTAGAACTTTATAAATTCATAGAAAATTCATACTAACTCCAAATTAATCCATTCCAGTTCCTAAAATTTTGTAATTTTATTCTTTATCACCTAGAGCCTCTGTTATGTCATGAAAACAGTAAGAAATTTATTTATCACTTAATCCTATTTAAAGCACATAAAACCTTTGAAAATGCATAACTTAAAATCTATAACTCAGAAAATTATGATTCCAGTTCCTAAGTTTTTATTTTAATAAGTAGAATATCTCTGTGTATTTTGTTTACATGCTTGGTGTAATGTTAATTTTCCCTATATCCTGTGCTTGTTTGTATTGTGGCGAGTAGAAGAGCCCGTTGCTGAGGATCCTGGTGAGCAGCAGGTTGAAGTAGCTGAGCAGGAGATCATTGAAGGCAAGTTGTGCCCTTGACCACTTTTTACCCAATAATGTTCTTTAATATCACTTATCCATGCATAGGTTAATTTTGATGGGACCCAATAGGTCACCCTAGATTGTTTATCTCATTACCTTGTTTACCCCTGAATCACTTGGGTAGTTTGCTATTGCTTTATATGGTTTTGGGATAATCATTTATTACCTCTATGTTCCAATTCTTGTTGTTATTCTGTTTATGTTCATGTTGATATCATTAATGTTAATTGGAACATAGAGCTTAACTTGAGAACCACGTGCCACCACAAGGGAGGAATGGGACCCCTTGGCTGACTAATTAGGAAAGCTAGTGGAAGACTACCTTACCCGAAAGGGGCAAGGGCAGTAGGGGAGTGGTCAGTGTAGGGAGGTCCCTGGTTGATTTTGCTGGGATGGCAGTCAGCCAGGAACCCTGCATTGGAACTTCCTATAAACTGTAGCGGGTTTTCGGAAGCTAGTGGAACTTTGTAAAGGCCTCGTAGTGTTGCCCTGCCGCGCTTCCTAGGTAGAGGTGTATGGGATTCATGACCCCTTGGCAGATGGGTAACATGACTTGTGGGTAAAGGGTACAACCTCTGCAGAGTGTAAAACTGGTATA